>OX451206.1:18071732-18785847 GCA_949628255.1 Macrophya alboannulata | reverse complement strand
CTGTGTACCCCATGGTGATGTGTGTGTGCATTATACGTACAAGGGAACCCCGTTTGACTTCCCTAGCTGTAGTAACAAAACCGAATATACCTACACCAGAGGGGTAGGTAAATATCCATATATCGTACATCAGATATGCTGCTTTCTTGGCATTAACGATAACTAATAATGGCAGAGGTTGTAAGTACGTGTAATTATTCCGATCACTCATAATAGGCATCAGGTATTCCGCGATAGGGAATTTACAAAGACAAATTCTTCATCGAATTAGGACAGATTTATTCAGAATACATTCCGGGCGGTGGCTCAGGTATTTTGAGATACTAACTAGACTTTTGGTGGAAATAGATTTTTGAGGAGAGCCAATAATTATCACAGCGAATTTGAGGTATTTAATTAACCGTGGAATAATGTGATATAAATTTCTGACAAAAATATGATGATTTTCAGTGGAAATTATATAGTTGCAGAAATTTATTGAGAATTTCTGGGGAAAAGTTTTATAGAATGTTGGAAAAAGGGTGAAAAGTGCGGAGGAAATTTTAGAAATTTTTTTAAAAGATTTTACGTGATTCTGAGCATTTCACAAAATTTCGTGAAATTTGTTCGTTACTTTATTCCACGTAATCGATAATGGAATTCTTGCCATTCGTGGGCTGAAAATAGATAACGAAATTTCTGCAGATATTCTTACAACAATATTCAAAATTTTTATCAACATTTGATAAATTTAGTGATTTTAAGGCCTGTTATGGAACAATGTGACCGTTTTCCGGAAACAGTCTTAATTATCGTCTGTCGATAGTTATTTTCCCTTTAAATTATAGTTTTCAAAAAACCAGAACTTATAATTATATTCACCCCGAAATGAAAAGTAGATTTTTCACCCAGATCTCCACAATTTTAGATTCGCAGAATCATCTTGCTCTGACCATTTTCAGATAGACGTCTGTGTATGATGAATTTCTTGTCACTAGTTTTTATGTTAGCATTAAAAAAATAGAAATAGCCATGCGAGTCTTCGATCCTTGCCATAATTTTTTTTCAACTTTCTATACTCTTTACGAAAATCAAAGTCAAGTAACAAGCAGCCTCGACAAAATTCTTAAGATACCTATACAATCTCTTGCTAATTTAATTCTGGTAAGTACTCAAAATTTTTTTTAACTACTCTGCAGTCAAGAGGCATATCCAAGAAGTTGTTTTTCTCTAAATGAAAAGGACCTTCTTTCATTTCCTCGAAGCTCTCAAAAACGAAATGAAAAATCGCCAGGACCCCCAATGCGTTGCTTGCTGCATGTAAAGTAAAGATTTGGGTGTCAAATTCTTGTGAAATTGCTCGAATCCGTTAAAATTGTTAATAATTTATACTGTTTGCCATTTTCTGAACAAATTTTCGTTTAATTTTTATCTGCAAAATAATTTGTGGCAATTTTTACTCGAAGAATCAAGTATTTCACTTCTATCATATCTCGAGGTAACTTTATTTGCGAAGTTCTTCCTGATGGGGTGTGGTCAGCTATTTTATCACACATTACACATAGGACCTCCTCAATCCTGGCACCTAGCTTGCCGTGTAAAAATATCGTCTTGGATCTAAATTCAAAGCTCTAGAAGCGGCGGTTTCTCTTGGACAATTCTTCGACGATGGTACGTAAGCGAGGAGTAATTTGGTGCCATTTAGTTAAGTGGAATCGTGCCATTGTGGTCCCTCTACGCTGCAATACTCGAGTGCTGGTACTAAAATCTTGTTCGGTACGTCGCGTCGCTCCTCCGAAGATCCCGCGGGAACTCCATCGGTGGTTTTTTTTTTTTCTTCAAGAAAAATAGATTATTTCACTTTTTTACTTTGTTCTTACTCTCCTCGCCCATTTCCTTCTATTCCCATCTCTTTTTGTAAGAGAAACGCGAAGCCTTCGAAAGGAGACATTTTTCATTCCTGCAGAAAAAAAAATGGAAACTGGAACAAAAATTCCACAATTTTTTCAACCGAATCTCTTAGCGGTCGTTTCTTCGAAAGTGTCTGGAAAATTTTAAGAATTTATCAACAATTTCGTAAACCTTTTTACAAGGTCTCCGAATTTTCAAAGAATTTCTAAACCAAATTTTGATACGTTTTTTTTTTTTTTTGCTAATTTCTTTTGCTAATTTCAACGAATCTTAACGTTTTCGACCCTCTAGAATCCGAAAAACAGGTTTTTAGAAAGATGTCGGTCTGTCTGTCGGTCTTTTGGACAAACTCTCGCGGCGACTCGGAAACGGCTCGATGGAAAAATCTGAAATTCACAGGACTTCACAATCAAACGATGGGCATGAAAAATTGCCATGTCCCGTTTAATTTGAACTTCCGGTTCAACCGGAAATTAATTGATTCTCGATGTTTTATCGACAAATCTATACTTTTTCCTCTGTATTACCTTTCCAAATGAAAGATTATGTTCTTCCGAATTGGGTTATTCATTCTATTGTATATATAGGGCATTCCTTGCCAATAACGATAAAAAAATTGTAAATACACTCAGACCGAATTGGGATGAAACGCACTGTAGAAAATTGTTATTTGTCAATATATAGGGCGTTCCTTGCCAATGACAAGAAAAAATATAAACATATCCAGATCGAATTGGGATGAAATGCAATCTACAAAATTATTGCTTGCCAATATATAGGGCGTTCCTTGCCAATGACAACGAAAAAAAAGTAATGAATATACCGAGATTGAATCGGGATGAAATGCACTTTATGAAATTGTTGTTTGTCAATGTACAGCGCGTTTTTGTTTTCGTTAAATTTTTAATCCCAGTTTTTTTTTTTTTTGTTTTTTTTTTGTTTTCCATTACTTTTTTATACTTTTCCTTTCCCTGACAAATCTAATCTTTTACTATCTGATGAAAAGTACCCCGAAAAACTGTTTTTCCGTCTTGTTTTTTTTTTTTTGTTTTCTTGTTTTACAGATTTTTCGAAAACCTTTGGTTATGATTCATAGATATGTTGCCGTAGCTGCAGTACGTTACATCATCAAATAGACAAGGATATAATTTTATTGGCTGGTGAAAAGTATATGAAGAAAGTCTAAAACTCTTATACCGAGTCCAGGGTTTTCCTCGCGGGCATAGCCTTTCACTTAGCAAATTGAACCCGGCGAAGTTTCTTTAAGCTTTTCTCGAGATTTTCTATAGTCTATACTATCCCACCTATCCCACTTACACCCTTAGGCCTTGAAATACTATTCCGCACTATGCTATACATATAGTAGTAGGTATGAGATACATCGGGCTGATAAAAAGCTAACCAATTCTGTTTGTGAGCATCGCGTTTATTCCTCGAGATAGATGGTCAATCAAGTTATCAGTTTCACAAATCGACTCCCAGCTCCTCTAACCGCGAGTCGTGAAGAAAAACACGTACTACATCGCAGAGGTATAAAAACAGTGTAGGAAACAAATTTTCACGTGAGGATGGAAATATTCTGCAGGCCAATTATGGAAAAACGTTAATATCTTTTAAAATGAATCGTTTCGATCGGAAAATTCATGGGATAGCTCGACACTTCGATATGTGTACTAAATAGTATTTAATTTGCTGTCGAGACAAAGCTAGTTTGTATATAACAGTTTGTGGATTGTATTTTAAATACCGTTGCATTTGCTGGCCACTTCAAATTTCTCGGGTTATGGCGGTCAACCGACTGGCAATGCCGGCCAATATCTGAATCCAATTATTCTGACGTTCAAAAAAACATTCAACGCATGTACCAGCTGTTATCGAACTAATTGTAATTTTTTAACTTCCCGCTATGAAAATTGAAAATTTTCAAAAAAAAGGAAAGTTATTGGTTTCGGTTCAAAAAAACAAAAAAAAAAAAAGTTGAATACTCCGATGACGTTACAAGATAATGTAGATTTCCTTGAGACGAACGTTTCGTGAAAATAAAGGAACGTATCCAGGGGGGAGGGTGCAGATGGCTGATGAAGTTTTCCAAGCTTGTAAAAACGACACGATGGGAATTAAATACTGATTTTGTCGCCGATCGTGGAATATAAATTTACTCCAAGCACGAGTTAGAATGCAGGAATGGGGGTGTAACACGACGGGAACGATTTATAAAATTACGCACGCCTCTTACCCGTCAGAGAGAGAGAGAGAGAGCAAGAGAGAGCTGTGAGCTACTGCAGGGGTATAAAAAAAAGTAACCTCCCTGACCCTTCGCTCAGCACTTTTACAGATGAACAATTAAACTTTCCGTTCAGAAAGAGTTTGGATTTATAATGACCTCCAATTAGGTACCTGGCGAGGCTGATCCTTAATTGCTGCTGGAATCTCCTGTGCAGGTGTCGAATCGCGTTCTCGACATTATTCCCTCTCTTTCGCGCTCTCGTTCACTCAAATTTTTCCTCTCTCTATCACTTTTGGTTCAACAATTCTCTCCACCGGTAATTACTCGTCGATGTTAAACTCGTTCCGCAAATCACGTCGGGACTAAATTGTTGCCAACGTTTTTCTTCGCTAATCAACCTTCCGCATTACCGTCCTCATTTAATAACTCGAGTTCAGACTTGCGAAATCCGATTTCAATCGTTTACCTCATTTATTAAATTTCAAGCTACTGTCTAATGTACCAAGGTGAAAAAAATTATCCATTCTAACCGAGAAAATTCAATATTTTATCCATCAAAGGTTAATTTAGGTACCGAAAACTTGATCTATGACTTAAAGGTCATAATATATTTTTTGTTATGGAATTTATACACAATTTTAATTTTCTTGAGTCCTCTTTCCCGTAAAAAGAATCGTCAGTAAATAAGGATTTTCAACAATTTCCTACAAATCTATTCCAAATTGATAATAAGAAATCGATTTGAGGGTTGACGTAGCGTTAATTAGGTGAAAATTCGATGTTTAATTTGACTCTGACAATATTTTATAGTATTGTTTAGATAAATTGTCTCTTTTTCCTCTTTTTTGGGTAATGCAGGTCAGCATGTAACAGCATTGAGTTCACGTTAGTTCGATCTTGTAGATACTGAAGTTCCTGAATCAATTTACTTTTCGAAATATTTTATAGCACCGTTATAGACTTGGAATATTGGAAAGTTTGTTTCAATTTTCAGTCTCATTCCTGTCCTTATATTTTTTTTTTTTTTGTTTGATTATTTTCTGTTTTCCCTGCAATCGAATTTCCAGCAATGGAAAACAAAACACAACTCATAGTTTGCAAGCTCGAAGTATCCGGTCCTTGAACATAGTCACAGGAGCTTAAATTCGACATTGGGATTCCGAGTCGGTCCGCACAATGAAATAACCACTCTGTCGGGAAATTTAATTCCCAGGACGTTAGAGGACGCGGGTAGCGAGACAAAGCTCGAAAGCTCTTTGGGGAGGGGCTGGTCCACACTTAGGTGGTGAACGTGGTGAGGCCGCCTTTGACGTCTTCTATTTCGAAAATTGAATAATCGGGGTAAGAAAAATAAAATAAAACAAAGTAAGTTGATAAAAACTGTATAAATATCATAGAGAGCCACAAAATCAATTCGGGAAACATCCGATCACCGAAAATTTTTATAATTTTCAAAAAAAGAAAAAAAATACTTATATTCATTCTCGAGTAAACCTGAAGCTTCAGTAGACTAATTAGAGCCACTGAATGAACGTGAGAAAAAATGAGCTAATAAGCGAGATTTTAATAGCATATATGAAAAAATTCACCTGACTAATCCCGGACGGAAAATTAACGTTTTATTCCATTCCGAAAATAACGTGCAGGGTATAGGTACCCACCTACGTTCATTTCAACGATAAATTGATTCGCGATTGATCTGGAGGCTGGAAAACCAGATGGTCCCGGGAGCCAGGCTAGAGTAATAAAACATCTCTGGTACATCGGATGACCTATGGAACAAATTGCACTTTTATTATCGCAGATAGCGCGAGAAGCAATTGCCAATTTACGATAGCGTTCGAGCCAGGGATGAAGAAAGGTAGTTCTTTCTCATTTCACATCGACTTCACGCAATTAGATGTCACCGGCTCCTTATATCTCGCGACTTAACACTTTTCACTTTGTATTTTACTCTCATAGAACGAATTGATCCCGTGCTAAGAAAAAAAATTTCTATATTCGAACTTGCCGTTTCTTTTCCAGAAATTATTTTCATTTTCATTCAATCGTATAATATCCAAAGGAAGCAACTAATTACGGCGTTTTCGAGTAATCGTTAAAACAAAAATATACGTTTCGTACAGTTTAAAAAAAATTTTTTACCAATCTTTTCTCAGACATTTTTCTCTGCACGTTCATTTTGCGCATATGCATGGCTCTTTTTTTTTTTGGAAACGGTATCAATTATACATATGAAGTGGGTTAAGTGAGCTTCCAAGAAGGTAGGGAGTTTGCGAGACCATCGAAAAGCTCTGATCTAGTTGTTGGATTGAATATTCGAATAGCGGAGCTGTGAAATTTTGGAGAAAAATAAATAAAATAAACAAATCAATGAGGATTGTTATTTTAAATTTTCGTCATTCGTTCAAGCAGACCCAGAGCATATACTTTATTAAATGCTAAAAGTTTAGGGCCCTCCCCGATCTGGCTTAGCATTCTAAACTTAAAGTCAACAAGACTGGATGAATATAACGATATAATAATATTTTTGGGATGTAAAACTCGAAGTGATGTCCCCCAAACTTCGAAGGCGAACTCTTCAAAGGGAGAAAATGTTAATCTTTAAACTTTTGGTACATCTACGCCTCTGCGCAGCGTACGTAGGTGTAGGTTGAGGAATCTAAATAGATTATACTGCAGGATGGAAATTAGGCTCGAATGAATTATTGACGTTATCGCGTTCGTGTTCGTTGTCGGATAAAAGCACGAAGAGGGGGGCGGAAGGGAGGGGGGGGGGGGGGGGGGGGGGTTATAAAGTAAACTGCACGAAGAAAAGTGAAAAGTGAAAACAGTAAAGCGAGGGCACTTTGCGCCGTTTCATCTTTTCTTCCTGCAAAAATTTTCTCGCCAATTTCACTTGCCAAGTTACTCCTAAGCTCCTGCTCGGAAAACTGTTCGGCAAGTAGTTATCGCTTCGGGGTCGTAAAACCGCAAATAGCTATTCTCAGCTTCTTTATATATTTATTTCTCTTTTTCTTATCCATGATTTTACTCGCGTATAGATTTTCACTGTCCAGGCTACAATTATTATTTTGCAACTGGTTTGATAGGTATGTACGTATAGCTGCAGGTTCGTACAGAAGTATAAAGTTTTCGTTTTCACGGGAAAAAAAAAAATATATATATAGGTATATATATTTAAAATAAAAAATAAAAAAACAAACTACACTATATCCACTCCACCGCGTTCCACGACTTTATGTCTCACTACACCAAGCCAGAGAGAAATGGGACAAGGACTTTCTGTTTATTCGAACGAGAACGTGATGAAAAAAGTTCAAAGAAAGAAAAACAGAGGCGAGCCTGACAACACTAAATTGAGACGTTTGAGGGGATCTGTCTCAATTGTGAAATTTTTCACTGGATCTTCATCGGGACGAGCAAAGAAAATAATGACAAAATAAAAATCAGTAAATATACCATGTAAATTACTCAGCTTTTTAGCGTTTCATATTTTGCTAATTGTATAATAATTAATGCGATTGAGAAATCGAATGAGATCCGAAGTCGATTGGAACCTGAAGAAAAAACGTATTGCGAAGTCTATAAATTGAGTCGCAATATAAATAATTCTGAATTTCGTCAATTTTTTTTTCTTTCGTTATACATTTTCGTGAGCTTTTCTTGTCTTTTTTTTTTTTTTTTCATTTACAATTTTTGTGAAAAAGCTTCTGTTCCAGCTGTTTTACGATTTTAATGAATGTCACAGAATTGTTATTCGCGGTTTCCCATAGCGTTTTGCGAAAGCGAAAAATAAAGGGTATAGGTATAAGAAATAAAGACGAAAGCCATGGATGGGGTGGTTTTACGACGCTGTTGGATAACCTGGCCTCCAGCAGGAAACTAACGGTCGAACAACTTCCACAACTTTCGCCTATTAAATGACTATTAAACATTTATCGGAAGCGTGGACAACGAACTTACCTTTTTTTTTCTTCCTCTTTTTCTTTCCGACGACAATCAGCTTCAGCAGCGAAATTTAATCCACCACTTACTCCGTTTCTGGAAATACGAAAATAGCCTCTGGCTGATACCGAATATTAGATAGCATTGGATTCTTGGTTTTCATAGTTGATCATACAGTTTTAGTATAAAAGCTGTTTACTGGCATCTAATTATGTGAAATTGGCTGCAAGGATTTTTAGTAAGTAAAAAGCAAAGCACTTGTCGCCAGGATTTAGGTGGACCACTGCATGGTCTTTAGACTTTTTGGTGTCTAATGATCCAAGAGATGAAGCTTCATCAGATAAAGCTAGAACTTTTTCGATGCTGTCAAAATGACGTCAGTAATGACTTCAGTTTGGTCAATATGCTAAGAATTCTGAACTTTTGTTGACTATTTTTAAAATAACTGGGCCCAAGATCGAAATATTAAAGAGTTCTGTGTATGTCTGGTGAAATTATGTTCTCTGGACCATTGGAGACTAGAAATTCCAAAATCTGTGCAGCGGTTTGCCTGAATCTTTGCGTCAAGTGCTTCTCTTTTGACTGCATCTCACATCAGAAGGCGATTGAGCTGACAAATCCCAACTTCTGGCGAATATGGTTCAAGGAACTGAGTAAAAATCTTTGCATACATCAGTAATGTTTCAAAAAATAGTCGGTTGGAAAGTGCACATGCCCGTTTAAGGGTGTATAAAGATTTTGAATAGAATAATTTGGGTATACGCGTGGCGTAGGACGAAATACCATTACCCTCCGTTGGGCATAGTTTGAGAGTTTGAGGGGGGGGGGGGGGGGGGTCTTATATAGGTATATCGTATAAAAAGTTAGTTGGGTAACCAATAAAAATAGTTAGCTAAGAATGCGATTACGCCGCTCAGGTAAGCTAAAAAGAATTTCATTCGGTCCCGTCTTGTTCCCTGAACAAAGGTGGCCCCGTGTATTGACGTGGTAGCTAGTCACAGGATGAGGATCGCGTGACTGCCTCGTATAAAGTGAAATAAAGTCTGCGGGAGGCTCCCCGGTGTACTCCGGTTTTACCTCGCCTCCCTTATTCGTGAGGAAACTAGTGGATTCTCGTATCAAAAGAAACTCAACAACCACCGTCGCCACAGCCTCGAAAAATGTCCATTTTCATCCCTTTTCCATCGACTTTCATTTTTATTTTATTCCATTTTATTTTAGTTTAGTTTATTTTCTTTTTCTTCTTCCTCTTCTTTTCTATCCTCTATACTTCACTTCCCTCACAATTTTACCTCCATAGCTACCTACTCTATCCGCGCTTTTCCTCTCGCTGCGTCCCGCAATCCGCGCGCGCTTTCCTTTGAGCGGCTAAGAAACTTCACAAAATCTTGGCTGCGGATCACCCAATAGAAATATTCCCGGTATAACGTACGCGCCGAGATTACACGTCCTTTCATCGCATCTTAATTTTAAATTCGGATAATCTTCCCTTTGTGCATCAGCCCCACCCTCCTCTTCCTTCAGCTTTCCTTCGTTTTCCCCATTTTCTCTTCTTACTCTTCATTCTACTTCACCAAACAATATCTACCGGTTCGTCAGCTTCCACCTGCAGGCAGCAGGACAACGGGATGAAGACAGTTCGGTAGTAATCATGAACGATTTTTGTAACGAGTAAAAATCTCTGAAAAGAAAATACATATTTCCGAGTTGATTTTCCATTTCAAAACGTAGAACAATCTGATCAGTATAAGAGAAAGAGAGCAGCGTGTGATGGTCGGAGGTCGAAAGAGGTGTGATCTTATACATAATCGCATGGTCACTGTACAAGGAGAAAGCCGTGTGTTAGGTACAATTCACATATGTGTAAGTGTGGAAATAAGGTAATGTGTCTAGATGGAAGGGGTAATTTATAGAGAACTCTTGCCCGGCGCTAGACCGTCGATCAATACTAGTAGATCGTAAGATTCGCTAATTCCATGCCACCGATCACGGCATAGTGTATTACAGTGACTAAGGACTTGGACTGCCCTCGTAATATGTATAACTGACCTGACGTTATTACTTCGCCTTCTAAGGGAGGGCACTGTTGAAATTTTGACAAAAAGTAATTTTTTATTTTCCAATTGGCCGAGCAATTTTTTATTTTCCAATTATCCAATTAACGCCCAGATTTGTAGGTGATATTGCGTAGAATAAAAGCCAAAACAGAATATCCGTGTATTATATACGTAAGTCGTCAGAATCCCTGGAAGTATGTCCAATTTTTGAATCCTGAACATAAATGCATCTGTGTGGATATTTTTTTTCAAAAGTAATACTGCAGAATTGAAAATCGACATTTCAAGGATTCAGAAAGTAGATATGGACGAGTAGTAGTCCTGTTTGTTAAAAATGGCGATGGCTAAACGCGTGACGTATGTGTAGGAGTAAAAGTGGTAGTAGATCTGATAGAACGGCGATGCGAAGGGTAATTTTATCTCGAGAAAAACACAGCCATAGATTCAAGTCCTTTATCTTGCGGAGGAAAGAAGTTTTATTTTTCTTACTCGTAGAGGAGGTCGCGTATCACGTACCTATCAGCGCTGGTAAACGACTGTGAATACCAGACTTCCTTGGTCAGTCTATCCGAGCGGCGATATAGTAGACGTTGGTAAAAATAAAGCAAAAGTTAAAGGAAAGGTGAAAGAAAATACAACTCCGAGAAAACGACAGCTGGCATTTTAATTCCTTGTAAGAAAAGTTTGACCATTATTTATCCTACCGCAAACCTACTGCAGGTATCGTCCTACCACCGCTCTCAGTAGCTAACAACTTTACTCCTGGAATCCACACTAGAACAAACTAACATCCTAAATTATAGAACCAGAAGTCACCAAAGTATGCTAATTGGACAATCAAAACTTTAAGAGTTACAATTAATACACCACCGCCTCCATCGCAAGCTCAGCTAATCCTTCCTCAGACTGTATTATACTCAACAGGAAATCTACTGGATAATTCAAGAAATAAAAAAAGAACGACCGAACCAATAAATAACGACAAATTTTGCGATTTTTTAGCAAATTGAGCTCTGTTCGATAAATTTTTAATACTGCAACACCAGTTTTACTCGAGTCATCAGCTTTTTACTGCCAAATTCTTAAGCTCCCAAGCTTTTTTTTTTCTTTCGACTGTTTGCCAATCTTCTATAGCAAAAATCGAAGTGTCAGGAAGTTGTCTTGCAAATCCTTGCATTGGGTGATTTTACTTTGACTGCATTTAACAGTCTAGCGTATTTCTATAATGAACCTATTCTACTTTTTGAAAAATGCTATGTACCCTTAGGGTGATCCTTATTTATGGTGTTTTTGAAATTTCCTGCGGACAAGGTGGAAAAAGTTTGCAAATAAATTCAAAAAAAAGTACCCAAAACTTGGAGTCTGTAGGTCAACTCAAAGTACTGCCTACAAGGCAGCGAATTTTCCCATTTGATTTACATGGAAATTCGGGCTCACTGCATTATTTTTTTTTTTTCCTGCCTTATTAGTGCTTCAAAAAATCTGAAATTTGGTATACGTCTTTCCTATAGTCATAGGTATTCAACGAATAATTGGGCGAGTTTTTGGAAAAAAAACCTTCATCCCTGTAGGGAAGACGTATTCCAAATTTCACTGCCTTGTAGGCAGTACTTTGAGTTGACCTACAGACTCCAAGTTTCGCGTACTTTATTTTTGAATTTATTTGCAAACTTTTTCCACCTTGTCCGGAGGAAACTTCAAAAACACCGTAAATAAGGACCAACCTAATGTACCCTATTGGTAATTTTAATGAAAATTTTTTTTTATTAAATCGTAAGCAGGTATTTTCTGAAGATCAAAGTGGTAGGAAAGAATCTTTCAATATGGAAATTTTATCACCGCAGTTCATTAGCCTTTTGAAATATAATCAAGCGGAAATGAGGATTTACGAGATACCTTTATAATCAGATGAACCAGAAAACTTTTTCAAGCTGTAAAAGTAATTTGAGTAATCAGTTATTTCTTTATACCAAATCCTGAAATTAGTCAAACTTTTCGTTTTCGCCTCATTCTTCAATTTTCTCGGACACTAATGGTTGCGTAACAAAAAAGTTGTCTGTTCATCACACGGAGGTTTGTTTTCTGGTGAGTCGGAGACTAAAAAATAACCAGAAAGCTCGGAAATTTTAGCTTCTAATACTCTTAAGCACTCACAAAATTACTGGGTCACTGCTAAATGATTTTTAGAAGAACTGGACCTTGAAAAATGCTCCTTTAAACCGATGGTTGAACTGTCATGTTCATGGTCCATCGATAGAATCACGTCGTTCGATTGGATTTGTCGAAATGGTGAGCTTTCGAATGCTGTTTTCTTCTCGGGAGGTTTAATCCCCAGGGATTAAGCTCTCTTTCATCTATCTGCTAGCTCTTTGCAGTAATTTCGTAACTCTCATCCGGTCTCCCTCGTTGAAGAGTTCAGCCGGGCTTTAATTGTGATCCAGAAGCTTAGCGCGGACACTTACAGCATGCAAGCTGAGCTAGTAGTCAGAGAGCCAGCTCTCAGCTAGGGTTCAGGGATTCTACTGCAACAGCATAAAAGCTCGGAAAAAGCTGGGGTCTGTCTAGTAATACATTAGCTAACGAAGCCTTGATCTCAGCTTTTGTGCTACATATTACTACGAAAACTTTATGCAAAAAGTACTGCAAACTTAGATTTCAACATATATACGCGAGCCTCTTGAGGGTTCATTCTCCATAAAGTAGCCCTCGAATTTAATGATGAATTTCCGAGCTGCTCACCGTTTAATTGGACGAAGGATTTCACCCGCTCTAGACGCACAGCTTAACTACATTTCATCAACGGTGTAATGTAACACTACGTTGCTCGGACACAAAGATAATGTTATTTGATGTCCTGAGCAAACGTAGACGTAATCAGTGAAAACACCCAGCGCTTGGTTGGGGGCTAAAACACCCGGCCTAGAAATTAAAAAGCTGTTAAAGTTTTATTCCGAGTGTTATTTCAAGTCAAGGAAATAATGATGATTTACTGTAGAATGTTAACGGTACACCTCGTTTTCGAGTTTTTTTTATTTTGCATTTCACTGATCAAAAGACTCCAAATGACTCAAGTCGATAGATTTGTTTGACACTGTACGCTGGGGGTTGAAACACCCACCCGGAAATTTAAAGAACTGTTACAGTTTTGTGACGAGTGTCGTTTTGAGTCAAGGGAATGATGAAGATACTGATAGCTAATTACTACGAAATTTCAATGGTGCAGCTTTTTCAAAAGTTTTTTTTTCATTTCACAGATCAAAGGACTTCAATTAATGACTTGAATCCAAACGATTAGTTTAATACTGTATATGTGTGACTGCAGATGATTTTAATTTGGATGATTTTTAGCCATCTGATATTTCTTGAATTCACTTCAAATGACATCAAACGACTTGTCATCTTTCTACAAAAGAATTTAAGAGAGCTTGCAAGAATTTAGATGACTTTCAAGTGAATTCGGAAAACTTTTTACGATAATTTATTCATGACTTTCGAAGCGTGTATTACAACCCCTTTTTACCAATGATCGAATGATGGAAGAGCTCGATAAACTTGGAGTAACAAATAGTAAAACCTGTAAATCGAACTATTCTGTTATGGATGTATTTGACCTAATTGCGGGTGCATCTACCTCTGAGCAAAATAGCAAATAATTATTCGGTAATTAATTGAAATGGTAGTATTTCGTGGCTGTGAATGAATAGGCCCAAGTAGAGGATAGCTTTTGGCTTGCAGCGGTGGACAATACTGGCCATTTCGTCGTACTGGGTCCAGCTTGGTAATACATGCATTTATGTAAATTTGGCACTAAATTGGTTTTGCCAAATGTAATAAAGAGTCTGGTTGATAGCTGTGCGGGTTTATTAAAACACGTCAAACGGCTGTCTGTGTATAGTTGCCTACGATATTAATTTTCGATAAATTTATCCACCCGAGCTAGTGTACACATCTATACCGACCGCGAAATTGAAGATATATATGGGGCATTCCATGCCAACTTGACCAGGCTTTAGCCTGACTATTTCTGATTTGCTTGAAACTCTTTCAGGTGACAAAAGACACCTTGTGCTTCTGTTAATCGCATTTTCAAATAATAGTGGATGAAAATTATTTCACCCTTTACATGATTTGAACATGTTCGATATACAGTCGAAAATATTAGAGAATCTTTTTTGACATTTTTGAAACGTTTGAAAATCAATTTTCGTTGATTCAAAATTTTTCAGAGTGCTCCAAAAAATAGAATAAAAATTTTTTCATCGTGGGGGAAATCTTAAATGATTAAAATGAGAATTAGAATTTAAAAAAGGTGGAACTATAATGAGGCTTGGATATGTCTAACTCGAAGATGTTTGCATAAAGAAAAGAAAAAAAAAGACTTGATGTAATTTACAGGTGCTGCTGTCACGTGAAAAAAAAATTCAGTCAAATTGAAAATGGTCAGGTTAAAAAGTCATCAAGATAGCATGGAATACCCTATACCTATATAGGTATATACTATAAATAATTTACAACAGCCTGTGAGCCGAGGATTTGTTCTACAAAGTAGTATACGCCCTTTTTAGATCAGACGAACCAACCCCCTTCTTCTACAGACATTGTTTGCATTGTTCCCAGCCTGCAGGCCGTAAAATATATACCTACCCTCGACTCCATTCAGGCCTCAATTTATTCGAGAAATAAAGAATCGAGGAAACCGAATTAGGAATTAAAGTGAATATATATAAAAACGTGTTTTTTTTTATTTTTATTTTTCACATTTTTTATGACAGAGACGAATTTTAATAATTAATATTAAGGGGACCAGTAAAGCTTATAGTTTGGGAAATTTGGAGTACTCCTAAATTTATTTATTTGTCAATCAAAGTTTATTTCACATGAAAAAAAAAGAATTTTCCTCGAAAAACTTTGTCGTAAGGTTTCAGGCACATCGTTGGTCCACTTCAACCTCTCAAGGTCTTGCTTTCTTCAGACAGCAATTCTACATCTAATGAACATAGGGATCCGTAAAAAGAATATTCATGTGAAAAGTTTCGGTCAATTATCCAAAATTTCCAATATTTAGGCCACTAAATTGCAAGTAACTTGGCCAACACGAGGATGTAAAAAAATTCCCTCCTTCGCATGATGAGGATTTCTTTTCTGAACAAAATGAGCCCTCAACGACCTTAATCGGAATAACGATGTGCCTAAAACCTCACGACAGAGGTTTCAAAAAAAAAAATTTTTTATGTGAAATAAACTTATTTTAAGAAAGTTAACAAACTTATTTTAAGAAAGTTTCGGGCTGTTTTTTTTTTATCAACCTTGAAGAGCTTATTTGATACACATCAGTGCATTTTCGTGATTTTTGTCAGGGATGAAAAAAAATGTATTCATCGACTTATGAGCAGAAACGTGAATTGCAGCCGAAGGGCTGCACCGATCTGGTGGGCACGATAACTGCTCGCCATTTTGTCCAAACCAAAAACAAAGTATCTTATAAAGGTCACTTTTCTCCAGGAGATGGACTGCTATGAAAAATTGAATCTAAAAATTGTGGCAGTTACAGCTCGGATTCCATAATAGTACCGAGTTTATCAATTTTTTATTTCTTCTTTCTTTTTTGTCTTTGGGGGCGAATGAAAAAAGTTCAATCCATAAATTCAAAATAAAAATAAGTTCAATCCCGGCATAAATATGTTTGGCAATATCCCTCCAAATTTGAACTCGATCGGCTGATGAGATATCGAAATACACTGCCCACCGACAGTTTTGAGAAAACCACGTTCATAGTTTGAGAAACGATTTTCATGTAGAACAAACCAACACGCCAAGCAAACTGGACGGTGGCCGCTAGTCGAAAGTCTGGTAACTCCATCAATTCTTACAATTTCGCAATAATAATTTTAATAGGTATACGTGAAAAGTCAGATCTGATGAAAATATAATGAATAATAAAATTGGTTTTCTTTTACCCGATTGATGAGGTTCGTTCGATGCACTTTGATGAAATTTTGCCATCAGGTTACTTTGCTATATGAAACGATTCAACCCAGACGTTTGATAGTGTGGAAATCACCAAGGCACTTTCTTTTCTATCTGAAATAACCCCGCCTTGATATCGGCTTCCGGAAATAACACTTTGCGCAGTGAAGATGGCCGCCTGGCAATATCCGGAACACACGTTGGTGACCGCGTACTTTGAAAAGACTGGAGGACGGAGACACACTCTTTTGATGAAAATAAAAACTAAAAATAAAGATATCAAAAAAAAAAAAGGAAAAAATCGATGTCGATGAGCTCAGAACTCCCATGTATAGCTTAATCGTTTTTCATCTAATTTAGACTGTTTTTTTTAAATTATCTTTGACGTCTATAAAGAGAAAAAGGAAGTTCGGAATGTCGAAAATAATTGAAAAATTCTGACGATACTGAACGTCCTTTTCTCCAAGCTTTGCGGACATCGATTATTTCGAATCAGTTTACGTCCGTCCGGTTCCACTATTTCGATGAATTATTTATATAATTTTTGCAAGCACTGGCAAAAGTTAATTATTATTAGCATAGTTACATTGTTAAAATTTGAGATAGCCAAGCTTTCAACTGCAGGAGCTTTTTTCATGTCAAAAATTCACTGTATATGCCAATTAACGATTAAACGTCAAACCCAAAACCTGGACTTCAAGTACGGAGACAACGACGTGGTTACGCCAAATATTATGACATAATAACTGTTCACAGGTGAATTTAATATTTCTGTTTAGCGATATATATCTCGTTTCAGAAACAAGAGAGAATTCAGATTTTGAGGAAGAGGAAACATGTTTCAGGACGTTGGATGTCTGATTTTTTTCTGTAGGAACTCTGGCAAGTCTGTCAATTTTTGCAAAAAGATCCACAACGAGAACACCATTTATTGAGAAGCAAGTATTTTCAAAGTCGGAATCAAGTTTGCACACATGTGGATGAGTTTCTTTTAAAAACGATCCCAGACGAACCACTTTACCGATTTGGCAGAAATTTTGACAGAAAATTGTCTACACCTGGACGATATCCCAGTAACTTTGTCAGACCGTTTCCACACCCGACATCAAAATTGCGGAGGATCAAACTTTTGGAAAATCCGTAGCTTCTACACTTTTCAAGATAATTCAACAAACTTCAAGACACAACTTTCTGCCATTGAAATATATTTTTGGGAATTTTTTCACGAATTTTCAATCACATGGGTCGATGTCCGAGTTTTTTTATTAGCAGGATTGCAGATGAACTGCTCAAATTTGGGAAGAATACTGTTCTCATCGAGGCGACGTTCCAATAATCTTTTCAACTCATTCGAATTGGACGAACTTTGAAACACAACTTTCTGAAATTCAAATAGATTTTTAGGAATTTCATTGATCCGTATATGTCATGAGCAAAAGAAAGATGAATGTCAATTAAAAAAAGTTCAGCATGCAACAATATCGTAATTTCTATGATGCCATTCATTATTACCAAGAATATCCAGTGTGAATGCGAAAAGCACAGATCTCATGCAAAAAATCGAAGCTTTTCGGCCGAACAACTTGTTTATATCATACAGTTAAGATTTATTTTCAAAGTGGAATAACACCGTAATTTTTTTTTTTTTTTTTTTTTGTCTTTTTCAAATTTAGGTAACACTTACCATTTTCTCATGTGTTCAGTTGTTATTAATTGTAAATCCGGTCCAAACAGAATGAAATTTCGCTTGCATAAAGTATGAGAAGGTCTCTGTATGGTTGGCAATAAATTCATCGAGTCTCATCGCCCAGCTTCTGCAAATTAACTTTACAATTCGAGATCCTTTCCCACAATAAGCTATGCAAGTTTCGATAAAACTTGAGCTGCGGTTAAACAGTATGTGAAAAAATAGATACTTCTAGTTCTCAAGATTTCATTGATCATCGCCAAAAGTATTGACCCCGGCTAATGGTTCTCATATTAATTTTTCTTTCAAAGTCAAAAAAAAGCAATAGAATTATCTGACTGACAGCACGATATGAATCCTCTTTCTTTCGTGCATTAATATTAATTCGACGGCTAAAGCTCCTGCCGTTAATAATTCACAAGTTTTTTGTTTCTCACTTCCAACTATGAGAAAAAAAAAAATTAAAGTTAGAAAATGTTGTACTTTCGAACGTTTGACACGATTTCACTTTTTCCAAATGCCTCCTCATATAAAAAAAAAAATTCGGATATCTACAACCTACATTTCGGGTCCTACAAAACCCAGCGTAGACTCGGTACCAACCTAATCTATTGCAATGTAGCAAGTTACAGTTTGAAAAATTTTCATTTCGTCCTCGGTGAATTTTTATGTCGTGAAATATATTCGCTGGCTTTTAAACAGGGGCCGGGGGAGGGGGGGGGGGGGGGCTGTATATTTTAATCCGAAAAGTAGGTACCTGGAGTTGGTGGTGATAGAGAGTGAGAGAGAGCCAAAAGAGGAGAGAAATTAAGAGAAAAGAGAGAGAGGGAGTTGGCTGAAATAAAATGATAGTACAGCCACAGGGAAGACGGAATAGGGAACAGAAGGGCTGCGTGGAAAAGACTGGAGAAGAATATTCGGATTAAATTTAACCCTGGGTTTGAGACCTCAGACTGCCGTGTAAAAGCTGATTAAATAAAGACTATTCCACACGAGATCCAACTAGTGATATACCTAATGTAAGTCTAAGGCATGCATAAGGAAAAGAAACGAGATAAAGCGAATAAGAGAGAGCTTCTTCCACTGGTGGAACATAAAGCATAAAACCGGAGTAGACATACAGGCAGGCAGGGCGAGCCTTTTATTTCAATATTTGCAAATTGGTTTCCTTTTACTGCCCCGCGAATTAGGTCGCGAAGCGAAAAAAAGCTCCGCATGGACGGAAAGGGAGGAAAAAGGCTTATCAGCTCGCAGACATACGACGCCGAAATTATTTTTATTCAAATACCCCCACGTTCTAGAAACTCCTATAGTTTTATACTACGTACCTATTTCCGCTTCCTAAAAGCACAATGTGATATCCACGTGTGGCGATGAATTCTCGGTCTCATAAACCCGCGGGACTGATGCCCGAATTTTTTATTAATATTTTTTTCTTTTTTCCACGTGGGTAGAACTGTTCAAAATGAGAAGAAAAAAAAAACGTTTTTTCAAACTTGAATCAGAAACTTAGGCGATTTTTGGAGAAATGGTCCATCAGCCTAATCAACGTTTTGAGAAAAATGGTTTTCAAGGATGTTTTTGACAGACATTTTTTAAATATTGAAACTTTTTGTCTTGGGGAATTGCTTTCTGTGTAAATTCGTATTTTTTATGAGCTTATTAAATATTAAATGATTTTTATAAAGTCTTAGGAGAAACGAAAACTGAAAACTGCAGAGGGTAAATTTTCGTGAAAAATTTCCCGCTCTTTCGAATGAAAATATTCTCATTTTCCTCTGATGCTTGTAAATGCTTTGAAAAAATCACTTCGTGCGTTTCAACGGCCTTCCGTTAATTCTATTTCGATTCTGTTTTTCGAGAGAATTCAACTCGAAATACTGAAGTTATGTGAATATGGACACGCTGCTGAGAGCCTATGTACCCACGTATCCGTTTTCCGGACTTGGCCTGAATTATTACAAAAACTTTGCTAATTTAAAAAATTCGAATTCTCTTTTTACATCGAAACGGATTTCGAACGTTTCCCTGGTGAAAATTTCTACTCCTACGAATTTCTGCGAATTTTTTGGGAAATTCGGATATTTCATAGCTTCTTCACAAAAATCTTTACGATTTTCGTGGATGATTACAAAAAATTATAGAATTTCGTAGCAATTCAGTAAAATTGTAGATTTCCGTAGTTTTTCATGAAAAATTGTAGATTATCGTAATAATTATTCAGAAAAATTGTAGATTTTCATAGTTTTTCATGACAGATTGTAGATTTTCGTAATAAATCAGAAGAATTCGTTTTGTATTTTTGTTGACAAAACTTGAAAAAACTACAATTTCTTAAGGAACACTACAAAAAGTTTGACTTTTTCTAAAGATTCGTAAAAATTCATGGAATTATACTTTCACCAGAGGATTCGCACATATGTATATTTATGGAAATTATAGAAATACCATTTCCTTAAAATTGTCCAGTAAAATCGATACTGGAACTGTTAGCTTAAACAAGAAATATGTACGAAGAACTTGTCTGACAGAAGCCTTTTTGCTCAAACTGCATCGTGCTAAAGCCACACCAAAGTTTGTTATTCATCTACAAACTTGCAAATTAGTCTAGAACGCGTCTAGGCGTCGGTGTAGAGAAAACGGTGCGGTTTCACTACCTTCATTGTCGCGGTCAAAAACCTATGATGTCACGTCTCTGGGGAAATTTTCAACAAGATTACTTAAACTCGTTTAAAATTGATGAGGATATTCTTCAAACTACATCTGAATCGTGAAACAAAAATATTTCATCGAGATCTTGTCTTCCTGAAGTTCTATTACGGCAAAATTTTCGGCTTCCGAAAGTTCAAACGAAATCGCAAGAAAGGAGCAGAAAGGATCCATTAATAATAATTTTCTCAGACCAACAAGCCTATGTATTACCCATCAAGTATATGGGGCATTCCAGGTCAATTCGACCAGGGTCTGACCCTCACCCCACAATTTGGAAAAATGTCGACAGTCCCGTTTTCGATAATACCGTCGATTACAAAATGTTCGGCGAGGGAGGGGGAGGAAAAATGTTAAAAATCCGAAAAACAATTAGCGGTGCTATTTGGACCGGGCAGAGGTCCAAGGTAAAGGGAGTGAGGGTCAGACTCTGTTTGAATTGACCTGGAATGCCTCATATATAATTATTACTTCTTCGAAATGCCCTAAAATCGCCTGACGCTGATATTTCTCAGGCTGATTTTCGTCTTCTTTTCTTCCAGTTTTCTTTACCCTTTAGAAATGGGGAGAAAAAAAGCAAAAATAAAAAAAAAAAAAACAGAAAGGAAAGGAAAAATAAAGAAAAGGAAAATTCACATTGCCGGGTACCGCGTACCTACATTATGCGAGGATACATGTATAGAAAGGCAAACAAAGAGCCGAGCGGTCTGAACATTTATAAGGATCGAGGTAAGTCGAAGACTGGTGAAAACCGTCTGTAGAAAAGAAGTAGGTATGTACGTTAAAACCGTTGAAAGTACAGATACTCGTTTTCCCATTGTAAACCTCCTGAGCTACAGGATGCGGTGGTAGTCATCCAAGGAAACTCCCTTGACTGGGAAAAATGCCGCTACGGTACTAGAAGATGAACCAACCGTCTGATAAGAAGGCGTCTCAGCAACCGGATGAAGGGAGGAAGTTCCCTCGAAGAAAAGGACAAATAGGGACCGCGACTGCCAAGAGAGTTTTATCAGTAATTTGCTATTTTTCCTACGGCTCTAGCTCTCCCATCGCTCTATCTCTCTCTCTCTCTCTTTCTCTCCCTTTTTTCCTTTTACTTTTCCTCCTTTTCTCTCTCTTTACGAATATGGTACTTCGCACTCTCGCCCACCTTGTTGCCACTTTCCTGTTTCCCATTGTGGCCATCATCAACGCGCCCTACACCCCGTACATCCCCTAGTTTCATCCTCATGGAGTCTAGTGTATTCCTTTTTGTTTCTCGACCTTATCTGCATCGCTACTTCCGCACACTTTCCTACTTACCGAAAGAACACTTTACTCCCCCGTATTACCCCGGCTTTCATTTCCTAATCGGGTTGCAACTTTTTTAGAGCTAAAATGAATACGTGACAGAATGTGGAGAGTTCGTGTCTCTCAAACTTTGAATTTCGCAATTTCTGACTGAAATCCAAAAAGCTCATGAGAACCGGAAGGCCGTTGAATGGCCTCGAAGCCATCTCCTGCAATAAAATCACGAAGACTAATCGAACATGTGGTAACCGGAAGTAGAATAGCAAATGGGGTGGATATGCGTGGCCTTCTGAGAAGTTGGTGCTTCACTTGCATCTTGATTTAGAACGAAGGGACTGGTCACGCCACTGTTTCGCGGGAGGGTTACCCGGCTTTTAGCACACAATGGGCAGCATTAACCCGCGGCCATTACGTGCCGCTCTGTACGCTCGTGTAACGTGTTTTAATACACCTGGTACTCCGGAGTGTGTATGTGTATTCATAATTCACATCGCACACCGAGGCGTTGTGGGCACGTCGGTATAACGTCGGATGAGAAACCGGAAGAGAAAGAGAGAAAAAAAAGGGGGTAGTTCATTCTCCCGTGAAAAATCACCGGTATTTTATTCCATTTCCACGTTTTTCCTTTTTTTTTTTTTTTTTTTTTAGTACCCATCAAATCATCCAGTTTCTTTTTACCGCGAGAAATCAATTTTTTTTCTTCTCTTTGCAATATAGTGGAAGATTACCTCAGGCACCGAAATTTCATAGCATTCGAAATCGCGGTCTTGGTGTCAGTTGCCAAACCCGTAACAACAGGTGAGACTTTCATGAATATGCATTATGCTAGCTCAGAAACTATCCGGCTCTATAAGACATCATCAATTATCGTTATCTTTGAAATAGTCGAGTAATAGAGCTCGAGCACCAGAGTTATAGCAGTGTAATTACACCAATTACCTAAACACCATCAACCATGATTTTGTGTTGGAATCGTCTCAGTTTTCTCTATCGCGTTTGACTCCGCGTCTTCACCGCAAACAGACGGCGCCGTCTATTAATTCAGTTTTCAATCAAACTTAGTTCAGTATTCAAACATCCAAGCTCGCTTAATTAACGCGTGGTGTACTCGCTGTGTATATATATACAAGGTTCGCGTATTTATTCACCATAAATTTTTTTTTTTTTTTTTTTGTTCTTCTTTGCATCCTTCGCTCAAACGTTATTGCTCAACATTTCATTCACCTTCGTCACAAGACCCTGTTGAAGTTTCTCTAGATTTTCCCGAAACCCAATTCGGATATTACGAATTTTACATGAAATTGCATGGATTTCAAGATCACTCAATTTTTCATTCCATATTTTTTCGAAATTCTAACATGATCTGATCGGAACCAGATGGAAATCCGGTGGTACAAATTGCGTTATAACGTTTCGGGCTCGACTCCACCTTCGCAATGTAGTACCTCGCTCTCCTTGATCCAGTATAATTTTATTCTGCAGGTTTTCCTGTAACATTTATTTGAACTTTCCACCGTCTCGCGTTTCCCATGATCTTCCACCTTCGATAAATAATAGCTTCGGGTTCTGCGAGCCTTGATAGAAATTTCAGGATCTGAGGGTTGAACGGCGAACGCTGCGAGGTCTTCTCATTCGACGCTTCGAGTCAGGTCTGCGGCAGTTTTCTTCACCGACTTTAAAACCAACCAGGAGAAGCGGTTAAGCGAGTGGGAAAACTTGTCGAGTTTCAACCCTTGTTCACCCGGTGTTACCGCCCCATCGAAGAACAAACATAAAGTCGAAAACCACCTGGTTTATATTCTATTCATGACCAAGCGCGTACCTACGCTATGGCACCGTGTGGCTCACACTCGACTGATTTCACCTCTCACACTGTGACGGCATTTGGAGTAAAAAAAAAAAAAAATTTAATTTATGGACATTTGTACCGAATCAATGATACCGCGCGATTTCTCAGACTTGAAGATATGAGTAGAAAGTTAAGTTACGTCAACGTATCTACCCAGGCGGCATCATGGAAACAGTGTGAGATGTCGAATCCAATTTATGAAGTACCTGGAGCCGCAGATTCCTGATGTGTTCGAGGCAGACGGGGTCCAAGGGAGACGGGAACGGGAACGAGTGGAAATGCAGTTTATCAGGATCCGATGTATCGGTTCTGTGCAGTAGCGTCAATGCTTCTCATTTCCCGAGCGGCCCGGTACAGTGGCGTACCTACCACATCCTGCTTTTGTGATGCTACCAGTGTTTGCTAGACACCCACAAAGCATATTCATTCCAGATCGTATTCCGCGGGTTGACGCTCGACCTGAATAAAGCAACGACACAATGCTTCGCTCTCGAGTAACTTGCAGGGCGACACGTGCAACGGCGAATTTATATAAAGTATCGAGTGGCAGGCGTTGTTATCGCCAACCCTAGAGACTCCAGCTCTACGCCTTGCAGCTACGACTGATTCGAGAAATTCAGCTTCGCCACCCCATGCAGTGTCTCAAAATCAACCGCTCTGCACCTGCACGAGATTGAAGTGCATCTCACTTTCACCCAAACAAACCCAGCTCTCGTTTCGTTCGAGGAACATATCAATCATGAGCGCAGACCAGTCCACAGGTCGCACCGTTCAACGAAAATTTTTTAAATTTGAAGGAAATTTCCTCGAATGATGTCATTACGAGGCAAACCAATAATATATAGAGAAAAGGTCAGTTTTCGATCATTGAGAGCACGTAGCACGATTTTTTTTTCTCAATGTTTACAACGAAATGGTTTAAAATCGAACATTTTCGTATCCAAAAATCAAATTCATCGAATATCATTGGCTTGCCCTGAAATTATATCAATGCAGAATATTTCCTCTGAATGTGAAGAAGTTTCAATGAACGATGCGACCTGTATCCTCCGAAAACCACTTTTTCTTTGATGCAATCAATCTGCGTAAGGCGAAGTCCGAAAAATCTGAAATAATTTTAAATTATGTCTCCAAAATGCGAGTATTTAGCTGTAAAAAAACTGAATCAATGGAATATTCTCTCACGGTACCACACCAGTGTTCTTCTATTGGATGAGATAATTCAGTGGCCAGTGTGAAGAAAAATGCCAACAATTGTAACTACAGAGCTTTAGATTAGTATAAGCTCACATCAGCATTTGGTGTATCAAAAATTTCGATACATTTTCATAAGAAATATGTTCAACTAATAATAAAAGCAATTTTTCGAAATCTCGAAATTTGGGTCCCTCAGGTTTCGTCATTCAGGTGAAAATTTCTACCCCTATGAATTTCTACAATTTTTTTAGGGAAATTTCAACATTTCGGAGATTTTCCCTGAATAATTATATACTTTCGTAGATTTTCCACAAAAAAAAAAAACTGTAGGTGGCCGTAATTTATCATGGAAAAGAATTATGATAGCTATTCAAAAAAATTCGTTGCCTTTGTCTATCGAACTAGACAAAAAACTGAAATTTTTTATGAAAAAACTACTGAAAGTTACCATTTCCCTAAAAATCCGTAGATATTTTTAGAATTATTGTCACTAAGGTACGTGGTTCACAAATCTGATAATAATAAAAGCATAAAAAAAGACTGCGTTTTTTCAGAAGCACGATTAATTGGCCTCAAAAGAATCCCACGTTCAAAAGAGTTTCGATTCAATGTATATTAGTGAAGCGTTTCATTGAAACCCTCACGATGAAATCGGCACGAATCAAATATCCAAAAATGATCAAAGCTTGGAAAGTCGGATAAGAGCTATCAAAAGAATACTCAGTTTCATCGATATCCTGTAATTTTGCGATTCCACTATCGCATGTCTACGTACCCACTTCTTAAAACTTCATGTTTTCGCTTGAAAGCAGAATATCTATCTGGTTGCAACAGGGAAACTTGTTATCGCCATGGCGTAGCTAGTAGCGATAAATTATGTCTATAGTCTAGTACCCGTCCGTGTCTATCTCTAGGCAGAAAATTCGCGATTAGATCACCGAAGGACTGAAGAGTGGGATAGAAATATGGCGCGAAAGGTCAATTGCCTCTTGGCCGCAATACTTCGATCTTGAACTGCAGTGAATATCAAACGGTGTAGTCCTGTCATGAGTCCCCAGAAGTACCGCGAAAATTGTTCACTATTTTCACCCGTTTTGGCACTCGGAACTGATTCCCGAAAAAAAATTGCAAAAAATCTACAAACTCGGAACTTTTACAGAAACTTTTTTTTTTTTTATACACATGGCGGCTACTGACCCAGCTCATTATAACAAAGCAGATAGTCATTTAAAAAATGTCTCCGATAGTCTTACCGATCGAATAGTTGTCTGTAAAACATCTTGCAGTCATTTTGAGTAGAAATAATCATTTATGAGGCACTTTTTGGTCTGTATAATCCGAATGGTCTTCTATGAGACGATTTTCAGTGTTTTCGATGAGACACAGTCTAATCGCTTTGGAAATACCTCTAAGTCGCTTTTTGATCAGAAATTAAATTATGTTGAAGAGGTATTCCAACATTTCGAAGTAAGGTACATTTTTCAGAGAGCTTTTGGCTTTTATTTTGACCAAGAATTTTTATCATCCTGTGAACTTTGATTAAAGCGGTACTTGATCACCTCAAACCGCTTGAGTAGGGCCTAATATTTGCATATAATGACTACGCCAATACTGTAAAGTAATTTGAACACAGCTTCAACTGATTTATAAAAAAGTTACGTGAATCTCGTCTTTGAATTGTATCTACAAATGGGATAAAAGAGTTTGAACTAAGGAATTAAAAATCTGTGAAGCAAGGAGCTTTTTGAAACCTCAATATTTGAATATGTATAATTAAAATTTGAAGCTTTTCGATTTTAAATCCTCTGCCTCATTTTTAGATGCTATTTGAAGAGATTCACTTAGAAATTATTCTGTAATTTTTGGCAGATCATTTGTAATATAAGTCCCTCTCAAAAGGCGTTTGATTTGATTTTCAAAAGCTTGAATAATTTCTAGTAAAATAATTACCAAAGGATATCAACTTTTTGACAAATCTGAAGAACTTCTTTATCCAATTTTGTTACTTCGAAGACATTTATAACTAAATTATTTATTCATGTTCTAGTTCCGGTTCGTCCATAGCCGGTCGATATTCAATTTCGTTTTTCAAGGAACAGCAATATTTCCAGTCAAAGTCGAGTGCATTTCGTTTACCCACAGAATTACCCCCGATATGATAACGTGGATTCTGTCTCCAGTATCCGAGGAAGAAGAACAAGAGAGATGGTCAAGGGGTTGGGTTCGGGGTCGGGGTTTGAGTCGGGGTTGGGGTTGGGGTTGGTGCGGCGACCCGGTCACTTGCGCTGGCACGGGTCAGCCATAACGTAACGTAACGTAACGTACCTACATTGGCGAGGAGGAGCCTTAGCACATAAAGGCACAAAGGCCGAAGCACGCTCGACGGCTATTTCGGTCAATCCTTGAAGAGGAAGCCGGCCGGAAAATATTCACATCGATCTACGAACTGACCTCTCTACCGGCTTGTAGATGGGATGCGCCCAAACGTGAACGCGAACGCGCTGCAATGTATCTATACACTTACACGCGACGTCGACCGTCGACGTAGCTATATACCTGTATACGTCCGCATCTAGTTTATACCTTCATATATTTATACACATATACTCATACGTGCACTTTCCCGGGACGGTAGGTCATCCAGCGAGACGGGAAATGTATACGTGCTTTTCAAACTACTTTTTCAGGCCACCCAGAACCCGGCGACTCGACCATCAAGACGCAATCTGGACAACTGAAAAGCCAGTTTATTTCAAACCAAGATATAAATATGCACATTGCATCCGGAAGTTGAGAATACGTCCTAGAATTTTCTCACGTCAAATTTCAGAAATCCAAAACCATTTTTATTCAAAAAATTTTCAGACTGCACTGACAAGGAGAGTATGATCAGACCTTCCGTTCACAAATACGGATCAAACTTCTGAAGGTGTTTGTTTGGGTGGTAATATAAAATCCATGCTGTCCCAGTCGTTCTAATTATGAACTAGTCTTGAGCTCAGCAGTTCTTCAAATTGTTGGAAAATATTGAATAACAAAATCTAACATCCGAAGAGTTGAAGATATAAAATTTTCGGACAATTTCAGGAATTGCTCGGTAGAGCTCAAGAAGAGAACGGGAGCTCATTAAAATGAATGGAACAGCATGGGTTTCATATTTTCGTTTGTGTAAAGGCCTACGGAAGTTTGATCCGAATCCATGATCCGGAGGCCTGATACTCCTCCGCTTTGAGCTTGATGCATTTTCTTTTTTGTTTTTTTGTTTTTGGATTTCGGTTTCTCTGGAACTTGACTGAGATTTTATAAAACTGAGACTTTGAGGGTTTCAAAACGACGAGAAGTACATAAGACGGTAAGATCGAAGTTCGCATACCGCCAGAATAAAATTATACAGAATTTAAAATCGAACCTAATCCAGGAACAAAATGTTCTATCAGCATTACCCCACATCAATATTTCATAAATGCTGTTCATTTTTATTAATTGAGTAAAGCTGTTCTCGAAATGATGGAAAAAACAATTTTCATGAATCGGCGCGTTTTCAGTTAAATTGAAGTAGATAACCGCAAAATAGCACTTCGAAATGTGCATTGAATTGCAAGTCTATTGCATCCGAAAATCCGAAATTTAAAAAAGAAGTAAAATCGAACAAATGCCGACGCTTAATAATGTCAAAATTCGAAATACGAAGTCGTACAGGTTGCGAAAAAAATCCTTCTACCGCAAGAATTATTCTGATTTTCATCAAAGACCACTAAAATTTTGTAAATACTGAATGAAATGAAACTGAAAATTGTTTTCAAAAACGTGGATTGCAAATCTGCGTAATGGAAAATGGAGAGAAGGAGGGTTCAGGACGGATTGAAGATGCATAAGTTGAATCCACGTATACATAAATTTTCTATCCAGGGTAAAGAAGAAGTGGAATTACATTTGACGGTGAGTGCGCTCGAGCGGGTTGAATTTGTTGGATTGCCTCTCGAAACGCATTGAATTTTTCCAGGGAAACCGAGCGAAATAAAATTCAAGGGGTTCGTGTATCCGGCTGCGGTTACGGCTGCGGCCGCGGCAGAACCGTGTCCACTCGCTCGCCACACTAGTAACGCGATCAATGGCCTGCGTAGTTTGAGAATTCCGTTTTAACGCCACTGGTCAGAGCTCCAGTCCCATTCCCATGTTATAATTCCGAGTTCCAGCTTTTCTGTGTTAATACTACGAGTACATATTCAGGAATTTAGAAACACAATTTTACGCCTATTTGTACGATTCCGCTTTTCTATTATTTTGAACAATATCAAATTCGGTCCAACATTCTGCTCAAACGAAACAAAAAAAAGGAAAGTTTTGCAATTTTTTTTTCCGTGGAAACTATTGGAGTAATCGAATTGCGGATTTTTGTGATCAAAAATGCACGTTTTAATGAACGTTTGCAAATTCATTTGTCAAAAAATATTGGACCGATTGGAATGATTCTTGCGGCGATCGAAAAAGTTTATCAAGACTTAGATCTGATTAGATTTTGGAGTCGATCGGCCGAGTAGTTTCAAAGTTATTCGAAGAATAAAAATTGGAAAAAAAATTTTTCATGTTTTTAGAGCATAACTCCTGAACTGTTCGTGCGATTAGTCCCAAACTTAATTAGATTTAAGTTCTGAATAGCCCTTTCGATTGCCGCAAGATTCATCAAAATCGAACGATTAGTTTAAAGGATATTGCACGACAAAAATTTCTCTTTTTGATAGACGTGAGTCGACTTCGAATCATTCAATGTAGAATTTGTCAAATTGTTTAAAACCTATTAAAAATTTCTTACATAAAAATATGGACTGAACGATATCTTCTGATATTAAATAATATAACTCTCTAAAATCTAGAAATGTTGACATTTGACAAAAAATCGATTTTTCAAAATCAGACGCAAAAAAATTTGTATGCGGAAAACTAACTATACTAATTCTAACCTTCTTTAATGTATTATAAACACTATAGTATCAATTTATTGTAACGTATTTAAAAAATAGCGGGAAGTTTTAGGGTTGGCCCACAGGTCAACCGGTTTCCTGATTTTTTTAATTTTTCCAGTCCTAAAGTTATTTCGAGAATGTCTGATTAAAATTTCGGTGCTTCCGCCGCTTCGATTTCAGATATTTGGGTCTCCAATGGTTTAGAAAACAGAGCTCTACGTCGAATAAACAGATTACTTTTTTGCTAAATCCTTTTGCTTCGTGTAACGGTTTTCCCTATTATTTTAAGTAACCGCGATATACAACGATCTGTTTTTATTTTGTTTCAGAGCCTACAACGGAGATAGTCGGTGGTCCAGATCTGTACATCAATCGTGGGAGCACGATTAACCTGACCTGCATCGTCTGGTACAGTCCTGAACCGCCTGCGTTTATATTTTGGAATCACAACGACGCGGTGAGTTAAAGATGACGAAAATTCCCTCATTTCTAATCTTGCATTCCCCAACATTAGGTACATTTTTATTTTCTTGTTCTTTATTGCAATAGAATTATCATAAGCCTTCCTTTTTTTGGGGATGTTCTCCTTTTCTTGGGGGTAAATGCAGGCAGATTTTTCATCTCAATAACTTCTTTACCAATTTGCAAATATGCTATTTTTTCACTCGACTGATTACGGGAGTTTGAGTATAGCGCGTGTCGACTGGCTGTATAATATCCGTAAGGCATCAGAGGTTTTTTCAGATATTGGAGTAAAGCTGAGATACAAGTAACGATAGGCACTAAGTTTCGGGCAGGTAATGGCCGGCTGTCATACGAAAATTTTCAGATTAGCCAAAAACCCTTCCGGCGTATAGAATTAGTTTAGAAATTTACATACGTTCTCCAAATCGGTTAGAAGCTTTCTCAACCAGCTATAGCTGCGCGACTATATTATACTGACCCTTCGAAAGCGAAAAATAAAAGCTCAGAAGTTGGGAATCGTGGATTTTTTTCATATTCTTAAGCCACTGTGGACAAAGTGTAAGTTTCGTTTTTACAATTGCCCTTGAAAGCAGTTGTGGCCATTCAAAACACAAAATTATTTTGTGGAATTCGGAAACACAACTGAAAACAGTTTCCCGATTTGGTTTCCAAAAAATGGCTTTTCTAGTAATTTTTTGCTGAAGACAAAATATGGGATCGAGATGAGGTTCATTTTGAATCGTAACAAAAACTGTATTCAGTTTGAACTCCGTGAAAAAAAACTGGCGTGATAATAGGAGATTGTTTGAAAAATTCTTTTGATATATATTAGGGTGGTCCTTATTTTGGATATTTTCGATTTTTTTTTCACGATCCCCCTAAATCGGTTCTAAATAAATAAAAAGAAATTCCTGCCAAATTGGAGCTCGATATTTCAATTTTAACCTGGCCCCCCCGGCAGTCAAAGTTTTAAACGGGAAAATACGTGTATTTTAGACTGTCAATTGTTTGAACATTTTTCCAACCCAGTGAAAATTAATATAAAAATTCGAGATTAGGCACAAATATTCCTCATAGTATAAGGTATAGTTGTAGAAGTATATCAAATTTTTTTTCTTCTATTTATTCATTTTTTTATGAATATCAAATTCATATTTATATAGATCATAACTCCAGAAATTACGGATGTAAAAATTTGATATACTACTTCAATCATACCTTATACTATGAGGAATATTTGTGCCTTATCTCGAATTTTTATATTAATTTTCACTAGGTTGGAAAAATGTTCAAACAATTGACAGTCTAAAATACACGTATTTTCCCGTTTAAAACTTTGACTGCCGGGGGGGCCAGGTTAAAATTGAAATATCGAGCTCCAATTTGGCAGGAATTTCTTTTTATTTATTTAGAACCGATTTAGGGGGATCGTGGAAGAAAAATCAAAAATATCCAAAATAAGGACCACCCTAATATATATACACACAGTCCTTTGAGTAAGTTCGTTTTTCGTGGTTTAAATTCCCCGGTAAAGGTATGAAAAATAAATTAAGTAAATTACGTGCAAAGTGTAGAGTTACTAATTATTATTACGTTAAATATCCACGAAACTTTTAGCCGGAAGTCGTAAACGTGATATTTGAAATTTGAGATATCTGCAGGTGGTTTCAAAAACATGAATTCTATTGTGGATATATTATGTAGGGTAAAATTTTGACACCCTGTTTAACTTCAAAGTGAATACTCTGCGGGTCGAGCGTGTGATGAATAATTACGGAGGCATTCCGCGCGAGAGTTCCTCAGAGATGATCGATCCATTGCGGGGGCGAGTCCAGAGTCTCACAATCAGCTATTTTCAAGCTCAGATTTAGATCGGCTATTCCTTGTGACCCGGGAAAATGAAAGGCCGAAAATTACCCGGGCGAAAAGTTCGAGAAGCTTTTTAGCCGAAACACGACCCGACCCAATCCATTCGTTATTTTTTTTTCAATTTAAGTATATAGGGGAGAAATAGAACGTTGCTTCGTCACTCGCCTCGCGTGTCGTCAAATACTCACTTGTCCTCATGCGATCACAGCATTACCCTCGTCTGATGAAAAAATTCGGCATTACCAATTCGGAAAATGTTATTATTAAGTAATCCCAACCGTAAAAAATCGCCAAATTATTGACGTGAGGTAACTTTCTTCATCCCCTCTCAGAGTTTTTTTTTTTTTGGTTTCTTTTTTTCACCCGTTTCTACGTAGTTCTGAATCAAAGGGTTACTTTAGGCTCGGATCCGAGGTACAGCGATGAATTTTTTAAACCTTTTCACGGTGAAATAACTCGTACATCAGTAATTGGATGAGCGTCCTTCTCTTCCCTTTCGGTAATTCCCTTTTTTTCCCCTTTAAATTTTAGCTGACCTCTCCTCCAGCTGAGCCGGAAGTGTTGAGTGCTGTAACGACGGGCCCTTGAGTCCGAAATTTTTTCAGGCTTTGAATGTGTAGTTCTTCTCCTTTAATCATCCAAAAAAAGGAGAAAGAGAAAAAAGTACCAACAGGCCCTCGATCTGTAATTTAACAAATTCATTTCGATATTTTATTTATTCATTTTTTTCTTTTCTTGTAACGAAAATCTTTGATGCAATGATATCGCCGGGAAGGGAAAGGGTTTCGCGCTGAGCCGCAAATTTTTATTTTCTCTGGGCTTAGTTCTACCTCGGACTGTCTTGAAAAGGGGTAAAAAGAGAAGACGAAAAAAGATTCAATTTTCATATGTATATATGGGGCATTTCAGGCTAATTCGACCAGGGTCTGAACCTCACCGCGTCCAATTTGGGTCTTAGATTCTGTGGAGGTGTTCCGCCCGGTCCAAATAGCACCCCCATTTTTTTGTCCAGATCTTTAGAATTTTCCCTCAGCACCTCCAAGTTTTTTAACCGATGTTATTCTCGAAAACGGGACTTCCGACATTTTTGCAAATTATGGAACAAATTATACAAATTCTGTAGCCAACACCAAAAATATCCTAACAAGGATCAGAGTGAGCAGGGAAACCAACATTTACAAACAAAATTCAGTCAATTATATTTGAATTTATTTTTACTCAAGACTTTGGTTTTTTTTTGTCAAAAACAAAATCTCGAAAGGTACTCAAATTTGGGGAAGGACTGAAAAATCAGTAAGCGAAATTGATTATTCTTTTCACCGTAAGCCAATTGGAACCCCGTATTGATAGTATCGACAATGAAAAATCCAAATCGTAAGAAATTAATAAATAAGATTGATAAAATTTTCTTCTTTTCAAATACTGGCTTGCCTGCCCACACTGATTCTTCTTATGGGATATTCCTAGTTGTGGCGACAGAATTCGTGTGCTCTTCTTCCATAATTTTCAAAAGAGTCGGAAACCCAGTTCTCGAGAATATAATCGATTAAAAAGTTTGGGCAGAGGGGAGAGGTGCAAGAGGAAATGCTAAAAATCTAAAAAAAATCGAAGTGCTATCTGGACCGAGCAGGACACGTCTTGTAACTAAGACCCAAATTGGGGGGAAGGGGTGCGGGTCAGACCCTGGTCGAATTGACCTGAAATGCCTCATATACACGCCTACGTTCGTTTTTTCATTCAGTAGAAACGCGATGGACCAACGACGGAAACTAATACTGTAACAAAAGCTGTTGACATCCCCCATTCCAGAGGAATGCAGAAAAAAGCAAAACAAAAAGAGTATAAAACAAGACAAAAAAAAAGAGAGAGAGAGAGAGAGAGGGAGAGAGATAAAGTGTTACCTGAAAGTAAAAGTGCCCTGAGAGTGAGAGAGGAAACGGCAAAAAAAGCTCGAGTAATGGAGAGAGTGGATACAAACATCCCGGTGTATATATGTATATATATAGTCCTTGAAGAACCTCGAGGAGTACGAAAGTTTGACCAATCTCGATCCTGTGAGGTAATTGATCCGTTAACGAACAAAGTTGACGACTACAGTTAGAGGATCAGCTTTAATTTGACGACAGAATAACGTCAATAATAATAATCACACGGTAAATATATAATAGCTTTTACCCTGCGGACATCGTACTAGGCAATCTGCAGGAGTCACTCAATCATCGTTAATTACACCCACTGTGTAACAGTTGGTCAAGTTAATTACGTATGGGATTACTTAAAACAGGTCGAAAACCAACAGCGTATCTCTTTTTTTTTTTTTTTTCGAAATTTTGTTCGCGATTTTTATTATTCTACCTATACTTCTTTTGTCAATTTATGAGCTTTGCTTAGCTCAGTGATTTTATTTACGTCTACTTACGACTTGGAAGGATGGGGACGAAATTTATTGGTAACGACTTGCGGAATCGGGGAAAGCTGGGCGCGATGGCAAGGCATGGTGGTAATCCAGATGGGAAGTAGGAAGAGAGTGGTAAAGTTAACTGTCGAAAAAGCGGAAATTTCTTGTTTTACAACGCGAAGTTATACGGATTAATCTTCGCGAAAAGCGAAGAGTCGAAGGTTAGAGTGAGATTCGTGAAACGCATTCGAAGGGTGTTTATGGAGGCAGGAAAACCAGGAAGCAACAGAACACAGACTGGAGATGGGGGCCGGCTGTAAGGGAATGAAATGAAAAAGTTGTTTCGTGGACAGAATAAAAGCTGAGATTGTGCCGTTACCATTAACGCCGAAATACCGCAAGCCTTGAATCTAAAAATGAATAAGTTTACATTTCTTTGCTAACTCAATGATGAGTAAAAAAAAAAATTGTTACTTTTTTTTGTTCAAATTTTAACAATTTTCAGTCCCGTTTTCTTTCTCTTGCCATTTTTCAATAAAAGTTGAATATGAGCCACGGGGGTCGAAATTAGCCATCTGAGAATCGGGATAAAATCCTTTTGAGCTTTCGCGCTATAAACGACACATGGTATTTATTCGAGTCCTGTAATTTTTACACGAGCCAATTCCGCTCTCGAGTACAGGGTTTTTTTTTTTTTTTTTGAAACACGGTTGCAGAGCTTTAGGAACAATTAAATATCGCTGTTGTTACTCGCACGCAACACGTGAGGGTGCTAACCGCCCTACTTCTCACGACACGGGGCAAAATACTACCCCTCTTAAATTCGAATACTGGGCTAAAGCCTGCTCTCATGCACGAACTCCATCTCCACATCAACACGACTAAACACAATCCATAAAACAAGTACGTGATCATTATTTGGTAAAAGCTCTCTAACTGCCGAGCTTCGCTTGACATAAAAAAAAAAAAAAAAACTAAGAATAAATATCACGATTTTATTCCGTTTTTGCCAAAACCCTTCGCGTAATGTGGCCAGAATATTTATCAATACCTTCTTTTGACTTCCAGCAGCTCTGTTCGATCATGAAACAATATAAGTTTCATACTTTGAAAAAATATATGTCTGAGACGAGCTTACTCAAAACTTTGGTAGCTGTTCTTGAAATTTTTTTCGAAGTACTTTGCGATATTCTAATTGGATGATAAAAAGTATCTAATTATATGCTACATTGCTAAGTATGTAAAAATTGTTTTGCCGCTCGGTGGTAGCTATGACTTAGGTAAATCTACCAACCGAGGATGTTGAATTTATCTGGTTTTAGTACACGAATTTTCCTCGATTCAAAGAATGCCTAATCGTGTTACGGAGCCTAAAGTCAACCAAAGGTTAAATTTCGTTCGCTCCCCTGAGCCATGAATTAATGGTGTTAAACAGATTCGAAACAGCCCAATACGTCATAATTTTCCTCACCTACCCCCAGGCTAGAATTCAAACACCAGTAACTTTCTCTGGGTGAAATCCAGAGTCATTACAAATTCGATAATATCTTCATTCGTTCGTTCATCATGGAATTTCACTTCAATTTCAAACTCGTAGAACTGTTCATCCAATTATTCGACTCTTTAAGGGGGTTTGTGGCAACAAAGGTACATGACACACGGATATCCTATTTCAGAACGTTATTCTACGTAATGTTACCTACGAATCTTTATGTTAAAGACCAGACTGAAGTAAGCTCTGTGAAAATGATAAAGGTTGATTGATGACTCAATAACTAACTAACCATTAGTCCGATCGATACATAATTATTTGTACTTGTAGTCCTTACACTTAGGTCTAACGTAGACAAGAACTTCTTAAAAATGTTTGTTCGTTTGGCTGTAAAAAATTATGGGAAATTAAAAGTTTTCGTAGTTTTTAGTATACGGACATCAGGCATCTGAAAATATGTGCGAAATTAAATATTTTCTGATAATCCTAGTCCACACTAGAATCATATTAGTATTGAGTAAGTTCACAAAGTTGGAGTCAGTTTGAACTAAAATTGACTTCTAAATTGAGTCAACAGTTAACCTATGTCATTTTTACAGAGTTCACTTTAAACGATATTAGTAGCCACATGATGTGAGATATGAGGTTCTGTTATATCAAGATTTATATGTAAAATTGTGTAGAATAAAAGCCTAAAACAAGATATCTGTGTATTATTTAGGTTGGTCGCCACTAGCCCTGAAAATATGTTCAATTTTTAGATCTTGAACATGTAGGTACCCCCTTCAGTCCACTGAAATCCGAACGCTAGCTCGGCTATGAGGGGTTTGGTAGGTATGTAACATGAATGTAACTATAACTAATTTCACGATAACCTGTGCATACCTACCAGTTCATCACTGTGCTAACTCTATTTGCTGCTTCATCCTCGGTTTCCAGTATCATGTGTGCGTGTATACCATAGCGGTTGTCATTTGAGCGCACTTGTGCAGCCAAGTGCTTTGCTCGTGTCTATAACAAGTAACGAGATGCAAGATAGAGACGTAATTACGTAGATACAAGGCTTCTGTAATCGTATACACAAGAAGCACGAGAGCTGCAGTGCTGATGCTAAGCCTCGACATCGAGATCGAAATATTCGAGATTTGGGGAAATCAATTAGAAATTTTAGCACCTGTAGGTCCAAGAAATTCATAGTTATCGATGCGTTGAAGTCCCAAAAAATTGAAGAATTTTGCCAATTTATGAAAACAAAGTATGATAAGATCTTGGCTAGTGCGAAGCTCGCGGAGGATCGAGCTTTAGCATATCCTTTACACGTTCATCGCTGTTTGCCGCGCAAGAGCGGGAGTAGAGGATCCTTTGAAAATTTCTCTCAGAGGTGATTATCACCGGGGGAAAATATCAGGATTAAAGCTCAGAGGGTGAAACCATGGTTTTACTTTATTTATTCATTTATTTATTTCTGCAAAATGTTTCTTTTTTCTTCTCCTTGTTTCGAACGTAATGCAGCAGATCCCCTCCGTCGCGGTAGACCCGTGGGAGTTCCTGTGAGGATATCTCTTCGGGGATGGTTTAAAATGCATTCAATTTGCAAGGTAAATAAGAAGAGATTTATGAACACCAGCTACCGGATTTATCTAACTCATCAACGGAAGTAGGCAAAGTCTGCTATCTTATACAAACACCTCAGCTCAACGTGGCACAGTGACCGCGCACGATTCCTTTTGTTTATTATCAAGCCGGTAAAAAATTATGCAGACGAATATATTTTACCCTGCTATTTTTCCGGCCCCACATTTCTTCTTCTTCTGCTATTTTTTTTTATCCCTCTTCTTATTCTATAAACTTAATTGCACAAGTCTGAGAGGTCTCGCCCTAGATGCAGACGATAAAGGTGAGAGACTTATAGTTTTGTTTAAAGCGCACTAACATGAGCCAATGACAATCTGAACGGGACAAACACAGCGAAGATATAAAAGGAAAGCCCTAAAAACACGGCTTTGAAAAACTACAGCAGAATTAAATCAGCTTACGAACTCGATAGAAAAACGAACTCAAAAATAACGACAGATTATAAAATCGATTAAATAAATTCACCTGTTTGAGGGCCGGTTATTTTCCCTGGGAAAACATTCTGCAGATTTTTCTTATTGCACAACTTTGAGAAGATGTCAAATTTTTCAGAATTCGAAATTTATTTTCTTTTTGTTTTGCAAAATTTGATACAAAACGTGGCACAGTCTTTGCAGTTTTCCTTTTATCAGCTATTACAAGAGTTAGATTCTGAAGTATTGTATCCAGGAAAAGGCAGCCCATAACTAACGGAATCGGTTTAAGGATGCTCATAGAATCCTTCGCGAAATGCTCAAAGAGAAATACCCGATCGTCGTGATGTTTAAGGGTGAAAGACGTATTTTTTCATGCCGAGAATTATCGATGTCATAGCTTTTTGCATCCGAAAGAAATAAGTAAGAAAAACAAAAGCTTGAGAAAATAATGGGGACTCTACCCCCTTAAGAAGCTCGTTTGCAAGTAAATAAAATTAAAAACTTTGTTGTGACGCTGAGAAAGTTCTTAACCGAAAGAATACTTGCAGCTTTATTCTCTTTTCTTTTTTTTTTATACCTATATATATTCTGAACAAGGTTCTCCATTTTATTGAAATTTGAACAGCGACTTTACGATATTGAAATACTGTAATTTGATGAGATTAATTTTTACAAACCTTGTCACAGTTTGGTCAAAAAAAATTACCCAATTTATTAAATTATTGTATAATTGATGAAGGGGTTGATTTCCTTGTGCGAAAATCGGGGATCTCTTTTTTTTCTCTCAAGCTTTAGGTCTCGGAAAATGAATAACTATGTAATACTGAACAAGGTGTACAAATATTTGAAGAGAAGATGAATGAGAGCTTTTCACTCTCGGGGAATCACCGAATGAATTTAGCAGTCCAAACAGAAGTAGATCGGAAACGAGAGCAGATGGATGCCAGGGGTGGTGGCAGGAGTAGATGGGTAGATGGGTTTCTCGTCGAGATGGAGATAGAAGAGGCTCTGGTGCCGGTCGGGCATAGATAGATAAGGGTTGCTCGAACTAGGGAAACCATTTCGAGGGTCGCGGGTCCTAACAGCCTTATTCCTTCCTGCTTAATATTCCTTGTTTTCCAAACTTCCTCGTTGACCAGCCTGGCGTTATTGGAGCGAACGGTTGCGCAGACGTCTTCGTTCGTGCTTTAGAAACTTGGATCTAACCACCGCCTACCCCGATAGTTTCCAGTAACGTAGCAATTAACCGCGATTTACCATGGCCAATATTACACCGTAGTAACCCGATTCTCAAAGCATACCACCGAACGATCTTACGGTTACTAAAATCGTCGCGGCTATTCCAAAATTTAGGCTAAACTACCCCTTGTCTATTCATATATATATATACTAAGCGAAGTTCCGCTCGTTACTATTCACCATACAGCAGATATCAGGCTCGCTTAACTTCATCCAAGAAACGTCCTTAACCTTAGTCCGAAAAATTATTATTTACTGATTTTTGGATTAATTTTGTTTGTTACTTGGAGCCTCATCTCTTGCAATTATTTCAAGCCATCGTGAGCTAAAAAATTCGCCAAAATGGGACCTTGGGAGGATATTAGTCCGAAAGTCGCGCATGTAGAATTGAAAAGGTGTATCACGTGACCCAAAAACGGAAAAAGCATGAATTGAAGACAGGGTGATAAAATGTGGTTAGTAGGTGTAGGTGTGCAAGTGCGTGCAACACGCTATCGAAACTGAATGAACATCTGAACCGTTTTTTATTTTTGAATCAATTTTTTTAACCTCGTCCAAAATTTTTTTTAATCTCTTTTAATCTTGAAAGCCGGGTTGAAGTTCCGAACTTTTGATAGTTTCGAGCAGTCAGTTACGAATTCATTTGAGAAGATTTCGAATTTTCGAAAACGTTAAAGTTTGGAATATGTAAATTTGGAAAGATCAGAATGCGAACAGCTAAAAACTCGGTGAGTCCGCGATTCAAAAATTTAATCGAGGGCACGACGTTACATGCGTGAATTTCAAGTTTCGGAGTTTTGACGTTCCAGATTTCTAGCTATCGGAATTTTGAATCCTTCTATGTTTTTTTTGATATTAGGTTTTTGGAATCGACTATGCAAACTTTCGAGAAAATATGCGTACAAAGATCTGTAGGTCAGTAATATTACAATTCGGAATTTTAACCGTTGATCGGGAATTTTAAAATTCTAAAGCTCAACTCAGTCCCGGATTTTGAAATTAGTAGAGCTTTTCCTCAACATCTTTGACCATCTAGCCATATCTGCGGAAAAGTTGATCTGCCGTACAGATCGATAAATGAAAAATAATCATGTCTGAAATTTCAATTATGTAATTTTGAAAAGCTCAATCTTTTTAGAGCCTCTCTTGAACCTGACTGAATTAAATTTACTAAAAAAAAACATTTTTCACCTTTTATTTTCTTATTTTTCAGATTATAAACTACGACTCTCCCAGGGGTGGAGTTTCCGTCGTGACAGACAAGGGTGACAGCACGAGGATCTTTCTCCTGGTCCAGCAAGCTAAACCATCGGACTCGGGCCAGTACACTTGCAACCCAAGTAACGCACAGCCAAAATCAGTGATGGTCCACGTGCTCAACGGTGAGAAATCGGAAATCAAAATAATTTTCTCCCTTGTCTCGTCCTCGCCTTGAATTGAAAGTTGAATTGAGATTGGGATGACCAAAGTAACGAAATTCCCTTCCGATAACGGATAAAAAAGTTATCAAAAAAATTATGAAATTAATTCCGTGCTCATCATTTTCGGAGAATTTAAGTGTTTCCTTTGTTTCAGGAGAGTATCCCGCGGCAATGCAGCACGGCGGCCAAGCAAAACAACCCAGACTGTATTCCCTGCTGCTCTGTTTGTGTCTGTTGCTTTACTAATAAGCGAACAGCAACAGTCAGCAACAGGAACTGAATTTTCGTCACTATACTCTCTGTCATGACTTCCATGAGAAGTAAATCTGTATAAATATTCATCTTCTAGGGATACAACACATGCCGTGACACACGTTTCTACTAAACGATAAATAAATTATTTCAAATAATAAATATATACCAAACCCATATACGTGTATTCAGTTTGCTGTCATGCGAAACATAATCAACCGACGCTGTACTTATTACAGAAATCATTTTTCTATTTCAAAAATATATTAGCGATGGATAAAATATTTTCGAATTTCACAATTTTTCACTCACTCTAAAATATTATCGATCATTGCTCATCGATTGTAATTAAACGGCAAACTGAAGTGGATTGTTTTCTTAAACTTTCACGAAAAATTTCTATCTTTTCGAAAATAAAACCCTTCACTGTGGTGTCACGCGCGTTGGAAAAAAAATCATTCGAAAATTTAATTAACAAGGCTCGTACAGCTGCAGATATGGACGTGGCAAATGACGAAATAAGAACTAAAAAACAGAAAAAAAAAACTAAGAATAAAAAACTAAGCACTTTTTTCGTTTCAAATTAGTATAATGAAATTCATGTGACAAGCAGCTCAAGGTAAAGTGCGAAAATTACTATTCGAAAGCCTGGCCAGGGCTGTGCATCGATATCTAGCTCAGTTTTACAAAATTGAAGAGGATTTGATCGATTTCAAAAATTGTTCTCACATTTCACTGACTTTCTCAACCACATGGAAGCCAAGTTCTAATGAAAGTGAAGGCTACAATGTTGCCCTGATTCATTATCGTTTATCCGGCATAGCCCTGGGTTCAGGTAGAGCATCTGAAATCCGTAATTTATGGAATGAGATGTTGGAAGGTCCAAATAATAAGACTCACTGTTTACGGAATAGATAGGAAAGAGCATATTCGAGGCTGAACGTAATTATCTGGTCATTATTATCACTACGTAAGCCAAGTACGTAATTGTCCATCAGTTGAACTTGAATCATACTAGTATATACTCACTTCAAATTGATAACACCTCATCGTATCAATCTTCGCCCTCTTTTTCTTCTTCTCTTTCACCTTCTTCTTCTTCTTCTTCTTCTTCTTCTGAGTCGCAAAAAAACTCAACCTTCCTGAAGGTTTTCAACATATCAATAAAAAAATTTTTAAAAATCGAAATCTCAACGTGAGCTCAAAAAATAATAAAGTCATTCAACTAGAATCTCGTTAATCGCGACTGTACGTGCACATAAAATACGATAATATACATAGTATATATTCAATTAACGACGAGAAAAATTGTTGAATAATCTATTGAAAAAAATTTTTAAATCAATATTTCGATACGATTTATTGTTTCGTGAAGCCCGAATTTCTCTTTTCTCCTATTACATTGAAACATTATTATTGATATTTCCATCGCTGAATGTTGAAGTTTGACTTATTGAAGAAGCGAAACATAGGAATTTTACCAATTTCCACTGCTTGGCAATCATTTCTCTTAGATACTATATGTACGATGGTAACTATGTAACTATAGACCATTTTCTTCGATGTAAATATGTATTTAAAGAGTTTAGTTGTTTAGGTTGCTCTCGACAATATAAGAATAATAACAATTACTGTACTACTGCAGCGGTTCTTTTTATAAATAATTATATATTTTGACCAACACTCGAAGATGTATGTGATTACATGAGGATATATTATTCATAATAGATATGTAACAAATATATAGCTACAATGTAATTAATTATCCAAATCTGAGCAGTATGAATTTATATATAAATATATTCATGTGTACACGGTCTACAAGAATCACATATATTCATAATCTCGTAGTCGTATCCTTCGTGAAAAACTATGAAAAATTTGCCCAAACAAAAAACTCGAGACTCCAACGGTTTTCGAATAACAGCAAGTTCAATCTCGACCAATCACGGCTTGCCTCTAGCAAAACGCGACGCGCGCGCCAGCTGACGGAGGCGTCTTGAATCGGCGCAACCGTTACAAGCCTTGCCACATGATTGTTCAAACTTCGACAAGCTCCCATTTGAAAACTATAAAAGCCCCGAATTTTTGGCTCGTACAAAATCGGCTTAATTTTTCGAAAAGAATACGTATGCACCAGCGAGGAAAATATCGGTAATTTTATTAGACCCTGTACACATGCATATAACTGTACGATACGATAAAGTGTAACATAAAATTGAAAACAAGAATAAGAAGAAGAAAATACTCCGGTAGTCTGGTAACTTTGGATTAATCAATGTACCGTATAAATCAAAACTAACGATACAAAAAAAAAAAAAAACGAAACAATCATGATGTGTGGAAAGATTGAAGCGTCTTGATCTCATTATTAATTGTAAAATGGAAGTTTGAAGCGTCGTTATTCATGCAATGGGTAGATACGTCGATACGACTCTGGTTTATAAAGACACCAAGTCAAGAGGGACGTGGTGCAGTGAGTTATGGGATTTCAACAATGCATTTTGCCTTCGCTGCAACAGTTTGCCGATAAGATATGTATGTATGTACGAGGTGAAACTCTGGGACGAAACGTCGCTACGCCGATGATGTATTGTTGCGTTCCCTCGCTGACACAGAGTGCGTTTCAATCTTGATTTAAAAGTTATTCTTGAATTTATGATACCTAAAACTCTGAATTCCTGTTCTGTATATACCCATACGTATATTTACAATACAGAAAGTCTCTGCATGGAAAGAAATGCGCAGGACAAAGTAACACGACCAATGTAACCTGCCAGGAGTAAGGATTACCTCAATTCAGACACATGGGTCACTGCGCGTGACTCCTTGAAATAAAGACATGACTACTTACGGAAGAAGTAAACTTCAGTTAAATCGTTGGAAAGGATTTTCAAAATCGTTCCATGTCACGTACGAGAATGAAAATATCTGAACGTGAGTCGGAGGATGAAAGATCATTTATAGACAACCGTAATAAAGTTGTAATTATATGAAATCTTCGACGATTGAAATTGTGAAATTGCATTTCTTTTCACGGTGTGGGTTAGGAAAACTTGAACCCATGACACGTGCCAGTGAAGAATGAAGAAAAATTTCTGTTATAATTCATTGACGAAGTGAAACCGATTCGAGAGACTCGATAATTGTTAAATTACATAAAAATTATACGTATTTTATTGAATGCGAGAAAAAGATCATTTTTGAACAATCGAGCACTGATTATTTCAAGAATTGGTACAAAAATAGAAAAAGAAAAATAAATAAATACAAAATTTATTGAAATATGAAAAGGCGGTAGATCGTAAACCTTTGAATAAGTGAAACTAATCATAAATTCAGATCGATTTATCGTGAAGCCGTTAAATATGAAAGCGCGAAACGATCACAACTAACGAGTTAAAAAGAAAAAAAAAAAAATTTAGCCTTATATATAGTGCAGAGAATCCCAAATCGCGTGCGGACCGATTATTCGCGTGACTTTGATACACACAATACATACATGCATACACAAATGAATAAATAAATACATACACATACATATACAGAAGTAAATATATATATTCGATGGCGAAAGTATAAAGTTTTTGATAAAATAAAAAAAATACTAAGAAATAAAAAATTCTTCGAAGTCGTATTTGGCAGTCTTGAAAAAAAAAAAAAAAAAATATAATAGAATAAAATTTCCCATATTATAATAATATATTGTCAGCTGTGAAAATATGTCCTGCAGTAAGTCGCGTGGGCTATATACAAATATATAATAAAATAAATAATTGATATAATTGCGCATGTAAATATTAAAATTATATAAACTATCAAACTTCGGATATATACTCTTCGCGTAAGAGATGACTACATTAGATAATTATTATAATTAAATAAGAAGAAGACAAGAAAGAAATAAATAAATAATAACAAAAAAAAAAAAAACAAGGAAAAAAAAAAAACTTAAAATTAAGCTGCAGATTATAAGATAAGATGATATGATATAATATATGATATTGTTATAGTTGTTGATATGTAAAACACAAATACCTACTTGGAAAAAAAAAAATTTAATTGACTGACTGTATAACACTATATAATAATTATTATTAACACTACACAGACGTCGCCCTATAAAATATTATTGATAATAAATATGGATATAATATTTAATTTGACAAGACAATTGTACGAGACGGATATACATATACATATATATATACATAGGTGTATGAAAATATTAATTTTTAGAAATTTCACATTCCTTCTCACATTTATTTATTTTTATTTTCTTGGTTTCTTATTCTTTTTATCAGACGTGTGAACAGATAGGTTAATATATCAGTGTTTCAGCTAGCCTATGATGTATATTGTAACTATAATTATAAAATAAATTATCAAAAGTATGAAAAAAAAGAACAGTAAATATTATAAAAAAAAAAAAAAATACAAATGTTCACGACACGACATAATTTTCAGGAGAAAGAAACTCTATCCTCTTTTTCTTTTCTTTATGTTAATATATATATATATATATATATATATATATATATATTTTTTTTTTTTTGGGTGTTTTATTTTGAGGAAGAAACAATTCCCGAGCTACAGTAAGTATACAATACATGTACGATGATATTATAAATATATAGAAATATTTATGGATATATTATATTAAAAGTTGTATTGACCGGTGCGTGTCCCATCAATAAACGTACGCCTTAAGTACATCAAGAATCGAAATTTCAATTCCGAATATATTGTACACAATTGTTGGATCGTTTGGCAAGCCTAAGTTATTTACTAACGCCAACGAATTGAGTAAATATGAAAGATAAACAACAACAACAGCAAGGCATGGTCAATAGCTAGATATTTTATACCCTACATATATTATTTGTTATTTGATAGGGGCAAAGGTAAATATTTGAGGTACCAAAGGAAAGCAGGATCTTATTTTACTTAATTTTATACTTTTGGGGGCGAAGTTCATTTTATCGAGGCAATTTTCTTTCTCCTTCTTCTTCTACTTCTTCTTTGTGTTTTGTTTTTTTTTTCCTCCTTCTTACTTGCAGACTTTTGCCCCACAGCATATTGCAATCTCGTCAAGTTCAACTTCTAAAAATCATAAGGCATCGAGTCTCCTGGGACAAGCTGTTCCTTGCATAATATAATACTACTCCCACATATTCACAGAAGTATATGTATATATATGTATATAATATTAAGCACACGCATACTTTGAACAAGCTAATTAAATCACAGGCTCGTTACTTCCTCAAGTACAAAGGAAGCTTCTCCTTTGCAGAAAGTTGTTACATGAGCGGTAACATTGAGCGTAATCATTCAGGTAGTTTCGAAAACAATGCCCGGAATCTATGGATTAAGGAATCTCCGATCAGAAATTAATTGGAATTTTTTATTTTTTTTCCCGTAAACCCAAGCTCGTCAATTTCCCTTGTTTGTTAACATGGCAGGCAGGATATTGTGCAGGAAGTTGTAACCGGGGATCAGTCGAATACACGTCGTTCAATGCTTTCATAATACGTGGAAAAATCGAGTGGATACGAGATATAAAATATATTACTATCCAATTGTATGCTTACATTCATCCAGCTTCCGTATATATATATTCTCCAGTCTTGATGGTGAATCCATACTCAAAAATTCGAAAATTCAAATAAGGCTAAATAATGTTCTCAAAGAATCGATAAGTAACATACGGGGGTGTCCACGCCAAATCAACAAGCCTGCGACCCTGACCATTTTAGATTCTGCTGGTTTCCATATATTTTGTAGTCCTCATCCCAAAGTATACCAAACTAGAGCAATTTTTTATTATTGGCTACCGTCATTTTTTTGATAATTATTTATGCTATCTCAAAAACTATAATATTCGAAATTTTCAAAAAATTCCCATATAAATTCGATGAGAAAGTACGACGATTTTAAGACTTTAACGAGAGTGGGATTCCGGTTCTTTTCATGTTTTTCAGAGGGATTTTAATAATATATAATCTTGATTATTTCAATATAAGTTGTAAGCTTGTTTTGCGGCCATTTCTCTCGAGTTTTCTCAGAAATACAACGTTAGCCAATTCTTTCCAGGGTTAATGATACGGATGAAAAAATAATAATAAATTATAACCCTGAAAAGAATTGGGTAGCGTTGTATTTCTAAAAAAACTCGAGAAAAATGGTCGCAAAACAAGATTTACAACTTATATTGAAATAATCAAGATTGAATATTATTTAAATTTCTCTGAAAAACATGTAAAGTACCTGAATCCCACTCTCGTTAAGATCTTAAGATCATCGGATTTCCTCATAGAATTCATGTGAATTTTTTGAAAATTTTGAACTGTGCAGTTGTTGAGATAGCTTAAATAATTATCGAAAAATTGACGGTAACAAACGAAAAAGATTTCCTCGTGATTTTGGTGCTTGTTGGGGTAAGGACTACCAAATATATTGAAACCAGCAAGATCTGAAATGGTCAAGGTCGCAGGCTTGCTGATTTGGCGTGAAAACCCCCATATACATGTCAATTGCAAGTTTCAAGCTTTTCATTTAGCAGTAAAACAAAATCATAAAAAATCCGTCGAATTCCAATGATTGGGACTCCCTTTAATCAACTTTTTCATTTTGGAAGTCGAGAAACATGTCACTGTGGCTTTGAGATTAATTTTTTTTTTTCACTTTGGAGCGATTCGAAATGAACGAAAAACAAGATTTCCTGAACGAGTTAACTTGTCAAGAAATTTGTTCGAAATTTGTTCAGAATCAGTTGCTCAAGTATTCTAGTTGCAATTACTATACAAAGATAGTCAATACATTGAGCATTAACTTTCTCCGATTTTACTGGTGACCAACGATCACTAGGTTTGAAAGTTCCTATACTATAATTATATAGGCAGTTTTTTAACCATTGTAAAGAAGCTAAGAGTTCTAAAAAAAATTTTCTCAAACTGCTCTTGTTGCATATAATTCTACCTGCAATGAGCAACAGGTCTGTAACTTGTTTCCAGATTGCTACAGGCATAGACTGGCCTAGCCTGAGATGCTGAAGGCGCGGTGATGCCGATTATTGGTCTGCAATTTTGAACTGTGCAGGTCAACGTTTTTCTTACTCCATATTACTCTCTCTCTTAATAATTCTCTGAAATCCGAGTGAAAGGCTAATGCTCTTACTTCAGAAAATTCAAACTGTTCCTCTAACTAAAAGATCCCACCGCTCACACCAGATTCATGTTAAATCTGCAAGTTCCGCACTGCTACTCTGACTAAAGGACCTTACCGTTGACACCAGATTCATGTTAATACCTGGCTCGTATCACACGAAAATTGTCAGCGACTTTCTGGTTAGAGGCTTTCGTAAGGGTGCATCCTCCACGAGTTAAATTCATTTTAAAAGGATGGATCTGTATCCAGAAACAAGTGGCGAAACGAGGAAGTTTTACAGATTAGGTAATTAGCATTTCTTAGCCCTCATTTTTTATTCTGTGCTCTGGATTACCTTAGCGCAGGCTGACGCTCTGGGTTGAATTAACTTTTGAAAATTCATTCCGTACACGTGGGCTGTAGCTTTACGTCGTCAGGAATAAACGACCCCAATCACAAGCCTCTTAAGTCCTTATAATTACGTCACGGGCTGCCGGAGCACCTGACAATGTCAACAATCCGTCAAACAATTAATATCTAATCCTGAGAGCTCAGAAACTCAGACCGTAAACAACCTCCCCTATACTAGTACCAAGCTGTAAACTCATCACATTATAATCCTACTGTACCACACTGTCGCCTTTCTGCTTTCTTTAATCCTCACCATGTTATATCCTTACAGACGATAAGAAAACCGGGAGATTTGTATCCCTCAAAAAACGTCATGACAGCGCCTTTACCTGTACAGGTATAGCGGCTACAGGGGGTCAGGCGCAGCGCGCGCCTTCCACGGTATTGATTACAGCCTCCTATATCCAGGTGCACAAACAGGGGCGGCGTTCACCTCCACCATCCCACCGATCCCCTGCGTCATTCTGGTCCACCACACAAGCCCCAAGCTTTTCTCGGTTCAGCTATCACCACCTGGATTCTGATCTCTCGTCAACAACCCTTCGGTCATACCGGTTCACAGAAGAACATGGGTAGCCCTAATCCGTGCACACCGATTTTTACCCTCTGAGTTCGGAAATGAATGTGCATCGAGATTCGGAGATGATTTGAACTTCTTTTGCAGCTTTTTCATGGTTTTTTACTTCTGAAGATGAAAATGACCCAGGAATTGTGACTGAGGGGCACAACTCCACTTCAAATTCCACGTAGACAAAACAGCTCGATATTTTCACTGGGCAAGATATATCAAGAGAGCCTTTCCTCATGCCGCAGTGGTGCAGAGACTTGAGAGAGTGACGTTGGTACTTTTACGAGTAGAGATTCCGCGTCTTTGAATAGTGTGGTGTGATGCGGTGGAAATTTTTACTGCCATGGTACACGTATGTGTCTGTGTATGTACGTGAATTTTTATGACTTAGTCGCTATTCAGTTAGAGTGAAATTGGCTCGGCTGGTAGATCGAGCGCGTAATCTTGTATATCAGGAGAGCACAGTGACAGAGAATTAAGCAGATTTGGAGGAGGTTCAATCCAGGCCAGGGCTCATCTCACCATGAAATTTGAACTACGAATATCGGGATGTTGGAGTGTGTATGTACTTACTAACCCTGAAGAAGAGGAAAAGACCTTCTCCTTGAATTACTCAAGCGAGGAAAGAAAGGGTCTACTCTTCTAAAAGTAACGAGAAGTATCGGAGACGTTTACCTTGAAACCTGACTGAATTAAATGTCATTTTGAACAACCTTCGCCGACCCGTACACACGACTTTGACTCTAACTCCGCAAAGTGCCTCACAAGCGAGACCACTTTCTCTAGCAGAATGAGAATCCTATTGCGAATTCAAGTCACTCCCGCGAATGTACATTCCTAATATCATCGTTCCTCTTTATGAATTTACTAAGCTAGCAGGACAAACGCGCGGCCAGCTGGCTAACTCCAGCCAGAAATTAATCTTCTTTCAATCATACGGCTGACGTAGGACGCGCGTTGAATAAGACAACCTCAATTAACGTCGAGGGGACGCTATAAATATTAATGAAATTCAAAGAGGGGCGAGGGGGGACCAACGGATCAAACAGCGTTCCGGAAATCACAGAAACAATGAATTGATAAACCGTGCAGAAAATTTCCGAAAGTATTTCTCGACGGAGCAAACTGATCGAGTAGGTGGAAAATTAGAAGCCTTTATGAGCCTTAGGCCAAACTATACCAACGAGGAAAGTCCTAGTTCACAATTAGATAAAGTATCGAGAAAACGATCCGCCCTGTACCGCTGTTCGTAAATACGAGACTCCAGGGGCGAGAAAACGAGCTAGAGAGGCGGAGAGAGTTGGATAAATGAAGAGAGAACCGAGGGTCTTCTACGAGAAATCCTTGGGGTGATGGCGTCGCGTTGCGTTGAGAGATTTTACACACTCCGCAAGGCCCTTGGTCCTGGTCCTGGTCCTGGTTTGCGCTTTTACCACCCTAGACCGGTCTCAGACCAGTATCTTAAGACCTAGACAACGTTGTCTGGAAATAACATAAAGCTCAGTTGACGTTGTGGTGGGTTTAATTTTTTGCAGAACCTTGTCCCAGTAGAGCGCTATCGGGCATATGTGTATCCTGGTCTCTTATAAAATCCACAAAATTGGAATTGAAATTCAAATCAGTTGGTTTGAATCCGTAGTCTAAAACGCGTGAGGGTTCGTGTACCACAACTTTGAGAGTCACTCCAAGCAGACGTATAAAAAAAAAAGAAACCGTGCAGACGTTAGTATCGATCATCTTAGTTCGTAGTAAAAACTCGCCAGAGTTGCAAGAGCGCGTGTAATGCCCTCGTTAAAGTTCTCGGTAATGAGAGCAGTCGTATAGTTTGACTTGTCGTTTGCATTGACGCCTCAAACGCGACTCACTCCGTGACTTCAAAACTCTAGAGCGCATGCATTGCTGAAACTCTTGAACGTGGTGAAGTGTTGTTGGATTATGGCGAACGGTTAGCCTCAGACAATTGAGGGGATTAAAAAGCGGTTCAGATCTCGTTTAGGTGAGGGAAAACCCGGGAATAGTGAATGCGGGCTTGTTAATGTTGTATTGTAGATACGTGAATCCATTATTGATGTTCAGATATCACTAACTGTGCAAGCCCAGCTGCGTGGGTCTCGGAAATTCCTACTCCATAAAGTAGAAAACAAAGTAAAATATTCAACGGAAACATGTACCCGGACGGTTATTCTTGTAGGTATTTAGATTCACGTGCTTGTGATGCCGTGAGCATTCCGGTTGAACCCTGACCCATACCGAGTGGCGTGCCGAGTTGGCTTCATTTGGACATGCGACTGAAATATTCACGAGGACTCTAGCCGATCCAATACAGTGGCTGTAGGAGGTGCGATATACCGAACGTCGGTGGTAGTTGACGTTGAGCAAAATGCAATGAACTTTATATATGTATGATAAGGCGCTAACGGGTATTTCATGTTAGATTTCCAATGACCGAAGAAGAGATTCTTTCGATGCTTTATCTCATTCCTGATCATTTTCGTCTTTCTATTCCAGTGGTCGTGCAATAGACGTAGGAAATTCAATCAACTGTTTCTATGCCCGCACTGTGATTGGCAGCAGACCACTACGTGGTTGAGGAAACTACTAAGCACGCATTTAGTATCCAATCGTGAGCGATGAACGTCTTGGCACGTCCTGCAGCGTCAAGTCATATTATAGGAAAGGATTAACCCACATAGATGACGCTTCCGGTCGTTGTCAGAAGCCGAAGAGATAAGAGAGATGAAGACGATTAGAAGAAGAACGCGGGAGATAATCTGGAACAATTTGCTTCGGAACCATTGAACAAAGAAAAGGTTTTTTGAATCTGCAACGTCATGGTCTCCTGGCTCTCCAGCTCACGTCAATTTAAGTAACAATCAGAGCACGGAGAAAGTACGCTATTGCAGCACAGCTTTGTCTCTGCCAACCAATTATATGGCCATCCAAAGTTACGTCATGTACTTCTTTTTTGTCCTTTACTTACAATTTCTTCATGGTACTTAATAATACTACATCATACATGATGCTCATATCCATATCATGTTCACGTCAAGTTATTGTTCTGTCATCATTTCATTTTCACATCGTAGTCATTGTAAAGTTGAGATGTAGTTCACTTCATGAGCTGTGTTCATGTCATGCTGATGTTACATTAATTCTATGATCATTTGCAATTGATTTTCACATTTCGTTTCCGTAATATTGAAGTCAGGTTCATGCAATATCCATTTCATGATGATTTACAATCGATGTTCAATTACATCTTCATTTCATGTTCTTCTTATTATGCTCGTGCTGTTCATATTGTGATCATCTCATGTTAATGACGAATTCATTTCAAGTTCATCGAGTCTCTTCATCTTGGTGGGCATTAGGCTGTATCATGAATCTCGTCCGCTCTTGCGGGCACATTAAACGATATTACCTCGAAAGGTAGAAAGCCGTAACATCTGGGTTCCAGAAATGAGAAGACCAGCTCTGCGCACATAATGGACACAAGAGTTATTGCAGCCGACTGTACTTTGACCTGGAAGCAAAACAAGCTAGGCGCGAGGCGTTCCTATCGCAAATTATTGCTTGCAGATCGGTTAGAGAAACGGGTTGTTGCAGTTTGAAACACACAACGCCGCACTGTAACTGGTCGCAAATTCGATGCAAATATTCCGATAACTCAATAGCATGGCACGGCATGGCATGGCATGGCATGGCATGGCATGGTGGCGGGGTAAGCCTTAATTCGAGAGTTCGTATTTCTCTCTTGAACAACTAGACAGCAGCCACGTTTATATTCGAAATCGTGAACTTTTTTGCAACGCGAAAAGTGCTCGTTTGCGTAGCTACTACGTCGACTGCGATAAGACCCGGAGCGACTGCGTAATAATTAACGACAATTAGCATTCCCTGGGTTATTTCCTGAAAAATAATATACACATAACGGGTTGTACACTTGTCTGAAAAACAGTACCATGCCGCATTCGCATTCGCATTGGAATTTGCGTGTTGCGAAAACAATTTTCACAACGATGCGTTGCTGCTGCTACTGCTGCCGCCCGTACCGACACCGCGGATATTCCGCTTTGCAAACGTTATAGGTGGATGGGTAGGTATACCCACCTACACTATATATGTATAGGCGCGCCGTATCGTGTACAGTTAATAATCCAGATACCTGGGCTCATGTACAGACATACTAGTCCACGAAACGTATAGGTAAACAGAATTTACTAATGAACTTTGGCACGGATGGTTGGCAGATTAAAGGTGAAATTCCACTGGAGCAATAGCTGGCTCGCTTCCTGACTGACTGGCTGGCACAATACCTGAAACTTGCTGCTAATTGGGGAGATAGATTTATGAAATTTCAGGAACGTGTTAGTGAACACTGTATTAATTCATCTGAAACAAAAGTTGCAGGTTCATTTATTTTAACGGCTGATTTGGGGAATCAGACGATTCCTCCATCGCCTTCATCATTCGAAATACGAATAAATAATAGACAGCTAAAAACTCAGGAATAGACATCCCGCAGTGAGTGGTGCTGAAGGTGATTCAGGAAAATTGATTTAGCGAGGATTGGAAAGTGTTTAGCACGAACTTCGTTATCGATAAACAGATTACGGCCGCCCCGAAGGCGGACAGCATTCGAAAGTGGGTTAGGTGATTTTTAAAATAGACGACCAGTCGTCACCTTGCTTCACAGTACCTACGGCCTCAGCATTCTTAGATCCTGAAAATTCCGCGGTACGGAATGCTTGTCCAGAGTTCTTATTCTTCTTCAAGAGAGCTAGACTCTTTTCATCTTCTACCTTATTCTCGGCAGGAGATCATTGTTCGCGAAATTGAATACCCAAGTCACGCGTCAATGCGAGATACCTACCTACCTACCCGCGGTTCTTATATATCAGATGTACCCTGCAGAGACAGACGAGAATGAAAGGAAATCAACCCCATGCACTTCTACTGCTCGACAGATGTTCTTGAAATTTTATAGTCACTGTGACATTATTGACGCTTCTTTCTAAAGTCTTGTGATTATTAAATCAGAAGGAAAAAAGGTATCGGCTTCTTGAACAATTAACATATTTTTATTCATTATTCATTGATGTGTCATGAAGACGCGGTGGGAGGATTAAATGTCAATATATTCATCTTCTGTTAGAACATGATGGTTTTTTTTTCTCCAACTTTTTCTTTGGTTTGTTTCCTGATAGACAATTGATTGACTTTGATGGAGGGCTGAAGCTTTTCTTCAAGTGAATTCTTTGCGAGCTTCTATTTTTTTTTCTCTTCTTTATCTGCTGCTTTTTCATCGATTAAATAGAATCCATATTAGTATTTCACTCGTGTCAGGGGAAAGATAGAGATGTACGTACTCCGTACGCCCACACAAACTTGCCCCTAAGTACTTGTAGATGGTCCACGTTTGTCGAGCGGCTGGAAACCGGGTTAATATTTGATTTTGGATTACGGCACTTGAACTTGCCACCATCACCCCAACCCCGCTATGACCCCACCATCGGGAAAGCTTCGAAAGGGTTTTCGCTCGGTCAAATAAATGGATATATAGGTATCTACCACAGACTGGCTCTTCGCTATCGATAATCTTTTAACCACTATTTACGTATCGTATATAAACAAGTTTCAAGGTACATAAGATTCCATGAACATTGGGGTAGTCCCGAATTTTGTCATATTCGAATTCTTATGTTTCCATGGGCCAAAACGTCTCCAAATATATTCAAAAGAAATTCAAGTTCTTACTCGAAGACTTAGAACTTTCCCTTTTTAATGTAACTCAATTTTCGGGACTCTGCGTGTCAAATTTTTCGGGTTTCGTTTCGCAATAGCGTTCCCGAAAATAACATTGCCAGAAATGTGTAACAATTTTTTTCGGAAAACCTACTCCTGAGGAAAAGAAATATGTGCCAAGTGCCACGGCTCACGGTTAGAGCTACAGATCGTGGCACAGTTAATACCGATCAAGAAAAAGGTAAAGTACCCCGCGAACTGAGAAGATCCTGAACGAACCCTGAATCTCAAATCTGCAACCGGTTTTCGGTAATACTGGGACGTAGACACGTGGGAGAACAACTCCTCAGGGACTGTAGGAGAATATTTGACAACTTGTTTTCCGGGACAAGGATCCCCGGCGAATTGTCCACAGGGACTTATCCACCCAGCGTCGTTGTTCTTCCGGGAAGGGAAAAGAAGGAAAAAAAAACGAGTCAACAAAGAAAAGATAACTGTACGAAAAACCTGAAGATTCTTACAGCGAAACGATATTATTTTTTTTTTATTCGTCAAATTTTTTGGAAATTATATTTGACTGTTACCCAAAACTCCAGTCAATAAAAAACCTAATTCACTTTGTTAACTAATTTCTTATTTGATAATTACTCACCAGCGATTGAAAATGAAGACCCACAACTTTTCACTTCTGTATTCGACGATATCTCGACTTGACTTTTTCAGTCTCGATCGATATGATCCGCTTCAACTTAAGTCTGATTAAATTTTGGAATTATTTGGAATTTTTGCATAGAAAAACTAAAGTCAACGTTTTTTTTCCTTTTGAACAAAATTTCAAACCATATAGAATACAAAACAATTTTTAGACTTTGAAAAATCCGAACGGGCTAGCCTATCGATATCGCTATTTTTTATTCTCTATTACCTTGATACTTATGATACTGATAAATCGTGAGTGCCTATTGAGTATAGTCTTTTGGGACTGCTCATACTGCCTTGTTCTTTTTTCAAGAGAAATATTTGACCGATAAACATGGGGCATAAAGGGCAGGGCAAAACGTTAGCGAAAATTCTGTGTCGCTCGATTTGTATAATATTAGAAATTACACGGACCGCCAGCTGTCGTTACCGAATCTGCGTGACAAGGAGTTTATCGGGCGTATAGAACAGAGTACGGTTTACGGTTTAAACCAGATGCGGAGCTGGTGCGTATCTCGTCCCCGGGGCAGTTTCACCCCCGTCGTAAATCAACAGACACTTCTATTTTTTGTCGGAGATGTATGGCTGTAAATCGGATCGAAACAATTAGCCGTGACATTCTACAGATGAAAAATAAAAAAAAATAAAAATATCCTAGAAGTCGGTTTTAGCCGGGCAAAAAATTTTGCCAAACGTTCACACGAACGGAGTCGGCTGTCGAAACTCGCGAAATTCTGGCTCCAATAATCGCAAATACATTTTATTCAAAATGACAATAATCACAGCTCACTGCAGTGGTTATGGTTAATTTACGACTCTGGTTCACTTCACGGTATACATCATATTAACATAATCCTTTGATAGAATTTACGCCATTCCGGACTACGGTTAAAACTTTGCATGGGTCTGCTACGAGATTATTACAGACTGAATGGTGTTCGGATTTTACAACAAGTCATTATATTACCCTAGAAGTATATTATACAGTCAAATTTCACTATCTACTAGCTAATAATATTCACTATGGGGTAGTTTGCTGAGCTGGTTTCACACAGATTTAACGCTCTCTCGTTCGTCGCCGTTACGCTAGCTTGGACTGGTATGTATCCACAAGTTCGCCATACGTCGTCCAGGCGAACACCTAAAGCCCTTATTAAATCCAAATTCATATACAAGTCTCATTTCAAAGCCTACTGAAATAATATTCACGGTTCTGCTCGAGGGAAGGCCTAGATTCAAATGACTAATAATTCTATAGAATAATATATGCTGTAAGAATTAATATGAACTGATTTTCGACAACGGTGCATTAATTTCTTCAAATGTTGACCACAAATTAACTGAAAAAGTTCGAACGAACATTCAAAAATTGAGCTTTTCGAAGTGTTCAAAATCAAAATGCTCCATGCATCATAGATATTTGGTTTTTCAATTCAAAATTTTCTGACTCAATTTTTGATGTGATTCAAAAAGATAAACGTAGTTTTTTCGATTTTGATCTGATCATTTTTCATCTGAGCCCGGTAGGTAAGATTTTAATCACATATAAGTGAGGAATTTCGACAGTTGATGCACAAGCTTTCCTTGTTTTTTTTTTCTTTTTGTTTTAATCGTAATTTCGAATTGGTCGGTAATTTTTTCCGAGACCTCGGAATCGTTATCAAAATTCCAAATTTTCCTAATAATTATTGAAACAATTATACAGAAAAAATAATCATTCTCCTAAGTGTAACTTGATGCAGTTCGTGTCCTCGAACTTTTAACTGTCGGTCTCAACCGAAAATTTTACACCGTTTACTCTGGTGAAAATAATTCTACTAATTTCTGCGAATTTTTAGGGATCGGTATTCGAACTGTTCGCAGTTTTTCATGAGAAATTGTAGTGTTTTCTAGTTTCAACGACAAAAGCAACAAGCTTATCTGAATCACTACGAAAATCTAAATTTTTTTTCTTTTCTGGAAAACTATGAAATATCCAGATTTTGATGAGAATCGAGAATCGTTAAATTTAAGAAAAATTGTCGTTCTTCATTTGTCCTGAATTTATAATTTTTTTTTGTTTCACGACTCTTACTCTGAATATTTTTCTCCAGATTTTAAAAAATCCTCCAGTAACTTCGTAAATATGAATATTTTTGTCAAAAATTTTGTGCACCTTTACGGTTATTGCTGACGAACAAATTCAGAAGATCAGAGAATCGTGATCGAAGAAATGATTGGAACCTATTTGTTTCTTTATTATTTAATTATTCTTGATATGCTTGAACAACCTTCAAAAATCATTCGACAGCGCTTGAATTTTATCGAAACCTACCAAAACGTTTGCAAATTAAAAACATTCTGAGTTGATATCGATAATGAATAATTCCAGGTGAGAAAGTTGTCACCGTCGCTGTTTACGCGTAAATAATTGCTAATTGAAAGGAAAAAAAAAATCAAGAATTTCGTATTCAGTCTGAAGTATGCTGCGCCCGCAAATAATGTCGAAAGTTTTAATTGATTGAGACGACGTAATATCTGATATTTCTGTAGGGGTTTTACTTTATTTAACAATCTTTGTTCCCCGATACGGAGAGAGAAAGAGAAGAAAAAAAATAGAAAGAAAAGAAAAATGAAAATGAAAATTCTCTCCAAAGGTAGGTCGTATTAGGTACGGTAGTTCGTTAATTTTCAAGCCTCGTTACCTAATTGGTTCCCCTCAGGAAAATCGTACCCATATACTAATGGAACCCGCAAGCCTCAAAGCTCGATCGTTAAGTGTTCGAAGTATGCGTTACCGGAGACGCCCCATATCGGTTAAACGTACGATAGGCAAACGCAATACCATACCAGAGAACCCGACCCAACCCACATCGACATCAACATCCACATCCACATCCTACACTCGTTCCTCAGACCAAGTATAAGCTGGGTAGTTATTTCTCGGGTTTAGTTCGAGCGATAAGGAGGCTGGGGTGCTGGGGTACCAGGGAATCAGGGAACCGAGGAACCGGGGTGCCGGGGTACCAGGGAGCCGACGATGCCGAGCACAATAGCCAACGAGGATGTAAACGCGGACGCGGATGAGTCTCGGCGAAATTAGCTAACTTGAGACAGTAGTAACGGAACATAGCCAGATATCAGGACGCCTAAGCTGTTATGCGCTCGCCGTCACATCCACCACAACGAACTTTCAAAGTCACTTACGAAAATTTACATTCGGTGGGACTGTTATTGTAATATTATCTTCTCTTATCTCCTAGCTTTCTGGGCGAACCTGCACCATCCCACCGAAGTGCTGCCTTCAAGTTTCTGCTGCATAATTACAGTACCTGGGAAAACGCTATTTGCGGCATACCGTGCTGCAGCAAAGCAATTATATTGTTGTTAAGCTCACTATATACGCACCTGTTAATGAACTATTTTTTTATTTTTTATCATCTCTTCCAATAGATTTTTGTCCAATCACCTAGTTTTGTAGAAGCTCGCCAATCCCTTCGATTATGATCAGCAATCAAACGAAAACGCACTTGGGGTAGTGATGCGGGTGTACCGCTGCGTCAACTTTAGAATTTCTGGACTCCAATGATCCAGGGATCAGAACTCTTTGATGAATTGATGTTTGTGCAAGTGAATTGGAAAAATAGTCAAGAATAATCGTTCAGTTTCGAAATATTGACTCAATAAAAGTGATTACTCGAGGTACTTTGATAATCTCAAAAAAACCCTGTGGTCATTTGATGGAAAATTCCTTTCTGGATCATGAGAGATCAAAAAGTCCAAAACCCATGCTCTGGTTCACTTAAAATCCTCTCAGTATTTTTCTGTTGACTGCGTCTCAGATCGAGAGGCGATGGCTCATAAATTCCAAATTTAACCTTAGTGTGCATCAGGCCACTAGTAAGCCTTTGTGATAAAACTGGTTGATTAGAAGAAATTTTTGGTAGATATATCAGTCTTTCGAAAATGGCCTACAGAACGGTGTGGCAGGTACAAAACCCCTTGAAAATAATTTTTTTTTCAAATCACTGGTACGCTTTGAAGAAATATTCTATTGACTCAATTTTCTTACAGCTGATAACTAGCATTTCTAGACATAATTACAAATTTTTTGGGATTTTATAGACGTTGTTTTTATTCGGATTAAGCCTGCCAAAGAAAAGGTGGTGTTTGTAGGTTACGAGTCGTATTGTTCATCTTTTCAACTTTTTTTGGAGAAAAAATTCAAAAATGTTGTGATTTTGGGGAAAACTAATAATTTATAGAGATAAGTTGTGTATCTTATTGTTGTGAGCACGTAATACATTTTTTTTAGTCAAGGTTTGAATGCACTGAATATGATTGGTTTGTCCTCTCTTTTTTTTTGAGTCTTGATTCGGGTATTTCACACTTGTTTTTAAACACAAACTCGATATTCAAATTATTGGTTGCCAATTAACTCATGGTAATCGGATATTCTGAAGACACTTCCATTTGAGAAATTAACCGAAGGCTACATACTAATTAGTCGAGCTTGACTCCGATTCATCTAAATCCGTACCGTATTACTTGAGGGGAATCTGTATCTTGTTAGTCCCAATTAGGCACTTAAGTAATATCTCGGATAATAGAATAAGCCATTCACCCGAAGATTTGATACTATAATTGAAGCTTCGAAAAATCGACGTCTGTTCAATTGTTGAATTTGAAAGCCGCATCTTTCACGAACAATAACAAAAAAAAATAAGATAACCTAGACTTTTTATAGCCATTCATTTTCCACAATTTGAATGCAATTTTTTTTTCTACTGGGCTATGCTCCCGATCACGGCAGAATTTCGTTTTTAGTTAATTTAGAATTCAATAATTTTTTCCTGTTCTCCTAGTTGGTTGATCTTGATGGAATATAGCAATTTTTCATCGTCAGAACACAAGCTATTAGCTGTTAAAATTTCAAATTTTTCTGTCCCGCCGTCTTTCAGAACACTGCACTTATATATTTTGGGATAGACCGGCAGACAGACAGACAGGCAGACAGACTAAAGTATGTTCAGAATCATGTGTGTGGTCAGCTAAATGGTCCGAAAGTCGAAAATTGTTTGAATTGGCGAAAGTCGTTTTTGACACGAAACCAATACTTTTCTATCACTTCGTGATATGCTAATATGCTCTTTTTTACCATCAGCTTGTTGAATATAGACAAAATTTCAAAATAGGAACATTCTTATTTCATTTGTTATACATGTAGCTTGAATAACGAAATAAGTATGAGTAAATCTGTATATGGGACATTTTATCCATTATCGCCCACACTCAACCTTGACATTTTTTTTCCGATTAAGTTTGTCATATGCTGTAGTGGTATATTAAAAAATCGTCTATGATTTTATTTATAAATTTCTTGCAAACCTTTTTTTTTTAACAATATAAACTTCGAAAGAATACACCATCTGAAAATTTCGAAAAAAAATCACCAATATCTTACGTCTGAATCTTGAATTTCTGAAATTTATCCGATCGTGGATCGATGAGAGCTTCTATTTTGTCAATCACAATCAAAATTTAAAAATCCTATGCAAATCGCACGCATGACAAATAATTGGCATCATTATTATTATTGCACGTAAGCGTAATTAAGACTACACAATTGTCTCAGTTGGGTGTAAGTAACATTTCTTTCATCATATTTTATATCTTCACTTATGAGATTGGCTCTAAATCCCATCAATCATTCATATTTTTTTATTATTCTATGATATTGGGCCCTTGCAGAGCGTGAAAGTAACTTTGAATCAATCATACCATTTCCTCAGGTATAAAACAGTGAATTTTTCGAGTTTGTAGTATTCGTCTCGTATTATCAAAGCGCTTATTGAACTGATCTTTCATTGCTTCATATTTGTTGATGGTTGAAACGTCGTGGTTACCTTTGGCAAATTTTTCGAGTTCGAGGCTCAATCATAGAATTTTCGCTATGTTGTAATTTGTTTAATGAAAATGAGTTATGATTTTTTTCAACATAAAATACCTATAATCTAAACCCTAGTGCTTCACAAGAGTACTTATATTTATTCAATAACGATTTTTTTATTTTGATCGTGGTTAGAAAAATAGAAGATCTGGACCGTACAGGATTGGACGGATCTCAAAAATTCAGGTCTTGGACGTAGGATATCGGTGATTTTTTTCAGAATTTTTGAAGGGTGTATTTTTTTCAGAGTTTGTATTATTTGTAAAAAAAAGGCTAAAATATTTTTTTTTAATCACAGATGATCTTTTGACATAGTACTACAACATATAAGAAAATTTGGCGGAAAAAAATGTGGGGGTCAAATGTGGGCAATAATGGATGCAATTCCCCACATACATTTTCTCATTGCCGAAGTGAATCGACATTTTAGAAGCCGTCCATGTTCCGGATGGACTCGTAACACATAAGATACCCCCGTAGCTGGTCCACGGTTTCATACTGGTAACCACTTAGCAAAAGGATTGAATATAAAATATTTATAAACCAGTAGACATACTGCGAAACCATTTACCACTTTCACGCTGCTAGAGGTTCATTTTGCACTATTTGTACCAATTAATTTTTTCACTTTTGTAATTCACGGAATCACGGGAATGAAGTGAAGTCCTGCAGTTAATGAGACTGGAGGTTCACCGATGTTTATATGTATATCGAGAATAACTTTTTCAGGTAATTTTTTTTACATGGAATTGAGATAATGCATCAGAAAATACTAGAGACCTTGTTATTTACTGGAGTTTGAAGCTTTCCTGCAAGAGGAAGGGGGAAAAGCCTCGAATCCATGGAACGAAGCGATGCAATGCAACAATGCAGATCGCACCGAGAACTCACCACCGTGTGCATGTGATACATAGCGTTAATAATGCCGGCAATCTTTTCAAGCCCAGAAGTTAGTGCGGTCGTAGGCCACAACGCCAGCAATATACGATCAACTTTTATTATGCTTTGGCGTAGCCTATTATTCACGGGACTCCAACCTGCGGCAGATAGCTTTATTTATCTCAAACTTTCAAACGAACTTTATCTGCACCGTTTCTATTCCTGCACCATACCTGAGTAGACAATTTATAATTCAACTGGTACTGACTGCTAATTAACTCTGCAGGCTGCTATAAGGTTTGTCACTATGATCTGCACACTACATAACGAATCAAATTTTTCTTTCCTTTTTTTTTTTTGAGTTCCATGCAATTAGAGAGCAAAAGCTCAGTGTCATCAGAAACAGTAAAGCAAAAATATTTTTCTGTTCCCGACTCAAACCCCTCGCCTAAATTTGATCAAATTCAATATTAGATTCACACTGTTGCAAATGAAACGTTCGTTTCGAAAATATATCGAATGTCCCGAAAGGTTATCCGAACGAATTCATGATAATTTAACAATCGTATTTGATTTCCAGTGTAAATTAATGAAATGTGTTGAACAATCGCCACAAACGCAGAGATTTTCACTCGTTTAAAATTAGCGACTCATTGAATTATAAGCAAATTTAGCGTTTGACACATTTCGTGGGGATGAGAAGGTTTTGACATGCATAAAACGTAACATTTGCGCAAATCGTTTCCTTCATGGTAACGTTTTTCTTGCTTTTATAATCAGAACTTTTTCATTAAGCTGTGCGACAACGTGTGCGAGAGCTGATACTGCTTTCCGTACGGGATGAGCATAATTTATTCGAACCTTATTACCGCATGCTATCGATATCAAGATGAAAAGACTTCAAGTCGGCGGAAGTCTTGAGGTAGAGAACCAATCTCTGTAAAGACAACTGGTGACAGCGGAGGGACGTCGATTCGTAGAGTACTGCGAGTATACGAAGCATGTATAGTATACGATATGTATGTTACATAGAACAGGCCGCAAAAGCCTATAATACACTACTTCGCATGCAGCTTCTTACTTCTTGGTCGAGACTACGTGCCGGAATGGAATATTGCCTTGATAAAGAGATCCCCGGAAGTGAGCCGCACGCAAGGCAAGTAGCGATAATACAAGGGACTGTTTCTGAAGAGCTAAACCCTTTCAGGGGAGTACGCGGCGTGTACTCAGGTAGGAAAGTCCCTTGAAGCTTTGTTTTCTCCATTCAATTTTCACTATGAGTCAGAAAAGTTGTGCAATAACAATCCGAGCGCCGTCTCGATCGTACTGTTAAAGTATAATACTTTACTGCAGACATTGCTATATCTGTTCACCAATCGCTTGAACCACCACTGATAACAAGACGATCCATTCCTACACTAAAAGTATTCCAATTCCGCAGTGAAAGACCGCCGCAAATCCTCAAGTCGTATAAAATTCTAACGCATATACCTATATACCCGAACCTATACCAGTATAACCTACATAAAATTTTTAACCAACCGCAAATACACACTTTACAGTTTTTCTCCTAAGTTTAGCTGTTAGGAAAGAAAAGCGATGAAATCTGGACTTGTAGAGTTTTGCTATAATGTTTTGCTCGACACTTTTTTTCGGATGGCAGAGAGCCGCTACTACCTGAAGCTGAATGCACGAGACGGGATGAAACCCTGTGGCAGTTTCCTTGGGCGAGTTAAGTAATCTTGGGCCTCGTTCTTCCTTAAAATCCAGGACATCAACCCTCCGAGGGTTTTTGTCGAGGGTTTCAGCCTGTTTGTACAATCCAAGAAGGAAGGTAGGTAGGTATATGTAAATGGACCTTACCAGCCATGACAAATGCATTGAAATGTTAATTTACTAGGCGTGTTTATTCACTGGCGTCTTTACCCTAGAACCCTGGATGATTGTGCGGTTCAGACAGCAAAGGAGTAAAGAAGGTAAGTCAATCTGCGTGTCCTTGCGTTATGAAACTTGAAATCTATCTTTAAACAAGTTTTTTAAAAAGCTATACTTTTGTAATTTGTAAAGTAAAAGTAAGAGAACGGACAAATCGACCAAAAAAATGTAAAATTATCAGTGTTTCCACTTTTCATTTTGAACCGAAAAATTATATTCCACAGCTGAATTACATAAATCCATATTTTGAACTTGTTTTCTCAAGTGCTTTCGAATACAGTCGAACCTGGATAAGTAGAATATCTTGGTGCCAGAATTTCAATTCCACTTATAGAGGTATTCCACTTAAACAAGGTTTTGTTTATCCATGTAAGAATGGACTGGACTGCAAGTTTTTTGCCACTTATAGAGGTAATCCACTTATACAGGTTCGACTGTATCTTATCATTTTTCCGGACTACTTCCTTAGAGACCAATTTTACTTCGCTCAAAGAAAAGTCAATTTGCAAAAAATATGAGATCATGTGATGTTCGTTTAATTTACATTCCCGTTCAGAAAGTTTAGTGTAACGCTCCAGCTCGAGGTTAGAGATAAGAGAGACAAGAACAAAACAAAAAAAAAAAAAAATAATGGCGTGTCATTTTTCGTACTCTTTCTCTATGCCCAAGGATAACTGAAAAACCATTCGAGATATCGAGTTGTGTAACTTCTGTGGTAAAACCCGCACAGAAAAGCCAGAGATGTGACATTTTCTAGTGGGAAAATAGACTGAAAAGTGACTAATCAGAATGAATTACCTCATGTCAACCCTATAGAATTACATATACTTTATAATCTAATCATTAGCTGCACACCCGGCTCCAGCGGAGCCGGGATAAAATTTAATTACCGAGTTTGCTCCATCCCTTTTTTTGTTACTGTAAATGTGAACTGGAGTTTTGGGAAAGTATGCATGTGGTGATAATTTGTTTGATAATTTCCGCTGATACATTAAATAACGGAGTTTTCCAAAATGAGAATTGTGAAAAGATAAGCAAAACGAAATATCCCTAATCTCTTTTGAACCTTTTGAAGTATCTTACGAGAGCAGCCAATCTCATTGACTACGAAAGACCAAAAGATGGATCATATCGAGTTATTTAAAACGAGTAAAGCCTCGAAGCTCTGAATGAGAACGAAAAAGGATGAGCAAAATTGACGAAAAGTCCCTGGTTTCTTTTAGACCTTTTGAAGTGTTTTATCAAATCAATCAATCTCACTAATTGCAAACCGACGAAATATGAATTATTTGGTTTTTTAAACCAAGTAAAGCTCCAAAGTAGTAAATTAAAACGAAAATTGACCTCAGCCTCGATTGAAAAACAAATAAGGTTAACAAAAAGTGACTAAAAGTGAGAAAAGGGACCAGACCTAATTACACATTGCTTTCTTTGGCCCGACGAGCAACTCTGAAAGCGATACCGACATAATTATACGTAAGCACACTGTGTAGGGTGAAACAATCCAAATAATGGCAGGATTACAAGAGCGTCCGATAAACAAGAAAATTCAACACTACGACAGTAGGAAGAGGAAAAGGCGGAGGAGGCGGAGGAGAGCGGGAAAATTTGATCGTCGTTTCTTGATCCATAAATCTGAAGGTATCACAGTATTGTGTGGGTATATCTTATTCCTACCTACACATTTGTGAAAGGACCGATATCTCTGGCTGTTGTGCAGACACAAAAAAAGGAAGACGATGAAGGAGAAGACGACGAAGTAGAAGAAGAAGAAGAAGAAAAAGAAGCAGCCAAGAAAAGTAGCTCGTGGAGTAGCAGGAAATTGTAGGGGGATGCTCGATATCTTTATGCCAATCTGTCCGCATATGTGAAGAACATGTAAATATGACGCCCGTGCCTCGCGCGTGATATAGCCCCGTGGCTGCAGCAGCAGCAGCATAGTAGGTATATCTAAATATAAGGGTGTTCGTGTTCCCCGTCAATGATATAGTCCTACGAGTGTAGGTACCCGTAACAAATATGTCGGAAGATATCCGGTAATATAATAAAACCGAATATCCTACCGTATCAGATATATACCTAGTCCCAGGATTTTATTTCTCGTACAAAGAAATATAAAAATCCTAAACCAGCTCGCCCCCGCACCGCGTAGCTCTTTATAGACGACGTAAAAGTATCTTTAATCAGGCTTCTTCTCTTGCAGACGATAAAACTTTTTTTTAGCCAATTATCTCAGTTATTGTTTTTTTGTTTTCTTTTACTTCTCTTCATTTTCAATTTTTTTTTTTTTTTTTTTTTTACGATCAAGAATTATCTATAAAAATTTTTTCAAACATTTAATCAAACTTTTACAATACTTATTCGCAACTTTCAAGAAATCAAGTTAGACACGTTGCTGATCGCTTGTTTGATGGAAACATGAAAAAAAAAATTTTACATTATGAACTATACTATTTAATTGTTCGAAAAATATTTGCAAATTCTTGAAAAATTTTATACCAAATATCTAAATGTATAGTAACAACACAAAAACTACTCGATCGATTCGTTTCGAATTTTAATTAGATTTAGGCCGGACCAAATCCTATCGATCGAGACCGAAACCATGAAAATCGGTTGATCAGTTCTTCAGATATCATCGACTGAATCTCCTTCTCAGAACGTTGTTCTGTGAATAACACAAAAACTGCTGGACCGATCAAATCCAAAGTCTTATCAGTTTTAATAGTTAGGAAAGAATAAAGAATTGATCACACATTCAGACGTCCATCTGAAAATGGTCAGAGTAGATGCTCTGAATACTCAATTTTTCATTTCATAATAACTTCCCCTTTTTTCTTAACCGGGAACGTAATGAAATTGTGGATCATGCAAAGATGGTAATTGTTTGATGGATAATTGAGCTAATTCTCGAGAAATTAACTTGTATATCGTAGTAGATGCGTCCCGGTAGAAAATGAGCATATTTTTATGTGACCAACGCTGTAAAGATCGTGAGGAAGTAAAATAAAATAGTTACGTTAGGGTAGAATTAGAAATGGGGTGGAATTCTGATAATTTTCGCAGTTTACTACTTCGCTATTACAGCGCACCACCATTCACTGCTCACTGTACCCTCGGGGACACTTGAAAAGAGACTTGGGAGATGAAACAGGATGGCGTAACGCGGGCGTTCACGTAGAGAGATGGAGCAGCAGTACCACTTTCAGGGGATGACCCTAAGCCTCCAAAGGTTCTGCAGTAATTTCGTTGAAGAACCTTCAACGTTAGGTCGTTCAAAAACCTGCCAAAAAAGATCCTCAAAATTCTCTTATTTGTTGAAGTTTCAAATTAGAACCACAAAGAATCATTCTATACCACTGGATCCACCCCGCACAGAAGAAATCAAATTTGATCGATTTTTTTTTTTTGATTTTTTTTTTTTTAATTGAAGATAATTTTTTTTAAATTCGTAACTTTTCTTCGGGAATTGAAACTCTTTGATCACAAAATCAAGAAAACAAAGTGAAGCACAGCTGTTTTTTTTTTTGACAATTGTATAGCGAAATTCACATCAATTATAATTGAGTCAAAAATGTCACGAATTTAGCAAAAATTCTTGAAGCTTTTCGTTTTTTATCGGTAATTTATGACAAAGTAGATACTCAGGTTTCACACATATTGTGATAGTCTGGAAACCTGGGGGAAAAAAAAAATTGGGAACCAAGAAAACAGTTCACACCATGCGATAAGAGATTATTAATTTTCAAAGTAACACAAATGAGCTTGGATTTAAATTCGGATTTCATGGCGTTTATATTAGTTGACAAAATTCTCAGCAAAGTATTTGTATAGCGCTTTATCCCAGATTTATTAATGGCGTGATCTTACAGATTATTCAGGAACTGTTGTAGCTTCGGTCGATATTCTGAAAGCGACGATGATGATCATTATCATGTGAAAGTATCGAGTGACCGTCGGCATTGAAGTTTCAAGATCTCTTTTCGCTCCCGATTTTTAGTGGAAATCCGTCTCAAAATAAGTTTTCTAAACTTATCAAAGTATTTTATCGTCAAATTTGAAAACAAAAAGATAAATAAAAGTGGTAAAGAATGTTTGAACGGCTACCCTGATGCGTGGTTAATTAGTGGTTAATGGTCGGTATTACAGTTTACTGTGATCATCAAACTACATCAGATTTGTATAAATAATGATAAGAATCTCTACTTTTAATACTTTGATACTGTTTTTGACTTCAGTGATGCGATTTTATTGAGCACATTAGTGAAAGAATCAATTAATGTTCGCTATTTTAAGGAAAACAAACCCTGGGTTATTTTTCGTAGGTGGCAGTGGGTCTGGTGACACTGACGCTATCAACAGTGCTCTGTTTCGCCTACTGAGTGCAGAGGTCAGTCGGTCGATAATTAGTAAATGCTCAATCACCTTATCTGCACGAACTCGGTAAAAATGTATAGTCGTCTATCGATAATTCGTTTGAAACTCATCAGTTAGCATTTCTCTAGCTAAAATAATCAATTTATAGAATTTGGTGTCGATGCGGCAGTTCTTTAGCATAATGTCGTATTCAGAATCTATAATACACAATTTATACTGAACGTATTTTTCGATAATTATGCGCGCTGACAGTGATATAAGTAGAAAAAATAATATTCATCACTTCACGTCAACTGTACTAATGAATCATTATTTTCCCGAAATTGGCAGCAAACTCATTAAAAAATTTTGGCGTCGAAAATTTTTCAAGCTTAATTTCCACCTAGTTTCTGTATCGTAAACATTTGGTAAGGGTCCCCCGGTATATCGTCCGGAGAATTTCGTGTCGGGGAGACTAAGGTAAGATGGACCCCCCGGGCAAGACGGTATATTATTCAAATTTAAACAATTTTCAACATTTTCAAAAATTGACAAATGTAGTTTGTTTTCCTTGCAAATGTGTGCACAAAAGAGATTGTGCTCTGCGTGCAACGGCGGGGCCTCATTCTAGACAAAGCGTGAAAAAAATTAATTTACGAAGAATCAGGACTACAAAAAGAAACCAAAAACAAAACAAAAAGTTCAACTTTACCATCAGAAAAAGTTTCATGAAAGATGGATTCACCATGAGGCGAGTCAATTATGTTTGCAAACATAAAAGAACAACGCGTATATAGGGCTTAGAGTAGACCAGGAAATTGAATAGGAAAGTGAACCTTTACTACTATACCTTTTGTCAAAAAATCTCAGCTTTTGTCTTTTGAAAAACTCATTACGATCCCTCACAGCTGGCAAATTTCTTCTCTTGAGAAGACAATAGACATCACTGAGACCACATCGTGAATCATGAAATAACTGGGTACATGGACATTTTTCAGTACATAACTCAACTAGTTCAAGTCTGACTACCGACTTAAAAACACTTCCGTACGCTCACTTTAAATGATGAAATTATTATAATTCAGTGCGTCTCGACTGTGATTTTCCGAGCAATCACGTGATTAGTGGTACCGAGGAAATTGGTGAAATCTTGTTCGCAGAAATCGTCGGAACTTATCGACATTAGTATAAGGTACGCATTCGAATAAAAAATTTGAGTATTCGCATAGTTTCAACTGTGCCTATATGCGCGATAACAGATGCGTTCTCGTGATAACATTCGAAATATCAATTTCTAACGTCTATCGTAAGCCGACGTAGAAAAATGAAATTCCGAACGTCCGCAGCTACAAAAAAAAAAAAAAACTTTTGATCGCTGCACAGACAATTTTAGCTGAACGTCGTAAAAACAACAGGCTAAAGAAGATAATCAGGGCGAAAGATAAAGCCTCAAGACGTCGGCGTAAACGATTTATGAGTGGGATTTTGCCAGATGAAATCCTGGCAAAAGCTATATTAATTAGAATCAAAGGTTTCGTCTGTACATTCGTTATGATGCAATTCTTTCATACGGAAAAACGAGCATATAGTGAAGACGAGATGCAGAATGAGAGTCAGTGAAACTGTGCAAAATATTTTAGACAACTCAAAAATTTATTCGAAAACTCGAACAGCCGCACTGCCGATGATTCTTATCTGCATCTCGGCCAGACTTGAAAGAGAATTTGGAAATAATGATTATGGGACGATCTGAAACTTGAGAGTACTTGGAAATTTATTTATTTGTTAAAGATTATTTCACATCAGAAAAACAAAAAAACATTTTCTTCGAAAAACTTTGTCGTAAGGTTTCAGGCAGATCGTTGGTCCAATCCAATCTCTCAAAGTCTTGCTTTCTTCGGACAGCAATTCTACATCTTATGAACGTAGGGATCGGTAAAAAAAAAAATTATGTGAAAAGCTACGGTCAATTATCCAAAATTTCCAATATTTAGGCCACTAATTTGCAAATAACTTGGCTAACACGGAATTGTAAAAAAAATCCCTCGTTCACATGATGAGGATTTCTTTTCTTAACGAAAAGAGCCCTCAACGACCCCTAATCGGAATAACGATGTGCCCAAAACCTTACGACAAAGGTTTTCATGAAAATTTTTTTTTTTTTTGATGTGAAATAACTTTGGCTGACGAATACATGCATTTTGGAGTACTCCGAATTTCCAAAACCAAGCTGTACTGGTCCCCTTCATAGTCGTTTACTACTTTGCCGACTCCTGCATTCCTTGGAATATCAGTTTACACCAAACATAAGGGATTTACAGAAAAGGCGTTAAAACTTGCGGAAATTTTTACCACGTCAAGTCCCATGAGATCGACTACTCAATCGATAATTATTCAAAAATTACAATTTTTTCGAAAATGCAACGATTTGAAATTTTAATTACAACGAAAATTTATCAGTTGACGAAAAAATATTTAAATAATGTTTAATTGGTACCGATAAATTAATCGTCTTCGGCTTCGAACAGCAGAATATATTGCCTAATTTAGAGTGGATCCAGGGCTTAACATAATTGAAATAGAATAACGTGTAAACTTTGAATTTTGATATATTCATTGGTATATCACAACAATCAGCATGCAACAATTATAAATCACAGTTTTTTTTTTTTTTTGCCTTTTTCTTACAACATCGTCATCAATATTCATTAATATATATTTGGTTGTGTGTTTTCGTGAAAGCTTTACATCCGGAACTGCTAAAACAATCAAAAGATTGGCTCCTGTTATGCATATCGCATGCCCATTGGCTACGTGGGAGACAAACGCCGATCATTATATTTTTGAGTTGCCTTTTTAATTCTCTATGTAAAGCTTCCATGAAGACACACTGTATATATTTATATATACCTATATATGACATACAAAATTTTGAGAATTTTATAACATATGATGCCTGGTGCAATAATTAAATGAATATATGATAAATGAGTACGATATAAATATAATAAAGTATATACCTACATATATGTATAGGTATGTGCATATTGGTATATATACTCTTCTAAATTCAGACTGAGATATTCGTAGCTTCGAAAAGCCAATGTGATAGTTTTGACTAAAGGTAAATTACATCAGTTGTTTTTTTTTTTTTCTTTTACTTCAAATTTCATAGTTATTCATAAACAACACGCGTTGATCACAGCTTTTTACGTTTATTTTTTTCTTTCTTTTTTTTTTGGTTATGTATGTATATATATATTTTTTTTTTTTTGAGTTTTTTTATTATTTTTCTTTTTTTTTTTTACTACTCATTTCTTCGTATGTTCGATATAATTTTTATCCAAATTATTATGTAAATATATGTTTATACATATTTATGTATGTATGTATTCATATATGTACGAATATGATGAGTAACACGTTTTTTAACTATAGGTATATGAAATTACTAAAGTTTAGAGCACAAAACTACTTCTTTGAAAAAAATAAATAAACATAAAAAATAAATGCATCCATTCAGCCTTCGAGTTTAACTTTTTCAATGATTGTCATCTCGTCGATCAGTCGTAATACATATACCTATCCGTTCGTAAATTATATTTATGGTCGATCGCTAAACATACTACAGCATCAAAGATTCATAAAAATCAACAAAGAAACGACAATTTCTTAACACAGCATAATATTCGATACCGATTTCTATTGATTAACCACAGTATTATTTAAATAAATTCTAGTTTACGTATGATTTCAGTAAATATATAGTTCTGACTTATTGCTAGATCAATATAGCAACTTTTCAGTTGTTCCTATTTAGGCCAAATACCATACCTCAATAACTGAATATAAATATATCAATCAACTTGAGATCTGTGAAAGTGGGTAATTTCAAGAATTGCAATTTGAAATTATATACTTCTACAGTTATTTCCCATAACTATTGATCGCATGGTGTGTGTAGTTTATACGTACATTATATAACACAATATCAATTATACATAATTATTGTAAGATTGGATTGATAATCCAAAAGCAAATTCTTGCGATTGTTACCTCTTTTTATTTCTTTAATTTTTTTTTTTTTTTGTTCTCATTAGTTTGAAAAACGAAAAATTAACGATACAGCTGAACTGACCAGTATATATGTCTGTATATAACTAACGATAGTAATTTATATATCAATGTTAAAAACCCTGTCATCGCATTCGCGTTCAGACTAGAAAATTGATTGTCTTAGTTATTATGTTTCAATAAAATATATACGTATACAATATACCTATATAGTATAACAACATCTTATTTGTATAGGTATTGCATATACATAAGTATACATACCTACACGAAAACGGTATATTAATTTATTGCTAATACGAGGATTCTTTCTCGGCAAATCTGTATGTCGAGTACACACACGTGTCCAACGATGAAGATTTGGAATTTTCCTTCAGTATGCCCAACATTGTGTAATTATTTCTCTTCTCCATATGATATGGCGAATTATCCGTCTTCTGAAAATCATCCAAGTAGAATTTCTAAATTGATTATTAATATTTTCGAATAATTACCCACAGTAAACGAAAATTGATTGGTTAATCGTATTTTTGAAGATTCAGGAATGAATCGGATCAAAACGGATTAGGATTTGTCAGTGTTCTAAAAGCAAATGAAATAAGCAAGAAAAAAAAAATGTATTGGGGTCTTAGTTACAGAAGGGTTCCTGCCTAAATTTCCTAATTTTCTCCAGATCTTTAGAGTTTTTCCTTAACTCCTCAAAATTCTTAATCGATGATATTCTCGGGAATTTTTTTCCACAATTTTCAAAAATGTCGAAAGTTCCTTTCTCGAGAATATCATGAATTAAGAATTTTGGGGGAGGGCAAGAGAAAATGCTAAAAATCTGGAAGAAGTTTGGGGTGCTATTTGGACTGGCCAGAAAACTTTTTGTAACTAAGCCAGAATTCAAGGGGTCGAGGGTCAGACCCTGATCGAATTGCCCTGGAATGCCCTATAATCGTTTGAACGCGTATTATTTTTTTTTTGAAAATTCAGTAAAAGTATTTAAACATTGTAATTCCGAAGGAAAGTGTATTAAACATAATTTCAGAGATTATAGCACTGTTAACAATACTTTAAGGTAATTAAATAGAATCATTACCATCTGGTTCGTGCGCTTCAAACGCCGAATCAACTTTCTCTCCAAGCTCCGTCGATACATCAATATCATCGCCAGAAGTCTCGATTTCTACTTCGGTCAGATTCTCCAGTTCAGGTTCTTCCAATAGCGCATCTGTCTCAGCCGGTCCCTCAGTCGACTGCCCACTTCCTTCTATATCGACGGTATGACTATCGTCCGATCCCTCAGCCCGACTACCGTCGGTATCAAGTGAATTCGTAGTGAAATATTTTAGCTCATAAGTACCGAGTCCCTCAAGAACAGCCTGCGTTTGAGTATTCAACGAAAATCTACTGCACTGCGAGTCACTTCTATGCTTATCGAACGATCTCCGTCTGTTATCGTCAGACCTCGAATGGTAAAGCTGTTTACCGTGTCGGTATCTCCGTCCGATTTCTCCGGTGTTAGCTCTCGACCGAAATTCTTGATCGGTAACGATTTGGTTATGCAGAGTCCCGCTTCCGGACGCAACATGCGTCCCACACTCAATCGCACACTTATCCATCGAGCATTTCCGGTAATCCTTCTTCCGAAAATCCGGGGATTTCCGGCAGTCTAAACTGGCCTTTCTGTAACCAACCGGGGTCGTCATTCTATCCGATTTTCTAAGCTCACCGCCGATACGATCGAGCGACATTTTGCGAAAATTAGGAGATGATATTTTTCTGAAGTCTTTTGGGCTTCTTTTGAATTCCAACTCCTCCAGCACCCTGAGATCAATGGAGTTCCTTTTCCTGGATATAAAATCGTCCGGATATTTGCTATAGCTTGAATATTTTTGCGGATAAACTGGAGCGCCGGCTCCTTTTCTCGACTCCACCTCAACGTCGTCATCGATTTTAGTCTGTCTGAGGAGTTGATGTCTCTGCGCCGTGTCTGACCTATCCTTAATCTTCAAAGTGACGGGTCCCCCTTTGTTGGGAATATGCAAATCCATCGCCATGGAGACTTGGCTTTCAGATATTTTGTTGTAGTCCAAACTCTCCTTGCTTACCCTCGGATTATACCCTGCGTTATCGACCGACATAGCATGTCGCTTGAGTAATTCAGCGTTCAAAAGCGCGCAGCCAGTGTATCTGCCCGGTTTCCTACGCGGCGAGTTCTTCATAACCAAATTCGGGGCGCTCGGGCTCTTCTTTATCGGCTGTAGGTTATTCTTGTCGTATAAATTCTTCGAGAACTGCATAAGTTCAGCGGTTAACTGCTTTCTTGATACCTCCTGAGTCGACGGACTCGGACTTCTGTGTACCCTGAACAATCCCAACTGATGATCCCATCTTGTAGTTTGACAAGATGTTGAACGGCGGCTCCTCTGCTTGTTACTCTTACTAGGCGGATTCTGGGCGAAACGAAAACGAGCTGGGACCACCTTTGCCGCGCTATCTCGAGCCTCGAATGTCATCACGCAGGCAGCAACGACGATAAAACCTAAAAATGAATTGTATATTAAATAATTGACGCACGCTTGAAACGAAAAACAAAACAATACCATAATCTGTTATCGATACTTTATCACGAATTTCAATCTCAGATATCATTGATATGATTACAAGTCTATACCCACATAGACGTTTATTAAATTCCGTTGATTTTTTTTTTTTTATTTTTTTATGCAATGGAATATACATTAATGATAAAGAAAAACAAAATCAGAAAAAAATGGGAATATATGGTGAATTGAGAATTAAGTTACGATGTTCTTCTGTTTCTCTACTCTGTGTATATGAATTACGGAATTTTCTCTCTCACATCTGTGCAGCCTCCATAGCTCAGGGGTTAGAGCACTGGTCTTGTAAACCAGGGGTCGAGAGTTCAAATCTCTCTGGGGGCAACTTTTTTTTTTCTACGAAAGTGGTTTGAATGAATAATTTTAACAATTTTAACGATCTCTTATAACATTTTTGGTACATTTCACTGCGATTATAGAATTTTTGTATTATACAACGGCGATTCAGTATCATTCAGTAACCGGTAACACGTACGAGCTCTGTTTAATCATTTACATAGTAAAGTCTGAGGTCTAGACCCGTGTGCTAAAAGCAATCGTTTCAACAAGTCTCTGTGTGTTATAGTCTAGGGATTCTATTTTGGTTATACAGCTGAAATTGGAATAACAAACTTTTATCGATTAGAAAGAGGATCGAGTATTTGTACAGCTTGTTGAATGCTCTTGTAATCAGTTCATTAATTTTTGTACGCGACTCTTTATACTGTTCGGTTTTTCTAATAACGTACATTCGAAAATTTCATATTTCCGAACAATTTTTCGTGAAAGATACCGGTTCACGAAAAATTACATATTGCGGGAAGACGAGAATTTTTTTGTTGGGTTTCGTGAATAATTTATAAAACCGAAATGTTGAGGAGCTACATTGTTGTTCAGCTTTTCAGAGATAATCGATATTCGGTGTTTCTTCAAGCGATATACGATTCGACATTTTTTTTTCCTTTTATTGTTACCTCCGACTCCCATTACAATGGGTCCAGCGTAGCTTAAGTTGTTCAGATGAAAGCCACGGGACTCGTTCTTCACTCTGACCGTTAAATTCCCTCGTATTTCTTGAGCCATTGATAACTGATCAGCGTAATATCCTGGTCAATAAATCGAATAATATATAAAATAGCAATCATGTTCGTCATCGTCGTTAAACGCTGATATGTAATGGAATGTAGTTTTTCCGTGTTCTCGCAGAACGAATTAGGAATCGATGATTAATTACACAAGCGCGTTTTACGAATGTATAAGTGGAATTCATAACTGGGCAGAAAGCTCGTTAAAATTGAAACCGTTTCCGGAAAATGAGGGCTCACAGGCCCACAGGCACTTTTGCGGTGAAACGTTCCATTCGATCCATCATTTTTTATTCAAAATAACTCGAAATCTTTATGCAAAAATGATTGAACACTGTAATCAGGGCTGCTAAAAGATACGATAGCGTAATATTATTTATGAATGTTTGAAGTCGTTCATGGATTGACAGTAAATGTAAAGAAAGTAAGAAAAATGATCATTCAAGATACGACTGTTGTTGAGAAAAACTTGTCGAGGATGATTGACATTTTCTGATGTTTCAAAGAAAAGTATACAAATCAAAATTATTTCAGATTTTCTGGACCTCGCCTTAAATAAATTCAGTCGCTCAAGAAAAAGTGGTTGTTGCAGGGTACGGGTTGCGTCGTCCATCGAAACTTTCTGAAATTTGGTGAGAATATTCTAAATGGTTGTCATTTCAGAGAAAACCAATTACATATATGAGGATGAAGTATTTTATCGTTGTCAGCACGCAACACACTTTTCTATTCAAAGTTCGGAAAAAAACGACGTTGAAAAGCTACCCGAAATAAATTAATCGAATATCATCGGTTCGCCCTGAAATTACATCGATGTAGAATACTTACTCAAAATTTGAAGAAGTTTTGATGAACGAAGCGACCTGTACCCTACGAGAACCACTTTATCTTCAATGCGATCAATCTATGTAACGCGAACTCTAGAATCTCAAATAATTGTGAAATATGCTTCAAAATAAAACAAATCAGCTGTAAAAAAACTAAATTAACGGAGTATTTCTTCACAAAGTGCCAGTGATTTGAAGCAAATTATTTCCAAGATGTACGTGATTTTCCTTATACAGTTTGTTAACCACAAAAGTTGGGAATTGATTTTTGCCAACTCCAGTTTGTTAGAAAGCAGCTGTTTTTGACAAGACAAAAAGTTTCATTATTTCAAAGAATTATCACCGAATTTTTACATATACAAGGCAAATTTTGAAACGTACATTTTGCATAAAAATTTTGATTTGGCCTATCCAGGCGCTTCTTCGGAAATGGCATCAATATTAATATACAAACTGCAGAATTGTGAAAGCGATTAACAATGACGATACTTATGTATATTGTAATTAATGTCTAATAAGGATAAGCCGTGGTGTACAATTAGCCTCACCTATCGTAGCCATGCAAGCTCCCAATAACATCAGCAAAAGTCCGATGCCAAGAGCTTTGCAAGCGTGCCATAAGCAGCGTGTTGTTACCTTTCCTCTAACCACCTGATAAATGAAATATAAACGCCGTTTTACCGTGATCGATGTATACAATATGAATTCGTACATATACATATATGTGATATGTGTACCTATATATTGGGTACATAGTTTTGACAGCGCATCAAAATCAGGAGAAGATATGTGTAGACAAGCTAGTGTATCGCACACTTCTTGTAGAATAAGTTATTATTATCCGTCTCTTCGATCGAAGCTTCAGAAATTCTATGTGTGTGTGCTACCACTTTATCACGAACCCCTTTCACTAAATATAGCAATTTTCCATGCACTGCAAGTATCAACTTCAAGCTTCAATTTTGCCTGTGCGATTGAAAGGATCGTTGAAAAAAAAGAAACTAGTACATACCTATCTAAACTTACGTGAAAAGTCTTTTATAAATTAGTCTTCTATGATAGTTGACACATTTTTTGGTTAACAAAGTCAGTTCAATTATGACTAATCAGTCAACAAACAGTAACTGAAAATCCATTGAAAGAATTGCATCAAATCATTGCCGAAAAAAAAAAAAAATAAAATTAATTGAACATGATTAAAAACGATCAGATTTTGATGGACTTGCAAATCGTTTTGACGCGTTCCAATCTGAGTTCAATCGGATGAAACAAGATTCAATGTATAATAAGTAGTGTTGAATAGTCAATTCTGTGTTGATATTCGGTCAGTTCAGTAAGGTTGACCAATTGTATGACGTCCAAAGACAATTTTCAATTCGAGAAATGCAGTTATTTGTGAATAATTTCGACTAGAGTCAATACGTATGCAGTCGCCAGGTACTTTTAGTGTACAAAATTTAGAGGAGTTTTGATTTTTGAATGAGAAAAGTATTTTGGGAACCTGTGTAATTCTCTGAGTTGATATTTCGACCTTGGCGAGCTGCCGTTCACGCCGCAATTCTGGAAAAACGGCTTTTTGCAGATTGTCGATAATTAACTGCAGTAGTGTCTTGCAGGCTTCATAATCCGCAAATAAAACTTTGATTGATCGCTTCACTAAATTTGTCCCGCAATTTCAATAAGCTTCAGAATTCTCGTTAAGGGTTCTTTGCGGTTGGTATCGACGGTTAATGCTTACCACACCGTAGGTATATACACAGAAGCTGCTAATGTGAAAATTTACAAAGCGTTATTATGATACAAACCCTCACAAAAGGTGGAAAGATAACCGCGAAATGGCCATTATGATTTTCCGCAACGAGGGTATAAGTTGAATAGGTACAACGTTTTTTTTTATACATTTCAGGTACACAAGATAACAAATATATGATATATATGAATGTGATCCTGCGCAGAGATTAAGAGAAACTCTCATATTTTTTACGAGATTTAAAGAAGAAGAAAATGTTAGGTAATACCCAAATCATGAAAAAAAATCAAGAAATGTGCAAATTTTAAACGATTTTTTCACAAGAAAACCAAATTGAAAGAAAGACCATCTACTCTTCATAGATTACAATAAATTTCAAATTATTTTTAACGAATCTAGGTATCCGGAATTTTGTCCGGTTTTACTGCGCTTCTAACAATTCTGTGCAGGTGTCTGTGCGAGTATTTCCAAACTTCTAAATAGATGAAATATTGCCGTATTTTTAACTATAGCAATAAAACAGTTATATCCCGGCTAATGAAAATAGATTGAATCTGATTGCCCGAATGTTAATCGTAATATGAATCGCGTTCTCTGTATCGAAACATCCAATATAGGTATAATACAGTGAAACTATTGTTCAACTGTTTTTTTCTTCAGTTAGTTATTTTCAGTACTAAACTTCGTCAAGTCGTTAGCTATTTCGCAACTATTTTTAACCAATATATTGACCAAATCCCAACTATTTCAAAATCATTATCCATAGCTTCTTCCATTTTTTATCCACTTGGAAACTATTTTTCAATAACTTTTCTCCATTTCTCATCTGTTTTGGACTAAGCATCAATGAATTTGAACCACCTACAATAATTAATAGGCCATTTTTGAACTTATTCTTACCCTTATATCACTAACTATTTTATAATTATTTCAGAACTATTCTCAATCATGTTCAAGACGATTGTCGACTAGTTTCTTAACTAATTTACCAACTGTCTTCCATGACCTTTTCACTTTTTATTATTACAATTTAGTTACTGTTCTGAATGAAACTTTTCAGCTACTACTTTTCTCGCACTTTGGAACTTAACAGCATCCTATCTAAATTTTCGGATCTAGTCTCATTGACATCCGTATAGATAAGTATAGCCGATTAAAAATAATTCACAAACAACTGTACTTCTCCAGTTGAAAATTGTCTCTGGACGACATACAATTGGTCGACCTCAACTGATCGAATATAATTAATACAGAATTCACTATTCAACATTATTATACTTTGGAACTTCTCTGATTTGATTGGAATCCTATGGGCAGCAAGCTCTCTACTCGATGTAAACGGTCTAAAACGATTGAAGTTCATTAAAATACAATCGTTTTTAACGACGTTCAATTAATTTTTTGTTTTCCCACCGTGGGATGAAATGTGCCATACATTTAGAGCTGCGGGACACCCTCAGAGAAGTGCTCGGTAAACGATCGACCGACCAATTGCGAACTACTGCCTAATTTTTTTTTTTAACCAATTGAATAATGCTCAGAGATGGAAAATATGTATTTTTGACTGAATTATGGAGGGCGCAACGTCTGCAAAAGGCGCGAATACAACTAGAAATAGACAGAATTTTATCTTTCCATATCCAATGGCATTGAAAATTTGTTTGCATATTGGTTAACATTATTTTCTACAAAGACTCCAAATATATTGTTTCTTTTGAATATTTCGAGTCATTTTAACTGAGTATTAATGGAAATTTGACGGAAAATGACTTTTAACTAACGAATTTTTGTCTCTCATTCCCCGAAATAATTTTTTCTATCTCTTAACTTTAACTTTACTGGATTTTGTTGACCTTCGGAATATTTAATCAGTCGAAAAAATTTTGAGAAAACAAAAAAAAATGAAAGGGGAATATTCGTTTGTAAATTGTAGACATGTTCAAACTGCAAAATGGATCTATAGATTACTTGCAGGATATCTTTGAAACGACAAGGTTTACAGAAAAATGACACGAGCCCTTTTTTGTAACCCATACAATCCTCTATAGAAAATATATCTTGCTGAATTCTCCTAAACTTACTTATTTCCGAGATTTTTGCAAATTACTTCAGATCTATTCCTCTCACTAATCTGGTTGCTACTCCTAAACTATTAGCCTGGAATGGAAATTAATTTTACACTCTTAACTGGAATAAAATCTTTACTAAAACTCTTTTTAAATGTCCTAGTAGGCGAAAAAAAAAAAAGAAAGAATTTGAACGCGAGTTACTGCTCAGGCACTAGGCAATGAAGAAATACCTTTGGCGCGTATTACGACCCATTAAGAGTCGTTCCAAGGGGTTGCCAACCCTTAAATTTGTTAAAAAATATATATTTCATATATTCCGATACATTGAATTAATTAAAATAAAATTACGTAGTAGTACGCGATTGGTCGCTACATGGTCGAAAACCAGGAGTGTCCCGCAGCTCTAATTTATTTAGGATAGAAAGTATAGGCAAAGAAGAATGACTGATTTTAATTAATAATTGCACGGATTTGATTGAAATTTCGTTGAGACGTACATATTATGTATATTTAATTCCGTCAAAGTAGAAAAGTCCCGGAAAATGCGTATTAATACGGGGGTTGGGATTGGAGGGAGGGTTCATATTCCAGACATTCAGCGAAAAATCGACCTGCGCCTTAAAAACGAAATCCCTGGGGCTACGTCTTGGTCCCTCGTCGTTCTTAAGCACTCGCCTTTGTTACGTGGGACTCTTGATCCGCTTTTCCAGCCATCTAACTGCTAACACTCGTAATATCTCGAGCTGGTTATACAGGTATAACGGACTCACGTACAACACACACATATACCAGTACCACCAGCTGGGACAAAATTCTCATATACAAAATTGCCGCAAACTCGCTTTTAGAGAATTTTTTTTTTTTTGAAAACGCTCCAAGACTGTCTGTTCAATTTTCATTATTATTATCATCATTATTATTATTTTTTATGATTATTCATTCCTCCATCGCACCGTCACGCCCGTTTGTACAAGGTGATTCGAAAATCTTGACGAATATTGTACAGAATCAGTTCTTGTCAAGATTGTGCTGATCAATAAAACATTTTTTTTAAATCTTAAAAAAAAAAAATTTTGCCAATTTCTTCGTTTTTTTTTTTTCTTTACAATTTTCAAAATGACTGACATCAGAATCGTTTCAGTACCCCCTCGTTTATATAACAATCCGATTTTCAGTTTATTAAATATATTAGAATGTGAGATTTTTTTTCTTTTCGATTTTTATACGATTTTTATCAAATAGAGATATTTCAAACAGAATTCTTCCTAATATTGAAAGAATTCAACTGGACTTACTCAGGATTCTTTAAAAATGAAAAATGATAACAAAAAATACTTAAAAAATCAATAAAAGAGATTTAGACAAAAATATTGTTAAGGAATTATAATTTCGATCCCAATTTTGACAAGGATTGAACTCGTGAAATATTCGTTGGTAATTCTGAATCACCGTGTACATAGATCAGCCAACCGCTAAATCTCTTGAGAGATAAAAAGTTTCTTGAGACAGCTCTTTGATAATAATTATTATACTCGAATGTATATGGGACATTCCACGTCAACTCGACCTGGTTTTGCCCCTTGACCTCGCGGATTGGGCCCGCGATTTTTTATACAATTGTTCTCATTTGGAAAAGAACTCAGTTTTTTTTTTTAGATTTTTTCAAATCGATTTGATTTTCCGACAATTTTTGAAAACGACCATATTAAATACAAGTCATGGAGTTCATTTTTCGATCTGAATTTTCCGTTTGGTATCAAAAGATCGGCAATTTTATAAGCAATGAAATGCCGTTAGATTCAAATTGATTTTTCGATCGGATCGAAAGTTACGAATGCTTTTGTTAATATGAACACCTTTTTTCCCGTTGTTTTTTTTTTTTTTGTTTTAAATGTTTATTTGAAAAAAAAATCACTAATTAATCAACTCATGAAAACTACAATATTTTTTGTCAAAGAATAATATCGAAATCTTCTGCACGATGTAAAATAATAGGAAATTGAAAAGTAATTTGTCATAAATTTTGCTTCGATAATTTATCATTTTTAATCAATAATTATCGATAGTAAAAATACAAAAATGTTATGGATTATAATTACCCACGTTGTAATGAACCGAAAAAATGTTCTCAGAATATCGTAATATGTGTTTTTTGTTTGTTTTTTGAATTGAATTGAGGACAAAATATCGAAGAAACTTTGTGGAGAGATTTTTTATATCGGCGCAGCGAAACATTGAGAATTTTTTTTTTTTTTTGAAACTTGGTGGTTTATACTTTCACTCATTTTACCCTGTACCTGTATATGCATACAATCTATAATTCTATGCAAATATGAGAACATATCTATGTATGTAGTACATCAACTACAAATTCAACTATACACTTGCATTGCAATGAACGGTCGCTTCTATTCGCGGTGTCAGTTTATCTAATTATAAACTCTCCCAGTAGCTAATTGTCTCAGGGGTCTTCCATAACAGACGTCATTAAAACATATGTACAGATTAGGGTGGTCTTTATTCAGGGTGTGGACGAATTTTTTTGCAGTCGCCCCCCCAATCGTTTCCAAATAATTCGAAAAAAATCCCTCGAAAATTTGAACTTTGTTTCTTAACCCTGAACCCTCCCACGGAGGGGGTGGATTCGACATTCAGAATAGATACGTGCGTTTTTGCAATTATGCTTTCAGCAAATATTTCTTAGGAAATTTCATTTTCTGATCCCTGCAAAAATAAATTGCATATTCACTATCATTCTGATCCGAAATTTTCAAATATTTTATCAACCAAATAAATGAGTAGAATTATTTTCAACTATAAACTTTATCTAGTCTTTAACTATTTTTTTTTTCACCAATATATTAACCAGCTAACCAACTATTTCAAAATCATTATCCATAGCTTATTCAATTCTTTATCTATTTGGAAACTATTTGGACCTCTTCACATTTCATTATATTTTGATACAACTTTCTTGCCATTTCAACTATTTTTTAAGTATTTCAAAACCATTCTCTGAATCGTTCCAGACGAATTCCTACTATTCCTAAAGCAATCATTAACTATTTTGAAACTATTTCACATATCATTCGACTACCTTCATCCATATTTTGTTTCTTGATATTGGCTATACATATACGTGATTCATCAATTTGCCGCTCATGTCTCATACAATTAATTCATATACCATTTTCAGCCATTCCCTAACTATTGAAGCCACAGTATCCAATCAAGCACTATTATCATTAAATCCGTGAGATAATGATAATTACCTGGACATTCCAATGTGCGCCTGGAGCACATGCTCGTCTTTGGGTTCCCTGCCAATGAACTCCTCCCTGGGGCATTTTTTACTTTCTGAAATAATTATACACCTTTGTATCGTTGCCGCATAATGTTTTAATAATCATTCAAGATAATTCAATCTAGACTAGCTCCTCCATAATATTTGATTATTTATTTATGTATATTAGGGTATCCGTTCTTTCTCAAAGTTCTTTTTTTTTTTCCTTAGACGCCCCCTAAATCATAGGTTTATAGCCTAAAATTAAAGTTTAGACAGAATTTTTTTTCTTTCTGATTCTTTTAATCCCCGCCAAAATCACTTTACTTTTTTCATTCATTTGACATGGGTTTGTTCGTTCGTAGGAAATCATTTTTCATCTCAGTCATTCTAAAAGCTATCTAACGAATTATTGTTAATTTTCTTCCTCCTCGGATGGTGTCCCTTGATAGAGAAATTTTGACATTGGTGAAAAAAATTTTTTTTAAGCAAAATTTTCTCAGCTTTTTACCTAAACAAATCCATTTAAAGCAAAGTTCTCTTATTTTTTACGTGAAATTTTTTTTTCTTTTACCAATGTCAAAATTTCTCCATCGAGAGACACCATCTGAGAAAAAAAAATTAATAGCATTTTGTTGGATAGCTGATGTAATGGCTGGGAAACAAAATCATTTCAAAGAAACGGAAAAATCCAGTGTCAAATGAATGGAAAAAGTAAAGTAATTTTGGTACGGTTTAAGGGCATCGGAATTTTGTTTTCTGTATCCGAATTTTAGTTTTAGGATATGAACTTATAATTTGAGGGGTGTCGGAGAAATTTTTTTTTGTTTCTTCTTTGGAAATAATGGATGCCCTAATGTATATGGGTGATTCCGCCAATTAATAATCAGATTCGGGCTCCCACCAACTCCGAGTCTCTTCTAACTTTAGACACTCCTTATTTCAGTCATAAGGTACCCAAAATCAATGTTCTTTAGATTTTTCGATCCCTCCAAACGCAAATTCCGATTCACAATTTGCTTTACTTTCATGAAAAGTGAATTTTTCAATGATTTTTACTGAGTTTTAGAGAAAGAGAAAAGGAAGACGTGAGGATAAATTTTCGTGTGAAATTTCCCGCTCTTTCGATCGAAATTTTTTTCATTGTTCTCCGATGTCTGTAAATGATTCGAAAATTCACTGTTCTCACTAAAAGTGTACTTTGATTAGTTTCCGATGCTTTTATTTTCTATTTTGTTCTTTTGATTTCCGCAAAAATTGGGCCGGAAATTCTTCGGACTTGTGATTTTCATATCGCGGGATATCTAAGCCTGGTTAATAACTTGCTAAATCACCGATATATACTAGCTACTCTCCAGAGTCTCTAAATATCGTCCGGACCAACATTACCGTTCCTAAATTAATGGACCTTCAACGATTCGCTGTTTACACTTTACAGTATAGTTATATCGACGCTTTAACACCCGCATCACAAATCATACAAAACGACCCGCGAATTTGTACAAGCTTATTCATTTTACGTCAGGCTATAAACCTAAAATACTAGACGATATTATACTGTCATCCAGTTATCAAGCTGATCGCAATATAGACACAGTGCAGGTGAAACTTCCGTCCAGATCTTAACACGTCTCGGACACAACTACGGAGAACGAATTTACCAGTTAATAATAACTAATGAGTAATGATCTGTGTTCCCCCGTGGCTTCTAGGTCTATTTTTTCCACACAAATGAATACCGTCTGGATTTCTTTATTGTTGATGGTAGGGTAATCGGCACGGTTTATACTAAACGTTAGAATTAACAAACTTTGCTGTCTTCTTCTTCTTTTTATTTTTTTTTTCATTTTTTTGATACTGTTCCAAAAATTCCTATTAACTCGAACTCCGATAGAATTTATTCATTCATCTAGTGTAAATCGTTTTTTTTTTTTTTCTTCTCGTTCAATTCGAATTATTATGTCATACGAAAATTATTCTTATTACTTGTATATTATCCGAATCCAAATTTGACTTTGTAGAATACTGTCTATTACATAAAAAACAAAAAAAAAAAAAAAAAAAAAACGGTTTTTATAACCGAAACTGAACATAGACAAGGACTAGAAAAAATCTAGACTAGAAAAAGTTGAAGAATCAATTCCGAAATCTTAGAACAATCTAGTGGATCAACAATTTCGAAATTATTCTTCGTTATATCTACCGAATTTTAAATTGAAATTCACATTTCCTGCAAGGTAATGATAGACGTACAGTACATCATATCCATCTGATCGATGACTTTATTACTAAGCGGTGCTCCGTTTATTTTAATTTGTTGGTTGCCAAGCTAGCAGCTACAAGGGCGTGAAAGACTTCTATACGCAAACATCATTATCATAATTATATATATCAAATGTCAAAGACCCGAATATTCTGAACTTTTTTCAACCTGAACTGTTACATAAAAAATTACTCAAAACTTCGATTAAGAACTCACCTTTGAACTGCTGCGCCGTTTGAAGATCCAATAACTTCTCTTTTATAATATCTATAAAATTTTTATTACATATATACAACTTATCACATGGTATAGTAGATACGTAAAAAAAAAAAAAAAAAAAAATTCTTCACTCAAATAAACATATATATTTTCGCGTTAGCACTACGTTGTTCTGACACGTTTGTGCATAACACAGTTATTCAGGGTTATTCTGTAAAGAATTATACGCCGATCTGTTAAACATTATTATTTATGCCCACTGATTATTTATCGAAATTTTATTTGAATAAAAAATGAGGTAAGGAAAAAAAAATGAATATTATAAAACACGCGCGTGTATGTCGTTATTATTTTCTTTGGTTAATTATTAAACAGATGATGTTAAAGATGTGTATATAATACAGATAAGATGATTTATAACACCTGAATTAACGAACAGTTATAAGTTATTTTCACACTATGAAATGATTTTCACAATTATTATCCCATCAATCGATATAACTTTTTATCTATTCTATTTTGTCATAATCACTGTATGATAACGTATATTGTTTATCGTCTTTTTTGTTGTAGAAGTATTATACGCCTGGCAAATAAGTGATAAATAAAATCAACAGTTGATAATAATAATAATAATTCGTGTTATTCAATATTTTATGTTTTATGAGTACTCTTCGATCCGTTGGTACAACAATAATCGTACAAAAATATAAAATATCTCGAAATTTCATTGAGTCTATTCATTTATTCAATTTTTTATTTGTATCATGAACAAAGTAATATATTTCCAATAATATTTTCACAATAATTATAATAACTATTGCATTATATGAAAAAAAAAATGATCATTGTAACACGCGTTTTTATTAACAATTATTTTAAACACTTCGTATAGATCCTATTCATCTTTTTTATTTTTTATATACCTATATATAATGGGTAAACAACAACTAGCACGGACTGTTCTTTTTTTTTTTTTTAATTTTCTTATTTTACACGTAACTATAACACAACGTGCAAGAACATAATTATTATTATTATTATAATTATTACTATTGAATATAATTTTATATTGAAAAATTTGTATAAAAAAATGTTGGAAACTCTACTAAATCTTGTATATTTTGGACTCTGGGGATTGCAGGGAGCCTGGATGTTGTTCGAGGGAGTGTCTCCCTCGTCACCTGTTGGTTCACGTATCTACCCGATATTCAGGGTGGCCAGAGAGGAATCACGCGTCTCTGCGCATACGCGCAAACGCAGATCAATGTGTTATATTCCCATGCTTGATATTACCTACTTCAGAGATGTTTTATATATGGACCAGAATGATGCATCGAGCACAGGAGCACAGGAGGATGATAAAGTTATGGCGGAAGCTGAGGACACGGAGAGTGGTACAGCCAAGAACAGTGAATACGTCGCACCTAAAATATGCAACCGGAATCACGCCACGTTTTAAGTTGGTAATGCCCAATTCGAGGGCCGGACGAACTTCACTAACTTGTCATCTCCCATCGCGGTGGGCCTCAAGATGAGCATTGCCAATTCAAAATGCGGTGTAACTTCGGTTGCACATTTTCGGAGCGACAGATTCACTGTCTTTGGCTGTACATATTATCCCTCAGCTGGTACTCTGCGCTACCAGACGCACCACCCCTTTTCTCTTTTATCGACGATGGGTGGGTCAGATTAACTTTTCCATCGATGGCTCGATGGTCAAAGGCAATAAGAAAATGCCCTGTAAATATCAAGATGATTTCGGGAAAATGTTATGAGCCAGATTAAAGGAACTGATTTCGAGAAAAACGGCTCCGATGTACATTACCGGTCGAAAGTCAACCCAGCTAAGTCAAATTCAGAGAAATTTCAGAGTTTTATTGCGTCGTTAGAAATAGTTTTAGATGCATGAAATAGAATACCATTTTGAAGGGCAGACCAAGACTTTTGCAATTTTCAATAACTTTTGTGAATGAAAATAATTTTTTTTTCATGTTTATAAAGTAATGAATTTTTTTTTTTTCGCCCACATCACATCATCTTCAAATCGCGACAATTCTTCTGCGGAGTATCGTAGAATAATTTTGAAAAAAGTATTGAAAAGCTTGTTCCAATACCTCTCCAATGAGATATAGTAGTATAACTTTCAACCTTTTTTTTATTAAAAAGAAGTGCTTTTTCATGAAGAAAAAACGCATTGACAATTTAAAAGAAACGGTTAAAAGTTATACTATTATACCTCATTAGCGAATTGTCTTGGAACAAGCTTTCGAATGTTTCATTTTTTTAAATATTCTACCTATGATAGTCCGCTCGAAAATTATCGGGATTTGAATGGGGGCAGAGAAGGAAAAAAAATCTATTGCTTGATAAAAGATGAAAAAAAAATTATTTTTATCAACAAAATTTATGTCATTATAAAGGTCTTGGTCTGCCCTTCAAAATGGTAGACTATTTCATCCCCCTAAAACTATGTCCAACGACGCTATGAAACTTTGAAAGTTCTCTAAAGCCTTAAAGTTGGCAAAAGCTTTGGACCGATACTGTACATTTCGTTCTAAGAACTTGTTGCACTCATTTGCACCTGCAGTTACAATTCATATATATAATGCATTATTTTCATACCTCACTGCCTTTTTAGTCTGTTCTCGGTTCATCCTTTTTTCGAGTTTGGACCATGAAAACACTGACTCAGTCTACATGCGCATCATTTCACATAATATACTCCTGAAGTTCTATTTTGGTGATCTTTTCGGCTCACTTTGGCTTGAAATAATCGTAAGAGATCAGGCTTCAAGAAACAAAAAATCGATAGATATAATAATTTTCCATACGAACAGGAGAATTCCATTTCTATTAATTTTTTTTTGTGTTTTAATCTCATAACCATTTGGATCTCAGCTGATCCGCGGGAAAATCTTAGATAGGTAGGGGAGGGTGGGGCCCAACGGATCCCCCTAAGAAAATTTGTGATTTTATAAAAATTTATCCATTTCTAGAATTTTATTCTTATTCATTTATTGGGTGAAGCACGAGGAGCAGCTACCTCTAACTTCTCGCAATGTTTCTACATTTTTCCTACCGTTTTTAATTTCGAGATTACTTTTTAATTCTTGGATCTAGACAAAACGTACGATATCTTAGTGAGAAAAAAATCTTCAAAAAAATACTGATCAAAGAAATTTAGAGTAGATGGAGCAGGCTTTGATTTGCTTCTTTCTCATTTGTTCTACGATTTTATTCTCGGTTACTCCAGACTTTTGTAATTGGTTATTTTTGCAGATTGGATGCTTTTTTTTCAAATTTCTTGTAGTTATCTATGAAATAAACGTGAAAGCATATCTTTAGAACACCGTTTCAAAGCAAATGATACTATATAGTTTTAAGGTACTTTGTAGACGTTTGTTCTCCGAGTTTTATTCGCAAAATTATTCGAGTTTTTGTGCAAAATTTCAGCATTTAAAACACGTTCCGTATTTGTTGAGAAGATTTTTATATTCGAATTCATTATAAGCTTCGCAGGAGCGTTAGAATTTATTTTCGTGTGAAGATATCATTACATTTACAACGCGTTTTTACCGGGTTTATCAGGGGTGCATGTTTTATTTTTTATATTGTCGGAAGATGTGATTCAGTTCTATGATATTCTGACGTATTGCACAACGAATGTGGTCATTAATTCTGTGCAATTTTTTGCACTAAGAGCATGCAGCTCATATTTCACCAATTTAATTCGTTTCATCGTTGATAACTGCTTTTGCAGTCAACGTAACGTCTACTCAGTCTAATCTTGGTGTTTTGGCGAGGCTTTCCCAATAAAAAGACCGCTTCAAAATATTTATAACTGAATGAATAGTGCGTTTCTCTCAATTATTTCAAATCGTGATATTCCGCTGCATGTGCTGATTGCATCCAACTTTTCAATTATAATATTCCCTAACCTATGTGAGCAAGCAGAGTTGGGTAAAATATAATAGCGCGCAAATTCCTGAGTAGCGTTCAAGATCTCGACTCTCCAATATTCATATAGCCTCGAAAATGCCGATGTGTCAAATGAGACAGAAAGGAAACTTCGAAGTATAATTGCTATTGTGAAGTTTTGCTCATTACAGGATCACTTTCAATTCAGTTATTTAATGAGGGCTCACACTCACCACTGTACAAGTAGAGATCATTTGTTTAATCGATATCACTCACGATGACAAAACGTGTTACATTAGAAACAATAAGTTCAGTTATCATTTATAAGAATAACAGAAACGACAGGTGATTAGCTAATTAAGATAAACATACCCGAAAATCTACGGTCTCAAACAGTAAGACGTAGACTACAATACACATATTGTACTCCTATGACGTTCAGATGTGCTGACAAGAATCAGAAATGATGGATGAATGGATGTGTCCGATTAGTTTTTTTTGTCCGCAGATATCTCGAAAAACAATTAACGGATTTTGATGATTTTGGTCTCAATTGACGCGGCTTCTTCAAACTTAGAACTGATTAAATTTTGGATTTGATCGGTCCAGTAGTTTTTGAGATATTTAAAGAACAAAATTTTGAAACAAATAATTCAATTATGACGATATCTGAAAAAAGGATTGTCGAATTCGAATGTAAATTGGTGTGTCAAGGTATTTTGAATCGTTGATCACGAATACAAGGTCGAATTTTTTTTCACCCCTATCATCCGAAAATTGCCTACCAACAATTTGAGGAAATCTTTATACATGTGGTTTTGTTTGGACTTGAAAGATCCGGGCAGGAAGTTTAGCTGGCCCATCATGGTCAGCCGATTTACCTGCTTGTTCTCTCGTTTCGTTGGTTTCATAATAAGCTGAAAATTGACGAAAATAACGAGAAACATTGTTCTAGTTCGAGTTTGGCTCATAAATGACAATCGACTAATTCTTCCTCGGATGCAGGTGACCCGGCATACTCAGTAAAGTAAATTGATAATAAACGAGAAATACCAAGCTCAGGTTACCAGGGTTGCATATTTGAATATTTAGTTCTGTCCCAAAATTTCTGTTATTTTTACTTTCTCCTATCGTCGATTTCGAATAATTACACACATGCATCCCAGTTAGAAATCCCTACCTCACCGGCCGTCTTAATTAGTTTCCCAATAGCTCCTCGGCGGTTACCCAGAGTCTCCAAAGTATTACTGCAAGCACCGAAGAGCTATGCAGGTCCCCAAGTCTTACTACATTATCGACCCAAAAAGGAAGTCATTTCTTTTTTACATATTTGGGTTAAGGTGCCATTAAAGACCCTTCATCGTCGGGAAAATGCGGGGAGCAAAAACTCCTACATCACTCGACCGATCGGAATGAAATTTTGAGGATCGATATATTATCTTTTCAGAAGGTGGAGCAATGTTTTACTTTTTCAAAATTCCGATATAAAACATTCAAAATTTCGACAAATACTCAAATTTTGAAGAAGTAAAAAATCGCTCCACTTTCTCCAAAGATAATACACCGATCCTCAAAATTTCATTCCGATCAATCGAGTGATTTGAGAGTTTTGGCTCACCGCGTTTTTCAGACGATGGGCGTCTTTAATGGCCCCTTAAGTGTTCTACCTTACCTTCCGTTCTACTTTTCACTTGCGTGACTGACTTAGAATTTAGTGTGTCGGCTGTTTACCATATAATATCTATTTATCCGTTGTGTTGTGTTCAGGTCTTTTTGGGAACCCTGGTTCAGTTCCCTACCTTATGCTCAACTGTTTCAAACTCATGAATAAGTGGTTTCTCTAAGATGTCGCCTGAACCATAACTAAATTGCTTTTTATATAATTATTTCCCCCTTAGGTTCCCCTCACGCTGATCTCATTGAGTCATTCTACCGGTTATTGCTTACTTATCTGTTGTGCCCTTCACTCGATTCCTTTCAACATAACGTTGATACCGATTCATGATATATTGTTTTAGTTTTGCCTGTTAAATTATTTTCGTTCGTTATCCAACGTTTCTTGGCACGGTACCCGAAAGTACTTGGCGCCCAACTCCAATGTTGCAGAGATTTTGCTGTTAAACCTATAATTATATTCTTTGTCACAAAATTTAACCATGGGTATCACCTGTTTTTCTGCTGTAGCCTATCCAGAGTGGCACCCTAACCCAACTGTCAGTAATAACGCACGTCATAATGCCTTCGTTGAAATCTACACATTTTGTAGAACACACTCTTATTCAGTACAATTATTTTTTAACTTCCCGTTTCTCTGATATCAGAGAAAAGAGGAAGTTATTGTATTCACCCGGAAAATGAAAAGTTGAGTTTTCACTAGATCTCCACGTTTTGAAGTCTAGAGAATCATCTCCGATCATTTTCAGATGGACGTCTGTGTGTGTGTATGTATGTATGTATGTATGTATGTATGTATGTATGTATGTATGTATTGCAACGGTGTTTCTATCTTAACACCGCCCTTCCTAATTTTCACTACCGAATTTTTACCAAAATATAATATTACTCAAACAGATCAGATACAACTAGATTATTAAATCGAAATTTTGTTGGGCGCCAGACGCTAAATGCGTCGATCAAAGATAGTAAAGATAACAAATACACATTAATTAGCAAAGAGAAGATTTACAAAGGGAACTAAGCGGAACGGCGGCCTTAAAGCACGATTAGCTCAGCGATATTTTAATAAGCGGTAATGGTAGAGTGCGAGGGTTCACCTATTTCATAAAATAAAGTTTTGAACACCAGATAAATCCTTCAATGGAATTGATATTCCTTTTATTATGACATTTTAAGGTATAAAACTATTCAGCGACAACATATAATATTTTCAAAAGCAACCAATGTGAAGCGTAATATAAAATAAATACTCTACAAAGACAAAATACTCAGGATTCGAATTCTCTACGCAGCGGTATTGGAGAGAAAAATAATGCATGACCTTACTAGCGAGCGCCGAGTGAAGCGATATAATACAAACTATTATACTACAGTTTAGACTGCGTATCACCGAGCGACACGATACTCGAGCAAATAACTGATATAGGCGACACGCTAGCGGTATTAAATAGGTATTATTTTGCGATATAACGAATTCAGAGCTAGTATAATAAATTTACAAGAAACAAGCGAGATTCTACTATGACTTAAAATTATCAAGGAAGCGGCAAATTACACAGAAATCGATCAAAAATATCATGTGAAGGAAATAATTGAATAAAGCTTATAACTAAACAACTTAACCTAGTGACTCCTACGTTCAGCCAACCCTCTTTTTTGCAAATAAGAAATCTTGTGATGAAATAAATACCAAAAAGATAGCAAAAGCGAATGTATTCTAAGTGGCAAAATTCACCCTCTTTGTGGGAGAGCTTAGAATTGAGACAGAAAGCCGAAATTTTGAAGCGATTGTTTCTTCAATTATTTTGAGACGACTTGGTGGGCACCCTAAACACACTATCTTAATTTATTTCTACTTCGAGCGAATAGGGAGTCGATATTGTCAACGAATAAGTTGTATCTAATATATATATTAAACCCCATTCAATTGAATAGTTAGAAGAAAGAAAAATGCTATAATAAACACAGGACACGCTTTAATCACCACAAAGAATTATTTTTAAGCCCACGTCAAGTTAATTGTGACTTTTGACGATTCATCTTTACGGTTCTCGAACACGGACTTTGGCTTTCAACATTACTGTTTTAGTTATTGCTGGTGCTGTTATTGCTGCTGCTACAGAGCTAGGGATTGTTCGACAAATTATTACCAGCAGTATCATGGTTAACTCCGCCCTTGTGATTTGCATTCGAGTTATGCTGCACGTTGAGTTTGTCATAGTCAATTGGCTATTGCTGATGAGGTTGTTGATGGTCACAATCATGACGATCCTCATTCTCCTTGTTTCCCTTACCCTCTTTATCAGAAGAGATGCCGCGACTGTACTCTAAGTCCGTGTCACTAGTACTCGAAAGAGTCGATGCATTCGATCCTATGGGACTGGGAAGGGGGTCCGTCTCGACACCAGGAAGTGGAAATGTTCTTTTGATCCATTTTCGATACTCGACCACGTCGTCTGGTACCCGAATTATTTTGCCCAATATACTTACTTTGTTTGCGTCACTTACCGGTATATTAAGAGGACTAACTGCTCGCGATAGGACAGAATAAGCCCAATCAAAGGCCTCCTTTAGATGAAGGGCTCTGTAGCTTTTGCAGCTAATACTATAGTCTGCAGTAAACGGGTCTTCAATGCATAGGAGAGGAGGCTCATGCACACCAGTCATTTGACAGTGGGCGTACTTCTTAGGTATGTAAGCACCACTATCGTTGACTCTAATACAATTTTCAACATAATCGAATTTTCTGCCATAAAGTTCTAGAAATTCAATCAATAATGAACCCAAATTAGCATTTGGACCATACGCATTCAGTCTGGGATGTAACTGCAGAAAATTAATCGTCATCAGAACAAGACTGTAAGATGAAATGCCGCCAGTGCGCACATTGTTCAAGTCTCTTTGCACTAAAAATTGTTTCAACACCATGACAAGTTTTCCAAGCACTGGAAACTGGCGTTTGTAAGATTCGATCAATTCTGAAGATTTGCCACCATTGTGAATGCCGTTCTCGAAGCTAATATCGAGCTCGATCTGGGTCTCTTCATCGGTCAACCTCACAAGTGGTACACGAGCTCCATCGATCACGTGTATTGAATTTTGTTTAGCTATACTACGATCCAAAAGTGCTTTTTTCAGTGTTCGGTGTGGAGGCATTGGCCCAATTCCCACCACTTGTAAATCAATATCACTTGTAGGTAATAGCAATCCAGTACGATAGCTGCCAAATAATAGAACTTCGGAATCGGGCCACTGATCACTAAATACATCTTTTATTTTTCTGATTACACGTGATCGCAGTTCATGCTCTTCCACAGTGAGTTTTGTGTACGTAAAGAAGTCTTCAATTTCTCCGTGTAAACCAGTTACTCCGTCAGAGTAATGCTTCTTTAGTTGGCGCCAGGGACAGCCGCCGTACTCGCCAAGGGGAAGATCGTAATTGTGGTACGTAACATTATCACTATCCCGATCGTTACCTCCACTCGGACCGTTCCTAAATAACGAATATCCAGTATTCCTAAGAGCGATAACATATGAGGCATTCCATGCCAACTTACCGAGCCCGTGACCCTGACCAATTTAGATTTTTCTGATTCATTTTTATATGATCGACCTTCCTTCAGAAACCACGAAAACATTTGGAAAATATATTTTTTTCCAAAAATATCACAGAATTTCCTTGATGTAAAACGATGATTTTAAGTCCGGAACGGGAATGTGATTCTGGTTTTTTCTATTTTTTCAGTGGGATTCAAACATTCTATCTCAACAATTTCAAGGCAAGTTGTAGCATATTTTTTGTTTCGGCCCTTCTTTTTGGAATTTCCGAAAGATGTAACAGTAGTAAAACTATCTGTTGTAATTTCTATATCAATTTTTATCTCAATGTTCATTAGTACTATTTGTTTCTGTTCGTTTAGAATCCGTGTACTCCCACTTCCGTCATAACTAATGCGAGCCAGCTTCCCATGTCACAATTAAGCCAGCTATCCGAATTGAGCGCTAAGACACGACTGCCAGTTAATAATAACGCGTTGACTTTATTGAATCAATCACCGATTCCCCAAAAAAAAAAATTAAAAACTGACACGTGGATCAATAAAAAAGTGGATACTGTCTCTCGGAATTTAAAGCGATCACTGGGAATAGCTGAGATTAAAGACTTGAATACTGAAGATGTGCAAGAATACGCTAGGTGTTTCCAAGATCTGATGAATAGATGAAGGAAAAGATATCACAATGAAAGAACTGTGAAGAGTGAAAAATTACAAATTTTGACTTTACTACCACCGCATTGGAGTACGAGAGAAATTGCGATGATGATGCCTTCAACTGAACACATGGTTATAAAAGCTCAAAAACTGAACTAGGCAAAAGGACTGTTGTGTACACCAGATTCAAAATTAGGTGCGATAGTAAATGATTCATTTTTAAATATCGCTTTTTCTAGCCAAAATACTTCCGTGTTCTCACTCGTCATCATTTTTATGAAATCTCATTTACTTTTTCAGGTGGTGATTTAACCAGACTGACAGGTGGTGTACAAGCTATGAACCACAATAACGATTGCTTGAGGTTAATAATTTGTCTAAGTCCATCATGAGAGTGGTACCTTATATATTGGAACGAGCATTAGACAATAATGGCATCGACAGTGTGAAATATAAAACTTCGATACGCCCTCCTCGTACAACTCTTGAGAAAATGATAAAAGATTCTTCTGATTTCATCGATACATTCTGTGATCAAATCAGAAAAAAGTGCCCACATCAGTTTATTGCGAGAGAACAAACCAATTTCATTAAGTCATTAAAAGAATCCTTGAAAATCAATGAATTTATAATCGTACCTGATTTTGCGGAAAATTACGCATTTGTTATACAAGATGCCGCACTTGGATTCCACTGGAATAATGTCCAGGCAACAGTATATCCTGTTGTCATATATTATGAAGTCAACGATGTTCTAGAACACAGGAGTTTAGTAATCGTATCGGATTGTATGAACCATGATTCAATCGCAGTCCACGTCTATTCAAAAATCGTGAGAGATTTTGTCAAATTCGATAAATGAAAATGTTTCGAAGGTGTATTATTTTTCGGATGGTGCACCAGAGAAATACAAAAACTATAAACGCTTCGTCGATCTGTACTACCATAAAGATGATCTCGGCATCGATGCAAAAGAGCATTGTTTTGCAACTGCCCATGGAAAGGGCCTCTGCGATGGTTTGGGTGGTACTTTCAAAAGAATGGCAGCTAGACCCAGTTTACAACGTTCCACGGACCGCCAAATATCAACTCCATACGAATTATTTGAGTGGGCGTTACAACCCAATAGTTTACCAATATTGCGGTGAAATTTTTATCGCATGAAAAATATCTGACGGCAAAAAATGTTCTTAACGATCGCTGGAGCTATGGTAAGCGTATACCGGGTACGCGTGGCCTTCATTGTATTATCCCACAAACAAATGGTTTAGTACACGTCAAGCATTTTTCAACACCTGACAAATACTCGTACATAGCACACAAAATTTTGCAAACAATGTAAAAATAATATACAACGAATAATATGAAACTTTAATGTGAATACCTAAATGTTAAACTTTCTGAAAGATACTTGTCGCCTATTATTGTTCATCTTTCGGAAATTCCGAGAAGAAGCGCCGAAACATGAAAAATTGTACAACTTGCGTTGAAATTGTTAAAATGAAATGTTTGAATCCCTCTGCAAAAGATAGAAAAAACGGGAATCACATTCCTGTTCCGGGCTTAAGATCATCGTTTCACATCAAGGAATTTCTGTGAATTTAAAAAAAAAAAAAGAAAATGTCGTTCTTGAGATAGCTTGAATAACGAATCAATGAAAAAAAAAAAAATTATTTCTGAAATATTTTTCGTGGTTTTTGAAGGAAGGTCGATCATATAAAAAAGAATCAGAAAAATCCAAATTGGTCAGGGTCACGGTCAGTTGGCATCATGGAATGCCCCGTATGCTTATTATGATTGTGAAACGAGTTCATCACGTTCTAACTTTGATATGATCATTTCTGAATACGATGAAATGTTATAGTGCTGCGGTGATTAGTAGTTGTATACATGTACGAATCTTCCATGTTCAGATACTAATGTGGAAGTTAAGCAGCTCACCCAGTACTGAGATGGACATCGCGGATCCATTTCAGAAAATATCCAACATTTGTGAACGGAGTGTAGAAATTCTCGTCAGACGTCTCGTTGGAAACCAAAGTAAGGCTGGTGATACCGCGTAAAAACCAAACGCCCTGAAAAAGGAAGTAGAGCCCGCTGCCACTGTCACTGGCGCAAAATCTTGACCCTAAATAAATAAACAATCAGGAATCTACTCATGGTGGTGATGGCTGTTTAAGAAATGAAAACGAGTTTCATTCTACATACCGTTCAAATCACCAGCGCAGAACTTATCGGCAGTTATAGAACATTTAAGGTTCTCCGGGACTTTGTTGAGACATTCTTTGTAAGGAATAAAAGGTAAATGAACCTCTTGAAGTATGTCGTTAGGACTTCCATCAGCTGTTCTGCCCCACCGCGCAGTCTGTTAACGAATAAGTATCATCATTATTAATTTAACGAGTATTCAGGCTTCCCCTTTTGTATTACCATCCCGCTGTTTCCACTCCGTAGCTGTTTTTTTTTCGTGTTCATTGTACCAATCCATGCATACAGGTCTGACCAACATTGTCATAGCAAAAGGCGTCTCCAACCGAAGTAAAGCAATATCTTGTTCGTAATTTTGACTCCCGCCAAAATGCCTTTCAGGTACGTCAATTCTTTCAACCGTCGATTTTTGGGAGTAGTGTTCCGAATTGTTGTACAGACGGTAATATTTACCCGCTACTACGGAGATTCCGCTAGCGTTCATCGCCTTGTTAACCGTTCCATTGAAGAAACAGTGGGCGGCTGTAAGTGGAACAAAACGAATAGAATCAAATAATATTTCCATAAAATAGGTGATAAATGTATTCTCCACGTACCGGATATGACGAGATTAGGGCTGACCAAGGTCCCCGCACATATTGGCTCGAAATTTTCGATCGAGCTTTGCTCATAGATGGCCACGTGCCACGGAAAACTACCATGTTCAACGAGTGATCCATTTGCGGTAATGATACGTTCGTTAGCCACCGCTATCCCGCATTCTAAGAATATGAGTAACTCATTAGATTCGAATGACGATTTGATATTCACAGTGAGCCGAAGAATCGAACAACTGCTATTCAGTTATCAGTATTACCAGGAATACATTGAAACACAGTGTGACTCCACACGCCTCCGTCGAGGCATGTAATTTCCCTGTTCGCAGGACCACAATCACTCGGTCGAACTTTGTACGAGTCCTTGCAGGCTAAAGTCGCCTTGGTCCCCGGGGCACTCAGAAATTTGCAGGAAACTATTTGGCCGTGTAACCTGCAGACAGCGTGAACGCCCTCCAAGCTTAGGACTGGGCAGTGTTCTGAAAAATTATTGAAGGAATTAAAACCAGCCGTATGAATCACATGAGCTGATTCGTTGATAAATGATTTTTCGAATGAGGTGATCCATGAAATATGTTACTCTCAAGCATACTTGTATCGAAGCGTAGACTTACTGACGCAAGTTGGAGGCAGGTACCACTTGTTGAAGTGGCAGAATGAGATTGGGTTTCCCTCTAGGATGTAGCCGTCTTCCTTCTTGCATGCATAGTTGCTGCCGCTGGGCACTCTCCTTGTTGGAAAAATCTTGCACAGACCTTCGCTGCTCCAGTCTAGTTCGAAGCTTCCGCCGATCGGCTGTTCCGGGAGGATGCAGCCACTAGAAGAACCCTCGATAGTGAATATGCATATCAGGGTGACTATTTCAGTGGTTATTTATGATCACTTTTATCTGAGAAATTTGCAGAATGAGGCTGAAACAAGAAATCCTGGGAAAATAAGAACGCTCACAATTTATATCAAGATCGAGGTACCTCAATGAATTGAAAGGCTTTTCATTTAATCAACGCAGGAATTTCATCAACTTCTTTTAACGCTTCTTTTGAAAAACGGTAAGTATTGTAGATACATACCAAAAATGATTAGTTGAGTTTTCACTAGGTCTCAACGTGAATTCAGGCCTTGCCCATCTAATCGTTAGTAAAATGTCATAATCTGTAAGTCCATCAGCGAAACTTTTGAAACCAAATAAAACAGCTTTTAATTCTAAATAATTTATGTGACGTCTTTTTTCGTCTTCATACTAGTGGCCATTCGCATTTTCGTCACCGTAGCAAGCCCCCCAATCTGATCTGAATGCATCCGTAAAGATTTCTATTTCGTAAACCGAATTCTTCATCGTATTGTTTGCAACATTGATATTGTCCTTTCACCATTTGAAATCGTCCTTCATAGATTTTTTTATATTTATAAGTGATTCATAGTTATCATTATTTTCTCTCAGAGCTATAAAATATATTTTAGTTTCAAAATCTTTGATGTATACCTAACCGTATTTTGTTGCTGGACAACAAGAACCTAAAACTCTTATGAACTTGACAAACTCTCTTATTTTACAAACTTTTGTGGTACTAAATTTTTCAATTTCCTTTGATACTTTCAATTTCTTATGTCCTGGAAATTCAACAATGATTTTTCGTGAATCTGATGTAAACCCAAGAAAATTTGCACCTTTTTGAAGGAATTATTAAACTTTTTTCGCGTATTGATTATAAAACCCGAACTCTGTATGACTTCAATAGTTTTTTACAAATTCTCTGCACATTCAGAGAATGTGTTGTCTATGACAAGAATATCATCTAGGCAAATCACAGACTGATATCCTAATTCTGTTAAATAAGCGACTATTGGTTTCACGAGTCTTGTAAAAACGCATGGTGCTGTATCAAGGGATGATCCAGTTGATTTTTACCGACAAAATTATTGTCCCGAATATCTCCGAAACGGAGGTCTCAATTGGATTGTCCGTTTAGCAGCGGATGGTTAACGTACGTGAAATGAGTTCAATTTGTTATGAAAATTCAAGGAAATGGAATTTTTTGTTTTTCATGGTGAAGTGTAGGTGTGTAGCTTATTTCGACTATTATCAGAGTCTACGCATTATTGGCGCGAAAACCAGCTTCGTAGCACTATTCTATACGGAACTGTATCTAAAAGCTCGCAGTTCGTTGTAATTAGTGATTGTAAATTGTTGGAAAGCCATGATAATCCTTAGTTCCCGCGTTGCCCGAGAGAAAGAGTTCAGCGCGCAAATCGTTGCATCTTTGTCTGAACCAAGGATCAGAAGAAGAAAACAAAGATGTCGCGATTCGCACGCTGCTCTCTGTCGGGCAATGCGGGAACTAAGGGTTATCATGGCTTCCCAACAGCTTACAATCGTTAATCACAATGGATTACGAGTTTTGAAATTCCGACTCCATTTCTGCATAAACCAAAGATGTTTTTGGATAGATGTGTTCGGAATTCCATATAGAATGGGGGTTAGGAACACTTTTTTGTATTTTTGATGCGTACGCTTTGATATAAGTTGGAATAAGTGACACGTCCACATTTCGTAATAAAAAAAAAAAAAAAAAATTCACTTCATTAAATTTCGTTTGCTAGATCGAATTCATTCCTCGTCAAACATCGGCTGCGATAAGGACAATTCGATTGGAAGCTCCGTTTTGGAGAAATTCGAGAAAATAGTTTATGTCGGGAAAAATGAACTAGAGCCCACCCTTAATAATTTCATCAATTGAAGAGATGCTTTCATTTCCGAATTCAGCTTCTGTGGATCTATCATTTGACAATTTATTGGAGTAAGATATTTCCTACATGAAGCTGACTTTTCCTCAACTGGAATTCCTTTCATTCCAATTACATTCCTCCGCAAAGCCGGATTTTTTTGGAGGGCTTTCGCAAAGCATCTTTCGTTAGCAAGTGATTTTCCCAGCAACTCTGAAATCTCGTCATCTAGTTTTTTTTTTTTTTTTTTTAATAACTTCGTGTATTTCTGATGTGTTAGCTTTGTCGTTTGATATTGGACGTATTTGACATGGTGACGAAGGTTCTGTTGATATGGAAATCTTATCGACAACATCGTCAACTCTCCTTGCAGCTGGATTTGCAGGTGAGGTTAGATCCGATTGATCGATTTCTGACGAAGATTCCAAATCTCAGTATAATATAATCTGATTTTCGATTCAGAAAATAAGTAGAAAAACAATCAACGATTCATTTTTGATAGGGCAGTCAGTCATTTCAAATAAGTTAAGGTGCCTGAGACAGAGATCCACGTGGATTGAACCATCACGTGTGGTCAAATTCGGATCTGTGTCGATCGTGGTTCGTCGTGAAACAGTTGAACTGTTACGCGTGGCGCCTTTTTCCAATTGAAAGAATGATGTTGGAATTGTGTCTTGAACTTGCTTCTTTTTGTTTCTTTATACATCCACTTCTCTTGACGTTTAAATTTCCCTTCTAAACGCCTTAGACGTTTAGCTAAATTTTCACACTTAATCTATCTTCATCTGAAGAAGATTGTCTGCATCTTCCCTTGCCCATTTCTAAAATATCAAGAATAACAGGTTGTAGCTTAATGGCACAAAGAAAAAAAAAACAGAATGACTTCACAACAAACCCCGGGTAACAGGCAATTTAGATTTGAAAAAAGTTGACTGCTTTATAAAAATTGTGGCAAAAAGGTGTAAAGAAGGAGTACTACTAGTTGATCTAGAGCATGAGGCCCGAAATACAATCGTATATATTATCGACTAATGAAATTTCAATGATGGGGGTCTCATTGAGTCAAGTTTCAATGCAGTGTCACAGAGCAATAGTGGAGTACCAATAAATCGCATGATACTATGATGAATCGTGATTGCCGAGAAGAAAGGCACATCAGCTGGAATCGCTACAAATCACAGGCTTCGTATTTTGGCACAAGCAAACACGTCTAGAAATTTTGGCAGCTGTATCCATCAATCAAAGGTCGGATACTCTCCTTGTTAAAATTAGTAAACTTGAAATTCTTTGAGTTGAAAAAAAAAATATAAAAGATTTTTGTTTATATTTAATTAATAATTTAATTTCTAGGATCTCAAAGATGAATTTTCGCAGACAGCTTCCGAACGCCCTGGACTTCTAAGCCGTTAATTTTACGGATTTAAATCGAAGAGTGTTTTTTGTGGGAAATCTGATTTTCCGAAAAATTTCATACAAAAAACTGCGGCCAATTAAGGCATACTAATTATTTGAAAAAACGTAATAATTTTCCCATCTTAATTAAACGAAAAACCTTATTATTCAATGGTGCATCTCTTATCAAATGTCAGTGATCTCTTTCTCCGAGGATTTTCTTTTCACAGCCTTTCTTTGGAGGTTCCCGAATGGGAGTGAAAGGAAAACTATTTCCTTGAAATGGCACACAGATCGGAAAAGATGATACCACTCCACATACTCCACTCTAAGCTGTGATATTTTCCTTTTCTAGTTTCATTATTTCAGTCACTTACCCACAGATTTCATCTCGCTCGGCGTTCTCAAGGCTGATTGTTCCTGAAATATGAATGAACAAGTGATCTCGGCGTGGCTCAGTTGTTCGGGGTCACCGTATATATATATATATATATATATATATATATATATATATATATATATATATATATATATATATATATATATATATATATATATATATATATATATATATATATATATATATATATATATATATATATATATATATATATATATATATATATATATATATATATATATATATATATATATATATATATATATATATATATATATATATATATATATATATATATATATAAGTCGGAGAGTGGTTATCAGGTCGGCAAAGATGATTAACAGAAGAGTTTTGAAACAGAAGATGGAGTTGTTGATTTACGTTTCGATGAAGAAGCAGTGTGATTGATAAAGATTTGTGAAGATCAATAAATAAAATATAAGGTTGTCCTTGATCGAGTCCTTTAATTGAATATTCCTAATATATATCCGCTATCCTCGACATCCCCGACATCAGAAGTGGGATAGGCCTACAAACACAAATGTATGACAAGCTGGATAAACCTACAATCACAAATTGAGACTATCCTCACGGTAGCAACGCTATGTGAAGATGCTCGTTAGGACAGTTATCATAATCTGGTGAGCAGTTTTCATTTTGTTCTTATTTTGATGATGAGTAATGAACTCAGTATGGATGACATGTTGTGCGAATTTTGAATTGTGTTATGCTTGGTACCTCTGCGAGGACTTGTTAAAGGACCGCAGGTTAAAACCAAAGCCTTGTGTGGCAGTAGACATGTCTGGACAGACCTCTGAGCTGACTGACCCTGTGTGGCAGTAGACATGTTTGAGGAGACCTCTGAGCTGACTGGCCTTGTGTGATAGTGAACATGTCTGAGGAGACCTCTGAGCTGAGTGACCCTGGTGTGGTCGTAGCCATGTCTGAACAGACCTCTGAGATAAATGCATGAAACACTGCATATTGGTCAGGAAGATCAAATGAAATGAGTTGGATTATTTTGCGGAAAATGATTCGTTGTTACAGATCAATAGAAAGTGCATACGAAGCCGTGTTACAAGTCTGGACCGTTGTCTTACTGAAAATGTTGAAGAACATGAGCGTGAAGTGTTCGAAGCTGCAACGTGATTCGCGAGATTCTTCCATGAGTGATGATTGGTCTGTTCTGCTCAAGGTTTTTGAGTCATGATTTCCCTTGAGACGATAGGCAAATGCCGGAACAGTGAGATGAAACAGGGTCCATGACAGTACAATGAAATACAGACATTTCCCCTACGTTTTGGTCAACAAGCCAACATCACACGAGGGCGTGTGAAAGTCAGTATGGCCGAGTCGGAGAGTGGTTATCAGGTCGGCAAAGATGATTAACAGAAGAGTTTTGAAACAGAAGATGGAGTTGTTGATTTACGTTTCGATGAAGAAGCAGTGTGATTGATAAAGATTTGTGAAGATCAATAAATAAAATATAAGGTTGTCCTTGATCGAGTCCTTTAATTGAATATTCCTAATATATATCCGCTATCCTCGACATCCCCGACCTACTATATATATATATATATATATATATATATATATATATATATATATATATATATATATATATATATATATATATATATATATATATATATATATATATATATATATATATATATATATATATATATATATATATATATATATATATATATATATATATATATATATATATATATATATATATCTATAGTAGGTCGAGAGGTATACGGATAATGATTCGAGCATCAAATTCGATAAGACGAATTGGTACTCAAACACTATGATGAGAAGCGAACGACTTCATGCGTAAAGAGCTTCGACGAATCACTAAGAATTCATCGCAAATTAACAGAAAAAAAAAAAAAAAATTGATGAATGAATCGAGAAATATTGTGGAAAACATTTGTGCAGAACAATAATCGTAACTTCAATACGTATTCAAAATTTTAAATACGAGTGTTACAGGCTGTGGACTAAATTCGTCTTTCTCAGAACGTTTATCTCAATCGTTGATAAAAGTTCAATATGTAATTAAATATCAAAAGTTATTATAGTACATACGTACACACTAGGGTGACCCATTTTGACCGACTATTTTTTGATTTTCAGTCTCGTATGAAAATTTGTCAGTTTTTTGCATTTGAGGATCCTGCCCCAGATTCTGGACCAATTAAAAAAATTTTATGGGTCGCTAGCGAATTTTTAAAATTCCAAAAATGGTCAAAAATCGTATTATCTTTTTTTTCAATTTTTCTCTTATTTTCATACAAAGCAAAGAGATATCCTGAAAATTCTAGATTGAAATGTAAATTTTTAAAGGTCGCTCAAGAATTTTGAATGTTTTGGAGTATAGTATACTTATTATCGGTACCTATAAAATTCTTGAGCGACCTCAGAAAATTTATATTTTGAGCTGAAATCTTTAGGATGTCATTTTGTTCAAGTGTGAAAACCATTGCCGCCACGAGAAAAAAGATTTGAAACAAAAAAAAAAAAAATTGTTTGATTTTCGATCATTTTCGAAAGTTTCAAAATTCAAACTTTCGAATTACAAAAAATAAACGTTTCGTTGTTTATTTTGGTGCATAGTTATGTTAACTGATTGCAAAAGAAACATGATGCCTCAATATTAATATTCAATGGTCGCTCGACAATATCCAATGTATAGTACTCCAAGACATTCAAAATTCTTGAGCGACCTTTAAAAATTTATATCTTGAGCTAAAATTTTCAGAATATCATGTTTTTTCAATGTCATGTTACGTCCGGAGCTCACCCACCTGAACGTGCCTCCTTTCCTCCCCTGCAATCTTTCTATTCTCACGTAAGCAACTACCATCAACCTATCCGTCTGCTCTTATCTCTATTCCAGCTATTCTCTCATCCTCACCTGACCCCTGTACTACTAAGCCCTGGGAATCACACTATGCTTACCTCCGCACTTTTGCGTCCCTGCACCTTAACTACAATTCTCATCACTCATTAACCACGCACTCCTTCTTCGACTTTTCCACAAAACACTTCAACTTCGATCTTCTTATTGTAAACTCCTTTTCCGAGATTCTTACCATATACACATCATCATTATTCACTCACCGTACTCAAAACTTGTTCCACCATATACACACTAAACACACTCATACTTTAACCAATAAAAATCATCATCAACGAATTTATTCTAAACAATCATTACCCTTTCCACTCTCCTCTCCAGTTATTTTAAGTGTAAAACAGGGTCGAACCTACAATCTTAACATCCCGGACGTTACAGTCAAAACAATTTCCGCCGAAAGGAAAAAAAAATGGAAAAAAAAGTAATTCGTTTTTTGACCATTTTTGGAATTTTCAACATTCGTGAGCGACCTCTAAAAATTTTTTAATCAATCTGGAATTTGGGGAGGGCTTCCTGGGCAAATGTCGAGGGGCAAATGTCGAAAACTAACACATTTCAATACCAGACTCAAAATCCAAAAATAGTCGGTCAAATGGGTCACCCTAGTACACACATCATACATTACATACTGTTCTCTATATTGTATATTATTTGTTTTTGTAAAATGAAATCCATGCACAGTGTATTTCCAGTTCGTAATCGTGCATTTCTTATCATTCGTACATATGCAATAGATGGGGGTGAGTTGTGGTTTAAGGTTCTTCTGGTTACCGTCCATTCAATTAACCGCCACCCACGGGCCCAGTACCGAGCTTGACGATTAATCGAAGTTGTACTGTAACTTTTAGCTGTAGTGTTGTCTTTGAGGGTACTTGAAACATTATTGAAAAATGATTGCAGCTTCAATTTTTATTATTTTCAATATTAATATCAAGTAAATGAAACTCTGTATTTTGTAAGCAATGTATAGTGTACACGCGCCGTTTCACATATGGTATTATCTTATCGTGTCATTTCATCAAACTTTTTAGCTCACGGTTTGAAATATGTAATCGGGAAAGATGAACCTTTAAGAAAAAAATAAAAACAATAATCGATAAATCAAAATTTTTTGGACCAACGAAAATGTTACAGGGGTGACATCACTAACACCAAATTTTTTATGAAAGAATGATTGACGAAAGAGTTTCGATTCCATCGAATCGGACATGCATCACCAATCTGGCCACACAATCCTTGAATTAGTTATTGCATGACTTGATACAAAATGCTTGTAAATGAATTGCTTGATTCGTAATTAGGGTCGGTTAACAAAGTAAACAATGGAACACAATTAACGGCACTAACTCGATGTTGGATTTTCAGCGTTCACTGTAGCCAGCAAGAGAAGCGCGTATAACTTAGGAGGATACCGCATGATTCAGAGATCTGAAGATGTGAACACTATTTCAGCAATTCGACTGATAGAATTTTGAATTTCATGAAGTAGTCTCAGTGACATATAATACCGAAGTTCAGATAACCTTTCGTCAGATCATGTCGGAGGCTGTCAAGATTGCTTATGGATGTCATGTGCAATCAGTACCGCTGACGTATGTTACGGTATTATATACGGCAATGCACGGACGCAAATTGATGGATCGCGGGGTTTCTTCTATAGTATTTTATGAAGAAATTGAAAATTTCATCAGTTTCTTATACTGGTACAAGGTAAACGAGGAAGAAAAAAATATTATTCATGATTTTTCATCAACAATTATAAAATGATAAAATGAAAATGATAAAATCGTTATTTGAATAAAAAAATAAGCAACGAAGAAATTTCGTGTGGCAATTCTTCGTTTTGGAGCAACGAAACATTGTGAGAAAGTGTTCGTTTGTATCGAACTGTCTGTGACGTATAGTAGTCACCTAGATCCGAGCCAAGTCTGTGCAGGCAACCTTGGAAGTATTATAGTCTGGGAGCTCGTGTCAGTCAAAAAATGTTAATTTGTTAATTACTTTACGATTTTCTTCAAACGTACCACACACACTCATCATAACGTCGATTGCCGATCGGATGGAATAAATCTTGATTTTCAATTGAGCAAAATTAGTCCAGGAAATAAAGCCTGAAAAAGCATCTTTTTGTGACACGGCTGCAGAATGAACGCGACCTAGATATTCTTGTAGCACTGGCACCTGGGATGAAGGTCCAGAAGTTTTCCACTCGAGATTTGAGTCTCCAACAATATATCGGTGCGTTCAAAGTTGGTGAAATGAAGTGTCTTAATTATTGCGACAAGCGACTATCAATCCGAGAGAAATAAAGTTCACATAGAAATTGTAGGGATTGAAAACACGAACAATTTAGTCGCTGATCCTCGACCTTTTTGATTTGTTCAGTTTTTTTTATATGATAGTAGGCGGTGAATGAAGAACGTGGACCAAGTTTCAGATTTTTATCTCAATCCGTCTTCGAAACAAATATACATCGTCAACTAAATCATTTTTATACGCATTAAAGTATAAAAAATCGATTTTCGTCAAGTGCGACTAGTACGATTTTTTGAAAAAAATTTAATAAATTCTAGAACCGAAACCAGATTTTTCAAGATCAAAACCAAAATGGACATCTAATTCCTTCCTTCTATTTTTTTTTTTTTTTTTCTCTTTCAAAATTATTTCCATGTCGATTTATTGAAAATAATCGTTCCGAATCTGAAGATGACCCATTCGATTTTTTTGAAAAAAATTCCATAAAATTCTGGAGTCGAAACCAGATTTTTCAAGATCAAAATCAAGAGGGAAATCCAATTCCTTCTATTTTTTTTTTTTTTCAAAATTATTTCCATCTGTCGATTTATTGTAAATAATCATATTCGAGATTTCGAATGATTTCGATAACTATTTTCATTCGTAATTCAGAGAATATTTGTAAAATATAGCAATTCTTAGGTTTCGGAATAATTATTTTCAATAAATCAACATGGAATACGGTACGGATACGATCTCTTGGCTTTAACAAATGCGATTTTTGAGAAAATTATAGCCAAAATGTCGATATCCGGTGACATATAACACCAATTGTTTTAGTTTTCTTATTCTTCCAATGTATGTTTATTTTCATATTTCCATGTTATTTTCAGCAAACAAATACATGAACAGAAACTATACAACCATTCATCTTGAAAAGCGACTTTTTCAAGTTATTAGGCAACGCTTATAGCATTTATAGTCACGCAATATTGTATTGACCGCTAGTTTTCTCCATCACGATACAACGTCTTGTGATGTACGCCTGAAGATTTGTCTCACAAGAATATCCAGGCTGTTATTGATTGTGACTTTGTCGTCCGATTGTTTTTAACAAGATTTCACAAAGCTAACCGATCCAGTAAGTGTTCTCTGAAAGTGTCCAACAATTTTCCTCCGATTTTCATGATTTTTTAGGATCCTTTAACTTTGTACCAAATCCTCGCAAGACCTCAAACTTAAAGATGAATAATTTTTATCGAGTTCTTCCCCTACTATTGATGTCGAATCGAGTGATGCTCGATTATGTCGAAGGTCATCGCATTGACGTCAATGTGATTCTTATTATCACTGCCAGATTATGGGTACGGTAACACTTTGTATAACATCTTATAAATAAAAAAAATTATGAGCTGATACGTAAGAATGGACTTTATATTCTGAATCAGCAAACAAAAATCCACATATGTATCATGTGAAAGTATTCAGAAAACTTTTCCATCGCAGACCTGTGTAATCTGACGAACCGGTAATCGTAACTCCGAAGAAAACATATATCTTTTGATATATTATGCAAACTTATTTAAAAAATCCAACTGAAAAAGTTTGAAGTCACGCCATTTCAAAAGAAATAGGAACAGGTGACATACTTCCCTTATTACGGTAGTGTTGTCAATCGTCAACTGATACTAATACATTCAAATTAAAAGGAGGCGATCACCATTTGCTCTCTGAGAAATTGCACACACTTAGAAGTAGTGAATGCCGGATGAAGAATAGCTGATACCTGCAGTATAAGGTCAATTGACAATATATGCGCAATGCGCATTGGTTCACAGCTATCGTTGTTATCACCGACACTCTGAAGCTCATGTAAATATGCATAAAAGAGATACATCAAGCATTCACTCATAAGAATAGGTATAACATTGAATGCGTGAAATGACGAATGCATTTTTAATTCTAATAGGATAACTGATGGACAACAATGAATTTGATAATCGGGTAGAATTTATTGATCTTGAGTGAAAGAATTTTTTTGCCCTACCTGCACCGAATGTATGCTATCATGCCCGGGCATGTCGACCGGGCACGAAGTAGCACTTTTTCGCTCTTCTGCGGTCAGGTGAGTTTCAGTGCGGTAAAGTGCGCCCGTATATACGGCGAAAAGTAGCAATTTTCCGCCTCAGAGCGCACGTTACCGCCCTAGGGCGGAAAATAAAACTACTTTCCGGTTGTTTTTACGTGCACTCCAGGACGAACTTCCAGTGCAGGTATTGGACAAAAAATATTGTGTGCATCACGGGCAAAAAAAAGATTCTAAATAGTGTGATTCTTTCACATTCAACAATAATCGTAGCTTTTACATTCGTCAATAATCGCCTTCTTTCCGCCCTTGATACATAATATACTGATATTGAGTAACTTTCAATATATTCAATTGTTACCTAACATCCGTTGTGTTAATAAACAATATTGAATATTTATTTGTATATTTTTTTCAACGTTGAAGTGCTACACGAATATCCAATTTTTAATTTGATTTTCAGTATATATCGTATCTGTGTTGATTATATAAACCATTACATGTGAAATGAATATTATTTATATGTGTATTCTAAATCTGATCGTATCAAATAAGCAGAATGATGATGTTCTAGATCTCTGTGTTGATCAATGGCTTTTTCCAAATGATGATCATTCAAAAGCATCGTCCGTAAGTATGTTTACTCAGAAGTGTCCGAAAATTAATAATAAGAGTAGTCCGCGAAAATTTAGCCTCATCAGAATTCTGTTATATAATTGTGTTATTTGTGATAAAATGAATTCGGTGATATAAGTAACCTGCGTGAATTATTGAGCAATAATTGAAATTTGAATGAAACTTAAAGTCAGTTGAGTGTGTAAAAAAATAGGAAAAAATTAAAATTATTGTAAAAAAATTTGGATTCGAAAATTAAATTTCCAAATACAAGAGATAAAAAAATGTGGCACGCGTTAGGTGCGTGCGTGCAATATTAGTACCATAAAAAATTGATCTCTCACAAAAAAATATTTCTTACGATAGTCGTTTGATTTTCCAAGAAGAACAAGATTACGTAATAACAAATTTAGGTTTTCATTTAAAAAAACAAGGTTGATATTCATATCCTTGAGGTGCCTTGATCCATTGAAATTTCATATACTCTAGATGATGTCCCCCTTCGTGCCAACAATTTTTTGTATTTTACTTTTTTCAATACCTCGAACCGTTCTTGAGATATTTGCTTCTAATACGTTGAAAAACTTACCCTGTATACTGTTACTCATGACCCATATGTCATTATGGACACGATATTACATAAGTCTAGGTTTACCAAAGTCAGCAGTTATAATTCACGTAAGTAACATGTGGAAATGATAACCTTCGGCATAATCTGACCGCAGGTCATCCCGAATTCGCCATATTTCTTATCCAGAGACTGCTGTATGAAATAGGTGTAGCAAAAATCGTACTCAGTCGAGCTTCTGCAACAGTGCTAATAGTACAAGGTCTGGCATTGAGAAACCGTTTCCCTCATCCGTTATTCGATTGAGACATGGTTCATGTGAAAAATACCGCAAAATCGAATGAAACGCTACTAGGTTGCCTAGTCATATCCTGAACGAAATACCTTTAAACGAAAAAACTGTAATTAATTTTATTTTACTTACTTCGGTCATTTGTTATTTATATGAATCAAGTACCTTTTGTACGTACATGATATACAAGGATCTAAAAAACAAAAAAATAGATTGCCAATATTTTTCCTGAACCCATTACCAGGTTGCCAGGTTTGAACATGTGAGTTTGTGTCATTTACTCACCCTCATTTGGTATTCAAATAAATTATACATCAAATTACGGCTAATTTTCTTTGCTACACGATAGTATTAAGTTGCCCAGGCAAAAGTTAAACTCATTCATGGGTGCCTAGGTTTTAAATCACTCAGTCGAAACAGAAGTTAACCTGAAAAATAATTCCGGAGAGCGATTTTCGTTAATTTTACTCGGGGGGGGGGGGGGGGGGGGTTATGACGTAATTTGGATTTTCCGCAAAATCTACCCATTGCATTCGCCGCCATCTTGATTGAAAGGGGGCTTTTTTTGTTTTTCAAATAACTCGCTTATTTTTAACATTAGAATGAAAATAATGAGACCCAAAGTTGTAAAAGTTCTAATTACCCACAAGTTCGGTCGTTATCTTTTTTTCCCTACGATCGATATTTACAAAGTTTAACTGCAAATAGGGGTGAAAAACCATGTTTTCTAATCATCCCGTTCATTATCAGGTTTATCGTAGAAATAGTCGGTGATAATCAGGTATGGAATTCTATTCTCTGCAACTTTGATGATCATAATTTTTACCCTAGGATCGATATTTTCGGAATCAGAATTAAAGTAGGGGTGACTTTTTTTCCATTGTTTCGTTTATCATTAGGTGCAGGTAGGTAATTTGATTTCCTCCAACTTTGGTTGGGTCCTTCCGTCTTGAATAGGCATTTCAGTAAGTAGAAACCTGTGGATTAGACTAATGTTCTTTCCTTTCATAAGATACTAATCTCCAATTTTGATCGTACGTAGGTCAACTTCTCCTTCGCCAATTTGTGACGTTTTTTTGAGGGCGCAGCAAATAGGGTGAAAATGGTAATGACCAAAGTTGCCTGAAATAAAATATCCTGCGTGAATATCACCTACCATTTTTTTACGATAAAATTGATAATAAACGGAATATTTAGGAAAGATGGGTTTTCACCCCTATTTGCAGTCTCATTTTGTGAATATCGATCTTGGGGTAAAAATGAGGACGACCGAACTTATGGGGAATCAGATTTCCCACAACTTTGCGTCTCATCATTTTCACTATCTGAAGTTGAAAATACACGACTTATTTGAACAACAAAAAAATCACCCTTCAAATCAAGATGACGGCGAACGCAATGCACAGATTTTCCTGAAAATCAAGACTTACACAACCACCTCCCTTCCCGCCCCCACTCTCAATTATAACTAAAGAAAATCGCCCCCCGCAATTATTTGCAGGTTGAATTCTATTTCGACTGAATTAGTTGAAAACCCAGACAACCATGAGTGAATTCAACTTTTGCCTACTCAACCTAATATTAATGTGTAGAGGAGAAAATTCGCTATGATTTGATATATCATTCATTTGAATAACAGATGAGGGTAAGTTAATGACGCAAATTTACCTGTTTCAACCTGGCAACCGAGTAATGGATTCATGAAAAATATTGGCAACCTATTTCTTCTTAGATCCTCATATCATGTACTTTCAAATGAAACTTGATTTATATAAATAACAATTGAGGGAAGTGAGTCATAAAAAATTAATTACATTTTTTTGTATTGAAGGTATTTTGTTCAGGATATTACTAGCCAAGCCAGTAGCGTTTTATTCGTCTCCGTGTTATCTTTCACATAAACTATGTTTCAATCGAATAACATATGAGGGAAACGGTTTCTGGATGCCTTAGAATATAAGACCTCTGATCTCTACATCCAACTCACGAATCTCCCGTGTATTGTCAAGTTAGGATTAGTAGAGAAAAACTATTTTTTTTCTTATATTTATCTTCAATCCGTTCATCGCAAAAGTCGCCCGTCTGCCGGCATTTCAGGTACAAACCCATCAATCAGATCGTTATTAATTGAAGACTCAGATCTCACGCCGTGAATTCGGCGGTATTCGGCCGGTTAAGACTGAAGTCCGAACTTCAAACCGGAGAGTGACGAATCATAGTTACAGTAGCCAAAAACACGGGAAATTCCGAATATTACCATTGCAACACAGGCAACACAAGAGTTGCCGGCGTAGTCTACATCATGCGCTTCCCTGCTGCTAGTTACGCCAGTTTTTTTTTGGCTGTAGTGTACGCCAAATACTGTACATCGGGTGAGTATCTACTATTGATTGTATAGCATTAATTGCACAGCAATTTGATTATCTTCATATCATCATAATATCATGTGAAATATTTCACGCCAAATCAGGCCAAAGTTGGACGGTCACATGTACGATTTTTATGGTACTTTGTGAATGTATTAACTTCACCTATAAAGAGGAAATCGTACGGCAGGATTATCTATACGAAATTTTTAGCAGAGCTTAGAGAGGTTTAAAATTTCCGATTCTCTTACATTTTGGGAGGTTTTTTTTCAAAAATATCTCGGAATATGTAAAGAATACAAAAGTAGGCTTGGATTAATTATTCGGACGAAAGAACTTCGACAAAAACTTCTATATCTTACCTATACATATATGTTTGAAACAATTAAAACTTATTTCAACGATAAGTACTAGATATTGGATAATAGTATATTTCGTAACAAGAGCGTAAAATTTCATACTCACGTTGTGATCGCCGTGCACGAGGGTCGGCGGATCCGGCCCAAGTGATTACGGCATCACACAAGGGTATATAATTTTACGCCCGTGTTACGAACGATATTTTTCGATGCAGTTCGCGTAAAAATGGTTTTACCTAAGCAGAACAATGCGTAAAATCGTATTTTAGGCATACTGTGTCGAAAAAAGTATTACGCTCGTGTTGCGAACGATATTTTTCGATACAGTTCGCGTAAATAGTATATTGTGTTGCAAGTGCGAAAAGTGGCCAATATCCGTCGAGTGTGAAGTTCGCAGCACGAGCCGAAGGCGAGCGCCGCACGCGCCACGAGCCGAGGCGAGTGCTGCTATCACACAAGTTAGATATCGGCCACCCGCACGTGTCACACACGATATTTTTTGTAATCCCTGCGAAGGAAAGTTTGACTTCAGAAGCAGACGAATGTTAATAAACATCCTTAGTGTGGAAAGTGAAGCGAGAAAATGCACTAGTGCGGAAAGTGAAGCGAGAAAACGCACTAGTGCGGAAAGTGAAGCGAGAAAACGCACTAGTGTGGAAAGTAGAACATTTACAATGTGCGCATCCGTCAACTGTTATTTTCCGCACTGCTCTGAAATAGGGTACTTTAGGCGCGCTACACATGATTCGAAAATCACACTTTCCAAGCAGATGTTACAAAAATTTGATCTTATTTAAGCAGAACAATGCGTAAAATCGGATTTTACGCACACTCCATCGAAAAACACTGTTCGGTGGTTCTCCGGAACCGTCCACGGTGGTTGAAGGCCGGTTGCCCATACAGTCGACTCTCCATGTCCACATTCTCAAAGTGTCCGTTCGATGGTTTCACGTAGCGGCAGATTCAGAGCGGACACATGGGGATCATAGTTGAATAGAAACCACGGCTAGTTCAAGCTCAGAGTAATGGTAGTGGGGGAACTGCAATTTTCAGAAATATATTCCCCTACAGCCCCGAGAGCGGACCCTTTTAGAGAGTCGGCTGTAGAGGCCGTATGTGTGTATACAAATGTTACATATCTCGGATAATTGACCGCGCCGCGTTGATAATATCACTAACGGCGCTTTAAAATAGATAAAAACAAAAAGGTCTGCTATTTACGTACATTTGTATATTTAATCAAGGCCACATACGTCAGAACCTATCCGATGATAAGTTCCGCGAGATAAACAAACTTTTTTTTTTCTATTTCTAATTGTCGAACCTAATTCAATGGTGATTTTCGAATAGACTGAACTAAGTTCGGACCGGAATTGCAGGTGTCAGTCTCGCGCGCGCAGTTCAATTCACTCTTGCTATTGTAGTAATACGAGTTTCGAAGCGCCAAGATTAGACAATTTAAAGCTGCCACTTGCATGTGTATCTCCGTACGTATGTACATACATACATACGTACAAAATACTCACTTTTAATATCTATACACAGGGACACATTCATATAGTATGTATGTACAATATAATAACACAACACTACATTGAGCTCATAAGATCTTGTTTTTATATTGTTACCGATCTACATATTATGACTTTGTGCACAATTCCAGATGAAGTCACTTGTTCCCTTAAACAATATCGGTGCGGTAGTGGCAAATGCATCCCAATTACATGGGTTTGCGATGGGGATTATGATTGCGATGACAATTCCGACGAACGTCCTGAAGCGTGCAACCGTAAGTATCTACATCATAATATGTAATAATAGGTTGTGCAATGACAATTAATAGGTAACCACAAGGTCAATCTTTTGATACAGCTGACGTATATTTTTATAACAACCACAACCATGAACCCACTTTTGTTATTTTGTAAAAAATGTATAAAACGAGAAGTGCGATCGTTACCCATATTCGGATATTATCGAAAGAAGATTGGAGAAAAATTTTTGTTGAAAAGAGAGTATTGTTTTCTGACTTTTGGTGAATGTGAAAAGCCATGACACGTGTGTTGTGACACAACGGGTAAATTACTCCACATTGCTAACAGCTGACAGTCAAAAAATTACTGTAATGCATCGCTTAATCTAGGTATGATTATATTAATGCATATTATACACATCTTCAGAAGCCTACTAGTTATATTGACAGAGTTAAGACAAATTCCGATCTATCATATTGACAGTATTGATACGTCATCAGAGTATTATTGTTCACCAATCAGTGAAATGATCTATAACTTGTATCAAAAAGGTATAAACTTTATCCATACAAGCCAAAATTGGTACGTGAGTCAAATGCACAAACACCTCAAACAAACGCTGAAAAGACATGCCATTTCATTTATTGAAGGAAAAGTATGCAAAATGGATATTTTTTCTGAAAAATGGCAAAACTGCAGTTGTTGTTCATACCAATCAATTTGAGTATTGGAGAATACAGTTGTTTCTAGAAAAAATTCAATATAATAACACAAGTCGATCGATTGTATATAACTTGAAATGTGACAACTCAAGTCCGACAAAATTCTTCATTGCTCCAAGACATTTTTCTACAACTAAAGACCGCATGTTCATGTCGTTTGAATAAATCGGAAATTCAAATAGTGAGAAACTGCATCCTTCGGAGTTATTTGCATAATACCTTGATCGTGATGGAATATAGAATATAAACTTTCTTGCATATCTTGGTATCTTTATTCTAAGTTTTGCAACCATCTTCCTTATTTGTATTGTGAAAGTAGTGACTCTATATCTTCCAGGTATCGACTCATTACAAAGTCATGATTATTTTCTGATATAATCCGAATTTCGTTTATTTCCAGATAATACTTGTCATCTAAAATATATCGTAACCGCGAAGTGAATTATATTACTCGTCAGTGCAGTTTATAATATACTTGTAAATGTCGCACTGTTAGAGTTTCTTACAACCCGTTAGCGTTGATATTGAATTATGTGTATCGCGACTCTGTAGTTTTTTAATAACTCGTCACAGCTGATTTTCAGGATTTAGAGTTATGAAAGAATTTTATCATGACTCAGAGTTTTCATACTCGTCAGCAAGATTAGGATTGGTTTTCTAATAAATTATGCTGACCTTTTTCTGCTGTCAATTTTCAAGTTTTGATTATGCTTGAAATTGTGATCTTCTATTGAGCTCTCTACGTTTCCCTTTCTATAGGAAACAATCCCCGCCATTCACTATCCAGACGGTTTTCACTATGGGGCCGCTAACTCAAGTTATATTCTATTTTTGATGACGTCTTATTCTGTAGTACTTATATTCAATTTCACATAAGTCTTACCATCAAATGTTTCCATTATATTTCAATTATTTCTTCACAAAACAAATAATAGTTCTATAAATATTCTTGACGCTTGAACCTTGTAGAAAATGAAATATCGACCGTTTTCTCCGAGGTGAACATACTATTTTCTTCAATAGCGAAAGCGAGTTTCCATCCGCAAGCGAGGATGGAAAGCAGTCGATTGCAGACCGGCAATCGACTGGTTTCTATCCTTGTTTGCGGATGGAAACTCGCTGGTTTCGCTCCGCTGTTGTAGAAAAAAAAGAAAAGAAATTTTGGAATACGTTGTACTTCGCAGGCTGATGTTTGAATTGTTATAAGAATATGAAATATTTCATATTATATTTTCTTGTAATTTGTACATACATGCTGTTGGCAGCCATTTTTTTTTTCGCCTCCAGACTTTTCAATGCCGTACAAACGAAATTCACGATAACTTTACTTAAAAAAAATTTATAAGCGTAACTGAGCCCATAACCTGATGTAGTTAACGGAATTCGGCAAAGAAAACACGATAACAATGTATATCTTTTATTATGAGACAAGATGCGTGTATGTACATACATACATACATACATACGTACAAAATACTCACTTTTAATATTGTGGCGACCACATACATAGGACACAGCATACATACACACATACATACACCCAAGCCTAGACTCGACCCCAGCAGATAATAAATTTCCTCAGCCCTTAAAAACTCCAAACTTACAAACTAACTTTCCCAAGTCTCTCCTAGGTCTCGAAAATATCCACTTGAAACCCACATCCCATGGGCAGTATCCCATGTACACGACGAGTACAGATCGACAGTTCGACTCCAACAACCGACGCGACAACACACACCTTCCGCATACACTCTATTACATTAAAATAAATCCATTACTAAAGGCAATCGCTTTTTGTCATATTTGATAACCACCCTTGCACGATCCCTGGCCATAGCGCCTAAATATCTATACACACGGACGCATTCATATAGTATAATAATAACACAACACTACATTAAGCTCATAAGATCTTGTTTTCATATTATTACTGATCCACATATTATGACTTTGTGAACGTTTCCAGGTAAAGGCGGTTGTCCCCTTCAAGAATATCGGTGCGGTAATGGCAGATGCATCTCAGATACGTGGGTTTGCGATGGAGACGATGATTGCAATGACAATTCCGACGAACGTCCCGAAGTGTGCAACCGTAAGTATCTATATCATAATATGTAATATTAATATATTAATTAGGTTGTGCAATGATAAGGAATAGATAACCACAAGGTCAATCTTTTGATAGAGCTGGCGTATATTTTTATAACAACCATGAAACCACTTTTATTATTTTGTTAAAAATGTATAAAACGAGGAGTGCGAACGTTACCCATATTCGGATATTATCGAAAGGAGATTGGAGAAAAATTTTTGCTGAAAAAAGAGTTTTGTTTCCTGCATGATCATTCCGTAGGTGAAGTCACTTGTCCCGTTGAACAATATCGGTGCGGTAATGGCAAATGCATCCCAGTTGTGTGGGTTTGCGATGGAGAAGATGATTGCGGTGACAATTCCGACGAACATTCTGCAGTGTGCAACCGTAAATATCTACATCATATTATGTAATATTAGGTTGTGCAATGACAAATAATAGGTAACCACAAGGTCAATCTTTTGATACAGCTGACGTATATTTTTATAACAACCACAACCATGAACCCACTTTTATTATTTCGTAAGAATGTATAAAACGAGGAGTGCGATCGTTACCCATATTCGGATATTATCGAAAGAAGATTGAAGAGAAATTTTTGGTGAAAAGAGAGTTTTGTTTCCTGACTTTTGGTGAATGTGAACTAAGACTCGATCAGATTCAAAAATTAATTTGGAGTTTTATTTGTACTTGCAGGCAACGTCCATTGATTGCAATACTTTTATAGATTAAAGGGCTGCATAACTATTTTTGTGAGAAATACCACATTAATGTACTTGACAAAAGGTTTTTGCACCAGAGGTGCTTTTTGGGGGAGATATCTGATTATAGATAGAAGCGTAGATATTTTAGAATTTATTTCTCATTTTAGGTACAATCGGACCTCAGATCATCACGCAAATTCAAATCCATAGGCAAGTAACTTGAGACACAACAAAAAAATCACAGTATACAATACATTAAAATACATTTTATCTATCCAGATTTATACTTGATTCTAATTAGAATTACCATGATTACAATCTATCACTTGAATAAATGCTGATCAATTATACAGTGGCTGCATTCTCCCAGAACAGCCTGAGGGTGGAAGTTTTGAGCTTGGCTCGTGCAAGGGACAGTGCAACGTTACATCAGGGACTAAAGTCCCGATCGGTAGTTTTCTCGAGTACAAATGCAGTGAGGGCTACACGCGCAAGGGAAACCTCGTCTCAGTTTGTTACAAAGACGCGTGGTTCCTGCCTCCAATTTGCGTCAGTGAGTCGAAGCGATAAGTAAAAAAAAAAAAAAATCATATATACACGACGTACCGTTCGACCGAAGAAGCTGTCGATAATTTTTTGCCATACTCATACAAAATCATGTATACAATGAAAATGCAAAGATTGGTCGATGATCGCAGATGCATAACTGAATTTCTTTCATTACATGTGTAAAATATTTCTACAGAGAACTGTCCACCATTAAGAACAAGTGGCGTTGATAGCGTTTGCAAATATCGGGATGACATCGTCTCTTGCCAATCTACGATCGTCCCGGGTACTAGGGCGACTTCGGCCTGCAAGAACTGGTACAACACACCTCCCGATTATCGCGGGCATAGAGAAATTACATGTCTTGAGAACGGCGCCTGGGACGGAGCCGTGCTGCAATGCATTCCAGGTCAGCATTGAATTATTGACGAGACTTGATCTTATCCTGGGATTATGATCGCATTACTGAATCGTGGATTCTGTATCCAGAAACAGATCCGCACTCTAGTATCAATGAATAATTTGCAATCAGGATATTGTTTGAAGTTCTTGTTATTGATCGAAATACCGATGATCAATCATTACTAAAGCAACACTCTCAGCTCTATATGGACACAGATTTGAATGCTCTAGTCTTCACACGCGTTCACGTGATTCTGAGTCGCTTTTGCTGAGTCAATTTTGGTTTTTGCATTTTCAGATTGCGGAATAGCCGAGGCTCGTGGAAACCCGTTGATCGTGAACGGATCCAGGGTTTACCACGGGGGATTTCCTTGGCACGTTGGAATCTATCAGAGAATTTTGTATGGAAGATTAGAGCAAACATGCGCGGGGACATTGATCAGCCCAGATCTCGTCATATCCGGTACGATGGAATAATAAATCAATAGATTGCCTGTGACATATTATTATATCATTTTTTCTTTTTGCACTACGTACAGCCGCTCAATGTTTTTACGACGAATTTGAACGCAGTTTAAAGAAGCCCGGATATTTCATGGTAGCTGCGGGTAAGTATTACCGCAACTACGTTGAAACGGAACACTTTGCCCAGAAGTCCGGAGTGCTGAAGATCAACGCAGTGGACAACGACCTCAACTGGAACGATAATTCTGCCCGTGGCATTGTCTTACTTCAGCTCGGGACCCCTTTTTCTATGACGACCTTAGTCAGACCAGTCTGCATAGATTGGAACAACAGATACGCGAAAGAACAGCTGCTAAGAGGGAACAGTGGAAAGGTTTGTTAACAACAAGGGGATATTCAATGAAATTATGCGTGAAATGAATTAAAGATGGACAATGATGGTATCAATGATCGACAACGACTTGATGAATATTTGTACACAATTATGATGGTTATGACAATGACAATAACGATTGTTACTTCGTCAATAGCTCGTGGGATGGGGAACAACCATGGCAGGAGTTCCTAGTAACAAACTTCAGGATATCGACCTACGCTACAAACCTTACGAAGAGTGTAGCTCTGCAACTCCGTTAGAATCCAAGCATTACGTAACGGCGGATGAGTTTTGTACCAGTGATTACTCGAGAGGTATGCTTATACTTTTATATATTTATTGTGATTAACGACTCTGCCAGTAAATAGTAATCACTTCTTAGTTATATTGACGTTTCGATATTAAATATTCTTCATTCGTTCATTCGTTCAGGTCTGAGCTCCTGCAGCGGCGATAATGGTGCCGGTCTTTCTTTCAAATCGCATGGTCGCTGGTATCTGCGTGGTATCATGACCGCTGATCCTCCAGAGGCTGATGGCACGTGTATCAACCATAATAACACCATGTTCATAAGTGTTGGGAGTTACGTTAACGCGATTTACGCTGCCTATGTCAGTACAGGGTGAGTTCATCGTGCACAGTTGATAGTGTGGAGGGATGAATCATTGTTAGTTGACGTGGGCAGGGATCACGACTACAATTGATCTCCGATTAGAAAAAGCGATCAATCTGTGACCCAATTTATGATCCTTCAGTCCAGTATTTATTTTACATAACATTTTTCCAACTTCTATACAATCTGACCCCTTGTTCAGTTGGCATTGTCATTCTTGAGAACCGTCATTTGTTTGTCAGTGATCTGTCTGAAGAAAAAAATTCATCAATCAATAATTGTGCTACTGGAGTCTCACCGAGTGGTGATCTGTCTACGACTATCTCAGCAAGGTTCTGTATCCTGCCTGAACAGCCCATGGGTGGAAGCTTCGAGTTTGTCTCACGCAAGGGACAGTGCAATGTTCTGTCAGGAAGCAGAGTCCCAAGCGGTAGTTTTCTCATCTACAGCTGCAATGAAGGGTACACCGTTAATGGTAATAACGTGACTATCTGTTACGACGGCGCGTGGTACCCAGCCCAATCTTGTCACAGTAAGCTATTATTTGATGAGTAATAAGCATAAGCTTGTTATATATTTAGACGTATAAACAATCGAAAAAACTAGTATGATCAAAATCTACAGTTCGTTAATTTCTCACTGAAGATTTGAAAATTGATTAATGATTAGGAATACTTTCTGGCAAGAACTGTCCGGCGTTAACTTCGACGGGCGTGGATTTTAACTGCAAGTATCACGGCGACGTCGTTTCTTGTGAATCTGCAATACTGCCATGGACCAAAGCGACCATGACTTGCAAAGACTTTTACAAAATGTCAAGTGGACATGATCCTGGGTACAGGGAAATCACCTGCCTTGAAGATGGAACATGGAGTCGCCCCGTGTTCAAATGTGTACCTGGTAATTCTCAAACCGTTGCTTCCCAATTTATTGCAGGAATATCGACGGACCATTCTCTATTCAAATCATCTGTACAGTCTAGTTTGAAATCAGATTAAAATCATACGACAACCGTATAATATCTATCTTTCTCATTACTCAAAATCAGCTGATCAAACCAGTTGGAATTAACCGGAATCGTGTTATCATTTGTACACTAAAAGTTCGAGTGAATAGCTCCTCGAGGATTACGGCAATTATTCATCATCTTAAATCTGTAACGTGGCGCGAGCGCAGGAGTGGCAGGAACCCGAGCTTCGTTTTTCCGATGTGGCTTTGGCTGATGTTGAGTCCTGTAACACAATCTCGAATTCAAGATATTACCCGAGTAGAGGATTGATGTGAACACATTTTTGTACAGATTAAGTATTCTCACGAGCAAAATACTTTCTCAAGTCCATATCTTGAACGATTCGTAGGTTTACAATCCCGGAATCGGCAGCAACTGAATTGAATTTGAAGTTTCATAGTTATGTTCTTGAGTACAGTTTAGTGATAGCGGTTTTCACGCGGGCCTTTTAGTCTCGAGACTCTCCAGCAACATGCATTGTCCGCTTGCGGAGTTGGGGAATCGATTAGTTCCTCGAACTATTTTTTTTCGTTCTGGTAACTCTGCTTTCTTTCTTACACTGATTAGTTCTTCACCTGCCAGAATGTGGAAAAGCTATCGCTGATGAAACCCAGTTGATCGTGAATGGATCCACCGTTACCCACGGCAGATTTCCCTGGCACGTAATCATTTATGGAAAAAACTCTATCGTATTCCGGGGCCACGGTACTTTGATCAGTCCTAATCTCGTCATTTCCAGTAAGTGCAGAATCAACATCTCATTACTTTCGGTTTAGAACACACCGAATAAACTAGCGTAATTTTTCTCCAATTCAGTCCCAGTTCATTCTTAACGTTTTATGCCTCTTGCAGTTGCTTATTGGTTCTTCGACAGGACTCTAAACAAGACCAGAAACTCTGGTGATTACGTGGTATTTGTTGGTAAGCACTTGCCGGACTTGAACACTCCGGAGCCCTATGCTCAGAAGTCTCTTGTTAAGCGAATCGACATAGCACCGAATTATTTTGGCAAACTGGGGGATTCCGCACACAATATTGCCTTGATTCACATAGAGACACCGTTTACTATGACGACGTTAGTGAGACCAATCTGCATTCGCTGGGACGATGAAGTTGATACAAGAGAGCTTGAGAACGGAAAACTCGACCAGGTTTGTAGTCAAGGGGAACGTCAATCAAGTTGTTACTATCATGAATACGGGACACGATCAGTCTCATGCAAGACGATAATGAATATTAGTAATCGCCAAACGATTAACGTGTTAACAATAATTTTTGCTTCTTCAACAGGCTCTAGAATGGGACATCCAGAAAGATCACACGAGATACCCAGTTTATCTCTCTCGCGAACAATGTTTTTCACGTGTTGACGGTCAACACCAGAAATACTTAACAGCTGATACATTTTGCGCAGTCTACTGCTCAAACGGTGTGTATATGCACATGAATTCATGCATATTGTGAGTTGGTCCAGCACTGGTATTATATCGATTTTAACGGAATCACAGTTCAGGACGGTTACAACGTTTGTACCTAGCGAGTGCTCGCGGGGTCCGAGGACACATCGCAACGATATGCATGACACATAGTATTTTTATAGGTTCGCCGCTGCAGAGAAGACTCAAATTTTTTGTTTTTACCATACTACTAATAGACATTGTGCGGCCTCTGCCACATAGGCATGGTCCTATAAAATAGCCTGCACGGTTGTTAGACAAAAATCCTGCTCGTGATTTTCGTGAGAAAATTTGTTTTTTGTAATCAAAATCGTATCATTCTTTTATTTAGGGTCAAGTATTTGCAGAGGCGACGATTATTCCACAGTTTTTGGCTACGAATCTGATGGTCTCTGGTATCTGATGGGTATACAAAAGATATATTTATCGTCCGAAGATGATTTACGTAAAGAAGCCATAGTGTATATGAACATTCGACCTTACCGGAACTGGATTCTCGCCGCTCTTGACAACGACAAATAAGACGATCGTGTATGTGCCCGCGTACAACAGTGGCACAGATCACTTGGGATTTCTTTATCACGTACGTGATACAAGATGCACGATCATCAAGTCTTTTTCCCCAATTTAGGAGCGTCACTAATTTCACCTATGGATCCGATTTTCGAGTTGAGACCACATCTGACATATTTATCGACCTACACTTCATACCACATGTGTCTTTTTCACACCCTTCAAAATGAAGCAATCAGCGTGTCATGGCAACATCCACTAAGAAATTGGCGAATGCTTATTTACATTGTGATCCGATAAATAATAGAAATACGTTCTCTATTGTCACAGCCATGCTCACATGCGGTTTTCGAACATCTTCTTCAAAAGAAAATACGACACTTTATTTCCACTATGTAGTAACAACGCAGAGTGAAAAAAAAAACAAATTCACAGAGAATTTAACAATAATTGAAGGTCGTGAGATTTCTTACACCACTTTATGACTTGACACGACGTTGCAATGATTTTTTCGAATGTACATACATACCTATATCTGAGTATGGTCGGCTATTTTCCGATCGAAATCTTATTAATAAATAAATAATTATGAAACATGCGTTAACTTCTCTTTTTCACAACGACCACCATAACTTGTTAATGATTAAGAATCAAGTATTCAATTTTCAATTCTATCTATCGGCAGACTCTGTATAGATTCATAGTTTTTGACAATCATTTCGAATGTTGATGTATGTTTCGGTGTACTTACTACACGAAGGACATAAATTTGCGGCGTAACTTGGCTATCATTCGATAATTTAGAAAATAAGACATCGTCAGGCTTCCATCAGCTATCAATACAGCAATATGGCAGTGACAAGTGATAATTATAAGAAATAGATGTTAATCTTATCAATAAATTCTCAAAGTTCCGAAAATACAAGCTCATGAAAGATTTACTCAGGTTTTCAATAAAAGTCGAAAATCTCGTTTTTATTGAAGAAACTCTGAATCACTTCAAAACATCAAAATATAAAGTATATTTTTATTAACGTAATGATACGTTGATCAATAAAAATGAGATTTTCGACTTGTTTGAAAAGCTTCAAAATACCGTAAAAAGATTTCTCCCCAAAATCCAAATCCCAACTTGAATATATATTCTGCATGTAAAAATACATCTTCTCCCGCCAGGCATTTTTTCCTATCATTTTTAGTTCTCGAGATATATGAGCGATCGAAAAAAATGGTACTTTTTTTATTCAAATGAGTATAATTTCATGAAAAATGGTCGTAGAAAATTATTCGACCTATCGCATTCGAAGGTAAAGGCATGAACTGTCGGATGTCGTTGAGTTTTTTAGGATAACTTTACTGGCTCGAAATCTGTCCGAAGTTCCATGCGTGTTGAAAATTTCGAATTTTTTCCCTTTCTTCAATCGTTGATAAAAAAAAAATGAATTCTTTATCTTTTCAAGTCCACTATATCATTCTCGGAAATTTTTTTAGCCGATTACGATCCCGTTGGAATTTTTAAGCTGTGATAATTTATCTCAAAGGTATATGAAACTTTTTCTCTCCACACTTTGTTGCTCTGGGGGATGGCAAAAGCTTGTGGAGGGGAGTGTACATGATACTTATATTCAATGAATTTAATTCCGTCGCTCCCAAAATATGCAACCAAAGTTACACGATGTCTTAGGTTATCAATACCCAACCTAATGGCCGCCACGATAACAGCTGAAGCATAATCTTGTATATCAGAACACATCGTATTCGTTAAAAAAATTACTTCTAATTAATATAATTTGCAAAGAATATAATATTTCATAATTTATCTTATTCTGGCTGAACTGAAAAATTTTTCACACTGAATATCGTACGGGGTATGAGAAATTAGGAAGAACAATATCTAGGTTATTATAACACTCAGATTCGAAATTTTATGTGTCATGAGTATATTACAATATCTTTGTTTCTGTTTCCCTTTTTTTTATGGATTAAAGAACTAGAGTTTCATATAGAAAACACAGTCCTTCTAGTAACTGTAACAAACAAATGGCTTGTGAAATAATGTGGCGCAACGCCAGAGGATAATAATAATAATGAGATATATCCACTGCTCAAAGTCACGATTGTGAACATAATTTTTATTTATTGATACACTGGACTAAGAGCATAACAATGATACTATAGAAATACGGTGAAATAAACCGTACGATGTTACTCGGAAGGCCTGATTATCAGTCATAGCGAAAATTCAAGTAAGCCAACTCAACTTATGATGGAAAGTACACGAAAAATAATTCAAGGTACAAGATAGTTTCCATCAAATCGTACAATTTTTTATCAAAACTTCCATTCTTAATTCCCAGCTACAACCAAATTTTATTTAGTGTCGATTCATTCGATCCTATGGAAATGGGATGGGGGTCCGTCTCGTCGCCAGGGAGTAGACATGTTCCTTTGATCCATTTTCGATACTCGACCACGTCGTCCGGTACGCGAATTATTCTGCCCAATATACTTACTTTGTTTGCATCACTTACCGCTGTATAAAGAGGACTAACTGCTCGCGATAGGACAGAATAAGCCTGATCGAAGGCCTCCTTCAGAAGGACGGCTCTGAAGCTTTTGCAGCTTACACTATTGTCTGCAATAAACGGATTTTCAATGCATAGGAGAGAAGACTCCTGTCCACCAGCCATGTGGCATTGAACGTACTTCTTAGGTATGTAAGCACCACCATCATTGACTCTAATACAATTTTTAACATAATCGAATTTTCTGCCATAGAGTTCTAGAAATTCAATTAATAATGAACCCAAATTAGCATTTGGACCATACGCATTCAGTCCGGGATGTAACTGCAGAAAATTAATCGTCATCAGAACAAGACTGTAGGATGAAATGCCGCCAGTGTATACTTTGTTCAAGTCTCTTTGCACTAAAAATTGTTTCAACACTATGAAGAGTTTTTCAAGCACTGGAAACTGGCGCTTGTACGATTCGATCAATTCTACAGATTTGTGACCAGTGTGAATGCCGTTTTCGAAGCTAATGTCGAGCTCGATCTGGGTCTCTTCATCAGTGAACTTCACAATTGGTACCTGAACTCCATCAATCACGATTATGGAAGTTTGTTTAGCTATACTACGATCCAAAAGTGCTTTTTCCAGTGTTCGGAGTGGAAGCATTGGCCCGATTCCCACCACTTGTAAATCAATATCACTTGTAGGTAAGAGCAATCCAGTACGATAGCTGCCATATGGTAGAACTTTAGATTTAGGCCACAGATCACTAACCAGATCTTCTATTTTTCTGATTACACGTGATCGCAGTTCACGCTCTTCCGTAGTAAGTCTCGTGTACGTAAAGAAGTCCTCAATTTCTTTGTGTAAACCAGCTACTCCGTCAGAGTAATTCTTCAGTTGGCGCCAGGGACAGCTGCCGTACTCGCTGAGGAGAGCGTCGTAATCGTGGTACGTACCATCGTGACTATCCCGGTCGTTACCAGCACTTGGACCGTTTCTAAATAACGAGTATCCATTATTCCTAAGAGCGATAACATATGCTTGTTACGATTAAGGAACGACTTCATCACGTTCTGACTTTGATATGATCATTTCTGAATACGACAAGATGTAGTGCTGCGCGGTGATTAGTAGTTGTATACCTGTACGAATCTTCCACGTTCAGATACTAATGTGAAAGTTAAGCAGCTCACCCAGTACTGAGATGGACATCGCGGATCCACTTCGAAAAATATCCAACATTTGTGAACGGGCTGTAGAAATTTTCGTCAGACGTCTCGTTGGAAACCAAAGTCAGGCTAGTGATACCGCGTAGAAACCAGACACCCTGAAACAGGAAGTAGAGCCCGCTGCCACTGTCACTGGCGCAAAATCTTGACCCTAAATGAAGAAACAATCAGAAATGTGCTCATGGTGGTAATGGCTGTTTGAGAAATGAGGACGAATTTCATTCTACATACCGTTCAAATAACCAGCGCAGAACTTATCGGCAGTTATAAAACGTTTGAGGTCCTCCGGGACCTTGTTGAGACATTGTTTGAAAGAGATAAAGGGTAAATGAACCTCTTGAAATGTGTCGTTAGGACTTCCATCAGCTGTTCTGCCCCACCGCGCAGTCTGTCAACGAATTAGTATCGTCATTATTAATTTAACGAGTATTTAAGCTTCCCCTTTTGACTTACCATCCCACTGTTTCCACTTCGTAGCTGTTCGTTTTCGTGTTCATTGTACCAATCCATGCATACAGGTCTGACCAACATTGTCATAGCAAAAGGCGTCTCCAATCGAAGTAAGGCAATATCTTGTTCGTAATTTTGACTCCTGCCAAAGCGGCTTCCAGGTACGTCGATCCTTTCAACCATCGATTCTTGGGAGTAGTGTTCCGAAATGTTGTAGAGACGGTAATATTTACCCGCTACTACGGAGATTTCGCTAGCGTTCGTCACCTTGTTTACCGTTCCATTGAAGAAACAGTGGGCGGCTGTAAGTGAAACAAAACGAATAGAATCAAATACTATTTCCATAAAATAGGTGATAAAGGTATTCTCCACGTACCAGATATGACGAGATTAGGGCTGACCAAAGTCCCCGCGCATATTGGCTCGAAATTTTCGATCGGGGTTTGCTCATAGATAGCCACGTGCCACGGAAAACTACCGTGTTCGACGAGCGATCCATTTGCGGTAATGATACGTTCGTCGGCCACCGCTATCCCGCATTCTAAGAATATGAGTAACTCAATAGATTCGGATGTTGATTTGATATTCACAGTGAACCGAAGAATCGAACAACTACTATTCATTATTACCAGGAATACATTGAAACACAGTGTGACTCCACACGCCTCCATCGAGGCATGTAATTTCCCTGTTTGCAGGTCCACAATCACTCGGTCGAACTTTGTACGAGTCCTTGCAGGCCAAAGTCGCCTTGGTCCCCGGAGCGGTCAGAAATTTGCAGGAAACTATTTGGCCGTGTAACCTGCAGACAGCGTGAACGCCCTCCAAGCTCAGGACTGGGCAGTATTCTGAAAAATTATTCTCCGAATTAAAACCAGCCGTATAAACCACATGAGCTGTTTTGTTAATGAATGATTTTTGCGAACGAGGTAATCTGTGAAATGTTACTCTCAAGCATACTTGTATCGAAGCGTAGACTTACTGACGCAAGTTGGAGGCAGGTACCACTTGTTGAAGTCGCAAAATGAGATCGGGTTTCCCTCTAGAATGTAGCCGTCTTCCTCCTTGCATGTGTAGTTAAGAAAGCTGCCGCTGGGCACTCTCTTTCTTGGAAAAATGTTGCACAGATCTCCGCTGCTCCAGTCTAGTTCGAAACTTCCACCGATCGGCTGTTCTGGGAGGATACAGCCACTAGAAGAACCCTCGATGGTAAGTATGCATATCAGGGTGGCTTTTTCAGAGGGTATTTATGATCACTCTCATCTGAGAAATTTGCAAAATAAGGCTGAAAAAAAGAAATCCTCGGAAAAGAAGAACACTTACAATTTATATCAAGAGATGCCTCCATGAATTAAAAGGCTTTTCATTTGATCAACGCAGGAATTTCATCAACTTCTCTTTACGCCACATTTGGACAAAATTAGGTATAATTGTAGAATAAAGCTTACTACAATTGTAGACATATCAAGGATTATGAGTTGAGTTTTCACTAGGTCTCTACGTTTTTAGGTTCAGTGAATCACCTCTAGCTATTTTCAGCTCGACCTCTGAGTATGCATACGTATGCGTATATGCATTCTATAGTACGGATTTGATCTTCTGACAGATCGACTAATGCAGTTTAGTGTAGCTGAGAATTGACAAAATTCTGAATTCAATCGGTGCATTAGTTTTTGAGTTATCAACTGAATGAAATTCAGACATTTTATCCCGATCAATTACCTATATGTATATCGAGAACTGATCAACGGATTTTAATAAATTTTTGTTCCACAATCTTTGAGTTGACAAAGAAAAATTTATTGTTGTTAACATTTATTCGGTACTTCAATTTCTAGGAAATTCAAAGGTGAATTTTCACAGACAGATTTTAAATGCCCGTGATTTGTCAAACGTTGACTTCAGAGATTTGGTTCCGAAACGTGTTTTCTGCGTAGAATTCAATTTTCCACATAGGGATGTTCAGCAGAGTTCCCAACGAAGAATCGTAGCCACGTGACAATAATATTCAAAAAAACGTAATTTATACTTTCCGATGTTCATAAAACGAAACACCTTATCATTGAATGGAGCCACCTCATTATTATCAAATGTCAGTGTTCTTCTTTGACGAGGATTTTTTGACGGCCTTACTCTGAAGGTACTCGAAGGAAAATGGAAGAAAAATATCGTCCTGGAATAGCACACTGATTAGGAACAGATGAAACGTATTCCGCTGCACTGTACTCTAAATCGGGATATTTTTCTTTTCTAGTTTTATTATTTCAGTCACTTGCCCACAGATTTCATCTTGCTTGGTGCTCTCCGGGCTGATTGTTTCTGCAATAGAAATGAATACGTGATTTCGAAGGGACCCAGTAGTTTAGGGGTCACTACATGAGCATTTCTACGTGAAAACCGAAGCTCAAAGAAGTCGATGCTCAGGATCTGTTCACCGATTTTTTCCCAAAAACTATGACTCAGAAAAAACATTTCCAGACCAATATCGTCGCAGAAAAAAGAATAATTAACGGAGTTATGATTTTTTGAAAATGTTGTTCATTTCAGTGATGAGTAAACATAATTTTTGTAGATTATCATCAATAGCTCAGTCGCCTCTCGAGCTATCAAATTTATTTATACCTATGAGAATCTTGAAGAATATTTCAAGTAACTCGAATATTTAAGGCGTAACTTCTATTATTATTCATAAGCTGAAATTTGAATATCCTCGAAAAACGTTTTTTTTTTTTTTTTATGATTTTTTTGAGTTAAATTCTGAATGTACGTGTTGAAAACAACCACCCTAATTTTTTTGCACTCTGTGGGCCTTGTGGTACCGGTGCTATTTCGGTATAATATATAATTGTAGTAAAGTGATTATAAGATATTATTATGATATAAATGGAAAACGTATTTAGCAGATAGAACAGAATAAGCCCGATCAAAGGCCTACTTCAGATAGAGGGCTCTGTAGCTTTCGCAATATCACGATGTACAAGCAATCGAAGTTAGTAATAACAATTTCTATTTTTTGTGACACTCGGTTATTCCCAAACTACAATATATGACACAGCCGAACGTCGCTTTAAATTCTGGATAGAAGAATCATGAAACCTTGCCTTTCCTTTCATTTCTTACAGTCGAACCAGACATTTATTGACCAAATGTGGGATCTTAAAACTTCAAAATTCCCATTTTTTAAAATTAAGTGTGAAAAACAAAATTTGATTGAACAAAAGTTCTAAGAGAATATTCTTCAAGATTTTTTACATCATAATTTTCTAGGAATGATATCAACAACACAGAATACTCGATACACGACAATTACTGAAAACAGAGTTTGTATTCCATCGTCTCGCGTCGATAGTACTCACCCGATGTCCATGCTTCGACGTCCATTGCAGCCAGAAACATACAGACGTAAAACGCATTGGGTAACCGCATAATGTAGAGAGTGGAGGTGTTGTCGGCTCTACTAAAGCACCTCGACTGAACGCGATTCGAATTGCTTGGGACATAAACGTCGACTGATGAGAATTCGTTGTGTAATGTTCCTAGGGGAAGGTCTCTGTGCCCTGAGAAAACAATGATAAGGATTCGGACTATCAGTCATACCGGTTACTCATTTGGTAGGACTTTAAACTGGAAAACATAATACCATCAGAATTGCTTATCTATGGCACAGCGATTTCTCTCCCGCAAATATAAAATTCTAGACAAATAGCAGAGGGCTGAAATATTTACCATGCTTTTTGGATGTGGGCATGGTGGTTCGAGCAATCCGGAAGTTCAATAGGAGTTGTAATGAATATACCGGCGTTTCTGAAGATACGTTTACACATTGCGGTCGTTAGACTTTCAAATACGGGTAGACTGTATTGAAACTTTATGGATTTTACCAGCTTGCCAAACTTAGTAAAATCCCAGTCCGCATGAAGTTGTTTTGATTGAGCAGATTATCTTGGACTGCTCTCCTGGAAAAAAACAATGTTTCAAAAACTGAATCTAGTGCATTTTCCCTCGACTATCGCAGTTTAGTGTATTATGATCCAACTGACTGCCTAAGTCTCAAGCTTCAGCGACTCGTGACCAATGGCAATCGATTCAAGTTTGGGTTCAGGCGTAATGTTCACATCACACCGTATCGTTCAAGTTTAAAGTGGCTGTCAGTTGGTGATCGACATCTGTATCTCCTAGGCTTAGCCCTTTTCCAGCTTCTTGTAAAGTCAGCAACCGTGTATCTTTGTGAATTATTCATTGAGGTTGATCCGAATGCTCATCGCTTGGCTGGATTAGCAAGTTCCAACCAAGCTCCTGATCATGCTATCCATGTATACTCGAGCAAATGTTGAAATTGTTTTTCCTAACTGTAGCCTTACGATGTGGTCACAGCATAATAAAGTTCTAACCTATCTATCTATCGGTTACATCCACCGTAATAACCTGCGACCATAACTTGAAGGTCAATATACAATTTGAGTTTGATTTCAAGGTGAAATATCCCCACACGAAAGTGAAAGAAGAAAATCCCTGATTCCCAGGCAATCGCCGATAGCACACTTTGAATAATATGATTTCTTGTTGGCTTCGTAAATATGAGATTCACAGTCGTTTTAAGGCGATTAACATCTGACCAATATACACTTCACGAACGGGAAATAAATATTATGGACAAACCGGTTCCACTTGAAGTATTTGCTAGATCCTTGTATACCTTTTGTAAATGCATTTTCCCATATATTGCTATTATATCTTCAGAAATATATTGCTATAAATGATGAATCTATTTCTATCAGGGCATATTGAAATGTACTTAAGCAAAATTGGCCGCATTTGGAATCGCAGGGAAATGGGACAAAATACGAAATTATTTCACGTACTCGGGAGCTATTCTTCTTTAATTAGTCCACGTTGCCCGGTCTCTCCTACTTATCAGCTTTTCAAGAATTATTATTCACGATTATGATCATAGATATTCAATGAAACAAGAACAGAAAATACGGATAACTTGGTACAGCAAAAATTTCTTTCAGATCACCGTGTAAGACGCCAGAACCATTATTTTATAATTTATAATTGTTGACATAGGAAGAAGAGAAGGTTCACGGGTGTACGGTCATGTTTTATAATACTTCATTTATTGCAAACGTTTTTATTGGAGTGTGGCCAACCATCCTGTGCTGACATAAGCGGCGCGAATCCAGTCCATATAATATCCAATGTTCAAGAACACCACGACCCACTTACGTGGGCTATCTCGAGGAGAAATATGACTCTTCGTTATGCCCAGTAGATACCAAAAACCGTGCGATTCGTAGCCAAAAGCTGATCCAAATTCATCGCCTTTGCAAATGCTTGACCCTGAAGAAAAGAATAATCAGAATTAACGGAAATAAAATTTCGTACGAAAATCACCAACGAGATTTCTGTTTAGTAACAGTGTACGCAATTTCATATAGGACCATTATTGTCTAGCAGGAATCGTTTTGAGCGGATATAAGGTGAAAAAAAAAAAAAATACACACCGTTCGAGCAGAAGATTGCACAAAATGCATTAGCTGATACGTAAGCCTCCCAATCTTTGCCAACCCGTGAGACACATTGTTCTCGGGAAATATAGGATGACTTTATCGTGTAACTTTCATTGCGCCATCCGTAAACCTGTTGACGGATCAAAAATTATTGTTATGATTTCCTTTAGTTGATAATTATTCCTAAGATTGATCATCATTTTGTATGAAACTGATCGTACCGTGTATTCGTGATAGCCACAACATGGTTCAAGCTCTATCCTTGACTACAAACCTTGTCAGGTTTCCCATTCTCAAGCTTTTCCTTGTCGACTCTGTTGTCCCAATGAATGCAGATTGGTCTTACTAATGTCGTCATGGTGAACGGCGTCTCTAAATGAAGCAGGGCGACATTGTGGTTGTAACTCCCCTGTTTGCCGCGGTAATTCGCTGCTATGTCAATTTTCTTAACTAGGGACTTCTGAGCGTAGGGTCCTATATCGTCGAATGACCAGAACTCGCCAACAAATGCCTCGTACTGACTCGTATCAATGACCTTTTTTATAGTTTCGTCGAAGTAAAAGGAAGCCACTGTAAGTAACACGAAATATGAAGAGTAAAATAGTATTAGACAGAAATTACGCTAGTTCATTCGATAAGCTCAAAACCAATGGTACTGAGATGATGGATGTGCACTTACGGGATATGACGAGATTAGGACTAATCAAAGTACCCTCAGATCTGGTACGTCTTGCAACATAAATTCTGACGAACCAGGGAAATCTGCCGTGGGGAACCGTGGATCCATTGGCGATCAACTGGGTTCCATCAGGGATGGCAATTCCACATTCTGACAGGACGAGAATCAATCAATGTGAGGAATACGGCAGGGTTACCTGAACCAAACAAAAAACGTTTCGGGGGAGTAATCGACGCCCCAACTCTCCGCAAGTGGACAATGGATGTAACTGGACGATCTTATACGTAAAGGCCCTCGTGAAAACCGATATCCCTAATGGCAGATCAATATAATAAATATCAATAATTAAAACAATGCTTGAGGAGCTATTAAGTCGGACTCTCAATACACGGCGGATTTCGGCACTTCGGTTCATTTCAACTGATTCCATATGATATTATCCAGTTACGAGTGATTAGGTACATACATACGCGCATATGCAATTCCGAAATGAAACATACAGATGGTGCCAAGAGTGAATTAGCCCCTGCATATTGCCCGAATAAAACAGAAAGTTGCTGTTCGAAAATTACCAGGTACACAGTTGAACACGTGACGATTCCATGTGCCATCTTCGAGGCAGGTGATTTCCCTGTACGCGAGATTGTCAGCCGATGAAATTTGGTAGAAGTCTTTGCATGTCAAAGTCGCTTTGGTCCCCGGTGCTATCGTATGTTGGCAAGAAACGATTTCATCGTGATACTTGCAGTCGAAATTCACACTTTCGGATTTCAACGCTGGGCAATATTTTCTAGCTATAACGTAAGAAGAAATTCTGTGATACTAGATTTTATGAAATGATCTTGGGTGAATATCTCTCACTGTCCAACAATTTGCGAATTTACAGTCAGAAGTTTGACGTCTGATTATCCCTTTCTTTACTTTCTCTACTTCTTTATCTATATAAATCTAGTTCTACAATAAAGTTATACTGACTAATGAATAATCACGTACTTGTAGAACAAGTTGGGGGCATGTACCAATCGTTGTTGTGACAGATCGTGACGCTGTTGCCGTTGAGCATGTAGTCCTTGTTGCAACGATAGATGAGAAAGCTGCCGATCGGAACTCTGTTCCCTGGCACAATATTACATTGCCGCGTACATGAGGCAAGCACGAAGCTCCCGCCTGTAGGTTCTTCAGGCAGAATACAGCCACTTGCTTGGATCGCCGTATTGCAATCAGCGATTGATGCCACCGAGGTGATAACACTGATTGTCGAACCCTCCTCTCCAGGGAAGTTTCTATCGAAAAAGATATCTATCACTGCGATGTTGATTATCGCCGACAAGACAGCTTACAATCGTGTGGATCGGATTTCCAGATTTCATATATTACTACTCAATAGATTTATCATGAATTCAGCGAAACTCTTTAGAGCCATTGCAACAATTATGAACTTTGAAAATTCCTCTGTAAGATTTCTTTCTATTCCCTGTCATTGTCATCTGGCTGTAACAAACGACTGCATTGATTGCTGATGGCAGCCTAGCTGGTTTATTTTCAAGATTGTCGAGTGAGATCAAATTTATGGCAGATGTAGATGTCCTCTATGTAAATATCTACACCATATTTAAACGTAGCGATTTACGTACCTAATAAGTTTCCAAAACTATAAAAATGTTGAGTCCGTTAACAGATGAATAACTTTGGTATGATCTAACTTTTCAAAAATATTCTCCCAAGTCATGCTCATACGTTTATCTGCCACAGTATACGTATAAGTATCTGCATCATACCTTCCAGAATTGGACGTGCCACGTTTTAATAGTAGGTAGTACCTGATATCAAAGATTGGCTTACTTCGCTCGGAAAACGGAATTGCGAAGGAATCGCAAGTAATGTCCAACTTTCGTAAAGGTGGTGTAGTAGTTGGGGTCACACATGAACTGGGCTGTGGGAGCAGCGCTTACGATACCACGCAGAATCCATCGTCCGTCGAGTTCGAAAGACAGCCCACCGCCACTGTCGCCGTTGCAAACGCTCGACCCTGAATGCGAAATTGGAGACAATTCGATCGGGGAACGAAAAATTGTCTGCAGTAATAATTAAGATAGGATCGTAGAAAAATGATCAACTCTTGTGAACTTCCCACTTCGAGAAGAAGGTTTTTATAAGAAACCTCCGGAAAAGAAAAAATTCATCTTTTACAAGATCTACATGGTTTCATATCCAGAGAATAACTTCCGAGTATTTTAGAATGGACTGTGAGTACTTGTGTTTTTGTGGATGTGGTCAATTTTTTATCCAACGACTGATTGGAATGGATTTTAACATGACTTAGAAAAATCAGTCAGCGGTTTCATGTATCTCAAAATTGATGAGATTTGCAATTTTATCAGTGTTGTCATCTTTCAACGTAGAACAGTTTTCTTAGACAGAGGAACAGCATAACATATCTTTCGAGTGAACATCGTGCCACTCCCAATTGTACTGCGACAAGGAGTGAGATTTCATTCTCGATGAGCAAATTTTCATTTTCTTGAAGTGGCATTCTTACTACTTTTTTACTCATCTAAATAGTTACACGATTTTCACTTCACAAGATCCAAGATACGCACCATTCAAGTAACCGGCGCAGAACTTATCAGTTGTTATGAAACTCTTGAAGTCTTCCGGAACTGCAGTGAAACAAGCATGGAAGTCAACGTAGGGCAAGGTGATTGCCCGAAGTTTGGGATTAGGAACTCCTCGTTCATTCATGCCCCATCCCATCACCTGTTGAACGTAGCAACAACCATCACTAGTATTGTGCGATAAGATTCAAGTGTTTGGATTTCATGCGTCGTCCCTTGACAACAAACCTTGCCGCTATTCCCATTCCGGAGTTGTTCTCTTTCGTACTTGTTGTCCCAATCCATGCAGATGGGCCTGACGAACGGTGTCATGGTGAAGGGGGTAGCTAAGTGAAGCACGGCGATATCATCGGCGTAATTTCTTATAACTCCGGAAAATTCATTCGGAATGTCAATCCTTCTGAGTGCCGAATGCTGGGCGAAGGGTTCTGGGTAGTTGAAGAGACGGAAATACTTGCCGGAAGCGACCGCGAACTTGCTGGCGCTTTCGAGCTTCCTTACAGTATCGTCGTAGAAACAATGAGCTGCTGTAAATAGAATACAAAACGACACTAATATATCTACACGTATCAATGGGTGTTGCTGTAGTGCGTAATTTCCTTCTCCCCCATCTTTAAAATCCTTCAGAACAAGGTCAAAAAGAAATTCTCGTGAAAGCAAAGCGCTAAGACGTTATTTGTTGGGGTAGCTCAATGGATTATATGTTTTCCAATGAAATGACGTAGCAAAGACACGATTTGATAGAAAATCAAGTTTTTTTTTTCCTTCGCATTTTCTTATTCATGTATTGCAACATTCATTAGAAATAAATCGTCTAGTTTGAAGAGGGTCTTTTCCCCGGGCCGAAACGTCACTCCTGACTCTTCTCTACGAGCTTTGACACAATTAGAAAATAAATCTACTCGATAATAATGACCCAGAGGTAACCTGACTCTGAATTTGGTTCAATTTTTTCTGTTTTTTCATTTGAATAAAAATTGGCGTTTATACAACGGATTGAATCACTTTGCATACCGTCTTATGTTACCAGCAGTGACACGAAAATGCTATTTTCTTTTTTTTTTTGTTGTGGTCGGTTTTGCCCCACCTTCCCCTACATACGTAGTTTTTTCCAACCTACCAGATATCACGATACTAGGACTGATCAAACTCCCCCCACATATTTGCTCAAAATTTCGAATCCACTTGTAAACGCCAACGTGCCAGGGAAACTCGCCAAGTCTCGCAGTGATTCCGTTCACGACTGCGGGTGATCCGCGAGGGGATACTGTTCCGCATTCTACGAGAAACAAAACAAATCGACACATTGACTGTGAGACGTTGGAAAGACTGAAAAGTTTCAATACTGATTTCTTCTTCAGTACAAGAATCATATTTGTACGGCCATCCATAATTTCATAAATTTATTACCGAGATCAATCTACGGTTGAGTAAAGATTGATATTACCAGGGATACAGTGAAAGACTCTTCGATCCCACACGCCTTCGCCGAGGCAGATCAATTCCCTATACCCACGGTCGTCGGCAAATGGAATGTTATACCAGTCTTTGCAGGCCAGAGTAGCCCTAGTTCCCGGAACTATCGCGGAATCGCAAGAAACGATCTTTCCGTTATATCTGCAGTCGAAGTCAACGCTGTCCGACCGCAAGGCTCGACAAGTTTCTAACGTTTTTCACAACACAAGAACATATCAATCAAATTGTGAGCAATTCATCTCACATGCGATTCACCAGATACATTTATAAAGCGTCTAACGAAGTGTTACACTTTCATTGAACGGTTATAGGTTTATACTTACTGCAACAGCTTGGCAACGGCAGCCACATGTTCACATGGCAGTATGAAACGGCGTTTCCTATCAGAGTATAACCGTCGTTGCATTTGTAGGTGAGATAGCTGCCTTTGGGTACAATACTTCCCGTCAGAACGTTGCACGAACTTCCGGTGCAATCGTTTAACTTAAACGAACCTCCGATTGGCTGTTGCGGTAAAAGGCAGCCACTAAAATAAAAAGCTCATTGTAGTAATTTAATCGAAAATTGGATTATGGCTATTTGAAATATGACCAGAATCGAGTGAAAAGTGGGAAATGTTGTACGCACTTTGTAATTATACTGTTCTGATTCGCCTCGTGAGGTTTCCTGATATTAAATTCTGAAATCAGTTTCTAATGTCATGTAAAGTTGTTACGTCTGGGCCTCACCACCCGAACGTGCCTCCTTTCCTTCCCTACAATCTTTCTATTCCCACGTATGCAACTACTATCAACCTATCCGTCTGCTCTTATCTCCATTCCAGCTATTCTCTCATCCTCACCTGATATCCCTGTACTTCTAAGCCCTGGAAATCACACTATGCTTACATCCGCACTTTTGCGTGCCCACCTCGGTCCCCACCTTAGCTACAATTCTCATCACTCATTGTTCAGACACTTCTTCTTTGACTTCTCAACCATACACTTCTTCCTCGACCTTCCAACCGTACACTTCTTCGACTTTCCCACAAAACACTTCAACTTCGATCTTCTTACTGTGAACTCCTTCTCCGACATTCCTAACATATACACATCATCATTATTCACTCACCTTACTCAAAACTTGTTCAACCATATACACACTCAAACTCTAACCAATAAAAATCATCATCAACGAATTCATTCTTAACAATCATTAACCTTTCCACTCTTCTCTCCAGTTACTTCAAATGTAAAACAGGGTTGAACCCACAATCTTAACATCCTGGACGTTACGAAGTCATTCTATCTGAACAAGTAATGAAAATATGAACATTGAAGCTTCGCGACTTAATTTCTTCCTCGCCCATCCGATTTAGAATATTTTCTATACAAAATTCTCATGTTCTTATTGACTCGGTAATCAGGATATGGGGCATTCCATGACATCTCGATATCTCACTATCAGTTAGAAAGTATAAATATCAAAAAAAGTACTCTAGGGGATGTTTTGAAGATGAAGAAAGGAATTTTTTGCCAAAGTTGGTGCAATTAATGTGAATTCAAGTTGCTTTGAAGCTTGTCTTCAACACAAGCTAAGCCAAATTTGATTCAAGCAACTGGTTAAGCAGCGTTTCAAGTTGTTGGGAGACAGTGCGAGTATTTCTTTGTATCAGTTATTTCAGTCAGAGTATTTCAGTTATCAAGTATTAACGGAAATTAGCCATCAAAACCATATGACCTCTCACAGGATTCACTAAATCTGATATCAGACATCGATCATGACACTACGCATATCTGAAATGGTCATGTCTTATAACGATGAAATATGCAAAGTTAGGTCGTATTAGGAAAATATATAACATTGCAATCATAGTTTTGTGACACACGATCAATGCGAGTTGACAGTGGAAACTTCAGCGACAGCGGGGTCTTGCGAGCACAGCGAACTACATGCACTATACAGGGTGTTTTAGGATGCGCGCACCGAATTCTGTAGACAGATTACTTGAGACATTCCAAGACTAAATTCCCTTTACCAAAAATTCGAGGCCCTTATAGTCTCCGAGTTACGGAATACTTTAGTTGACCAGTCACAGAGCCTAGAGCTAACCAAGTCAGGGTCGGATCAAAAGAATATAAAATTAGACCGCTTCGTCGTTTGCATCTATGAGATTATCCATTTATAGAATACCATGAAAGGGATGACCTGGACGACGAAAACTACGAAGCAGATGACCTGAACATAGATAACGAAGACGTATGCTATACGCGGACATTTTCCGAAGATGACGACATACCTGTCGAAAAACGAAAATAAAATTTTACAAGCTGAGACCCACGGGCACTGCAAATTTTAATCTTTTGACTCGGTCCTGTCTTGGTCGGTGCTACAAGGCTCTGTGATTGGTCAACAAAAATATTCCGTAACTCGATTTTTGGCAAAGGGAATTTAGTCTTAGAATATCTCGAGCAATCTACCCACACAATTCGATAGACTCAACCTTAAATACCCTGTATATCTTGAAAAAATGCTCCTTGCAATAACCCTAGGCAATCCAAGTTGATTGGAATAGACTGAAAAGACTCGAAATCCGATTCTCTGATAATTGAAAGTTTCCGAAATTTTATTTTAATAAATTCGAGAAAATGAATCTAAAATTTTCGAAAAATACGGACTGGGAAATCCATTAGAACTCTTTTCAATCCATCCCCGTAGTTTAAGTGTTAAGAAACATAATCATAGCTAGTCCGGAGGACAATACAAAACGTTACAGAATTTGTATTCCATCGTCTTGAGTCGATAGTTATACTTACCCGATGTCCATGCCTTGGCGTCCATTGCAGCCAGCAAAATACAGATGTGAAACGCAATAGAGAACCGCATAATGTAGAAACTGAAGGTGTTGTTGGCTCAGCTGAAGCACCTCGACTGAACGCGATCCAAATTGTTTAAGACACTAAACGTCGACTAATGAGAATACGTTGTATAATGTTCCTAGGAGAAGGTCTTTGTGCGCTGAGACAACGATGATAAGAATTCGGACTATTACTCGTACAGGTTATTCATTTGTTAGGACTTTGAACGGGAAAACATCGTATCACTACAATTCCTTATCTATGGCACAGCGATATCTCACCCGCAAATATAAAACTTTAGACAAATAGCAGAGGGCTGAAATATTTACCATGCCATTTGGATGTGGGCATGGTGGTACGAGCAATCTGAAAGTTCAATAAGACTTAGATTGAATATCCCGGTGTTTCTGAAGATACGTTTTCACATTGCGCGGTAATCATTAAAGTCGTTAATCTTTGCAAATACAGGTACACTGTATTGAAACTTTATGGATTTTTACAGCTTTTTAAACTCAGTAAAATCCCAGTCCGCGTGAAGTTGTTTTGTTCGAGCAGATTATCTTGGACTCCTCTGCTGAAATAGTTGCAATCGCGCACTGGATTGAAAAAACTGCCTGGAAAACCGAAGGATATGTTTTGTAGGTATGTGTCTTAGATCGTGGAGATGGATGAAGTAGGATAAACCGGATGTTGATTCATACTGTGCAAAGTAAATTACATATATTTAACGGAAATGAATCTTTGTACTAAATCAAATTTAATATGAATCTATATATTTCTAATCGAATCTGAAACGTCGAGTTGTCTATATTATGACGTGCGCACATAATTCTGAATACAATTTGAAACATAATTTTTTATAGAATTTGAATATGATTTGGACGCTTCTGTGGTTCTTCGGCGTTTAAGCATTTCTTTCTTTATACCTTAATGGTGAATGTTTGGATTCCGCGAGAATAGAAAATAATATAGCTGGAAAAATTCTGAAAAAAATAAGGTTCCGAATTGGACTTGAAAGAAAGTGAGGAAAAAGTTTCAATCAAATCCGAGGTCGTCAGGTCTGAAGGGTGGTCGAGTTGAGCTGGAATGCCCCATATATATACGATTGTTCTGGGACGTCATAGAGGGTCGTCGTACCCCGGTCTCCCCTATGTTCACAGTCGAAGATCAGCAATGATGGATCCTAGAACCATGGCGACATTTGGGGTACTTGGGCTTTCCATGCCCACTGAATGTATATCCACCATTGGATCACCCTGCACTGAGATAAGCAGCGCGAATCCATTCCAAAAAATGTCCAACGTTCGTAAACGCAGTATAGTAATTTCTGTCACATGTGTCTTCTGACGAAGGACCCACACTCACAATGCCACGCAGATACCAGAGTCCATAAAGGTGGAAGCAAAGTCCACCACCACTATCACCATTGCAAAGACTCGAACCTATAAAATAAAGAAATATCGAAGTCACAAGGCTCTCAAAGGACTTTACCTTGTAACGGGCGAATCAGAGGAAAGCAAAAAAAAATAAAAATTATACGTCCGTATAGCACAGAGACGCTATTTGCTTCTCTAGAATTTACTGCACTGAATTTCCCTGGAGGTTGCTGTACCTTATGTACATACCGTTTAAGTAACCGGAACAGAATTTATCAGGTGTGACGAAACCCTTAAAGTCTTCTTTAACCGCAGCGATGCAATTATCATAAGGAATGTATGGCAAGGTAATCTCTTGCAGTGTGACACTAGGAATACCAGCCGCGGTTATTCCCCATCCCACGACCTGTTAACGAAGTAAAAATTGAGGATTTTTCCAGAAAACTCGCACACCGGGGTTCATATTCTTCTGTTCACATTGCGATGAATTAATTCAATATTTTCTGTTACACAAACCTTTCCGCTTTTTCCGATTTGAAGTTGTTCTCCTTCGAAACTGTTGTCCCAATCGATACAGATTGGCTTGACCAATGCACTGATATTGAAACGGGTCTGTAGACGGACTAACGCGATATCTTGGGCATAGTTTCCGCTTCTGCCAAAGTACCTTGGTGGTATATCGATCTGCTTAACTTGAGATTTTTGCGCGTAGGGGTCCAGTACCATCATGTTGTAGGGACGATAATACTTACCTGCAGCTACCGCGAAACGGTTAATGCTGATGAGCTTCCTTGGAATTTCATCGTAAAAACAGTGAGCGGCTATTAAGATTTTGAATAGAACCAGAAAAAAAGTTTGCATTACGTCATTTTGTCGATTGATATTAGTTTCAAATCGGATAGGTAATGAAGTTGTTGTCATCTCACCGGATATCACGAGGTTTGGACTGACCAATGTTCCCCCACATATTTGGTCGTAATTACCATTTGATTTTTTCATATAGATGCCAACATGCCAGGGAAACTCGCCATGTCTAGCCGCCTGTCCATTAACTATCAACGGATTCACGGGAGCCACTGCCGTTCCACACTCTGAGAATACAAAAAACTGTGCAAAAGCCAGAGAATTTGAATGCCAACTACGTTTCTATGAGAATATTTAATATTATCGTGACTAGGAATCTGCAATTGAGAGAAAACAAACTCAAAAGTTCCGAAGATTACCGGGAATACAATGGAAGATGGGACGATCCCATTCGCCTCCTTCGAGACAGTTGAGTTCTCTGTACGCCGGATCATTGCCGATTGGAATCTTGTAAAAATCTTTGCAGGCCAGAACGGCTTTAATCCCTGGGATGATCGGAGATTTGCAGGAAACTATTTCACCCTGATACCTGCAGACGAAGTTGACGCTCTCTGATTGCAGGACTGGGCAGATTTCTGAAAAATTTCACGAGCCAAAAAATCTTCGAATGAATCCTGAGGACAATCTTAAATTACCAATCTTAGTGTGTGGTGTTTATTTTCAGTAAATCGGTTTGCAACCGCATAGAAGAACCATGTTTATGAATAAGTAGTAATATCTCGGCAACCGTTCGTGCGATGTCCATAAAATTTGTTCGATTGGTAGTTTGTCTGGAATCGAGCTTCTTGCTCAAAATTGGCACAATTTGGAAATCGGGTATGGGAGCGGTAGCAGTTTGAAATTTTTTTGCCAACACTGCAGTTCGATAACTATTCGTACAGACATGATTAGTTCGAAGATTATTAGTTATAAGATTATCTTTGGTCTAATAGGTGATTTCAAAACTTCAGCTTACTGATGCAAGTTGGAGGCAAGAACCACGCGCCTCTACCATGACATATTGAGATGTTGTTACCCCTGAGAACATATTCCTCGTTGCAGCTGTAGACAAGGAAGCTACCGATCGGAAGTCTGGTAGTTGCCAAAATATTGCACTCTCCTTGGCATGAACCTAGTTCATACCTTCCACCTTCTGGCTGATCGGGTGGAATGCAACTAGGAGAAGAGCTTGCGGTGATGAGCTCGATCGGTGCCACTGTGCCGGTGTTAAAAACTGAAGAATTCACACCAACTCTGTGAGAGGTTTTACAAAAATAAATCTTGATTATTTTGAATAATGTCGCAGTAAAAGCAATCAAACATGTACAAAAATTGTATAATAAATGAAAAGTATTTTGTTAAAAACGGCTATTGATAATAATTAGGTATAGGAATTATGGAGCTCACAGTGCGGGGCAGTGGGCTTCATCGGATTCATCTTTGCACTGCTTTATCCCGTCACATCGTGGGTTTGCTACGTCTATGCACTCTTGATTTTTGCAGATGTAGTGTGGCTTTGCCCTGATAAACAAACATATGCAATAAAATCGATGCATTATCGATTTGTACACTTATGAAAAAATTGCTCAATTTTTAAGGATGAATCTCCAACATCAAAGATCAGTACGTATACGGAGGGAAAATTCTAAAAGTTGGAGATATATACCTACGTCCACAACATTGAGGTCGAATTGGCGTAAATACTTAATCATTGAGAACGAACCTTCAATTTCATGCTTACTCACATGCATTCTGCTGCTCTCCGGGCGTTGTCTTCCGCCCAAAGCCTGGGAAGTTCCGATAATGCTGAAATAAAAATTGAGATTGGTTGTGAACGCGATGCAATCGATCGTTTCAACAACGTGTCAATTCTCTTACAGTTATTAGAAGTTATGTACATATTTCCAAGATGTTTATTACGAATACCCCCTCGATGGAAGATAAGCATTCAGTTGTGAAGAGTATAGATAAAAGAATGGTACTTACGTTGAAAGTTTCTTTTTCCCGTTGATCTAGATCTATTAAAAGATTTCTGAGCGAACGCTGCAGCCAGCAGAAGACAGGCATGCAATACAGTACTACACCGCATGTTGGGGACCGAAGCTCCAGTTACTTAGTCTAGTACTTTTACAGCAGCAGCTTGCGTGCTTCGAAATAGTCTAATGGATTCAGTGTAGAGCATATATACCTACACAAAACTATTGGAGGTTAATAATGATCAACTGTAAAAAGTGGTGAAATTATCTTCAAATAACAATATTGCAAGGTTTACGACTTAAGAGAGCCTGGATAATAGCTTTTGTATTTTCTGGTATCACAATTGTTTTTTATTTTTTTTTTTTTGCTTTTTTGCTTTTTTGAAAATATGAACAAGTTATTCTTGTGCGCCATCAAAGTTGTGGCGACATACATTGACCCAAGATAATTTCAGAGGTTATCGGATTCAAGTAACACGAATATCACACAACTATAATCCAATTACTTGTGGGTATAAATAGAAATAATGACCAAAGATACAGCTGCCTATCGTTGGAAGTGAATGAAATAGTAAATTCTGAGTACTTAGGTAACCATAAAGCTATCCATTATAAAATGCTTGCAGAAATATTTAAACACCATTCGTGGATTCTTACTTTAAGAAAATAATTTCTTAAGGCAGAACGTATACTGGTGGTTGTAATGTTTATCAACCGCTCGATATAGGTACATACATACATACGTACAGTTTTTTCGTAATATAAAAAATAATAAAAGTGATAATGAAAGATATAAGACACTATATTTTGTTGAAAAATAGGCGCATGGTCAACTTTGAATGCAAATTTCTCCGGTTCCATTTGTCGTTGTATAAGAGATGACCCCAAGCGCATATTTAAGGGGACTATAAGAGAAGCTTATAACGGTCGGAAATTTGCTCATGTTTAATACTTTGCAACAATGCTTGGATTAAGAAACACAGTTTTCCGTTTCATAGGCATTCATTGGCAACTTCAGGCAACATTATGAAATTTCAAAATACAATGGAAAATGTCCCGAGTTGGTTTCCCGTTGAAACAAACAACTTCTCTTTACATTCGTTTTCAAGTTCAATCGATGCGTTACGATAATTTCTAACTCCAGCTAAAATTTTGAGTTGATATCTTTCAGACTTCTCGAGATATATTGTCAAGACCGCAGAAAAATGTAGTTTTAAGTACATCATGTTTGAAGTTTCTGCCATCAGCGGCCGCAGGACGTTTATATTTTCAGTGTTACAGGCTAAAAGAACCTCTCAGAATTAGGAATTATCCTGGGAATCAGCCAGGACCGATCGGCAGGGACTGGCTGCGCTCAACCTACATCTATCCCTGTCCTCAATTTTCCGAACTTCCATAAAAAAAACCGACACCTAAATACTATCAAGGGTTCACGGTATCTGGTAATGTCAAAACAAGTTCGGAATCAATTCTTTCAAAATTTCAGACCTGCCCAGTCCCCTTCAGGAATCAAATATATTCCAATTGCTACAAGAATCGAAATTCCTGTTTATTTGCCTCACTGATGTGGATACCTACACGATTACCAATTCCTTTTTCATTCATGAATAATAATATCGCATAATTTTTCATTTTATTTCGTAAAATATATGGTCGAGTTTGATTGTGACAGTATTAGGCGTTAATTACCTAATGAGATGGATATCCATAGACACGTTGGAACACAGCTGAGAGACTGATGCACACTAATACGAAAAAGCGGGTTGTTATTTACATGGTGAGTTTTATCACAGTTCTAGCCTCAGTTGCTATAAAAATATGATTCTTGTGAAGATAAAACGTAGGATCTCGTAAGAGTTGGATTCACAAGCCTGAGGCATACACAGTGTGCAGAAAGTTACGTTTTATTTTTCACCCGCAGTCGTTCAATTAGCCGAAAAATTGCATTTCAACACAGCCGAGCTGCGCACTTTTCGGACCTTTGATAATACTCATCCTGTATAGACAAATACTAATACCATTTCTCACATCATAACGATGAGTGGGATCTTTATATTTGACAGAACAATCCAATAGTAAACGCGCGAAAGGTCGAAGCAACACTGACAATCAGCAGAAGCAATTCAAGATGATGCAATACATCGACAAAATTATATGTATGCTCACGAGGCTCTGTACGCGTTGCAGCTCACGCTAAGTGAACGAGCGATTTCATTTCAAACTGAACATGATTATAAGGTAAACACTGCACGTTGGTGTGCAATGTGTATCGGTGTGAGTTCATGCCGCAGCAAGAACACGAAGCAACGAGAAGTATCAACTCGCTGGATGATTTCGGAACTTTTTTCTATGGGAATAATTGACAGTATTAAAAGATGAAATAGTTTGTGATGTGTAATTAGATGAATCGCTCAAGAATCGAGTATCAATAATTTCCGAGTTATTTGTTAATCTAACAATCAGTTTTGTTATTGGTTTTTTTTTTTCTCTGGGTAATTGATTGTTTCCAGATTTCATCTTGCGTGGACATTCTCGGATTCGATCTTTCCGAAAATGAGATACACTTGTAATTTCGACGTGGACAGATTATCTTAGGGTCACTGAATATAAAGCGCCAAGTTTGATAAGATTCAGCTCTCAACAGCGCGAGGGATTTCCACGGATGATAATTTATATAATTCATTCATTTCAAATCCAAGGAAATATCGTGAGAATCGTTCGTTCGACAGCAGAATTCCCGTACATCGCGGAAATAATGACAATTTAACACAATTATGAACAATACTAATCCGAATGTCGAAGAACGTGTTATTTACATGAGTTGGAACTTTTGTTACGTAAAAATAGCACACCTAAATAACAGAGCATGCTTATACCTATTTGCTGTTTTGTATTCGTCCGAAATATTATCTTTCCAAAAGTTATGAGACATTGAATTTTGTGGGAAAATGATTTCAATTATGTTCGCAAAGAGAGAAACGAGTCGAGCGAATTTTGAAGCCAAAAAAAAAGAAAGCTTTTACGAACTATTATTTGAAACGTATGAGATTGAAAGTTTCCAATTCTTACATAAGCTTTCGAAAGGTTTAATAATATTTTTCAATATTTTCTGAACGTTTTAAATTGTTTCAAAAATGGTATGGGATTTGTTGTTTAATCATATCAACCGTATAACATTATTTTCATGATAGGCTATTCAGAATGTTCATATTTAAATAAGAAAATAAATATAGCGATCACAAATTGAAGGTCTTACTTTATTTTTACCACGCAAATCTTTGTCGAAAGAAACTAAATAGATAAAATCCTTCAAGACTCTATCATGAAAAATGTAATTAAACGTTTTCATTGATTCTCAGATTTGTTTGGTTTCTCAGTATCAGTCTCTTTATTCAATAAATAGAATACAGTATCATCTACTTATTGTTCCAATACGTGGGGCATTACAATATGCTTCTCTTCATAGCTAAGCCCTGCACTTTTTAGAATCGTATTTATTATCGACCCTCTAGCCTAAGTTCAAATTTGAATAATATAGTCTGTCTTGCTCCCCTGACTTTTTGAGATCATCTCACCCCTCTCACGTAGCTGCATATGAAATAAAAATGAAAATGAAGAAGAAAGTAAAAAAAAAAGTAAAATAATTCATTTGACATGTTAGAAGAAAAAAGAATGAACTAAATAAGTAAACAAAAAATCAACTAAAACTCTATCTGAGCTGGTAAGTAAACCTCAACACGAAATACTGATCATGTAATATTATTTACGGTGGTATGATCACATCAGGATATCGTCCGTTTTCCTCCCTCTCTTCACTTTTCCTTCCTCCACTTTGTCTCTTTTAATCGTCACTCTCTCCTTCGGCCTTTGCTTGCCTTCTCCACTCTCGTTCCCTTTCCTCCCACCACCATTTCGCGCCGTCTATCCAAACTTCCCGTTTACCCAGTCGCACTTCTTTCCCTCTTTGCCACTCTTCTTCCGCTTTCGCCCTCAGTCTGTACCTGGTTGCCCTTTCCGTCCAGGTTAAGTCCTCCTCAACCCCCAACCTTATCTGGCGACTTATCTCCTTTTTTTTCGCCAGTATTTCGTCTCTGATCTCCGCGCTTTCTAGTCTCACTATAATCCTCGGATCGCCTCTTCTTCCTATTCTCCTGCTTACCACCTGGATTTCTATTCTCTTTCCCACCGCTACTCCCAGAATCGTTTGCAACTCTATCCTTCCCCTTTCCCCCTCAGCCACCGTTCCCGTTATCCTTAAGTTCCTCCTTCTCAACTCTCTTTCCCACTTCTCTCGTTCCCAGTTCATTTCGAACGCTCCCCGATCACTTTCCCCCTTGACCTCTTCCTTGCTTTCCTCGGTCCTCCTGTAGCTAGTTTCCACCTCCCCTTTTCTCTCTTCTACTTTTTCATTCTTTACCCACTCCTCCCACCCGTCTTCTCCTTTCCCTTTCTTGCCATCTTCAGGCCTTGCTTCAGGCTTCTTCTCTTCCTCTTCGGAAGAGGTGAACTCCTCAACCTCGTTCCTTTTCACTCCCTCTCCTTCTTTTCTGGCTAACCGAAATCTTCGCCATTCCTCCCTCCACTCCCTCATGTCGTCCCTTATCCCTCTCACTTCGTCCCTCACAGCCTTCAGTATCGCTATAGCCATTGGCGTCTCCATCCTGCTCCTCTTTACTGACCTATACTCCCCCTTTGTTTCCTGTCTGCCCTACCGACCGAACTTCTCACTTGGCCGAATTCACCGCTTTATCTCGGATCAACGATACTCACTCTTCTCTTTCGCCTGGTCTGAGTTTCTTCCTCTTTCTGTTTTCTCCCTTCTTTTGCTTCCCAGTTTCCAGGACCTTCAGTCTCTTCCTCTCTACTATCACTTCTTTCTGATGCCCTAGATGCCCTAGTTTCTGTTCCTCCACACTCAATCACTATTCTCTTTTTCCTTTTTCTCTCGTGAATCACGTCTACCTCTTAAGCTTTGTTTGGTTCTACTGCTCTTCCTATGCTTTCGCTTTTCGGCTTTTGCCCCTCTTCTATACCATGCTGACCGGCTAACAGTGTGTGTTCATTCGTTACCTAGCACTTCTCCTTTCTTCTATCAGTAAACATTGCCCGGTTCGTCCCCCTCCTTCTCTTTCCCCTTATGCCTAATTGCTGTTACTTCTTTCTTTCTGTTGTTGGACGTTTGTATCTCCGCAAACATTGCTTTGCCCAATTTCTTTTTTTTGGCGTAACGTGGTAATACAAGGTGAAATCGTTTGCTTTTATACAATGATGACAGTGTAGTATTGTATACGTAACTCGATTTTAAAGAACAATAAGATGCAGAATACTACAATATACTATAATACTACAATCTGTGTAGGTATTGTGGGGCAAATTTCTTAAAGACAATTGCGCGTTTTTTGCGAAATAATAATTCAAACTAGATTAGAAGAAATATAAGTAACATAATTCAATAGGTCTGGAAATACGAAAATTCGAGAAACAACTAGTATTAAGTAAACCATAAGATACTTCAACTGTTGACGAAAAAATACTCGAGTTTTCATTGGAATATAGACTAAACATTATTTTAAATAGAAAATTGGCATTAATTTATTCCGCACCATGATCGAATAACTCACATGACTGCAGTTGCTGCGTATCATCAAAGTCATCGAAGTGCAAAAACTGAGGTAATTTCTCGAAAATGTGATAATTTTTTACGTTGAAAAATACGAATCATTATAGTACATGATGTTCGATTTCGGAATACTCGAAATTACGAATTTTTTGCTTACGCTTAACCTTCAAATGCCATTTCATTGGGAATAAAGTAAATATACGTATGTTTTTGAATAATTGGAAACTTCACCCTAAAATAGGGAGACGAAGGGAATGAAATGATAATCTGAAAAAATTAGGGAGTTATTTTTTCATCGTTTTGAACCGATTGGCGGGGCTCCAGCATAGATTTTTTTTTTACCCCAAATAAGGACCACCCTAATGTACATAAAGTTACCAGGACGGTATATGCCTATTCAAATATAATTTTAAGACATACATAGCGTGTCTAGGATATGGGATTTTTCATTAATAGTTTTATTATTAGCGAAAACCTTGAGGAACAGCGAAAACAAAAATTTCATAATAATCGTAACAATAATTGGCGGTGAATGAATAACAAAACAATTTGGTTCTGCAGTGGTTAAAATGTGGGTTTAATAATTGTGTCTAATACGATGGAGCTAAGTCATCTACATTTTTCTAGCACTAGATATATACGTCATGGTGTTTGCAGCTATGATTTGATATACAAACATATTTCACAAGATGATTCATATTTCACAAATTGAATTTATGGGTAAAAAATGGGGATGCGAATTATAACTCGATTTCGTCTAAAATACATGATGACGAAAGAATGTTGGATGATATTTCCCAGAGTTATCGGATTAAAATTAAGATTCCGTTATTGACGAAGGATCGGGGATTGCCGAACCGTCCACGTCCTGGGTAAAGAAGTTCTTCACATTTTGGTAAGCGTCCGTTATAGCATCGCCAGTTTTTTCTGCTCCACTCCCGACGGATTTCTTGATGTCATCGACGATGTCTCCAGCTTGAATCATCTGTAATGGTTTTTTTTTTAATTACAACTCGACCGTATAGGTTTTTCTTATTACAACACAATGAACGCAAACTGTCACCACGGCTCAAGACAATCTCAATGATTTATCATTTCAAGTATCCAACAAAAATTTTCCTGATCAAGAAATATACCATGCTACATGCAAACTGCGATATAATGTGTAGTAGTTTCCTAACGATCGTGTAATTTGATAAATTGGTTGACTTGCTTTGACCACTATACGCGAATTTACTCGTGGATGTAGATAATGTGTTTTTCTCACTTCTTGGACTAGTGGAAGACTAATTTTCTTTCAATAAAAAGATTTCTCTGACTGGTGTCAGTTCTCAATAACTGATGGATTAACCCTTGCGAACAATAATCAGTCCCAAAAAAGTGAAACATCTACTTCCCAAATTGAGAGATGAATTAAAAAGAAAAAAAAAGAACACAGCGAGCTCACTTCACATTCACTTGCACCTCGCTATTGTCACTGTCAAATACTCGCCTGACAAAAATCGAATCAGCAATAATTACTGGCTAGGTATACAAAATTCCAAAAGCTGTACCAATTATTTTCGATATTCATGAAATCTGATTTACGTACGTCGATTACGCAGATGACCAACAAAGCGATGATAAAGGTCCTTTGGCTGATCATGTTGGATAGTTTTAGGTATCAGCAACGTATTCTTCTTCGAAACTGGAAAATGCAACTATAAACTCGAAAGTGTCAGCTAACAAATGACTCCTTCGAGAATGACACGCAATTGCAAAGACCTGGGACTATATATGGGAAAGAGACTGCCACTTCCACGTGTACGTGTGCATAAATTTAGCGAAGGTATTAGTGTGTGTCCGATAGATACAGGACCTTGTTCTCCGAGTTTAGATGCGTGAAGACCCCCGAATCTGTTGCTTCAAGCTTGTGTTGGTCATTTTATTGGACTCTGTTCGTATGAACCGAGAGTATGGCGCCGTTGGTTTGGCTAACCAATTCGACTTTAGCTCGTTAATCCGGTATAACCTTTATGAGCTCGAATATAACCTTTCCGACATCACCTTCAATCTTTAAACGCGACCTAGAACGTACGTTGTACGCCGCCACGGGTTATCGTAGCCGTTGAACGACATTAGCTGGTCTTTGAAATATAGGGCCCATTGCCGTTCATAAGCTTGTATGCTGTTGTGTGACACACACAATTTTAATATTAATATTAGTTATGACTATCTTAACCGATAAGTCTGCAGAGGTCCGAACTCGAGGACCCGGCATACAAAAAGCCGAACGTCGACCATAAGTCTTCCTCCAATTCTGTCCAGTTTTTGAGAAGCACATTCGGCGTGAGCGTGAGAACTGGAAATTTTTAATCCTCTATTGTATCCCAAACTTTTTTCGGTCCACCATAGAAACTATCTGTGTACCGCTTCCTAGAAATTCTACTCCTATGAACGGCATTACCGCCACAATTTCTAAACCAATCTCAAAAATCATTCACCAATCCAAATTTTTGAACGATCGCAATTTTTTACCAATTAGCAAATTCCTACGCCCGCCAAATTTCCAAAATCCCCCTTTAAACCACGGCCAAAAAGTCAGTAGAAATCAAATCTTCGAATAAAAATCTCTTCAACTAACTATCAAGTCAAATAATCGTCAAATCTATCTAACAAATATTTATTTTGAACTAACGAACTACATCTGCATACATAATCTAACGAGATAAATTATTGAACAAAAAATATCACTTGTGATCTTGTAAATCAACTTCAAATATTATATCGTGAATTTCCAGTTATTAGGTATCAAAATTCGTCTAAACCGCTTATTTTCAACGAGAATCACCTTCATTTCATCTAAAGTGTAGTGCGGGACAAAATATATGAAGTGATTGGGGTTTGTGAATGAAAATGTAATTGTTCAGGAGCTCTTCTATCTATTTTTTTTGTCTTGAAAACAAAAATTTCTGCGATGATTTTAACTGGTTGAAACGTTGGTGAGATGAAACGTATCGTAACGATTATCCACTTACAAATAATTTATTAGAAAAGAAACAGAGTGAATGTATGAGAGAGGAGGAAGGCAATTGGCTAATTAAGGAAATTCTAAGGAGAGAAGAATCAATTGCCAATCGGTACCCTACTTTAATCACCTCTCGTAACCTTGCATAGGGTTTCTAAAATTTATACTTTTCTCCACTCGACTACTCGTCTTTCACATCTCTGAAAAGTGAGAAGAAAAAACGAAGAACGGAGAAGTCAAACATTCTGTGAAACTTGAAGAGCTAAAGGATTTCTATGCAATACCTTGAAGCAAACCATGCGGTGAGGCAACAACAGGCATTACTTATTCCTGAATTTTCCTTGAAATTAGCTCTGATCAAGGTGAGTCGAATTTCCAGAAATCAATTTCGTTATTACAACAAATCGTGAGTGGAAATTTAAGTTAGGGTTCCGACTGTCGCGATTCGCCACCCACATCCCTGATCTCGAGCTCATTGACAATGGCTTCTGAATCACGGTACGTATAACGACAACAAATTATGATTAATTTGTCCAATTTGACGAGCGTCACGAACCCACTCGGACCAAATGAAATGAATAAATAAATAGCAAAACTGGGCTCAGGCATAGAAGGGTCAATGAATAGGGGAGTCAATTTCTCTTTAAAAAATTAAAGTTAATCTGTTCAGTTCAGCTCAGTACCAATAATTGAGGGGCCGGATGACAGAAGAAGATATCAATTTATTTCGCTCCGCAGACTTGGCCCCTGATCATTTGGAAAAGAATTTACCAATTTCGAATTTTTGAAGATGCTGTTCGATAGAAAATTTTGTTCCGCATCTTCATTTCTTTATCAAAAAAAGTTTTGGCTTCTGTGGTTATCGAAATATTTACAATCGACGTGTTTTTTTGTCAAGTGAAGAATTCCCGCCTTTTTTCACTTCAGCTCAGGCTGAGTCAACCAATTTTTGGAATTCTTGAACGAAATTTTTAGGAATCATGTATTAGAGTGTTTTGAAATCAACTAAAAGAGAAAAAGGTGAAAATTACTGTCCACAAAAAAGTTACTCATTCTCTTCCAAGACATTGCAAAAATCAGTTGAGGATTTCTTCAAACGCTTCGAGAGTCTAACGAATTTTGGGCAACTAACAACTTTCAGTGAGAAAGTTGTTTATTGAGGTACAAATGATTTTTTCTGGAAAGTTTTAGTCGAATCGAATTAATAATTCGAAAATTGTTAGTATTTGAATTCACCACCGCCTGGCTTTCTCGCGCGCAGTGTGCAGCGAGACCACTGATATTTACAGCCATCGACAACTATCTGAACACCTGTTCAAGTAAAGACCGATAAGAACGTCTTACTCTCAATCAATGGTAATTTTTCAACCTTCGATGAATATAATCAGTTGTGTCATAGGTACATTTCATTTTTTGCAAAAAGAGCCTATATACCTTGTGATTGCTGATATCATCTGAATTTTCCATATGCAAGATCGCTTCTCTACCAATATCTGACTGAACACGTGTTTAAGAAGACCGATAAGATCGTCTTAATCTCAACTGATCGTAATTTTTCAACTTTCCATGAATAGTCTTACTATGTTAATATATTTTACATTAGGTCACGTTGGGAGGGGTCATAAAAAACGAGATAAGATTTTATGTGATCCTATGAGAATATCGTATATGAATATTATTTTGGCTAATGTGAATTGTATGATCTCGTATAGGATCTTGTATGGTGTAACGCGTCGAATTGCAGTAGTAAAGTATAAACTACGTCAGCGCGAAGGTACAAGATCTTACAACATCGCACATGACATTATATCGCATCAGAAGCAGATGTGAAGAAGCGAACACTCATAGGAAATGGAATTTTCTTGAGAAAGAAAGGTATGGGTAGAGGGGGCCAAATGGGCCACACTAGGCAAAATAGGGACCCCAAAAGTTGGTTATGAATTATTTAGATGGTTTTTTTCTTTAATGAATCTCTGCTGTATGGGTACTCGAAGCTTGAGTTTATCAGGTGTGTCGCGTGTGAAGGAAATGAAGAAGATAAAAGTGGCAAATTTCACGTCTACATCGTGAGTTTTAATAAAATAGAAAATGGAAAACAAAACAAAAAAACGCGATGGACAGAGGTCTCATAAGAATTATTCTAAATGCTGTCCATTTACTTCAATGCATTTCTGAATGCATCATTCATGACATTCATTACATTCAAGCCTCGATTGCCTAGATCTATCAGGAATTTCATGAAATCAACTACCTGGAGTAGCGTGCGCATGTTTTGTGTCAAGGAATATTATTTTCACAAAGTGAAAACAAACTGGGCTCAAGCTTAATTGATAAATTTACTCCGAGTACTATGCAATTGAATCGGCAGAAGTTGCCCTAAGACCACCGCTAAGAATTACAATTTTCTCAACAAATGGCAAATGATTATTCATAATATCCCGCAAGGTTCGGTCCATCACTTCCAAAGCGTATCTGCCGATGGAATTATTCTTTGCTTCTCCGTTCGACCTAAGCATTTGTCTACTTAGCGGCTATTTTTGTACATTTGCAATCTTTTCGCCATGAATATCCACTTACAGTAGGGAGTTGTCTAGGGCCTCTTCGCAAGAAATAAGACATATTGACGACTGATTAATCATGAAAGGTTTGAAAAATACGAGCGGTTGAGATTAGGGCATATTTATCGATCTGTGTTGGAACAGGTGTTTAGCTAGATATTTCTATACACGCGTGATCTTATGCAAAAATTAACATATGCATTTACAGTAAAATTGATCATAATAGGTTGAAAAATTACGATCGCTTAAGATTAGGTTGATCTAATCGGTCTTCTTGAACAGGTGTTCGGTTGAATATTGTTTGACAAGTGATCTCGTGTGAAAAATTCACATATGTATTGACAGTGAAGAGGTGTTTTGGCTCTCTTCATAAGCAATAAGATGTATAACACGACTGATTAATCATGAAAGGTTGAAAAATGACCATCGGTTGAGATTAGGACGTTCTTATCGGTCCTCGCTTGCCCAGGTGTTCAGTTGGGTATTTCTGGAGAAGGAATATAAATACCGGCTCCTACCAGTTGTCCGATACAGTACATCCTGCGGTTGACTAACACTCTACCAAACATATCCAGGCTACGTAAACGACATGATGTCCACAACTTTTGGTAATACAATATGCAGTAGTAACTTAAACTCAGAATTTGCAAGTAACGTTTGAGGAAAGATTGTAAAGCATTGAAGTGAAGGCGCATCACACTAACTATGTTTAATATTCGTCTTTTTTCTTTGACAGTCCTGCACTGCTTTACAATCTCTCCTCAAAGTTGACACGGGAAATTCTAATCTGTATAATTTCATAGTTTTTGGTTTCCTTTGCATTTCATTTGACTGCAGTTCAGGATCGAACGATTGGGTCGATCTTACAACTGAATTCTCTCATTCCTAACTACACTGCTCCAGCAATCTCTAAAATAAATAAGTGTTATTTCGATTTCCAGCTGTCGTTCTCTTGACCCTGTGTCTGGCCACTGGCCTCCAGGCTTCTACGCCATACAAGTCCTGCAGCCCAGCGGCGAATCCGCTAGACTTGCGTGTTGCAGGATGCTCGGAGTCTCCCTGTAAGCTGTATCGAGGCGAATCCGTAAGTGCCGAGTGGGACTGGAAAGTGGGTAAGTAGACGCTGATCAGAAGCAGTATTAAATCATAATTGGGATTGGCCGAGCACAGAATGACAAGTCTGACTTTATATTGTTCCGTACATTTTTTTATCGATTCACTTATCTGTCTATTAAAATTCGGGTGTCTGTCATTCCAGCTTCACCTTCACAAAAACTGAAACCCCGCGTCAGAGTAACAGTGCTTGGATACACCATACCTTACGACATTGAGCAGCCCAACGCCTGCGACGGTGTGACGAATGGAAAATGCCCACTGGAGGTCGGAAAGCAGATTACCTACGCCCTGAGCATGCCCATTCTAAAGGTCTACCCGAAAGTTAGCCTGACCATCGAGTTCGCCCTCGTTGACGACAACAACAAGGATCAAGTTTGCTTCAGTGTCGACGCCGTTGTGGCCGACCGCTAATTAATGGGAGATACTTGATGAGTGTAGAAACGAATTCAGTCATCTTCATTTTTGCGAATTTTTTGTTCATCAACATTTAAGATTGTTCATCATTTTTTCCAAAAGAAAAAAACCTGTTAACTCAACTTCGTGAAAAAATGAAATTATGCGAGTTTGTTCTAACACTCTTCACTGTTATGGGAGGGTTGAGAAAACCCTGTTGATTGTGAATCCAAGTTTTGACGGTAATTGAAATTTATTGATCCCTGCAAATCAAATATGTTACAATAAAATTAAGCATGCTAATAATGAGTGTCTGAAGTGCCTTTACATTCCCCTAATTGACTCTCTCTCTCTCTCCATCTCTTCCCCGAAAAACTCGCGAAAAGTTACTTTGAAATCACAAATAATAGAGGTCACTACTATAGACATCGATGTAGAAAGTGCCGTTATTCCCTTATCCACCCGTTTTGCATTGTCTTATACATCAACCTATCGAGTGCTTTATAAAGTATTGTATCAGATGGTGCGATGCGCTGAAAGGACCCCGCACGAAACATATGGGAAATCGATCTCGGCGGATTTTGCTAGGACTTGATGAAGTGCGAGTTCAGATCATCATGATTAAACTTCTCATTGACACAATTTTATAGGTAGTAAAAAACTTCCTCTTACTTTGGAGTTTGCGTGGAAATTTTCCCTTCCGAAAACCGAATACACCTTCTTTGGAAACATCATATACGAAACAAGTGTGCATAAGTGATCTCGCACTCGTTTGCGAAACCATTCGTGCGAGAATCACCTACTTTGCGCACTTGTTTCGTAATGCACTATTTCCGTGATTAATTTACCCTTCCATCCGAATTCTTTAGAGGTGTTTGTGTTTATGCGGACGAGGGCTGATGCGTAACTAGATCTAGAAGCGTTCTGTGACCGTGTCATCATGAAAAATTTCGAATTTTAAATCCATATTATAAATTTATATATTTGACGGTGTACAAAGCAATATTATACATATATTATCTTAGTAGTCAAACTTAAGCATGATCAAGTTGCCATGCATAAATATTTTAGTATAGATATGATTACATGACTCCCTACCACTTTTCAACAAGCATGAACCTCCTGATTGTGAATTCACACCGAGATGTTCATAATCAAATCATGTCAAGGCCGAGGGTTCGCCGTTCCTCAGACTATCATCCGTGATGTCATAAGAAGGTAAGAATCAGGTTTTTCAATAAATGAAAAGGCATGCTCAGATTTTTTAACAACACAATAATAGTGAACCCTTGTATCTCTCAATCCCTGGGAAGGTATTGTGAAAAAAAGCTGGCCCGTTCAGTCAAAGTAAATGTAGAAAAAATTAGGAATCTGCTTGCTATCGTGAGCAAATTTCACGGCATCTGGGTTGTTAAGTCATAAATCTAATTGTTATACTTCTTCCATGAGTCTCTTTGACATAAGTAAATAAATATTTTTTCTTTCTTCGATCTATGAACTGCGCGGAAAATACTTGTTTTCCACAGCGCTTTGCTTCCCCTAATTATATACGAGCCACAGACGCTTAATCTGCTCACATGTGATCTATGCGCTTGTGAGATAAAAATTTAGCGATGGAGCAGAGTAGGAGCAAGGCAGGTGCCCGCCAAGTGTGTTTTGTCAACTAGGGTGAGCTTGGCCATCCTTAGGGTATTCTTAAGGGTGCCAGTAGCCCTACAGTAAGCACGACAGCACTACGAATGATTCGTTAGTATCACTTCCTAGATCATCGCGGTTTGACGTCACAAGGCATACTATGCAGTCAAGAAAGTCATAGTGCTTGGTAATTTGTACGATTTCACACTCGAGGCTAGAGCGTTTTTGTCAATTTTCAGCAATAGAAATTGACTTGTGTATGTACTCCAACGATGTAACTAATTCAGTACTTTTTTGCCAGAGGTAATCATCTTTGCATTCGACGGCTGTTTTGTATGTATGTACATTATTTTGTACATACATCTTACACAAAGTTTTTGCCGCGTATACGTATTTAGCGTCGGAAAGTGTATGGGTTCTCTTTGCAAGAAATAAAACATTGTCGACTGATTAATCATGAAAGGTTGAAAAATTAAGATCGGTTAAGATTAGGACCTTCTTATCAGTCTTCGCTTGCACAGGTGTTCAGTTAGATAGTTCTGGAGAAGAAATATAAGTACAGCTGCTGCTACCAGATGTCAGATACAGTCTTAGCATCCGGTGATCGACTAACATTCTACCAAATATATCCAGTCCACGTAATCGACATGATGTCCACAACTATTGGTAACACAATATACAGTGGTAACTTGAAGTCAGAATTCGCGAGCAGGGTTTGAGGAAAGATTGTGAAGCAATGAACTAAAGGATGATCATCACACCAACCATATTTAGTGTTGGTCTTGTTTCCTTTGAAATTGAATTCTTCACGATCTCTCCCCAAAGTTACTACAAAAAGTTCGAATTCATGTAATTGTCTAGTATTTGCATTTCTTGTAAGTTTAACTACCGCACTGCAGTTTAGAATCTCACAAATATATCGGCGTCACAACCAAATTCTTTCGTTCTTAACTTCTCAGTAATTTTTATGCAAATTTATCATTATTTCAATTCCCAGCCGTCGTTTTGTTCACCCTGTGTCTGGTCACTGGCCTCCAGGCTTCCACGCCATACAAATCCTGTAGCACGGCCGCAGATCCGCTTGACTTTCGTATGGACGGCTGCACGAAGTCTCCCTGTAAACTTTACAGAGGTGAATCTGCGACTGCCGAATGGGACTGGGAAGTGAGTAAGTAGATGCCAATTGGAAGTGGTTGAATATTGTGATTCGGATTTGCTGAGCAAAGAACGAATACAATTTTGACTCTGTGTGGTTCCGCATATTTTCTGATTGATTTATTTATCTGTTCATCAAAATTCGATCGTCTGTCTTTCCAGCTGCATCTACGAAGATGCTAAAACCACGGGTCCGAGTGACGGTACTCGGCATCACCATATCTTATGACATTGGGCAAGACAACGCCTGTGACACTTTGACAAATGCTGAATGCCCATTGAAGGAGGGAGAGAAGGTTACCTACACCCTGAGCATGCCCGTTTTAGCGTCTTACCCGAAACTCCGCATGACCATCGAGCTCGCCCTGGTCGACGACAACGATGACGCTCAAGTTTGCTTGAAGGTCGCAGCAATTGTGGCAGACCGCTAATCAACAGGAAATACTCGAAAAGTGTCAGATCAAAACCAGATATTTCCATGTTTGCAAATTTTTTGGCAATCGAAATAAAGAAACTTTCACATCAATATTTTCAAATGAGAAATCATATAAACCTAACTACGACAAAAAAAGGAAATTTTCGATTTTTTTTCTACTCTCTTCCCTTATGTTGGGCTTGAAACAACCCTGTTGAATGTGAACTGAAGTTCTACCACTAATTGAAATTTGGCGAGCGTTGCCAATTAATGTTACAATGAAACTAATCATGTCATGAATAAGTTTTCCGAGTGCTTTTACTTTTCCTTTCCTTAGTCGACAACCTCTATCTTTCTCTCGAAGATTGCGAGAAAAGTTATTTTGAATTTATAGATAACGAAAGAGGTTAATTCTCTCAGTCGCCCGAATGCACGTTTGCAATTAATTTATGGAGTGTTTTGTGAAGCACTCTATTGGAAATATATGATAGGTAAATGACAGTAACGCATGCGTTGAAATTTTAAAACTGGAAAAAACTCTCGTCCAGAACCAAACAACTAACTGGAAGCTACTAATTTTGAGAGAAATCGAAGTGTTTTCCCCTCATCAGTCCTCTGTCCGCCTCAAAGTTTCGGAATATTTTTTACAAAAGACTGGAAATTCAGCATCGAATATTAGCGGGACTTCCCATTATGGTTCCAGTTTCAGCCTTGCCTGGAGACTAAATCGGTATTGTGACACATCGCAAACACATCAGTTATCCTTAATTGATATTGGATCATCAAAACATGTTTCGTATCCAATCCGTCTTACTTGTAATTATCAGCACGAATAAATAATGACTGAATTTTTGGGGGCCCGATTTGCCTAGCACGTTCTTTTTGGCTCCTTCCTCCGATGCCCCATTTTCCCAATTGAATTCCATTTCCTATGAGTATTCGCATCTTTAGATCTGCTTAGGATGCGATCATGTCATATACGATGTTGTGAGATCTTACACCATCACGCTGACGTGGTTTATACTTTGCTATTGCAATTCGGCACACTATACCATACAACATTCTATAAGAGATCATACAAGAACCTACATCATCAAAATAACATGCATTTACGATATTCTCATATGATCATGAAAAATCTTATCCGATTTTGTTTTACGACACCTTCGGACGTGATCTTACGCGGAATATTAACATATAGGTATGTATCTAAAGTAGGATTAATCATAGGGAGTTGAAAAATTACGATCGGTTGTTATTAAGTGGATATTATCGATTTTCTTGAACAGGTATACCTACAGTCAGATATTGGTAGAGAAAATAATGATCTTGCATGTGAAAATTCACATATGTATTGATGATAGGAGGTATCTAGGCTCTCTTCGCAACAAATAAGACATACACTTTCGATTGATTAATCATAAAAGGTGTAAAAATTACCATCGCTTGAGATTAGAACGTTCTTATCGATCTTCGTTTGCACAGGTGTTAAGTTAGATATTTCTAGAGAAGAAATATAAATACCTGTTACTACCAGTCGTCAGACACAGTTTCAGCATCCTGCGGTCGACTAAATACATACTATCAAATATATCCAGGCTACGAAATCGACATGATGTCCACATCTTTTGGTAATACAATATAAAGGAACAATTCTGAACCAATGAAGTGTAGGCTTATCATAGAAACCATGTTCAGTGTCGGTATTTTTTGTTTTAAAACTCACTGCTTCAGAATCTCTCCTCAAAGTTGACTCGGAAAATTCTAAATCATCTAATTTGTTAGTTCCGGCTTTTCTTCTCAATTCGCTGTACTGCAATTTATAATTAATATAGAATGTTTAGATATTGCAATCAAATTCTTTTATCCCAAACTATACGACTCCGCCAATCTCCGAAACGAAATAATCATCATTCCAACTTCCAGCTGTCGTTCTCTTCACCCTGTGTCTGGCCACTGGCCTCCAGGCTTCCACTCCGTACAAGTCCTGTCGTACGGCCGCAGATCCGCTCGACTTCCGCATGGATGGTTGCACGGAGTCTCCCTGTAAGTTTTACAGAGGCGAATCTGTAAAAGCTGAGTGGGACTGGGAAGTGTGTAAGTAGATACTGATATTCATACTTGGATTGGCTGGATAAGGAATGAATTCATGTCTGTCAAGGGGAGGCTTCAGTGAAATTTTGATAAAACCTATTTTCACGTTTTCAAAAATACTCAAAAATATCTAATCGAAAAATTTAGATTATGGTAGGTACGTGTTTTGAAAAAAAATCACAATCTTCTGCATAAAAGGAATTTTTGGCAACAGTACGCAGGAGATATTCTACAAAAGGTTCCTTGCGCATACACTTTCATCTCAGAAGATTGAGTGTTTTTGTAAACCGACATATTGCCATAATCTAAATTTTTCTAAAAGGAATTTTCGGTTAGATTTTTTTTTTTTTTTTTGTAATTTTAAGAACGAAAAAATCGTTTTTATCGAAATTTCACCGAAGTGAAATCCTCTTAACGGACTGTTTAGAATATTTGGTTATTGATTGATTCATTCATTGATGAATCTATCATGTATAAACATTTGGATTTCTTTTATTATAGCTGCAAACACACAGAAACTGAAACCTCGCGTCAGAGTAACATTGTTTGGAATCACCACACCTTACGATATTGGGCAAGACAACGCATGCGACACTTTGACGAATGCTGGATGCCCACTGGAGACAGGAGAGGAAGTTACTTACGCCCTAAGCATGCCTATTCTATCATCCTACCCGAAACTCAGCATGACCATCGAATTCGCCCTCGTCGGCGACAACGGTGAAGCTCAAGTTTGCTTCCAGGTCGCTGCGACCGTGGTAGACCGCTAATCAACGGGTTACACTTGAGAAATAAAACCTGATCAATTGCATTATTGCAATTTTTTTGGTGACCAAAAAAAAAAAAACCTTACATTAGTGTTTTCAAATAAACAAACATATCAACTCAATTTCGACGAAAAAATGGAATCAAAAAATCTCGGTTTGTTGTATTCCCAGGTTTCGTCGTTATTTGACGTTTGATGATTGTTGCAAGCCCATGTTACAATAAAAATAATGATGTCTTGAATGAGTTTTCGAAGTGCTTCTATTTTTCCTTCTTTGACTCTCTTATTTATAGAATATTTTTAGGAACATTCTTTTGGAAATGTATGATGGGTAAGTGACATTGCGATGCCTTGGAATTCGAAAATTGAAAGAACACCTAATCCACAATCAAACAAGTAACAGGGTGCTAACATCTTTGCTTCCGGGAGTCCGATCATCATTTTAATTTACCAGCCTATTAGTAAATCCATGCATTTTCCACTAGATCCTAATTCATTATTTTTGTTTCTTTCCACTTACAGATAGTCAATGGTTCAAATCAAATTTATTAGTTTTTTTGTCCGCTATTCAAAAGCAAACAAAAAATAGTGTAATTTTCAAAACATATTTTTTCGATTCATTATGAGGTAGTACCTACCTAAATTAATTCGCAATTTCTTTATATTGTAAAAACGATCCGATAATGAGGACCGGCCGTAATGGTGAATACGGACCAGTAGGTACAAAAATCATTCATATTACAAATTCGTATGATTTCAATGAGAATTCCAGAGATTTGAACTGATTTTCAAATAAAACCAAGCGATTTCAAAGTGACTCCAAATGGAACCGTCATGATTTTCAGCCATTTCATCTGATTTCAATCAATTTCACCTAATTTCATAATTTCGACTGGATTTCACTCAATTTCTTTTGATTATATATATACAGTAAAAGCTCCGAATAGGCCCTCGCTGCATATGGCACCTTCTCCTAATCCTGGCTCGAGCGGTTCCCCCACTCAGTTTTGTTTACGAGTGTTTGGACACTTACCTCTGATAGGGGACCTATTAGTAAACGCTTCGAATCACTTATTTACTTCAAATCAAGTGAAAAAGAAACTAAGTGTCACCCCAACGAGAACACAGACACGAGTGCCTTATTCGGAGGTTAAGCCAGCGTTCAAATCGAAACATACTCGCGAGCTGTTGGTGGACGAAAGTCAGTTCCAAGAATCATACTCTCCTCACTGCCTTTGAGGTGCCCTATTCGGAGGTCTTACTGTACAATATATCAAATGATCTCATCCTGATTTCGGAAGACTTTTAACTGATTTCGAACCAGGGTACTGGCTTACATAGAATTCTATACATTTCTAGTAGTGACCTTCATTAAATGTAGTTCTGAAGTGACTCTCTTCACGTTTTTCGAGAGGAAGATAGACGGAGTCAATCGAGGAATAATGTAAAGACACTTCAATAACTCATTCACAAAATGATTAGTTTTATTGTAACATTGACTTGCAACGGACATTAAATTTCAACGACCGACACAACTTGGGTTCACGATCAACCTCGCTCTTTCAACCCTTACATAAGTATAACCAGTTGATTAGCGGTCTGCGACAGTCGCGGCGACCCGGAAGCAAACTTGAGCATCACCGTTGTCATCGACGAGAGCAAATTCGATGGTCAAACTGAGTTGCGGGTAGGATGCTAGGACAGGCATGCTCAAGGCGTAGGTAATCTTCTCTTCTTTGTCCAGAGGGCATTCAGCGTTTGTCAAACTCTCGCAGGCATTAGTTTGCCCAATGTCATAATTTACGGTGATGATTCCAAACACCGTTGCTCTAACGCGAGGAGTCAATTGCCTTGTGTCCGCAGCTGCAATTGAAGAATCCCAAATGTTGATAAGCAAAGATAAATGAATGAATGAATGAATCATTAACCAATCATGCGAAACAATCCACAACCGGACTCGAATTTATTCTTTGCCTTACAGCTAATCCCAGTCATGAAATTCGATCACTTCTGATCAGTATATACTTACTCACTTCGAAGTCCCACTCAGCGTTTGCGGTTTCGCCTCTGTAAAGATAACAAGGAGCCTCTGTGCATCCTTCCATACGAAAGTCAATTGGATCTGCGGGCGTACTGCAGGACGTGTATGGTGTGGAAGCCTGAAGGCCAGTGGCCAGACACAGAGTGGAGAGGACGACAGCTATGAATCGAAATGATGATAATTTTTTCAACAGATCGCGAGAGTTGTGGAATAACGAATTGAAGAATTTGGTTGTAAAATTGGTACATTCGTTTTATTCTGAACTGCATTGCAGTGAGATGAGAAGAACAGCAAGAACTAATGAGTTACAGAAATTTTAGTTTTCGGAGGCAACTTTGAGGAGAGATTGTGAAGCAGTGAATTTTGAAAGAAAAATACCGACACTAAACATGGTTTTTACGACGAGCCTGCACTTCATTGCTTTGCAATCTTGTCTCAAATGTCACTTGCGAATTTGGAGTCGCATTTACTGCTATAGGTATATTGTATTACCAAAAGTTGTGGACATCATGTTGACTTCGTAGCTTAGATATATTTGGTAGAATGTTGGTCGATTGGGGAATGCTAATAGACTGTATCTAAGAACTGGTAGTAGCTGGCTTTTATATTCGTTGTCTAGAAATATCTAACTCGAACACCTGTTTAAGAAGACCGATAAGAATGTCCTAATCTCAAGCTATCATAGCTGTTTTTCGGCCACCTGCACCCGAAAAGATATTTGTCAATCTTTCATGATCAATCATTCATGCCTACGTCTTATTGCTTCCGAAAAGCACACCTGCAAAATTTCGAGGAACTTTCATTTTACAGTCTGTTCAAACTTCAGTGATACCTCAGGAATTTTTTTTATTTATTCATGAGATTTTGGGGCCTTTTTCTGCTAGATACGCAGTATACATGGAGCATTCTAGTTCAACACAACGTTTCTCCCGGCCTACTATCTCAACGAGCGATTTTGATTACATCTAGGGGAAACCCGAATTGGCTAAGGATAGTTGAAAAAAAAATTCGGTGAAATATTGAAATCGAGAGCCATTATTATCATATTTCTACGTCGTGCACAATCAGGATTCGGGTATCAACATCGAAAAATATGTAAAATGATCAAATTTCTTAATTCAAGCCTCTCCAGTTTAATTCTGAAAATATGCAATCGAAATATGCAACCAGCCGAGTAACACCACGTTTTAAGGGGGAGCTCTAGGCGATTTTTACCGACATCAATTATTTTCTCGAATACCTCCGGAACGGAGGGTCCGATCGGATTGTCCTTCTGGCAGCCGATGTTTGACGAGGAATGAAATGATTAATTTTTTTTCTCATCGCAAAGTGTGGGCGTGTCACCTATTTCGACTTATATCAAAGACTATGCATCGACAATCCAAAATTGGCTGCCTGGGCCCGATTCTATATGGGATTCCGAACACAACCATCCGAAAACATCTTTGTTTTAATTCGACAACGATAAAAAAAATATGTATTCTACGAATTTGTGGTAATTAGTGATTGTCAACGGCTGTAGAGGCCATTATATTAGTGAACGCCGGTCAGTTGTCGGTCAGAGATAATTCGAAGACTAACAAAACGTATATTAACAATATAATGCTTTTCAATGACTTCTTTTGTTCATTTATTTCCAGTGACCCTACCTATAATTTTCTCTAGCCTCCAAGCAACTAGATAATCCGCTGAGTATGCATCCGGTGGTCTGATGCATCCTCAGCTACACGTGGCCTCCCACCTTACCTTAATCCTTGGTTTAGCTTATTCTTCTAATTCCTAAACACTTCACTTCTCCGGCGAACATCCATCTATTCACTTCTTTCTTCTCTGTCAAAGATCCTGATAATTACGTCTTTCCTCACTACAGACCAATCATCTTGAAATCCCTAACTATAACTTTACTCCTAATAACAATTACGATACGCTTCTACCAAACTCCTAACCCTTCACTTACAACCTCTCACTTATCACCTTCACTAACCATTCATCTAAACCAGTTCAATCATTATAAATAAATCACAAGTATTACCAATTCACTATACATGATTCAATCACCTGGCATTTCACTTCCCTTAGTTGTGCGCCCGCACGTAAGGCGGGGGAAAACCTTAAGTATCAACCATATTATTAAGAACATTCTCGTAGTGACGATGTACGAACGTCACACTAGAATGGAGACATCGGAGAAATCATTGAAAAGCATTATATTGTAAATGTACGTTTTGTTAGTCTTCAAATCATGTCTGACCGATATTTCACGAGCGTTCTAGGAACCAATATAATGGCCTCTATAGCCATTGACAATCGCTAACTATCGAAATTTCGTAGAATACATATTTTGTCTTTATCGCTGTCGAAAACAGAGATGTTTTCGGATGGTTTGCGTTCGGAATTCCATATAGAATCAGGCTCAGGCAGCCAATTTTGCATTTTCGATGCATAGGCCTTGATATAAGTGAAAATAGGTGGCACGCTCACACTTTGCGATTGGAAAAAAAAAAAAAAAAATTATTTCGTTGAATTCCTCCTGATAGATCGAATTCATTCCTCGTCAAACATCGACTGCCCAAAGGACAATCTGATTGGACCCTCCGTTTCGGAGATAATGGAAAGAATAGTTGATGTCGGTAACAATCGCCTAGAGCCCCCCCTTAAACCTGCAGTAGAGCTAAAACCGTCTCAATCGTTTCAACACTCAATGTATTTGCTTGTCACAAGAATATACGTTTTCAGGAAATGAGAAGAACGTTTTAAAAAAGCCCTAAATTGAGTTCATCTTAAATTAAACTCGCGGGTCTCTGCCAACAAGGCGTATCTAAATGTACCTCAAATCGATAGAATACAACAATCCAGACCTTGCACTCTTTAGCTGGGAGACCTAAATCAATAGTGAATTCAAAATAAAAATCAACAATTATGCCTATAATGATGATCAGACATTACAGACCCAACTCACAGCAAGCAAGATGGCCAAGCCTTGCTAATTGTGAAACTATATTGAACTTTTGATCAATTTGCCCGATGGGAACAAAATTATTGGAAACCGCTAGACGCCATATACTGGTGGGTTGTGTCTGTTAAGGGACCGTCAAAGACGCTCATCGCCTGGAAAACGCGGGGAGCCAAAACTCTCGTAATCGTAATGAAATTTTGAGGGTCGATGAATTATCTTTGCAGAAAGTGGAGCAATACTTTACTTTTTCGAAATGTTACGACCGGGGCTCACCACCCGAACGTACTCCATTTCCTCTTATCTGAAACCCAGCTATTCTCCGTATACCGAAATTCTTATCAGAATCGAGGATACAGAGAACCATTTGTGCAACAGATAATCATCCCCATCACTAATTGAACTTTTTTCTGTATTATTTCTCGTAATTTCGATTAAATTTATTTCTAATCATCAATATGTTTATTTCATTACCTATACGAACTCGCACCTATGCTGGTCGCACGCGTGCTTGCATCATGTATCGCATATTGCACGTATATTGTTATCTGGGAAATAGCCGGACCCGTTTACGAAAGGTATTTATTTAATTCCTTTCAACATAAAATATTTTCAAAAACAACATTCTTCTGAATCAATTTTTTACCGGACATTATTCCCGAATCAGTTCAAAAACAGCTGTAACTAATTAAGCCTTGAGCTAACTTCAAAATCTTATAGTCTGCGAGCGAAAAATTTTGTGTGAAGTCGGAAATATCGCCGATACTTGACGCTGAATGTCCAATCTTTTGATTACTATTTTACGATCACTTAACTCACTCTTAAAATCAGTAAATTTTTGTTAATTGCAGTTTAGTTATTGATGAGATTTTTCCCTACTTTCCAAATTGCACCTCATCGCACTGTAACTTAATCATCATATATATTTCCTATAGAATGCTTTGCAAAACACATAAATTGACCCAAAACAGTGCATACGGGCGAATAAGGAAATGAAGGGGATGTCTACCTACATCGATTCCTAGTAGTGAACTTCATTACTTGTAATTTCGAAATGACTTTCTTCACGTTTGTCAAGAGGAAGATAGAGAGAGCCAATCGAGGAATAATGTTGAGGTACTTCGATAACTCATTCACAACATAATAAGTTTTATTGTAACATTAACTTGCAACGGACATTAAATTCTAATCGGCGTAAAAACTTGGGTTTCCAATCAAAATCGTTCTTTTAACCCTTACATAAGAATCTATCGTTGATTAGCGGTCTGCGATAGTCACAGGGACCTTAAAGCAAACTTGCGCGTCACCGTTGTCGTCGATGAGAGCGAATTCGATGGTCCGGCTGAATTTCGGGTAGAACTTTGGGACGGGCATGATCAAAGCGTAGGTGACCTCCTGTTCCTTGCCCAGTGGGCATTCAGCGTTCGTCAAAGTCTCGCAGGCGTTTGTTTGCCCAATGTCATGATTTGTGGTGATTCCAAGCACCGTTGATCTGACGCGGGGAGTCAGTGTCTTTGTATCTGCAGCTAGAAATAAAAAAACCCCAAATGTTTATAAACATAGATAAATAAATTAATAAATCTATAACCAATCATACGAAACAATCCACACTCGGACTTGAATTTTTTCCGCACCCTACAGCCAATCCCAGACATGATATTTGATCACTTCTGATCAGTATCTATACTTACACACTTTCCAGTCCCACTCGGCACTCGCGGATTCACCTCTGTAAAGATAACAGGGAGTCGTCTCGCATCCTTCCATGCGGAGGTCAATCGGATCTGCGGCCGTACTGCAAGACGTGTACGGTGTGGAAGCCTGAAGGCCAGTGGCCAGACACAGGGTGAAGAGGACGACAGCTGTGAATCGAAATGATGATAATTTTTTCAACAGATCGCGAGATTTGTGGAGTAACGAATTGAAGAATCTGAACTTGGTACATTCGTTTTATTCTGAACTGCATTACAGTGAGATGAGAAAAACAACAAGAACTAATGAGTTACACAAAATTTAGTTTTCGGAGGCAACTTTGAGGAGAGATTATGGAGCAGTGAAATTTGAAAGAAAGTGAAAAATGAAAGAATGACAAAAAGAATTTGGAGTCAGATTTACTGCCATATTTTGTATTACCAAAAGTCGTGGACATCATGTTAACTTCGTAGCCTGGATATATTTGGTAGAATGTAGGTCGATCGCAGAATGCTAATAGACTGTAACTGAGAAGTGGCAAAAGCCGATATTTATATTTTTTCTCTAGAAATATATGACCGAACACGTGTTCAAGTAGACCGATGATAACGCCCTAATCTCAAAAATCGCAACTGTTTTCTGGTCACCTGCTTTCGAAATAATATTTTTCAACCTTTGATGATTAATTAGTGACGTGTTGTTTCTTGCGAAAAGAGCCCGGGACGTATTATCACCTGCATTATATCGACTGCCTCAGTTTCACAACAAATCAAACAAACAGTAAATATAGATACACACATAAATTAAGGAAGTGGCGCAAAATGTCCCCGTTGAATAAATATCAATGCTCAGACGATTTCTACGTCATTTTTTCGTTATTTACGGTTAAAAAAGATATGACATGTGTCTTATGAGGAAAAATTGAAATAAGATGGCCCTAATTCCTCGAAATCGGTAATGAATTTGATTATCCGTTTACTGAATATGATGAATATGATACATTCCATTATATTATTAATATATGGTTTTAGAATAAGATATTGTATTATATTTTTTTTAATCGATGTAGGTTTCCTTATTCACCCGTATACACTATTTTGGATCGATTTATGTGTTTTTCAAAGCATTCTACAGAAAATATATACTATGATTGAGTTACAGTGCGATGAGTTGCAATTTGGAAAGTGGGGAAAAATCTCATCAATAACTAAACAACTAACGAGAAGCTACTGATTTCGAGACTGAGTGAAGTGATCATTTCTATGTCAGCCCTATGTATCCGATTTAAATTTTGGGAAAATCGTAAACAAAAGACTGGACATTCAGCGTCAAGTATCAGCGATATTTCCAACTTAAGGTGATTCAGGTTGAGAGGGCCATATTTTGTGGGTAGATTCCTCGTGAGATTCTGAGATTAAATTTCCTGTATCAAAGTTTCGTAGGCCTAATAGATTTCCGAGCTACGGAAGATCTGAATCACAGACCTTACAGCTTACAAAGTCAGGGTCGGTTCCAAATTATAAGATGAGCAGTACCCGTAGTGAATCAGGCTTCAGTCTGTGGACATTCGTTGCCCAAATCTTCCAGATACTTGTGAATCACATTTTCCCAGGATGGCCATGAACCCTCGATACCTGAAAAATCTGCAAAATTTCAAGAAGTTCTTATTATAGTCTGTATAAAATTCAGTAATATGTGACTGAATTTTTCTTATTTTAGAGAGAGATTTTGCCTAAATAGCATTCTAGTTCAACACGTTTCTTCGGCCTAGGAATTTTCACCTCGAAAGATTTCTGACAAGAGAAAAAAATTCTCTATCGTATCGTTGACTTTGACCAATTATAAAAACTCTCGAAAATTCTGAGTTCTCTTGCAAATTTACAGGTTCAATTACCACTCTGTAAATCTGTGAAATAATCCAAAAAAAAAAAACGGTTGTGCAAGTTTCATACGATTTTCTGAGTCTGAATCTGACGTTTCATTTTAGAATTATAACATCAAACGAAATTTCCTAAGCATCATTTTTTTGCAATTTGAAAAATTTCGAAAAATTTATCAAGTTGCTAATTGCTGCAGCTTTCTTCGCAACTTTGTATTGCAACACGACTGAATGATATGACAATTCACAAATACTGTAATAATGGAATAAAAAAATTTTCGCGTATCAAAAAGATGCGAATTTCTTCTTTTTTTTTTTTACATTTTTATTGCAATTACTTTAAAAATAGACTAATAAGCCTACCAATGTTTATTCCGGATCTTAAACTCGTCTGGGCTTTGTGATGTTTTTATTATTGTATTGACACAATTTCCAACCTCGTTTTCGAAATGTCAATTTTGATCTGTTCGGTGATAAGATTAGATACTGGCTTTACTGTTTTTTCGAATTCCTGACTTGACATTAATATTGAATCTGAATATCAGCGATATAAAAGCCTATTTTTTGGTATTGCATATTATATACATTGTCTTATTAAAAATTGATCTGCTAGGAATCGATAAGCCCAGATTCATTATACGGATAGCCAAGTGTTGAGTAAGCTTGTGATTTCATCAAAACTGATAATATAAAAATTTCGTGGCATAACAAATGCACCTGAACCAAAAAATGATTCGATAATGCAAACGTAATATTCCGTGTACTGGATTAAAATAAACGAAAAATCCGTAGCATTATTTCTGATTACAATTTGATTAAATACTGAGATTCATTATTGTCCTACTCATTATAATCGGTACTTGTGAAGAATTGGGATATAATTATTATCAGTCGCCAATCATTTTTTACGGATGTTATTCCGATTGACATATTTTCAAAAGTTTAGTAAAATTACAGGGTACTTTAGTAACATACTATAATTTCTGTGAAAAACGGAACGATATGTAATGTACTTTGATCAACTCTACAGCCGAGACCACAATGAAACCTAGCGGAAAAACAGTAACGGAAGTTGTGTCACTTCCGTTACAGTTTTTCATTCGAGAAAGGGATAGGTGTCAAGAAAACCCACAGCTGACCATGCATCATTCCAAATAAAAAATATCACATGAACCTTGACGAATTGAAAATTGTGAAATTTTCTTTTCGTTGTTGAATAAAATCGATCATATCTCCAAGTACAGTAATTGAATTGCAATGACACTTTTTGAAAATAAAGATCCAAGAAGTCCGAAGAAAATGTTGAACTGCAGATCTTCAGCTATATCTCATTCCAAATTTGAAAATTCGCAAATTTGTGCGTGGATTTAACTCTCCTAATTTAAAAAATATAAACCAATCGAACTTTCCGGTTCATTTCTAAAGTATAAAATTTTAATGGTCCCGAAAAATGGAAAAAAATAAATCATTCGCGTTGCTTATCGACTCAGGTGTGCTGATTTATTCAAGCAGAGCAGACACAGACGTAAAAATAAAGCTCTAAGCAATCCATCAATCATTCAAGTCGATTATTGATATAGATTGATATCATTGAGTCAGATCTATATCATATAGATATAAAATATTGACATTGTATCTGAAAGGTGCAGTATGTAATACAAATAAGTATCGACTCAATTCACAACACAGTGATAAATGTCAGCTGTTTAACGGCGATAAGGTGCATACAGCTCACTGATACGGTTCGAGAGGAAGAGGTTTTTGGAGTTTATCTTACAAACAGTGCGTTTTTCTGCAAAAAAAATTTCCACAGAAGATGTAAGTTGAGGAAAAATATATCATTTTGATCTCTTTCATTTTTTGACTGGACCTAATAGTTTAGGAGAAAATAAGTGTGATCCTCTATATATTGAATAGATGAAGAAAAAAAATATCACTTTTTTGGAAGCGGAGTAATGTTGAAATAATGTAGATTTGGTTCAAATCAATAAAAAGCGAAAAATCGGGCAAAGTCCAAATAAACAAATTATTTAGTACCTAAGCTTTTTCCATCTAAAAAACCATTTCAATCATCTGCTTTCTAGTTTCAATTTAAAATGTTTTTCGGAAACCACTTTTTATTGTTCAGTTTGAATACATTTTTTGTAGCATTTGACATTCTAAAATGTGTGTTATAAGACAGTTCAACCAGCCCGAATTCATTTTATTAATTTGAATGTCATTAGGTCTACGCGTAGAGTACCAGCTACTCTATAGTCACAGTATTGTACTGTAAAAGCTTCCGGTGATCAGTCTTTTTTCAGCAACTAGCGTAGTGGGCTCTTAAACCTATCACAAAACGTCCATTATCATTCTACGCGAGATTCCAATGTCTTAAACTTAATGCACTTAATGCACACTAATGCCGATGTATACATAGGTATATGTAGATGTTGACAAGCAATGAGAATTTCGAAGCTGCAAGCGCCTCATTGTGAATTGCAACTCTACTCCTGAGGATTTCTACGAATTTTTGGTGAAATTGGAACATTTCATATCATTTTTCACTAAAAGTTGTAGATCTTATTTGTTTTCATGAAAATTTGTAAATTTTTATGGTTTATCATAAAAAAAATTGCAGATCTTCGTAGTTATGTCGAAAATTTTGTTGTTTTTCTGGATCAAACTAACAAAAAAAAAGCTACAATTTCTCATGAAAAACTACAAGAAGTTCAAATTCCTTAAAATTTCGTAGAAACTCGAAGAATTATTCCGATTTCCACAAAAATTCGTAAAAATTCGTAAAATTATTTTCACCAGCGTAACGTTACAATTAATTTATGAGCAAATCTGTATAGCCAATTCATCAGCCGTATGGAGATATGCGCAGTTTTTTAGTATTGTGCATGACTTGCGTCTTCTCTTAGATCATTCTTACTGGCCACGGTTGCCTATACGAATATCAACTTCACCTGTGCTTGTATTTGAATAGGTGAAGGTCAGTAAAAATGAACTCCGAATACACACATGGCATGAGTTGTGTAATGTCATAACACGACAGAAGATCCGCAAGAAAAGACGTACTTTCAAGTGTGTCACCTGCGCATCCATAACGTACGCGCTCCTTTTCATTATTGGATAATATTTGTTATTCATTTATCACACATTCATCTGTATTCATCATTAATGATTGTATCATTTTATCAAGGATACAGAAATGTTTTCTGTAAATTTTAATCTGTTATAACCGCAACCGCATTTCCATTAAACCGCATGGATTTCCAGTCAAAGGTAACAGAGTCAACTTCTTATTAGATCGTTGAAGTTTGAATCTACGATTCGAGATAATAAAAATTCTTTTAGAAGTCAAATTGTAAAAATTTTTGTCATATGATGTTGTTCGAATTTTTGAACTGTCCAAATTTTGACCTAATAAATTATTTCATCTTATAGGAAGAACTTGCTTTTTTTACAAACGATTATTTATTAAAAATCTGACGTTATCTTCTTATAGACAATAAAATTCATAAGTCAAAGATTGTTAAATAACAGTATAACGTAATATTCATCGTATAAAATATGTATTCCTCTATACGTATACGAGTGCGCGTATAAATCACAAAATCATAATTGTAATTAAAGCGTTAGCCAAGGTCTTAGAAGTAAATATAGCAAATTCACGGCAATAACATTAGATCGACGTCTATCGGTTTTCGAATAAAACCAAACCCAGTGCCATATAGATCTAATTATTCAAAATTGCGAATTCAAACCCGATATCGTTTATTGAACGATAATAAAATATGATAAATATTATATTACATAGTATTCTTCAGTCGACAGTAGATACATACACAGAATAGTTAACCAAACCTGTTTTTTATTTCCTGCTTATCTCCTTTCTATTATCTACTGTCTATGGTAACTTCATGGTAGAGAAAATAAAAAGATTGTTGCGGTAGTTATCCGCAGTGGCGTGATTCATAAACTCATTGCCTATTCTGACGGTGCGCGACCGCACTGTGTTGTTTCCATACTTTTTTTTTCCAAGATTTATTAACTGTCAATGTTGAACTTTGAGCAAGTCGCAACATTAATCGAACTATTAAGGATGTCGATTGGTCAAAGCAAGTATATAAACATAACACATTGAGCATTAAGCTTAACAAAAAAACTAAGTCGCATAAATCGATGCTGCGCTTGCCGTTCGTAGTCTTAACACATATTAGTGTATATCTATCTATATTTTCTGTTACATATTACATCAGACCCGTCAATCTCCGTAAATGAATATCGGTTTAAATTCAAACACAAAATAGGCAGATACACACCGACTTACCGCACCCTGAACATGACGTCGAATTAACAAATAATCGCTTGTCAAATCTCATCAACGGAATAACATAACCTCAAATCATTTGATGGTAATAGAACCATCGCCGTTTCGAATACACCGAATAAAATGGCATGGTTAGGAGCCATAGCCACCGATTTAGTATTACGGAATATCCTCGGAACTGAAACACAGCCCAACAAAGTTCTTGAAGTTAAACCTGAACGCTATGGCAATCGTACGATATATTGTCGAGGAGATGGGATCGTCGTTTACGGACCAGATAATCAACAGAAAGAAAAATATGAAATTGTTCTGCACAGACCGTGCACAGAGACACTCCACCAGGCTTACAGGTTCGTGTATTAATTATGCTAAGTGTAATGATGTTTCACGTGGAGTTGTAGCATTGAATTAAATGGAATGAAGCTATAAAAGGTCTTACAACCTCTGTAAAGTTGGAAGAGTGTGATTTATTTACTATTTTTAACATGAAACATCATTTTCTAGAAATTCATTCATCAAAAACTGTTCAGATTCTGCCTAATCGACGGCAGTATTTGACATTTGAACATGTGTGTCTTTGGGCAATGCCACTTTTCATCATTATAATAAAGAAAATCTAACTCCTAATAATACCGATTCTTTTTTGCCCGAGGGAGTATAGTTTTTCTAACCGCTGTTACGCTTTGGAGAAATATTATATTGATTCGGTGTTTTCACAGCTGATTACGCATATTTTCATACATAATTAGAAATTATTTGAGATTTTATGAACTTTGCTTTACAAAGATTGGGTCTACCGAAGGAAAAGTGGTTGTGGCAGAGTATAAGCCGCATCGTTCATCAAAACTTTTTGAAATTTGGAGGGAATTTGTTTAAATAATGTGATTACAGAGCAAATCGATAATATATAGATATAAAGTCAGTCTTCTACAAGAGAAATTGCTTGAAATCAAAAATTTTCGTATCCGAAATTGAAATTCATTCGATATGAATGTGGCTGAAGTTCCTAACGTTAATGCAACAAAATTTTCGGAAAAATTTCACTATATCATGACTTTAACGTCGTTAGAATTGCAAGGTATACGCAAGGTTTATTGAGTTTTACCTAATTCGGGAAAGTATGCACGGTATTTTGTTGTTTGTTTTTTTTTTTACACATACAAGTCTTCAAGTAGTGAATTCTTTAGGATCTCATTTTGTTACGTCAACGTCACAAAATTCAGCCTCTGTAATATGACTGGTATGCTTTGAAATGATATCAATGTAGAATATTTCCTCCCAATTTGAAGAAGTTTTGATGAACAATGCGACCTGTACTCAACGAGAACTACTTTTTCTTCGTTGCAATTATTCTATGCTAGGCAAAGTACATAAAATTTCCAATAATTCTGAATGATGGTTCAAAATACTGGTAATAAGCTGTAAAAATATTGAGTCAATAAAATATTTCTTGCCAGTATGCCAATTATTGAAAGACAATTATTTCCAAGGTGTAAATAGCTGCTTAAGATAAATCGCAATCCTCATTTTGAGATACTTTTTACAGAGGTAAACTATTCATTTGATTATTCTTATCTTAACATTTTCAGCCTTTTTCGATCAGACACTTTGGAACCAGCAGAGGAGCTGTTCACTGTCTACAAAGACAAGGTCCCTGTTCTCATCCAAATCTCTAGAGAGGTGAGAGTCTTTTTAATTCTTAGGGAAAGACTTACTTAGTATACTTTGTACATTAGATAGATGTATCTTGCGCCAAGTATCTCAGCCTTATTGATTTACCGACTCCCTATTTGAGCCGATAAAACAGATCTAGGCCTTTCATTTTCTGATTCTTTACAGGCCTGACATGATGAAAATCAAATAATCTGATTTAAAAAGTACTTCACTTTTTTATTATTCGTTTTTGCCGAAGTAGCAATAACTGTAGAGAATCCGACTTGTAATTCTAAACTTTTGATTTTCTTAAATATTTGAAATCTCTTAACTATCGTGTAAAAGCTTTATAATAAAGAATTTAAACAAGCAGGGTTTCCAAAAATTTCTCTATAAATTAATGATTGATTTTTATCGAAACAAACTCGATAAAAAAAGAAGAGACTCGACGCGACTCAATGTAATGAGATTCTATTAAAAAAATATCATGATTTTTTCTAGCCCTGATTACTTGTATGTTAATTGAGGGCTTAAAATATACGTTGAGTATTTATATTCTAATCCTGTTAATTAGCTATGCAACACTAACGGGATTCGCAAGCTGTGTGACATCCTAACCGACCATCCAACGTGGACCCTGGCTCATCTGGCTGCCCATCTTTCATTGTATGATGCTTTTAACTATGCAGCAGTAAACAGTCAGCTAAACAGCAGTGACCCGGCAACAGGAATGTCTCCTCTTCAGGTGGCAGTCCAAACGAACAACTTGAGGATCGTTCAGATGTTGGTAGCAGCTAAAAGTTCCCTAGAACATTTAGACAACAACGCTAACACTGTCTATCATTATGCGGCTAATTCAACCAAGGATATAATCCTGGCCCTTGGTGCTGGTCTGCCAAACAGTTTGAACAGTAGAAACGGCAACGGACACACTCCCATGCACGTTGCTTGTCTTGCTGATAAACCTGAATGCGTTAAGGCTCTGCTGCTGATAGGGGCTGACGTCAACATTCCTGCTACCGAAGGGCAACCAGTGAGCCCAGGATACGTCGGTGACTTTTTGCACGACAGACCAAACGCCCTTCATCCTCAAGACATGAAGTTTGGAGGAACTCCTTTACACTGGTCTTGCAGTAGGGAGGTAATCAACGCATTGATTGAAACAAACTGTGACATTGATTCCCTGAACTTTGACGGAAGAACAGCCCTTCACATTATGGTAATGAGAAAGAGGCTCGACTGCACAGTTGCTCTTCTCAGCCACATGGCCTCTGTCAACATAGTCGACAACGAGGGAAACACTCCGTTGCATCTCGCGGTGACAATGTCTACCCCTGCCATAGTACAAGCTCTGCTTGGCTTCGGAGCAGACATAGACGCAGCGAATTACAAACATGAAACAGCCAGACATCTCATTCCTATCGAGGGCAACGCTGATGGAAAGAAAGTGCTTTATATCCTCCACGCTGTTGGAGCACAACGATGTCCTCCGGACATGAAAGGATGTCATATTGGGTGCAAAAACGGTGAGAATTTTGATGGAGAAGCACCACCTGAGCCTCCTTCAGCCGTACCTAGGACAGTTCTAGATCAAATGCTGTATGTTGCCGGGATGGAGAAATTGGCTTCTAAGAGTAAAAAAAAGGTTGATGGCGGGCGACTGCTGTGTCTTGATGGGGGTGGCATACGGGGGCTTGTACTTGTCCAAACTCTGCTTGAAATTGAGTCGGTCATTAATAAGCCAGTGATTCATTGTTTCGACTGGATCGCAGGGACATCTACTGGCGGTATTTTGGCTCTTGGTCTAGCCGCTGGTAAGAATTTGAAGGAATGTCAAGCCCTGTACTTTCGCATAAAAGAAACTGCGTTCGTAGGACCCAGGCCCTACTCCAACGAAGGTCTAGAGGGTATTTTAAAAGAAGCGCTCGGTACCCACACAGTCATGGCTGACATTAAAGAGCCGAAGTTGATGATAACCGGCGTATTGGCCGACCGAAAACCAGTAGATCTCCATTTGTTCAGGAACTACGATTCCCCTAGTACTTTACTCGAGGTTCCGCCAAGCGGTAAGTTCAAGGAGACTTACCCTCCGAGTGAACAGCTCCTTTGGCGAGCTGCCAGAGCAACGGGAGCAGCTCCAACGTACTTTAGAGCTTTTGGAAGGTTTTTAGACGGTGGTTTGATAGCCAATAATCCAACGCTGGACGCGATGACGGAAATTCACGAGTATAATCTGGCACTGCGGGCCATCGGAAAAACGGATGAAGTGAAACCCATATCCCTAGTTGTCTCTCTGGGTACTGGACTTATTCCGGTATCCCTGTTGAAGGAAATCGACGTTTTTAGACCAGAGAGTCTCTGGGATACGGCCAAACTTGCCATGGGGATATCCGCCCTCGGAACTTTACTCGTGGATCAAGCCACCGCGAGTGATGGTCGCGTTGTGGATCGGGCGAGAACATGGTGCTCTATGATCGGCGTTCCGTATTATAGATTTAGTCCTCAAATGTCGGAAGAAATTCCCATGGATGAAAGGAACGATGAGAAGCTGGTTAAAATGATCTGGGAAGCCAAGGCTTGCATGCATGCTAACAGAGATCAGCTCAAGGAGTTAGCAGCTGTTTTAGATTGTCAATAGATAATATTATTAGATCATTAAAGTAGAGCGGTATTAAAAAAAAAAAAAAAAAGAAATAAAGCACAATTGTTGATGATGAGCGAGCGGGATATCCTGTATGATATTAGGTAGCATGTAACAAATAATATGAATATAATTTATTGAAAATTGTTTTTTTTTCTAATGTTATTATTTATAATAAATTATAGCTTCTCAATAGTTTATCGTAAATTATATTTAATGTATGTACCTAGTAAAATATCATTGTTGATGCAATTTATTCAGAGTCTCACTTATTTTTGTATTTTATGGTATAACAGTATTACAGCTGGTATGTGCGTTCTGCTATACATGTGTATAAAATTTTTCATCCAGTTGCACGAACAGTTTCATGGTACAATTTGATGTTGCCGAACTATTCTATAAAGCGATTTTCTCAAAATAAGTAAATATGCGTTGGAAAAATAAACAATAGCAGATACTTTCCTGATCTTACTTTGAAAATTACGTACTGTATTCACATGTGCATGCATGTTCCTTATAGATGGGGCATTCCACGCCAACTCGACCAACGTCTGACCCTGGCCATCTCTGATTTTATCCACTCTTTTTTAAAAAGTTATCTGCAGGTTCAGGACCTCAACAAATTTTTTTGTTGAATTTTTCTTCATAGCCGTTGTTTATTTATGATTTTTTAAATAGACTCAAAGTTCGCCCCGTTTTAAAATTCTGAAAAAAATTTGAAAAATTGAGAAAAAAAAAAAGAATGCCAACGACACGCGGTGTTCCCAAGCGGTCACCCATCCAAGTACTGACCGCGCCCAATGTTGCTTAACTTCGGTGATCGGACGAGAACCGGTGTATTCAACGTGGTATGGTCGTTGCCGAATGTCGAGAGACTCTTCTTGGATCCATTGGCCTGAGGGAGAAAGAACGAAATTTAATATAATTGAGAAAAAAAAAGAATGCCAACGACACGCGGTGTTCCCAAGCGGTCACCCATCCAAGTACTGACCGCGCCCAATGTTGCTTAACTTCGGTGATCGGATGAGAACCGGTGTATTCAACGTGGTATGGTCGTTGCCGAATGTCGAGAGACTCTTCTTGCATCCATTGGCCTGAGGGAGAAAGAACGAAATTTAATATAATTGAGAAAAAAAAAGAATGCCAACGACACGCGGTGTTCCCAAGCGGTCACCCATCCAAGTACTGACCGCGCCCAATGTTGCTTAACTTCGGTGATCGGACGAGAACCGGTGTATTCAACGTGGTATGGTCGTTGCCGAATGTCGAGAGACTCTTCTCGCATCCATTGGCCTGAGGGAGAAAGAACGAAATTTAATATAATTGAGAAAAAAAAAAAAGAATGCCAACGACACGCGGTGTTCCCAAGCGGTCACCCATCCAAGTACTGACCGCGCCCAATGTTGCTTAACTTCGGTGATCGGACGAGAACCGGTGTATTCAACGTGGTATGGTCGTTGCCAAATGTCGAGAGACTCTTCTTGCATCCATTGGCCTGAGGGAGAAAGAACGAAATTTAATATAATTGAGAAAAAAAAAAAGAATGCCAACGACACGCGGTGTTCCCAAGCGGTCACCCATCCAAGTACTGACCGCGCCCAATGTTGCTTAACTTCGGTGATCGGACGAGAACCGGTGTATTCAACGTGGTATGGTCGTTGCCGAATGTCGAGAGACTCTTCTTGCATCCATTGGCCTAAGGGAGAAAGAACGAAATTTAATATAATTGAGAAAAAAAAAAAAGAATGCCAACGACACGCGGTGTTCCCAAGCGGTCACCCATCCAAGTACTGACCGCGCCCAATGTTGCTTAACTTCGGTGATCGGACGAGAACCGGTGTATTCAACGTGGTATGGTCGTTGCCGAATGTCGAGAGACTCTTCTTGCATCCATTGGCCTGAGGGAGAAAGAACGAAATTTAATATAATTGAGAAAAAAAAAAAAGAATGCCAACGACACGCGGTGTTCCCAAGCGGTCACCCATCCAAGTACTGACCGCGCCCAATGTTGCTTAACTTCGGTGATCGGACGAGAACCGGTGTATTCAACGTGGTATGGTCGTTGCCGAATGTCGAGAGACTCTTCTTGCATCCATTGGCCTAAGGGAGAAAGAACGAAATTTAATATAATTGAGAAAAAAAAAAAAGAATGCCAACGACACGCGGTGTTCCCAAGCGGTCACCCATCCAAGTACTGACCGCGCCCAATGTTGCTTAACTTCGGTGATCGGACGAGAACCGGTGTATTCAACGTGGTATGGTCGTTGCCGAATGTCGAGAGACTCTTCTTGGATCCATTGGCCTGAGGGAGAAAGAACGAAATTTAATATAATTGAGAAAAAAAAAGAATGCCAACGACACGCGGTGTTCCCAAGCGGTCACCCATCCAAGTACTGACCGCGCCCAATGTTGCTTAACTTCGGTGATCGGACGAGAACCGGTGTATTCAACGTGGTATGGTCGTTGCCGAATGTCGAGAGACTCTTCTTGCATCCATTGGCCTGAGGGAGAAAGAACGAAATTTAATATAATTGAGAAAAAAAAAAGAATGCCAACGACACGCGGTGTTCCCAAGCGGTCACCCATCCAAGTACTGACCGCGCCCAATGTTGCTTAACTTCGGTGATCGGACGAGAACCGGTGTATTCAACGTGGTATGGTCGTTGCCGAATGTCGAGAGACTCTTCTTGCATCCATTGGCCTGAGGGAGAAAGAACGAAATTTAATATAATTGAGAAAAAAAAAAAGAATGCCAACGACACGCGGTGTTCCCAAGCGGTCACCCATCCAAGTACTGACCGCGCCCAATGTTGCTTAACTTCGGTGATCGGACGAGAACCGGTGTATTCAACGTGGTATGGTCGTTGCCGAATGTCGAGAGACTCTTCTTGCATCCATTGGCCTAAGGGAGAAAAAACGAAATTTAATATAATTGAGAAAAAAAAAAAAGAATGCCAACGACACGCGGTGTTCCCAAGCGGTCACCCATCCAAGTACTGACCGCGCCCAATGTTGCTTAACTTCGGTGATCGGACGAGAACCGGTGTATTCAACGTGGTATGGTCGTTGCCGAATGTCGAGAGACTCTTCTTGCATCCATTGGCCTAAGGGAGAAAGAACGAAATTTAATATAATTGAGAAAAAAAAAAAAGAATGCCAACGACACGCGGTGTTCCCAAGCGGTCACCCATCCAAGTACTGACCGCGCCCAATGTTGCTTAACTTCGGTGATCGGACGAGAACCGGTGTATTCAACGTGGTATGGTCGTTGCCGAATGTCGAGAGACTCTTCTTGCATCCATTGGCCTGAGGGAGAAAGAACGAAATTTAATATAATTGAGAAAAAAAAAAAAGAATGCCAACGACACGCGGTGTTCCCAAGCGGTCACCCATCCAAGTACTGACCGCGCCCAATGTTGCTTAACTTCGGTGATCGGACGAGAACCGGTGTATTCAACGTGGTATGGTCGTTGCCGAATGTCGAGAGACTCTTCTTGCATCCATTGGCCTAAGGGAGAAAGAACGAAATTTAATATAATTGAGAAAAAAAAAAAAGAATGCCAACGACACGCGGTGTTCCCAAGCGGTCACCCATCCAAGTACTGACCGCGCCCAATGTTGCTTAACTTCGGTGATCGGACGAGAACCGGTGTATTCAACGTGGTATGGTCGTTGCCGAATGTCGAGAGACTCTTCTTGGATCCATTGGCCTGAGGGAGAAAGAACGAAATTTAATATAATTGAGAAAAAAAAAGAATGCCAACGACACGCGGTGTTCCCAAGCGGTCACCCATCCAAGTACTGACCGCGCCCAATGTTGCTTAACTTCGGTGATCGGACGAGAACCGGTGTATTCAACGTGGTATGGTCGTTGCCGAATGTCGAGAGACTCTTCTTGCATCCATTGGCCTGAGGGAGAAAGAACGAAATTTAATATAATTGAGAAAAAAAAAAGAATGCCAACGACACGCGGTGTTCCCAAGCGGTCACCCATCCAAGTACTGACCGCGCCCAATGTTGCTTAACTTCGGTGATCGGACGAGAACCGGTGTATTCAACGTGGTATGGTCGTTGCCGAATGTCGAGAGACTCTTCTTGCATCCATTGGCCTGAGGGAGAAAGAACGAAATTTAATATAATTGAGAAAAAAAAAAAAGAATGCCAACGACACGCGGTGTTCCCAAGCGGTCACCCATCCAAGTACTGACCGCGCCCAATGTTGCTTAACTTCGGTGATCGGACGAGAACCGGTGTATTCAACGTGGTATGGTCGTTGCCGAATGTCGAGAGACTCTTCTTGCATCCATTGGCCTAAGGGAGAAAAAACGAAATTTAATATAATTGAGAAAAAAAAAAAAGAATGCCAACGACACGCGGTGTTCCCAAGCGGTCACCCATCCAAGTACTGACCGCGCCCAATGTTGCTTAACTTCGGTGATCGGACGAGAACCGGTGTATTCAACGTGGTATGGTCGTTGCCGAATGTCGAGAGACTCTTCTTGCATCCATTGGCCTAAGGGAGAAAGAACGAAATTTAATATAATTGAGAAAAAAAAAAAAGAATGCCAACGACACGCGGTGTTCCCAAGCGGTCACCCATCCAAGTACTGACCGCGCCCAATGTTGCTTAACTTCGGTGATCGGACGAGAACCGGTGTATTCAACGTGGTATGGTCGTTGCCGAATGTCGAGAGACTCTTCTTGCATCCATTGGCCTGAGGGAGAAAGAACGAAATTTAATATAATTGAGAAAAAAAAAAAAGAATGCCAACGACACGCGGTGTTCCCAAGCGGTCACCCATCCAAGTACTGACCGCGCCCAATGTTGCTTAACTTCGGTGATCGGACGAGAACCGGTGTATTCAACGTGGTATGGTCGTTGCCGAATGTCGAGAGACTCTTCTTGCATCCATTGGCCTAAGGGAGAAAGAACGAAATTTAATATAATTGAGAAAAAAAAAAAGAATGCCAACGACACGCGGTGTTCCCAAGCGGTCACCCATCCAAGTACTGACCGCGCCCAATGTTGCTTAACTTCGGTGATCGGACGAGAACCGGTGTATTCAACGTGGTATGGTCGTTGCCGAATGTCGAGAGACTCTTCTTGGATCCATTGGCCTGAGGGAGAAAGAACGAAATTTAATATAATTGAGAAAAAAAAAGAATGCCAACGACACGCGGTGTTCCCAAGCGGTCACCCATCCAAGTACTGACCGCGCCCAATGTTGCTTAACTTCGGTGATCGGACGAGAACCGGTGTATTCAACGTGGTATGGTCGTTGCCGAATGTCGAGAGACTCTTCTTGCATCCATTGGCCTGAGGGAGAAAGAACGAAATTTAATATAATTGAGAAAAAAAAAAGAATGCCAACGACACGCGGTGTTCCCAAGCGGTCACCCATCCAAGTACTGACCGCGCCCAATGTTGCTTAACTTCGGTGATCGGACGAGAACCGGTGTATTCAACGTGGTATGGTCGTTGCCGAATGTCGAGAGACTCTTCTTGCATCCATTGGCCTGAGGGAGAAAGAACGAAATTTAATATAATTGAGAAAAAAAAAAAAGAATGCCAACGACACGCGGTGTTCCCAAGCGGTCACCCATCCAAGTACTGACCGCGCCCAATGTTGCTTAACTTCGGTGATCGGACGAGAACCGGTGTATTCAACGTGGTATGGTCGTTGCCGAATGTCGAGAGACTCTTCTTGCATCCATTGGCCTAAGGGAGAAAAAACGAAATTTAATATAATTGAGAAAAAAAAAAAAGAATGCCAACGACACGCGGTGTTCCCAAGCGGTCACCCATCCAAGTACTGACCGCGCCCAATGTTGCTTAACTTCGGTGATCGGACGAGAACCGGTGTATTCAACGTGGTATGGTCGTTGCCGAATGTCGAGAGACTCTTCTTGCATCCATTGGCCTAAGGGAGAAAGAACGAAATTTAATATAATTGAGAAAAAAAAAAAAGAATGCCAACGACACGCGGTGTTCCCAAGCGGTCACCCATCCAAGTACTGACCGCGCCCAATGTTGCTTAACTTCGGTGATCGGACGAGAACCGGTGTATTCAACGTGGTATGGTCGTTGCCGAATGTCGAGAGACTCTTCTTGCATCCATTGGCCTGAGGGAGAAAGAACGAAATTTAATATAATTGAGAAAAAAAAAAGAATGCCAACGACACGCGGTGTTCCCAAGCGGTCACCCATCCAAGTACTGACCGCGCCCAATGTTGCTTAACTTCGGTGATCGGACGAGAACCGGTGTATTCAACGTGGTATGGTCGTTGCCGAATGTCGAGAGACTCTTCTTGCATCCATTGGCCTGAGGGAGAAAGAACGAAATTTAATATAATTGAGAAAAAAAAAAAGAATGCCAACGACACGCGGTGTTCCCAAGCGGTCACCCATCCAAGTACTGACCGCGCCCAATGTTGCTTAACTTCGGTGATCGGACGAGAACCGGTGTATTCAACGTGGTATGGTCGTTGCCGAATGTCGAGAGACTCTTCTTGCATCCATTGGCCTAAGGGAGAAAGAACGAAATTTAATATAATTGAGAAAAAAAAAAAAGAATGCCAACGACACGCGGTGTTCCCAAGCGGTCACCCATCCAAGTACTGACCGCGCCCAATGTTGCTTAACTTCGGTGATCGGACGAGAACCGGTGTATTCAACGTGGTATGGTCGTTGCCGAATGTCGAGAGACTCTTCTTGCATCCATTGGCCTGAGGGAGAAAGAACGAAATTTAATATAATTGAGAAAAAAAAAAAAGAATGCCAACGACACGCGGTGTTCCCAAGCGGTCACCCATCCAAGTACTGACCGCGCCCAATGTTGCTTAACTTCGGTGATCGGACGAGAACCGGTGTATTCAACGTGGTATGGTCGTTGCCGAATGTCGAGAGACTCTTCTTGCATCCATTGGCCTAAGGGAGAAAGAACGAAATTTAATATAATTGAGAAAAAAAAAAAGAATGCCAACGACACGCGGTGTTCCCAAGCGGTCACCCATCCAAGTACTGACCGCGCCCAATGTTGCTTAACTTCGGTGATCGGACGAGAACCGGTGTATTCAACGTGGTATGGTCGTTGCCGAATGTCGAGAGACTCTTCTTGCATCCATTGGCCTGAGGGAGAAAGAACAAAATTTAATATAATTGAGAAAAAAAAAAAAGAATGCCAACGACACGCGGTGTTCCCAAGCGGTCACCCATCCAAGTACTGACCGCGCCCAATGTTGCTTAACTTCGGTGATCGGACGAGAACCGGTGTATTCAACGTGGTATGGTCGTTGCCGAATGTCGAGAGACTCTTCTTGCATCCATTGGCCTGAGGGAGAAAGAACGAAATTTAATATAATTGAGAAAAAAAAAGGAATGCCAACGACACGCGGTGTTCCCAAGCGGTCACCCATCCAAGTACTGACCGCGCCCAATGTTGCTTAACTTCGGTGATCGGACGAGAACCGGTGTATTCAACGTGGTATGGTCGTTGCCAAATGTCGAGAGACTCTTCTTGCATCCATTGGCCTGAGGGAGAAAGAACGAAATTTAATATAATTGAGAAAAAAAAAAAGAATGCCAACGACACGCGGTGTTCCCAAGCGGTCACCCATCCAAGTACTGACCGCGCCCAATGTTGCTTAACTTCGGTGATCGGACGAGAACCGGTGTATTCAACGTGGTATGGTCGTTGCCGAATGTCGAGAGACTCTTCTTGCATCCATTGGCCTGAGGGAGAAAGAACGAAATTTAATATAATTGAGAAAAAAAAAGGAATGCCAACGACACGCGGTGTTCCCAAGCGGTCACCCATCCAAGTACTGACCGCGCCCAATGTTGCTTAACTTCGGTGATCGGACGAGAACCGGTGTATTCAACGTGGTATGGTCGTTGCCGAATGTCGAGAGACTCTTCTTGCATCCATTGGCCTGAGGGAGAAAGAACGAAATTTAATATAATTGAGAAAAAAAAAAAAGAATGCCAACGACACGCGGTGTTCCCAAGCGGTCACCCATCCAAGTACTGACCGCGCCCAATGTTGCTTAACTTCGGTGATCGGACGAGAACCGGTGTATTCAACGTGGTATGGTCGTTGCCGAATGTCGAGAGACTCTTCTTGCATCCATTGGCCTAAGGGAGAAAGAACGAAATTTAATATAATTGAGAAAAAAAAAAAAGAATGCCAACGACACGCGGTGTTCCCAAGCGGTCACCCATCCAAGTACTGACCGCGCCCAATGTTGCTTAACTTCGGTGATCGGACGAGAACCGGTGTATTCAACGTGGTATGGTCGTTGCCGAATGTCGAGAGACTCTTCTTGCATCCATTGGCCTGAGGGAGAAAGAACGAAATTTAATATAATTGAGAAAAAAAAAAAGAATGCCAACGACACGCGGTGTTCCCAAGCGGTCACCCATCCAAGTACTGACCGCGCCCAATGTTGCTTAACTTCGGTGATCGGACGAGAACCGGTGTATTCAACGTGGTATGGTCGTTGCCGAATGTCGAGAGACTCTTCTTGCATCCATTGGCCTAAGGGAGAAAGAACGAAATTTAATATAATTGAGAAAAAAAAAAGAATGCCAACGACACGCGGTGTTCCCAAGCGGTCACCCATCCAAGTACTGACCGCGCCCAATGTTGCTTAACTTCGGTGATCGGACGAGAACCGGTGTATTCAACGTGGTATGGTCGTTGCCGAATGTCGAGAGACTCTTCTTGCATCCATTGGCCTGAGGGAGAAAGAACGAAATTTAATATAATTGAGAAAAAAAAAAGAATGCCAACGACACGCGGTGTTCCCAAGCGGTCACCCATCCAAGTACTGACCGCGCCCAATGTTGCTTAACTTCGGTGATCGGACGAGAACCGGTGTATTCAACGTGGTATGGTCGTTGCCGAATGTCGAGAGACTCTTCTTGCATCCATTGGCCTGAGGGAGAAAGAACGAAATTTAATATAATTGAGAAAAAAAAAAAAGAATGCCAACGACACGCGGTGTTCCCAAGCGGTCACCCATCCAAGTACTGACCGCGCCCAATGTTGCTTAACTTCGGTGATCGGACGAGAACCGGTGTATTCAACGTGGTATGGTCGTTGCCGAATGTCGAGAGACTCTTCTTGCATCCATTGGCCTAAGGGAGAAAAAACGAAATTTAATATAATTGAGAAAAAAAAAAAAGAATGCCAACGACACGCGGTGTTCCCAAGCGGTCACCCATCCAAGTACTGACCGCGCCCAATGTTGCTTAACTTCGGTGATCGGACGAGAACCGGTGTATTCAACGTGGTATGGTCGTTGCCGAATGTCGAGAGACTCTTCTTGCATCCATTGGCCTAAGGGAGAAAGAACGAAATTTAATATAATTGAGAAAAAAAAAAAAGAATGCCAACGACACGCGGTGTTCCCAAGCGGTCACCCATCCAAGTACTGACCGCGCCCAATGTTGCTTAACTTCGGTGATCGGACGAGAACCGGTGTATTCAACGTGGTATGGTCGTTGCCGAATGTCGAGAGACTCTTCTTGCATCCATTGGCCTGAGGGAGAAAGAACGAAATTTAATATAATTGAGAAAAAAAAAAGAATGCCAACGACACGCGGTGTTCCCAAGCGGTCACCCATCCAAGTACTGACCGCGCCCAATGTTGCTTAACTTCGGTGATCGGACGAGAACCGGTGTATTCAACGTGGTATGGTCGTTGCCGAATGTCGAGAGACTCTTCTTGCATCCATTGGCCTGAGGGAGAAAGAACGAAATTTAATATAATTGAGAAAAAAAAAAAGAATGCCAACGACACGCGGTGTTCCCAAGCGGTCACCCATCCAAGTACTGACCGCGCCCAATGTTGCTTAACTTCGGTGATCGGACGAGAACCGGTGTATTCAACGTGGTATGGTCGTTGCCGAATGTCGAGAGACTCTTCTTGCATCCATTGGCCTAAGGGAGAAAGAACGAAATTTAATATAATTGAGAAAAAAAAAAAAGAATGCCAACGACACGCGGTGTTCCCAAGCGGTCACCCATCCAAGTACTGACCGCGCCCAATGTTGCTTAACTTCGGTGATCGGACGAGAACCGGTGTATTCAACGTGGTATGGTCGTTGCCGAATGTCGAGAGACTCTTCTTGCATCCATTGGCCTGAGGGAGAAAGAACGAAATTTAATATAATTGAGAAAAAAAAAAAAGAATGCCAACGACACGCGGTGTTCCCAAGCGGTCACCCATCCAAGTACTGACCGCGCCCAATGTTGCTTAACTTCGGTGATCGGACGAGAACCGGTGTATTCAACGTGGTATGGTCGTTGCCGAATGTCGAGAGACTCTTCTTGCATCCATTGGCCTAAGGGAGAAAGAACGAAATTTAATATAATTGAGAAAAAAAAAAAGAATGCCAACGACACGCGGTGTTCCCAAGCGGTCACCCATCCAAGTACTGACCGCGCCCAATGTTGCTTAACTTCGGTGATCGGACGAGAACCGGTGTATTCAACGTGGTATGGTCGTTGCCGAATGTCGAGAGACTCTTCTTGCATCCATTGGCCTGAGGGAGAAAGAACAAAATTTAATATAATTGAGAAAAAAAAAAAAGAATGCCAACGACACGCGGTGTTCCCAAGCGGTCACCCATCCAAGTACTGACCGCGCCCAATGTTGCTTAACTTCGGTGATCGGACGAGAACCGGTGTATTCAACGTGGTATGGTCGTTGCCGAATGTCGAGAGACTCTTCTTGCATCCATTGGCCTGAGGGAGAAAGAACGAAATTTAATATAATTGAGAAAAAAAAAGGAATGCCAACGACACGCGGTGTTCCCAAGCGGTCACCCATCCAAGTACTGACCGCGCCCAATGTTGCTTAACTTCGGTGATCGGACGAGAACCGGTGTATTCAACGTGGTATGGTCGTTGCCAAATGTCGAGAGACTCTTCTTGCATCCATTGGCCTGAGGGAGAAAGAACGAAATTTAATATAATTGAGAAAAAAAAAAAGAATGCCAACGACACGCGGTGTTCCCAAGCGGTCACCCATCCAAGTACTGACCGCGCCCAATGTTGCTTAACTTCGGTGATCGGACGAGAACCGGTGTATTCAACGTGGTATGGTCGTTGCCGAATGTCGAGAGACTCTTCTTGCATCCATTGGCCTGAGGGAGAAAGAACGAAATTTAATATAATTGAGAAAAAAAAAGGAATGCCAACGACACGCGGTGTTCCCAAGCGGTCACCCATCCAAGTACTGACCGCGCCCAATGTTGCTTAACTTCGGTGATCGGACGAGAACCGGTGTATTCAACGTGGTATGGTCGTTGCCGAATGTCGAGAGACTCTTCTTGCATCCATTGGCCTGAGGGAGAAAGAACGAAATTTAATATAATTGAGAAAAAAAAAAAAGAATGCCAACGACACGCGGTGTTCCCAAGCGGTCACCCATCCAAGTACTGACCGCGCCCAATGTTGCTTAACTTCGGTGATCGGACGAGAACCGGTGTATTCAACGTGGTATGGTCGTTGCCGAATGTCGAGAGACTCTTCTTGCATCCATTGGCCTAAGGGAGAAAGAACGAAATTTAATATAATTGAGAAAAAAAAAAAAGAATGCCAACGACACGCGGTGTTCCCAAGCGGTCACCCATCCAAGTACTGACCGCGCCCAATGTTGCTTAACTTCGGTGATCGGACGAGAACCGGTGTATTCAACGTGGTATGGTCGTTGCCGAATGTCGAGAGACTCTTCTTGCATCCATTGGCCTGAGGGAGAAAGAACGAAATTTAATATAATTGAGAAAAAAAAAAAGAATGCCAACGACACGCGGTGTTCCCAAGCGGTCACCCATCCAAGTACTGACCGCGCCCAATGTTGCTTAACTTCGGTGATCGGACGAGAACCGGTGTATTCAACGTGGTATGGTCGTTGCCGAATGTCGAGAGACTCTTCTTGCATCCATTGGCCTAAGGGAGAAAGAACGAAATTTAATATAATTGAGAAAAAAAAAAAAGAATGCCAACGACACGCGGTGTTCCCAAGCGGTCACCCATCCAAGTACTGACCGCGCCCAATGTTGCTTAACTTCGGTGATCGGACGAGAACCGGTGTATTCAACGTGGTATGGTCGTTGCCGAATGTCGAGAGACTCTTCTTGCATCCATTGGCCTGAGGGAGAAAGAACGAAATTTAATATAATTGAGAAAAAAAAAAAAAGAATGCCAACGACACGCGGTGTTCCCAAGCGGTCACCCATCCAAGTACTGACCGCGCCCAATGTTGCTTAACTTCGGTGATCGGACGAGAACCGGTGTATTCAACGTGGTATGGTCGTTGCCGAATGTCGAGAGACTCTTCTTGCATCCATTGGCCTGAGGGAGAAAGAACGAAATTTAATATAATTGAGAAAAAAAAAGGAATGCCAACGACACGCGGTGTTCCCAAGCGGTCACCCATCCAAGTACTGACCGCGCCCAATGTTGCTTAACTTCGGTGATCGGACGAGAACCGGTGTATTCAACGTGGTATGGTCGTTGCCAAATGTCGAGAGACTCTTCTTGCATCCATTGGCCTGAGGGAGAAAGAACGAAATTTAATATAATTGAGAAAAAAAAAAAGAATGCCAACGACACGCGGTGTTCCCAAGCGGTCACCCATCCAAGTACTGACCGCGCCCAATGTTGCTTAACTTCGGTGATCGGACGAGAACCGGTGTATTCAACGTGGTATGGTCGTTGCCGAATGTCGAGAGACTCTTCTTGCATCCATTGGCCTGAGGGAGAAAGAACGAAATTTAATATAATTGAGAAAAAAAAAGGAATGCCAACGACACGCGGTGTTCCCAAGCGGTCACCCATCCAAGTACTGACCGCGCCCAATGTTGCTTAACTTCGGTGATCGGACGAGAACCGGTGTTTTTTTTTTTTTTTATAAATGTTTATTAATGCTATGAATTTTACATTTTGCTTTTCAACAAATATCTTCAATAAACACAAGATTGCTTTTACATAGATTCTGATCTTTTACCTTAAACTAACGCGCTATTCGTCACAACGCACCATAGTTATATAAAATTTTTTGTACACAGAGTTACATTTTTGGTTCAAGTTTCATTGCAGTATCCTATCATTAGAGAGTAAAATTACCTTAGGCAGTAATTTTTTACATTATCAATAGTTTTTAAATTGTTTTTATCCAGAAATAGGCAGTGGAAAAACTGGATGAGGCGATATTATTTATTTGTTCAGGGAAATTAGGGGTAGAGGCTATATGTACAATATTTACAGTAAATTTTTGTCTGCACTGACGTCCTTAACACTAATCTTATAACTAGTCCGTGGCTAGCCACCAGAACCCTTTCATATTTTCTCTATGTTTATCTTTGGTGTCTCTTTGGGAAATAGCTCTACTGAATCTCCATATGGTATTTACGGTCAGACCATTTAGGTTCGGTTCGTAATTTATTGTTTTATTGTGTACTCGTCTATTCACATGGTATATTATCGGGATGTTATTACGGTCTTGCAGGTAGTTGTTTTTGTCTAGGTATAGAAACGCTTCGGGAGGTACATACATATCCTGTTTCTAAGGTACGCGCATGATACATCGGGTTCGGGTATGTCGCGCTAAATATTAGGCTATTGTCCTTTATTGTCGATGCTTGCGCAAAGTGAGTTCTGATCAATTTCAATATGTGACAGTCTATACGGTGTATGTTCGCTAGGTCGTAAATTTTTTTGTTGCTTATAAATTCCTGAAACTCCGATTCGGCCGTTCGGTATTTGCCTAAACAAGCTCTGATGCATTTCCGCTCAAATGCTCTAATTTTCTCCATTTGCGAGGCCGCCACGTTCCACCATATGGGACAGCCGTACGTAAGTATAGGTCTAACCAGTGCCTGATAGCAAAGGATTTTAACTCTAGGATTTAGATGTTTTGAATAAAATAATCTTTTTGTTTTCCAGAAGGAATTCCTGGCTTTTACTAATTGCGTCTCGATATGTTGGTGAAAGTTTAGTCTTTCGTCTAGTATCACGCCCAAGTATCTGACGTGTGATTTATGCGGTATGGTTTGACCCTCGCTACCTGTTTCTTTTATGCTGAATTTTTTACAGTGATTCCTATCTGCGCGGCTCATTTCGCTAATTTTTGGTCGAAACAGTACCGTCTCGCATTTGCTGGCGTTAATTTTCAGTTTCCAAGTCCGGTAATAGGATTGTATTTTCCTGAATAATTCCTGTAATTCTATCTCGATCTTTTTATTGTTGTCTCCCGTAACGTAAATGATAAGGTCGTCTGCGAAAGCTAGTGATCGTTTCTGAACGGATGTGTTTTGATCGAATAAATCTAGAATATCGCTGTTATATATGTTGAAAAGGACGGGTGAATTCACCGTGCCTTGCTGAAGTCCGTTTTCAACCGCGAATACTTTGCTGGATGTTTCGTTGCCTTCTGACGTGACAAATGATTTATTCGATATCATATTCCAGATTGTTCCTATCAGGCGTTTCGGAAAGCCTTTTTTAATCATCTTGTACATAAGACCGTCTATCCATACCGTGTCGAAAGCTTTTTCTAGATCTATCAAGCACGCGCCTACTCGCTGGTTGGCGTTTAGTGCCCAGCATATGTCCGACGTCAGTTTATTTATTGCATGTAAAGTTGAGTGTTTGTGTCTGAATCCGAACTGGTGTTCCGGTATGATATTATTTTCCGTGCAGAATGCTACCAGAGAGATGTTTATCACTACCTCGTATACTTTGCTAATATTCGGAAGAAGGCTTATGGGACGCAAGTTGGCGGGTGACGATCCATCCTTGTCTTTTTTCGTGATTGCAATTACCTTTGCTTTTTTCCATTCCGTGGGGAAGTACATATTATTCAATGCATTATTGAACAGTACCGTGTAGTACCATTTTATTTTTTCGGGTAGATGTTTCAACACGATGTTGGGGATTCCGTCGAGTCCCGAGGAAGTTTTGTTATTTATTTTAGTGAATATTTTGCTTACAGCAGAGAATTTAGAAAAGTAAGGAATCTGATCGTTCGGTTGTTTAGGATTATCGGCCGTGTTATCGTCATTGAATGTGCAGACCGTTTTGTTATTTACTCTATCCGTTTTCAACTCTTCTCTAAGTTCGTTTGTTTTGGCTAGAATTATTCTAGTCAGTTGTTCGCGTCCGAGATTGTTGTTCTGTTTGTGTGTGTTGGCAAAGTGCGCACCGATCACGTTTAATTTTTCTGAAATTTGTGTAATTATGAAATTATTATCCGTATCCTTATCGACGCTAAGTGGGTCAATACCCGCTTCTTGCAAGAGGTCGGTTTTCTCCCGTGGTATTCTGAGAGTGGCACTTGAGACGGTTCCTTTGGGTCTAAATATTTGGTTGACCTGAGGGAACATGTTCTTTGGGTCATTTTCGGGTATGCTGCTAATTTTATTCTTCCAGTATTTGTTTATTGAGTTGATGAACTCTTGCTTTAATTCTACTCTGATTTTTTGTAAGATATTTTTCAGAAACTCGAGTTCTCGACTATTGTCACTGGTACGGTTTCGCCGTATTTTGTTCATTCGAGTCAATATGTAACTTTTGTCTTTTTGGATTTTTTGTATTTTTTCGTTTATGTAAGATTCGCATTGGTTTTTACTTTTCCATACCGGGACCGTTTCATTTATCGCGCTTCGGGTGTGTGTCTCTATTTGCTTGAGGAATACGTCGATTTCTTCGTTCGTCAGGTTTTTGTTATTGTAAGTTTGTAGGTCGCACTTGTCCGTCAGGACTTTTTGGAATTTTTTCCAATCTGTTTTTTTGTAGATGAGTCTCAGAGAGTCGTCTTGTATGTCTAACTCTAGATCGTCGCTTGACTCGAGGCAAATTTGCATGAGCATAGCGTTGTGGTCACTGTCGTAAGGTATGGTTTGTAGGGTGTCATCGGTAGGGTTATCTAGAAATTTAACTCTTACGTCGGCCAGGCAAAGATCTATGTAAGAGTTACCTCTAGGATAGGATGGAAGTTCTGTGCTGTATAGCGTCAGTCTGTAGTTTATGTCGTTGTTATCGACCCAGGATCTCAAGGAGAATCCTCTCGGGTTATTCGCGTCATTCTTCCAGCTTGTGTGTTTCGCGTTCAGGTCGCCGGCTAGTACGTAATAATTCTGCATACTCTCTAGATCTAGTTTTTTGAATAAGCTGCTAATGTTATTGATAAATTGTTGGTTTTTTCCATACGCTGCGTATGCTGCGATCATGAACAGGTTTTCTGCATTGTTGAGTTTCAGTCGGATGATTGTTGTTTCTAATAAATTTTGTTCTTTGTTAGTCAGACTGCTTATTGTAATTGTTTCGTATTTTAGTGGTTTTTTTACTAGTATCGCTGTCCCACCCCCCTGTGTCGCGTTCGGTCTATCGGTGCGTATCGTGTTATAGTCCTTGAATTGTGTTTTGTGTGCTTTGTTCAATTTCGTTTCGCAAATGAGTACTATGTCCGGCTTGTGCCTGTTGACTAGGTTAAGGAGGTTTGCTCGTCTCTGATTAGTTATCAGCGAATTGACATTGATGGACATTATTTTCAGGTATTTCAAAAGAATTGATTTAGAATCATGCGTTTTATTTCGATCGTCTGTTAGTGTCGCGGGCATTACGGCGCTAAGTTGTCAATTATACTGAATATAGAGTCTATTCTGTCTTCATTAGATTTAGCTAGATTTCTTATTTCTTCTAATTGCGACTGCAGGTGAATCTGTAGTTGTTTTATCGAGTTTGTAATGGTAGTATTAAATCCTTCTAATATTTTCGAGATATCGGAAGACTGCGGTAGACTATTACCAATATCGTTCGCGTTTGCTCTTGAATTATTTATAGTATTCACCGGGCTGCATGTAGCGGTTTCAGTTTCGTTTTGATGCGGTTGAGACGTTTCGGTATTATTTCTAACGGCGTCCGAAAATGAAAAATTTGCACTGTACCGCTTCGCAATATTTGCTGTTTTGTTTACAACGGGTGCTTTAGATTTATTGATTTTCTCTCGCAATTTTTCTTTCAACGCTAATAATTTCGGGCATCCCCTGTAAGATGCGGGATGTCCGAAATCTTTACAGTTTACGCAATATATTTTATCTTTCTCGATTTTATCGTCTTTCTTGATTTTGCAATCACCCGGTTCGTTGGAATCACTGCATTTAACGCAGCGGAACTCCATGAAGCAGTTCCTAGCCGTATGGCCTATCAGCTGGCAATTGAAACATTGAGTTACTTCTTTCTTCTTCAGTTTTTCCCATCTTACGACTTGGTGCTTTATGTACTTGATTTTAAAAAGGTTATTCGCGAGACTGTCCGGCGAGATTTGGACGAGAAAAATCGGCAGTGACAATTCCTTTGCCGTGGAATTTTTGGTTTTGAACTGAGATACTTTCGTAAAGTTGACCTGTGGCGTTTTCAGGCTATGTAATTCCGAGAGAATTTCGTCACTATCAAAAGTGTTATTCAGACCCTTGATTAGATAGGTCTGAGGTTTTTCGATTGCTGGGGTGTATGTGTAAAATATCGTATTGGTTGCATGCAACAGTGTCTTTGCCTTATTGTAATCACTAAGTTTTTCCATGTACAATATGTGCTTACCATTACTTATTCTTTTTATATAAAAGTCTTTAGTTTTAAGTTGTTCTTCGATGAGTGAAGCCGTCTCCTTAGGGTCCTGACGGATAATATTTATTGGGGGTGGTCTGTTCATCTTCTTCGACCGCGCTGGGGCATCGCTTGCCACTTGAAGTGGGCTTGGTGAGTCTTCGCCGGCTTCGCTACAGGGGTACCGAGCAGAGTCTTCGGTTGATTTATGACCCGGTTGTTTCTTGCTGTTCACCGTACCAATGGAAACTCTTTGTGATCGTGAGAGTTCGTTTTTTCTTTTGATATCTTCGAATATCGATGATCTTTTTGGATCATCACTATCCTTATCTATTTCGGTTTCAAGGATTGCGAATCTATTTTGATGGAAGAACTGTGGTTGACAGTTTTGCCTTGCCGGTTCGACGCCTTGGCCACTTGCCGGACGGTCGTCTGCTAAATGAATTATTTCACCTGTACTCGGTGGGGTGACTGATTCGTCTTCGGTCTCCATTGTATAGGGATCGTTGTTTTCCAATCTTGAATTTGACGGAACGCCTTCGACTCGTGTGTTCGAGTTTCTCTCAATAAGATTCGGTTTCGGGTTCAGTTTAGGTTTCTTGTCGTCTTTAGAGGACTTATCTCCGGTCGGAAGGCTTTGACGCATTATTATCGGCGCACATGAATTTTTAGCACTTACTATCCTTGCAATGTTACAATCTGCAAGCACTTGACTTTTTCGTTTTATTGGCGACATGTTGAGTTTTATGTTGTAAACTTGAGCCGAGGCGGCTTCAGACCCATTGTTCCTTAACTTAGTTTGATTATTTATGTTTTATAATTTATTAATTAATTCTATATATTAACACTAATTGATGGTGTCCATACACTAATAATTTTTCTTTTTTTTTTTTCACAGGAAAAAAAAAACCATTCGCACTTTACTTCTGCCGTGGTGGTCACACTTTCACTAGACTTTTTACTGGGCTTGCTGCAGGGGTGCAGTAACTCAGACTAGCACTCAGTAGGGACGTCCTTCCAAGTCAAGAGCCATCCACGAACTGACGAAAACCGGTGTATTCAACGTGGTATGGTCGTTGCCGAATGTCGAGAGACTCTTCTTGCATGGATTGGCCTGAGGGAGAAAGAACGAAATTTAATATAATTGAGAAAGAAAGAAAAAGAATGCCAACGACACGTGGTGTTCCCAAGCGGTCACCCACCCAAGTACTGACCGCGCCCAATGCTGCTTAACTTTGGTGATCGAACGAGAACCGGTATTTTTTTTTTTTTTTATATATAAATATTGATTATTGCCACCATTTTTACATTTTTTTTTTGTTTTCGACAAATACCTATAAGGAACACAAGATTGGTTTTACATAGATTGTTATATTCTACTTCAAACTAATGCGCTATTCGCCACAACGCATCCTGAATAAGTTTTTCTTATATCGAGAGTTACATTTTTGATTAGAGTTTCATCGCAAGATTCTACATCCACAGAACAAAATCTACTAAGGTAATAATTTTTTTACATTACTTATAACTTTTGTATTGTTCTTACATAGAAATAGGCGAAGGAAAAACTAGAAGAAACGATATTATTTAATTGTTCAGGGAAGTTAGGGCTAGAGACTACGTATAATATTTACAGTGTGACGAGAACCGTTGTATTGAACTTGGTATGGCCGGTACTGAATATTGCAGAGCGCAGACAGTTCGGAAGTATCGTCGCAAATCTCTGAAAGAAAAAATCTTGAAACTCAAACAAAATGATGCCATGTTGCAAACAAGATCGTGGGCAACAAACAGCGAATGGAATCGCAATAAATATTCGCGACGATGCGAGGTGACAAGAAGCATTCATATTTTCGTTAATAATGATAACATGCAATAACCATCTGTATAAATGCATCTTTATACATGTATATTATAGTAGATCAATCCTCATTATGGGTATTCCCGAAATTCAATACCGTCACCCCCCAGAATCTTTCCGAATACATTAAAAAAAAAAAAAAAAACGTTCATGTCGCGTAGTATGCGCGCTGGAAGTGGAACTTTTTTGTCATTGGCAAGGCAAATTATATATGTATGCTTACACATTGAAGTGGTCCTCAATTTGGGGTAAAAAAAATTTCCGTCACGACGCCTCCCGAATTAATTGTTTCAGATAATATAAAAAAATTGTTTCTAAATATCGAAGCCCCTCAATCAATATGGGAGCACGTGCACCAACGAGCATTGGTGTTTTCCAACCGTTTTCCATTCAACTGAAGTTGTTTTTTTTTTTTCGTTTCTCGTTTTCCACCAGCCTTTTTTTCTCAGTTGAAAATCAGTCGGACAAAAATGAAAATTGACTATAACATGAAAAGTTAACCAGCTGATTACAGCTATCAACATAATTGTATATTGAATTTAATATTTCTCTCTGGAACTTGTTTCTACACCACTTATTTTCAATGCATCTTTCATTTCATCAATCTTCTTGAAATCAACTCGAGGAAGTGTTACTTTTGGAAATGGCCATGCGGTATTAGGATCAATGGATATTGGATTTATGAAGCGATCTGTCAATTCCTCCAAACTCTGACCCCAACTACTGTTCAAAATAAACTCCATCGTTGCTCTATCCGCAAGCAACCGATGTCCGTCTTCGTTAAGCGACTCCAACAGCTCAACCATCAAAGTCTGAAAGATGTTGACATTACAGATATTATATCGACAGTATTTTGCAGAGAAAATGTTGACGAAATTAATAAGTTAATAGTAATTACGTGATTCTTGTTGCTCAGTAGTCTGAGATCACAGTAAAATTGGTACAAATTAACGATTGTCTTTTTGTATACTGCAGAAACATTTTCAAAATTATCTTCAAGAATTTTTCGCGACGATTTTCCGTCGAGGACCGAATTATACTGCGATGCCTTTCTGGTATACCATTTGTCAAAAAATCTACCGACCACTTCTACTTGGACAGGAAAACACTTTGTGCTACCTATAAAACGCGAACATTTAATAAAAAAATGTCGACAGAGTTGAAAAATCTCCTCTTCTGGTGCTTCAATCAAATTCACCAAGTACTGTGGATAAACTAAGAGCAATCCTGTTACAGCCTCGGAAGAATACTCCTTAGCGGCTGAACTAAATGCTTTTAACACTGCATCATTCGAATTGTTAATCTTTGCACAGTAAACTAATCTACAAATTTGAGTAGCCCGGTCATCCTCGATAAAATGTAACATTGACCTCCTCTGAGGCTCCTCCATCCTACTATTGCTACTACATTTGTTTGGTCAATACATCAAGCCGCGGTAAGTGCCGCAATTCAAATTTGAATAATTATCTGTTCCCGCCAGCTTTCCATGATTATCTGCGACTAGCTTCATGTGGTGACGTCCCGTTCAACGTCTAACTACAATCATGTCTAGTTAGTCAATACCGATAACCAGAGTGAAAATAAATATAGCAAAGTCTTTCCACGATATGTTTTTACCAACTTCGTGGTAACATACATACATCAAAAACAAGTAAAAGTTTGTTTTGTTGGTCAAACTGCTCAATATTCACTATCACTTCCCGCTATGTTCATTGAGCTCGGTATATCCCTAGGCCCGTATAATATCAGATGATAGAATGTCTATCTGTTAGATACATCCGTGACGTGTATCAGCGTGTATAATCAGTACCTGAGAGGGAGATGTTAATTAGGTTATGAGTTTAAGCCAAGATTTAGCAGCTCGCAATAAATTATTAAATTAACAACACACCGCAACAATGTCACGAACAAAATCAGACAAAAACGGAAACACGTCAAAGTCCGAATCTAGTGTTTGGACGCGCGCTATAACAGCCAACTCGGAGTGGCCAGACAAGGTGCTGACACATCAGACAACTGCTACTACACATAATTTATTTACCGCACGATTTCTGTCATACCTATGTATTAAATTCCCATATGTATCTAAATTGTTTTCATTCTCCTCCGTTACATCTAAACAAACGTAGTTACTGACGGATTGTGAACCAAGCTAATTACTTTTCTATCTGCAGGAAGAATTTCTCGACGTGATATACTGGTCTAGACAAGCGATTGGTATTATCGTTGGAGTTGGATGGGGATTGATTCCTTTGAAAGGATTTGTAGCCTTATTATTGTATGTATACCATTTTCACTTGTTATTCAACTATTAAAAATTATCGTCAGACTCGCAGTGTCGTTTTAACCAATTGCCCCCCCCCCCCCCCCCCCCCCCCGCGACCCCTTCAGCTCAGAAATTGACAATAACAGTATAATCGATTCCAAAATATTCAGTCCATTCAATGAAAACCACATTTTGATATTTTCATTTCATCCATTAAATGCGAATAAATATCATAAATGTAAATAACATATTTTTAAGGGCTTACATACAACTTGACAGAAAATTTTTAAACCTATACTTTTGTAAAAATAATTCTACGAATTTTTAAGGAAATTCAAACTTTACCTGGTTTTTGAAAAAAAAAAGATTGTATTTTTTTCCAGTTCGATGAAAAAAAAGAACAAATTTTCCTAAATTATTACGAAAATTGATAATTTTTTACAATGAACCACGGAAATCTACAATTTTTTCATGAAATATTACGAAAATCTACTAATTGTTTAATGAAAAACTATGAAATGTCCATAAGCCCTCAAGTTTCACCACTGAATTAATAACCGCGGTTCTTTTATTACAGATTTTTCTTAGTTAATGCCGGAGTAATGTACGTTTACTTTAGTAATTTTCAACAAGTAGACGAAGAGGAATATGGCGGGGCTTGGGAACTGACTAAAGAAGGATTTATGACATCTTTTGCTGGTTTTTTGGTAAATAAACAACTCAATTATTATATAAAAGAACGAAAAAAAAGATCAGTTTTTTTTTTTTTTCACATCTGCCCATAAACTGAAAAAAATTGATGGTTTTCAAGTCACCGTTTAATATACTGAGTTCCACATATTGTTTCCATTTTAATCCCAGGTCACTTGGATAATAATATATTCCGGTCTGCACTTTGACTGACATATATAATTATTCCGGCCACAATAAACAGCTGCTCAAGAACCTGCCAAAACCAACAGTGAGAAGTCGTCTAGTAGTAATATAAGAAGCTGTAAAATGAAATTCGTTATGATCATTATTTGTTATGAATATCAAGCAGCCAAGCATTTTTATTAACTTTAAGCTAAGCTAGTGAGTAAGCAGGTATGAGTAAGTAAGTATAAATGTTGAATACAATTTAAATACATAACGACATGTAACTTATATTATGGAAGTATTGTATTATAGCACTACTTCGTTACGTTACGTTACATTACGTAAATCTCATCATAAACTCTTTTCACACAGTTATATCAAGCCTTAAATTAATAACGATAGTTTATCAACCTACTACAGTAATGTTATAAATATGTGCATACATACATATATTCATACACAGAACAGCAGCAAGTTATCTTATCTTTGCTATTATCTCTAAATCCTGATCAAAATTGAAGAAACAGATAATGAATCTGATCATCTAAGATCACATCAATGTGTTATCATACCACGAAGGTGATGATACATAAAAAAATTTAATACATTTTTTTTTTTTTAGATTTTTTATTATTTATGAATAGATTCCATATAAATTAACTCTTTGAGTATATTTATACATTTTGTTTAAGCGCATTTTATGTGGAAACGAAACCCTGTGAAATAATCTATATCATCCAATCATAAGTCGTTTTCGTCCACGTGCCTGCACTTCTTTATACTTTATTATAACGTCTCGTTTGTCTTTCGACGTACAGGAGCTCTGATAATTATGCATAATTTTTTGGAACAGAGTTGGCACCTCGGAATGTGCGCTGAGCAATGCTCTTTCAAGAACGTAGAGGTCCACGGCTTTGTCTTCGGCCGTTGATTCGACATGGGCTAAGCCGAAATCTATCAAAACTATATCTCCTGAAAATGGAAATATGTTGAATACATGAGAGAAGGTAATGATAACCGGAAGATTAGCCCAAGGATTAATCAAGGGTTCAATGAAAGTCGAGAAGAAAATAATAAATACTTGATCACCTTCGGATTTTTCTGCCTCGTTTTGTTCTGAGGAATAATTTTTTAAGAGCATGTTCGAGGTGGTGAGATCACCGTGGATTATCCCTTTTGAATGTAATCTGGCAACGGCAGAGCCGACTTTATCCGCTATACAAGTTATCAAATGCTCTACATTTTCTTTATCTGATATATTTTTGTCTATGAATTCTTTCAGCGTAACAGAATCGTCTATGTATTCCATGTAAATACGACGGCGATCAAAATCCACGAGATATAATGCTGGAGTTTTCACGCCTGTTAACAAAAAGAGATGAAACAATTCTAGTCACATGGAATTCATTTCTTATTCTAGCATTTGAAAATAAATAAAGTTCACTTTTTTACCGAGCGCGTTACGTGTTATAATTTTCGTACAAAAATCAAATTTTGAGTCTATTTTCGATCAAAACATATCCTTGAGTCTTGTTACCTTGAGCTGAAGCTCAGCAGATAATGTAGGGATCTCATGGTTGATTACCATGCTGCTCGTTGACGAAAAGGTGAAGCGAAAATTTAAAGGTTTTTTTTTTTTTTCATAGTAAAAAGGTTTTCTGAAGATTCAGAAACGGTTGAAATAGTTAGAAGAGGTTATTTTTGCATTAATAAGATCCTCGTATTACCAGCAGCTTTCGCACGAACAATCGCCCGAGCTTCGCCTTTGGTTCTCTCCTTGGTCAGTAGCGTGTCTAGATCAGGGTGCCTGTATTTTTTGACAAATCTTTCCTTTATTAAGGCTGGTCGCCCCAGATACGTTCCTTTATACAATCGAGCTTCAGCGCCCTGTTTTATAATTTCAAAGCCCTTGATCGTCGGGGTATCCTGACCCATAGTTCTTCCTGTTAAAATATAGGAAAATATATCGTTTAAGAAATTTAAATCGTCGCTCTGACATCACGCCACTTCGTGACTTTAAGCACGGTTATTTTTCTCAAACCTTAACTTTTCAAGAAAATTAAAATTACGAAGGATCCGGAAAAAAGTGAACAAAAAAATTTGTTTCTCTATGACCTTACTCCTCAACTATCCAAAACTTTGAAAATCAAGTATTCGTAAGCCGCCAAGACCCTGTACAAAGTTCTTCTATACATATGACAAAGCAGCGAGATCATGGCGGTCGTGTCGATTGATCTTGATCTATTTTCGTTTTTATTACTTTATAAATTTATTAATCGCTATACATGAACTCTCGTTGACTTTTTCGTGGGACCTTTAGTCGCCCAAAGGAAAAATAACCTGGCGGCCCTGGAACAGTTGCTATGGCTATGTAACTCCCCTGCTAGCGCTAGCGTTGGGCGAATCGATCGTTACTGGGCGTCCTGCGCGCTAATCGCTATCCCGCCGCTATCTGGCTAGTATTCGCCTGTGCATCGCTCGGACCGGTTTTGCATGTATATAAAATCCGTTTCGATGTTATAAATCGGTGGTAAAAGGATTGGAGGATAAAAAATATAAGGAAAAAAAAAAATGAGGGATGAAGTGAAAATGGACGCGAATCGCTTGATAGCCGAAGTTTACAAGAGACCCGCGCTATGGAATCAAAGACACATCTCCTACCATAACCGCGAAGTAACTAACCGCGTTTGGATGGAGATTGCTACGATTTTTAAGCTTCCACGTATGTATGTATTTGTACATACTCAACTACAGTGCAGTGGCTGCTATGACTCTGCTGGCTTCACTACAGGATTACGAAAGCCCTAGACGCGACCCCCTGTCGCTCATCTCACATATCATGCGAACAGCTGTATGAACTGCAGTAGTACGCTGCAGCTCACATCAGCTCCTACTCGTATTTTCTAATCCCTATTAAAATCCTGAACTGCTAACACTAGCCGTAAACTCGGGGACTACGAATATTGAAATACAAGTTTTGTAACACAATGTTTTCAAGATACTATTTCATGCATATAGCGTTTGAGCGTAAAAGAGTTCAGTTGAAGAAATATATTAATCGATAGCAGCTTTGTGAAAAGGAGATATGTTGCGTCTAAAGTTCGTCAACGTACAGGAAATAGGATTTTGTCATGTCATTTCATGTCATGTCATTAGTTAAAAATTATCCAAGCAATTATAGCAGACTAACAAACGATCAGAAACTAGCGAAATTCGGCAACGGTAGATGAAATATAGTAAAGAGAAGATATTGAACGTTGTTTTTGTTACTTTAACGTCATTCAAGGGAAAACATATTTCGGTTTGAATAATCAGGGAATGATAATACAAATTCAAATTAGAAAATAGTTAGACTGTATTGATCGAAGTTGAGAGCCCAGCGTTACGCTCTAGCTTTCACAGTTTAACCAAAGAACTAATATATAGGTATACACATAAACATCCGTCATTTGAGAATAGGGTGGGGGTAATCGAGCGCGCTAGTGTTCGCTAGCGGAATAACCGAATATAGCCTGAAATCAATATCAATCTCTATACATGATAAAATAAACTGTGGTCTCAATGATAAACAAATTCGCGAGAGTGAGGGCTAACAAAGCGCCTGCAGTATCTGCAGTAAAATCAAAGTGCGCTAAAATAGACAATCACCGACTGATCGCGGAGGTTCACAAGAGGCCTGCGCTGTGGGATCACTCTCACAGATTCTACCGCTGTCCTGCTGTCGTTAATACGACTTGGACATACATTGCCAGAATTTTTAAAGTTTCTGGTACGTTTTACAGAAATAGAATGCACAAGACAGTCCCGTTAAATCTCGTTGATCACGATTCAAAACAATAATATTGCCAGTTTTCTAACCTCTTATTTATGCGAGTAGATTATTCGGCCGTCGTGCAGCTAGATCTAATGCAGAGTAGAAATTCGCGTACAGTTTCCATGCTGCCATCTAGTAGAAGCATGAAGGAAACACGTCGAAATTATTTGAAAATATTAACGTATAATTAGATATTCGAAGGCTTATCTTATCCCAAATGGTCAAACATTCGCAAACATTTAATCAAACATTTATATTAAAGTTAGCCAGTAAGATTAATAACAATATGTTGCTGATTCAAAAGATACATTTTCGAAATAGCAGCATCTAATTATGTCTACTTTTTGGTGACTCTTTAAAGGGACAAAATCGCCTTTCGTAATTGGATTAGTTGGATAAAATTGCTGTTGATTTTGGAAATGGAAATTATTATTCATCTAATAACGCAACGGCAACTGTGTGTTTTTTCTAGAACCAGTACTGAAGGCGAAATGGAAGGGGTTGAGAGATACTTTCCGGGCGGAATTAAAGAAGGAACAAGTTTACCGAAAGAGTAAATACCACAGAAGCCGGCCAGTATGGATACATTATAAAAGCCTTCAATTCCTTAAGGAGCAAATGCTGCCGCGGCCGCCGATATGGGAAAGAAATTCCCGAGAAAACGTCGAAGAAGCAGACACAAGTGAGAACGAAAATATCCTGCAAGAAGAGGTGCAGGAGTCACTCTCAGAACACATGATGTCGATGGACACAAACAGTTCTATGAAATTGGATTCCATTAGTCACATAGAAGTTAAGCAAGAGCCAGAGGAGAGTTTTGAAAATTTGGAGTTTCAAAATGTAGCGCAAAATTTCGCGGATAATGAAATGATGTTGCAGAATATTTCACCTGAACAAGTTCTGATGGGTGGATCAGATTCTAACATAAGTTTGACCGTCGATCCACTAGAAGGAGTACGATGCGATGATAACTACTATTTTTTAATGAGTCTACTTCCTCACATCCGAACCCTACCAGCAGAAAAAAGAATGTGGTTGAGGATCCAAATGCAAGAATTGGTGTACAAAGAGGTTTACAAAAGAAACGAATCAACCGATACGCCGGAAATAACTAAGAACTGATAGTTATCCCCCATTATTTGTGGTTTCCGTAATTTGGGAAGGAAAGACTTTTTTTACAATGTGATTTTTTTTTAACATTATTATAGTTCTAAGTCATGCATTTCGACGCGATTGTCGAATGAGCTCTATTTTATTATTGTAATATAATTCTAAGTATTAAAAATTGGATCTCATATATATATATATATATATATATATATATATATATATATATATATATATATATATATATATATATATATATATATATATATATATATATATCTGAAGGCCTATTAAATTGCGTTATCATACCCCCTCCCCGCCGCCACCCGTTTTAAACAACAAATGTGTGTAGTACACATGCGTTCTATGATACCGAAAACTGCGATTGCTGAGTGTCCAACTTTCGAAATTTCCTGCATATGTATCGATTAAAATCTTGTCAAAAATGAAGAACTCAGCGTATATTTTCAACCTACGATCTAACAATAAAACACGTGGTTTTGCAATTAAAAACCTATACAATTCTGAAACATGTCTGCATTTCTATATAACTCACGTTAGGTAGTATGTATGACATACATACATACATACAACGTTTGTAGGAAACTTTATATTTTTCAGAAATCCAACATGTTCATGATTTCTGATATTGTTTCACAGCACATCTTCAGCAAACTCTATTTTCAAACGAAAAAACAGAGGATTTGGAAACAGGCATTGGAAGAAACAACCTTATCGAAATTTGAAAATTGCGCGACGTGTCTGAGTGTTGGTACCCCTGTCACCGAGAAATTTCTAGTATCCTCTTTCCTCGGATGGTCAGCTGTATAATAATTGACAGCTGCCGTAGCCTGCTTCACAGCTGTTATTATTTTCGTTATAAGTTATTTGCGTGGTGTACCGTGATATCTAACTCTTAATATAACAATAAATTGTCTCATACTATTAAACAAACAAACTACATAAAAACACAGAACATGTACAATGTTTGAATTGAGATGGTGCGAGGCTGCCCATGAGCAACACATCGTCCCTTAAAAACATCGTCAACAAATTAAAACCTCTGTTATAACACGCTGCGAAAAACTATCCAATTAATACTCACCACAAATGCTATAAAATGGCGTCCGTCGATTCCGGCGTCGAAACTGGCAACGATTCTAACGACAGCTCTGTCCCACACGAGAACAACATTGCTGCTGCAACTGCTGCTGCTGCTGCTGCTGTTGTATCAAACATAACAAACAATTCAAATCAGGATCTTCTTGCCCCCCATAAACCACTGGGATTACCTATCTTATCCATTTGTCCCGGTTTAACAAGCAATGCCGATGTTCAAAGCACATCGCTGCCAAGTACATCGGGGCCATTAGTTTTACATTCTAGTGCAGAGCCCACTAAGGTAAAGATTAAGTGGTAAGAATCTTCATGAAGCAAAGACGCGTGTTTTTATAACCGTTCATCATTTCAGGTATTGGAATTCCGCATCCCACATATGTACATTGAGGATATATACACAGGGAATGGTCAGCTGTTGAATGCCCAAGTTGACGCGAGCAAAATGAGTGAGTATTTGTTATCCTGATTCGTCTTATGCAATATAGAATGATAATTCAGTCGAGATAAGCTTCTTGCAAGGGATTTGAGGAAGCGATTGATGGTATCAGTAATCCTTATCTCTGTCATTACCGTATTAATAAATGTCACAGAATTTGCAACCCGATTTCACTATTACAAGACAGAAACTGGTCCCTATAGTACTCATTATATCGATGCAAAAAACAGAAGCCATCTAGTCAGAGAATAGAGGGGAAGTGTGGTCACATTTTTGCACAAAGTTGGATCTTTTCAGAAATTCTTGGGAAAGTATATGATGCGTGGGTTCAACTCAGGCTTTCGATGCAGATGTGTAAAAAATGGCTCTCAAGAGGAGTGAACTACTGTTAAATTCTTGGGGATGGAAGATTCAAATAGATTTTATATCATTTTTCAATGTTTTCAAGAGTATTTCAGATCGTTTTGATTAATGATCTTTGAAAGATCTTCGGATTAGTTTCGAGGTTTTTAAATGTTTCAATTCGTTTTGCGGCTAAATCGCAAGTTGATTCAAGGGATTTATAAAGATTTCCAAGAGATCACAATATTTCAGAAGATTTCAATGATTCAAGAAGATTTTCTATTATTTGATAAGATTTCACGGGATTTCTGGAGATTTCAATAGCTTTTATGAGATTCCAGAAGATCGCAAAGATTGCACATGATTTTAGGAATTGTAAAATATTTTTTTACATCATTTGAAAAGCTTTCGTAGGGATTCTGAAGATGTTGAAAATTTGACATGATTTCGAAAGGTTTCAAGGCTTTGAAATAATCTCAATGAAGATTTTAAAGGTTTAAAAATATTTCGATTGATTTCATTGCTAGATTTCAATGATTTCATATAATTTAAAAAGATCTCATGAGATTTCGGAAGATTCCAACAATTCAAAACGATTGCATAATATTTCAAAGGATTCCCGATGATTTCAGAAAATAGGAAAAGTTTTTTTGGGCTCTCAGAATATTGCAAATGGTTTCAAACGATTTCAAGAATTTCAAAAAATGTTTCTACACTATTTCAGAAGATTTCAAACCATTTAAATGATTTTATTAGATTTCATAAGATTTAAAATATTTCATGAAACTTCCAAGATTCCAAAGGTAACGGAAGATTTCAATATTAGGAAACCCTTAGAGTAATTACGTACAATCAGTGTTCCACGTATCTCTTTTTACTCATAAACGAGAAAAATGATCTTCAGAAAAAATTTGGCCTATTTGATCTTTCAAGTCTAAAGATACTAAACCTAGGAAATAATAATGGGTACGATAAGGATTCGCGCTAGATTTAGACTAACGATAAATGTTCAGCATTGAACACTTATAAATCTTCTTCATTGAACGAATAATTATCTTTGAATATTTTGTATTATTGGTCATCTATGAACTGGCATAACTTCAAGTTCTGGTTTTACATGAGCATAACTCTCTATCTCGTTGGTCACGGACAATAAATAAAGACGCAGCGGCACAAGGCATAGTTTTAATATAGCCCAAGTAATTTAAATGCGATAATTGACCGATTGACGCAGCTTCTTTTTGGTGTATCACAGTAGTATCACAGAAAAATAACAGGAAGATGGGTAGAAAGAAAAACTGGCGAAGAGAATTGTGGCGAGATTTCCACGGACATATAGACGAAAGAAAGATGAGACTGGCTGCTGCTACTAACAACGTTGAAATGATGAGACGACTACTGATGAGCGGAGTATTTCCGAATAACCATGACGATCAGGGAAGATCACCTCTCCACTTAGCATCTTCCAGGTTGTTTGATCCGCAGTATTATCAATGCAGTACATCAATTCTTAAGCTGATCTCATTTATTTATTGAAAACATTTTCTTTCAATTGTTCAGAGGCTACACAGACATCGTGCGTCTTTTATTGGAGCACGGCGCAGATCCTAATCAACGTGACTGCTTAGGAAACACGCCTCTACACTTAGCTGCTGCGACGAGTAAAATAGCAGTTGTAACTCTTCTGTTGAAGGCAGGAACAGACGTTCTTTCGTCAGACCAGCACGGTCACAATCCGCTCCAATTAGCTCAGACAAAACTGAAATTATTGCAGAGCTGCAAAGGGTCAGATATGAACAGAATCAAAGAGGAAGTACACAACGTTGTTGGAATGTTGTTAGCTTATTTACAAAGACAGAAAGACGTAAGAGAGCAAGTAGAAGCTTTGAGCACATTTTGTTCTAGATTATCTCTGTCTAGTACTTCAGATCAAATTCAGGGTGACGTTAGGGACTTATTGGCCAACATAGACTCATTAAGTATCACCAGCTAGGTAACGGTAAAAATACGAACATGCAACCATGATTTTGTGTGCTTGATTTATATTTACAAAATTGAGACTGTCGGATGAATGAAAATAAAATAATCGTATAACAATTATTCCGTCGATGCTGATAATCTACATATTTATAATTAGATACGTTATGATACTAACTGAAAATTGATTAGGGATTTAAGTTGGTAGAAAAACTTTTATTCTGGCCTAAAATTGAACAAATTATTTATTTTAGTCAAATCACTAGTACGATTTGAAGGAATATCCTATTGACTCAGTTTTTCTCACGCCTGATTACCTGCCTTTTGAGATATAATTCGGAATTATTTGAGATTTTACGGACTTTGCTTGGCGTGGATCGCTACCAAGGAAAAGTGGTTTTTGTAGGATACAAGTCGCATCATTCGTCTAAAATTTTTGAAACTTTGAGGGAATATTCTAAAGTGATGTAATTTTTGGGTAAGGCAATAATATATAATAAGGTCAGTCTTCTATTGTCGTGCACGTAATGCACTTTTTTTATCTCAACATTAACAAGAAAAAAAGTGGATTAGAATAATGAATTTTCGTATCTAAAAATTGAATTGATCTGTTCCTTCCGAAATTCTATCAACGTAAAATATTTCCTCCAAATTCGAAGAAGTGTTGATAAACGATGCGACCTGTACCCTACGACAATCACTTTTTCCTATGCAAGGCGAAGTTAAACAAATCTGATATAGTGTTGAATTATTTATCAAAACGCTACTAATCAGCGTGTGAAAAGTCCAAATGAATAGAATATTTCCGAAGTGTATACATACCCCGAATAAAACGATAATAGCCAGCGGCCTGGACTAAAATTACTTTAGGTAATTTCCTATCAGCTATTAAAGTAAATTGATTAATAATCAATATGCGTAATCGATGGTGCTGCCTTATACATATAACACAACATCCAAGAATCGCTAATAGAAAAAACCTAATGATAAAACCAGAGCATCGATAAGAACGGAGTACACATTACTCCGATATAAACTGATCCCCATATAAACGTAATCGCAGCCGAATATGTATAGTTTCATTCTCACGAGTCGCACTGTGTCTTTTTAGAATATACATATACATATAAGGTGTCCGTTATTTTGGTCATTTTGGAATTTCATTCATCATACCAAAAAATTATGTTCATACTTGGAAAAAAAAATTCCTACCAAGTTTGAGCCTAACCGATAACGTTAACCCGTCCCCCAAAACGATTGAAAATTTACACGTAAAATACATTGGTTTTTTCGATTTTTTTTTTTTTTAATTAATTCTGTTTGTTAAAATAGATTTAAAAAATTATCCTGCTTCTCATACTTTCTATTAAAGGTAGGGAAAAAAAAATTCGAAAAAAGTTCAAGTATTTTGTAGTCTAACTCGTCAAAAATCATCACTTCTACCGTTTTATTCGCCTTTTATTATGGTTTTTGACAACTTAAACTTACAAGATACTTACACTTTTTTGGATTTTTTTTTCCTACATTCAATAGAAAGTATGAATATCAATCTTACTCAGCAGGATATTCTTTTGAATCGATTATTTTGACTAACAGAAAAAAATTTATCAAAAATCACAAGAAAAAAAAAACGAAAAAACCAATGTATTTTACGTTTGAATATTCAATCGTTTTGGGGGACGGGTTAACGTTATCGGATTAGGCTCAAACTTGGCAGGAACGTTTTTTTCCATAATATAACCATATTTTTTCGGTAGGATGGATGAAATTCCGAAATGACCAAAATAACGGACACCCTAATATATAATACATAATTTTAACAAATATCTACTACATATAATTTAAGTATCCAAGCTATAAACTTATATTATAGGGACTAGCAATTTTTTTTTTTTTTGTTATAGTATACATTAATGAAAATTTTGCTCATTATTATAATAATGGATCATATAGCTGTAGCTGTTCTCGTTTTTATTATTATCATTATTATTATTATTATTATTAGTACTATTATCATAATTTTTTTATTATTTCCCTTCGGTTGTTTTTGTTTTATTTTTGCTAAGCTGTACATAACTGATGTCATAATGATAAATAAATGCATCTGAACTTGTACATAATGATCCGATACACGTTGTAATAAAATAGATATTAATTATATTATCGTTATTATTATCCTAAACATATGACATAGGTATATATCTTGCATATTATCTTATACAAGTTACTCGGAGGCCCTGATTGTGTAGTTATATTACACTTTTCAAAATGATTTTCCTTCAAATACATACATATTATACATGAGGCATTCTTTATAAATTGGGCCACTTTTTTCGAGTGACCTACCGGATGTTTTGAAAAATTTGTCAGTTTGTAGTATGTAACTACTTGAGAGGGGATTCTGTGATTTTCTTCGGGCCACCGGTCAGCATTTACCTTCTTTTGCTTATATCAGGATGTCCAAGAAAATATTGGTTGCTCAAAAAATTCATCAGAACATAAACTTTTTAATCTTTCATCTACTTTCGAATGATGCTAGAGTCATAATTTGCTCGACACGGAAAGGTCAATTTTTCGCAAAAAAAAATAAATAAAATTCAAATAATTTTTTCCAACTAATAACACACGGTACTAATTTTACGGGGCATTTGACATTGTATGAAGACATCGTATTTCGGGGAAATTACGACTATCATCATTTGAAGGTAGATGCAAAAATTAAAAAATTTATGTTCCAATGAATTTTTTGAGCGAGTAATTTTTTTTTAGGTATACTGATATAAAAAAAAAAAAAGGTAAATCCTGATTGGTGAGCTTTAAAAATCTGAAAAAATAACAGAAGCTCCGTTTGAGTAGTTACAATCTAAAATAATAACAAAAATTGTAAAATATAACAGAATTTCAATTCCGACTAGGTGCTAGGATGGCACTGGAAATCTTGAATTAATTTTTGTATATCCGGTTTATATGTGCTTGTGCACATTCTCATAACTTGCCCTAAGAGTCTCTCAGTAATCTGTGATCTGTAACGGGATTTGATATTTTTCATTGTCGAACAAGATGATTCGCATAAGTATGTGGTACCAAAAATTGAGAGCATTCGTTTGTATGCTGAAAGTAAAGTGGGATATTCAGCTGTCTCTTCCATTGCAGTCCAAATATTTAAATTACTATTCCGAATCCGATCGTCTGTCTGTAAGTTCAGTATTTCTGTCTCCAACCGTCCGACGTCAATGTTTGGATCTAGATTGTGTAAAGCCCGCAGAACCTGCTCTAAATTAATTCTTTCTATATCTAATATATAAGTTAATAAATCTGTAAATACTTGCATATCTTTCCAATCTTCGAAACGCGTCTCGAAATTATGTAAAAGTGTCTGTAAGTATTGAACAAAATTTTCTGCTGAAACTTCAATGTCCTTTTCGAAGTTTTGCATACACTTTTGTAAATTTGAAAATGAACCGTAAGGGATTTTATTTTGTTTGAAATGATCGATCCATGAAGTTAAACGTTTTTTAAAAGTGCTTATAAAGTTTAAAAGCTTCCATGCTGTGTGATTTTTTCCTTGTAATGATAAGTTTAACGAATTCAGTTCGTGTGTCAGGTCTACCAAAAAATTTAAATCCAGTAACCATTTCGGGTCTCTTAACTCTTCGTAACTTTCATTTTTAGAATCTAAAAATTTTCTTATATGCGGTACAAGTTCCAAAAACTTATGCAATACCTTGCCAAGACTCAACCATCTAACATTGCTGTGCAAAGATAAATCAGTAGACGTTAGTTCAGATTGTTCTTGTACAAGTTTGAGAAATAATTTGTGTTGCAATGGCCTAGCTTTTATTGAATTAACTATTTTAACAACGATTGTAACAACATGATCCATTTTTACAGCTTTTGCAGACAAAGAGATTTGGTGAACAAGACACTGAAATGTTGTCAGTGGAGGAAAATCAGGATCTTTTTTGCAAAGAGTAGCAAAACAAATATTTTCTCCTACAATTGCAGCAGCTCCGTCAGTGGTTACAGCAACTAATTTGTTTAATGAAACTGCGTGCTTGATTATAGAATCTTTGAATAATGTATACACATCCTGACTGCTCGTAGTTCCTTTTAATGCGAGAGTGTCGAATAGCTCTTCTTTAACAGTCAGGTTGCCAAAAACAAATCTAATAAAAACGTTTATATGCGCAGTGTCTGTTTTGTTGGTAGACTCATCAAGTTGTAGAGAGAAATAAGTACATCGTTTAATGTCTTCTGTTAGTTGTTCTAGAATATTTTCAGTCATTGATTCCAATCTACGGACAACAGTTCTCGCAGATAAACATACATTATTTATCGCTGTGTCAAGTTTCGATTTGTCTTCGGTTCCATTGAAAACTTCTTCTGACAATATATTAAAAGCATGTTTTATTATTTCCCCGTCTGTGAAAGGTTTCCCAGATTTGATTATTAAATGTGAAACTCTGTATGAGATTGCTGTGCTTGCGTCCACACCATAATTAGCGACATTCGAAATTTCAAAAGAATCAAGTTTTCGGGCTTTGAGTACATTAATTTCATTTTCCCGGCATTTGGAACCTACTGGAAATGACTTTTCAAAATCTGAATGTGATTTCTCATAATGTCGTTTGAAATTATAGCTCCGATTATTTGCAAATACTACATCACAAAGTAGACACGTAGCTCCCGTTGATGTTTCCACCACAAGAAAGTCCTCTTCGAAGGTAGAATTAAATTTACGCTTTTTACGAACACTCTGTTTACACGACGAATCCATATTTGTCGTCTATTCAAAGTAGCAATATAAAACGACTTCTGAAGTTCAGCTCGTGAATGTCACTTGAAGACTGTTGTCATTTCGACAATGTGCTGCCTTCTATTGCCGATTTCGATTTATATGACTAATCATGCGACAGTCTCGTAGTATAAATTTAGTTTGTTCGTAAAATGTTGGAACACTTTTGTTTTTCCTCGAATAATTGGCTCTCTTTCCCTTGAACGTACCGCTGCCCCTACCAACGAAATTTCCGGTAAGGACAAGTGACCGTTTTCAGGTAGGCGAGGGGCTTTACGGTCGAATTAATTTCTACTTGGAGCCAAGTTGGCTCTGAGAGCCCGGAGGTGCCGTCCCCTGCCGAAAGATTTACACATTACAAACTGGCGAACTGGGCTCTTGACTTAATCTACAGTACAAATTTCCGCACCGTGTTGACTACGCAATAAACTGCGACATTTGGAAACGTGACTATAATAAAAAATGAAATAAATATTGAGAAAAACAAACCACTTCCCACGAATTTACTACAATTTCTATTGTTCACACGGTAGACATATACATATCTGTCTAGAATATTCATACCAAATTTTATTTGTTTCAGACGATCGGTGCGAAAGTAATCATCATGTATAAAAGATCATCAGTTGAAATAATTTCAGTTCATCAGAATTGCATTTGATGGAAAAATAATGAATAAAAAACATAATTTAAAGCCAAATTAAGGCAAGACTTTATCATTTCATAATCCATTCCCAAACATAGATCCAGAAATTTGATGTCAAGGTGTATGCAACCCCTTATAAAGTAACTCACGTTCAGTTATATGCCTTTTGATGTTTTTTGTTCGAACATTTTTTTTTGCAAAAGCCTTAAAAATTTGTCGCAGTTATTTTCTCCTCGGTAATTTTTATTTTTTAAGTGAAATTTGACGAATTTCTTGACATTTATACAATTGTTTTCGTTTGAACGTTAATTACATTAATATACAACTGTTTAAATAGTGTAATTAAATATAAAAGGATGAGGAATAGATGCAGTTTATGGATTCAAAAAATCAAAAAAAATGAATAAGAGCGAATAATTACAAATAATAATGTATAATATATCAACATAATAAATTTTGAATTTTTATTCATACCTTTTTGTTCAATATATAATAATAATTGCAATAACATGAGCGTAAAGCGCCGTTATATGGCGTTATTTCATATTTATATTTATATTATTTTATAATAACACTTTTTCATTCTTTTAATTATTTTTTGAAAAAATAGAAACATATCAAACGAATTATTATACATAATAAATATTATATAGCATTATGCGATATAGGTAATCATGAAGTATTTTGGAATTTAAATTAGGTAGCCCTTTCATTTCCTTATGAGACAGAGATCAAACCGCCGTTTAATTTTTTACTATAATGATACAACTGTTTTTATATCACCCGACGAAAATTTCGTAAATATATCCAATTTAGTTATATAGACTTCCGAACTCTAAACTGTATTGAAATATTCATTCTATCTGGAATTTAAACGCGTTGATGCTTAAACAGAGATATTATTATTATATACTACCGCATAATGTTTTTATCTAGTTATTTTAAATGTTTATCAAAACAGTTACCGCGTAGGTATTACTATACGCTCATTAAAATACGTATATTTAATGATTCGAGTAAAATAATCGACCCCAATTATACGAATCAACGATCGTCATAATATAGATACACAGTTTATATTTACATTCAAAAACTGCTGATAAGAAATTTAAACTAACAAAAAAAAACCTGCAGTTTTGATTAATTGGAATTATGTTACATTATATATTTAGTTCGGCTATCTCAAATGAACACTATTATATGTCTTTCAGTAGACACATCGAAATGAACTATAAGATTCCAACCGAGAGAGAAAACGTCAATAAATAATAGTATCAACAAGAAGAATAATTTCATTATGCTGCATATTTATTTTGTTAAACTTGTTGAAAAATAAAATAAACTCTGAAATTGGATACTTAACTTCTTTTCAATTTCGTTTATCCGAAAAGAAATTTATCAGAGATAATTAATGTCCACCAGAATTAAATCACTTATGAACTTGTAGAGTCGCACGCACCCATAATTATCATAACATGTTGGAATTTTTAAATCTTTTGCAAATTCGTATTATTATGAATATACATTATTGATTGAGCTCTATAAATTATATTAGGTATATTATGATTATCAGCTGCTCAATAGCTCTTATTAAATATCCGATAATATATATGTATCTGTATATCCATTCCCCAGCTATAACAGTTTAGACAACTGGTTATAATTAATATATTTATCTTATTTGTGTTCGGTAAAAAATTGTCTTCAAAAAAACGATAACAATCACAATTACAATTACACACACACATGCACTATATGTGGCAAAAAAATTCTAACGGTATTTAGCATAATAATGACGGTTTAACAAAATTTATAACGTTGTGTTATTATATGCCAAGCGTTACTTTCTAAATGCGTATTTATTATTCTCAATCTAACATGTCCGTATATTTATATATATTTCTTTCATTGACCTCGCGTAGATGTAACACGAATTAGTTCACCAGAATTATACACTACCTTTAAATATACAGGTTCAGTCAGTTCAAACTCCAAGAATGGGAGCAGCTTGGTTGATGAATTAGGTCCTGCAGCTCGATAAATAATCATCTTATAGAAATTAACAGAAGACAAAAGTTGTAGTAGATTTCATAAGCTAAAAAATGCCGTTTGAAAATTTCAATTACGTGCACGGGGTATCGAACTGCAGGGCCTAATTCACCAACCCAGCTCTTCCCATTCTCGGAGTTCAAACTGACTAACCATATTGTATTATGTTGTGTTGTATTGTATTGTATCGTATTGTATCGTATTTTACAATTAGTCTATAAAATATCTAATCAGGCCTGAAAATTTAATACTATAATAATATAATGACGCAACTTCAATTTGACTATGGTACATATACCTCGATATATCGGTAATTAGATCCCACTAACTAAACTCTAATTTATTATCTCAAACCTTGGGAATAATTTGTATTTTGGAAGGAAAATTACAGCTTTCAAAGCAGGAACGATACTCACATATAATCGATTGAAAAATGTACATTATTTTAATATTATTGTAAATTCTAGATTTATCAGCTCTCACAACCTTTGAAACTATTTATTTATCAATAATCAAGAAAGAAATTTTATTACTATTATCTTCAATATTAATAATAATTGGCTTAGAGAGATATTGACTATTATTCATGAATAAGAGCTTAGAAATATTAACTACAACGACTTATCAATCGAATGGAATATTTGTATACTGTATAATCGTTGTCGAGCCCGCTGCTAGACTTTATTACCCATGCCTATGTAACAGATTAAATTAAATCAAGTGCTCATTACGTTTGCTAGCGATGGAAATACTTCAGCTTGAAGAGGCCCGTAGTCTACGACTTCTCCATCTACCGTTAGATAACCGACCATACCTTCGGCTGGTTCGATTCGGAAAGCTTTTACAGGAATCATCTCAACCCCTGGGCATGTGAGGTGCGAACCATTGCTTAAACCCAATAAGAACTGCAAGAGAGAATTCAAAAATTATTTAATTATAGGAGAGTTTATTTATAAGGCTCAAAGTAATTAGATTATAGCATCGCATGGATCCGTAAAGTTTTATCAAGCTGTTTTCACATCCGAGAAAGAATAAGCTAGACACAAGTTTTGCCATCCAACGTTCATAATTTGTTTATGGCTGAAGTTCAACAACCACTGTCTAAAATTGTAACATTTGAATTGGACTCCGAATTGTAAAGATTTAGTAAAATATTTGCTAGAATTTTAATAATTTATCAACAATTTTATGAATATCTTGAATTTTTATGACTTTTATGCGAATTCTCTGAAAAATATTCTGATCAGATCGATAGAAAATCCTGGATAAATTACAAAGAAATTTTTCAGATTTAAGTGAATTTGGTAAAGATCGATGATTCTTGACCCGATTCGTAAGTTTCTTGATAATTGTACGGATTTTATAGGACTTCAAGAGAAGTTAACAATTTACATCGATTGCTTATTAACTATTAGTTTTTGAATCAGCTGCCGGAGAATAATGCATCAACCATGTATGTTGTACAGTTTCCGTGTACGTGATACCGACCTGTCAAGCTTTTATCCATGATTTATCAATTGCAAACATCGATTACAATTTGAAGTACAATAAAGTTATGAATGTATTACCTGCAAAAGATGCGCTCTGGTGATTCCGGCCCTGATAATGAGGAGCCAAATTATACCATCAGCTAATTTTGCACAAGGTGCGAAGAGGAAGTCTTGTCCAAGGTGCGACTGATAGGAAGCATGAACCATTATGAAATCACCTACGAGTTGAAAACATAACGAACTCAATTAACTTCCTTACGATTTTTTTCATAAATAATTCGGAAGATGCATTCGTTTTGTATCAATAAACCAAAACGGATTAGTCTAATCCAGTACTTGGAAAGTTCTGGATTGAAAACTAATTGAAAAGATGTTTCATTCACTTCTGAATATTGAAAAATACATCAAGCAATTCCATTCAGTTTACTAAGATTCACTAGTGTTAAATGTCAGAACAAAGCATATTGATGCGAACCTTCGATCTGAGTCCATGTTGAAGGTAATGCTGCGGTTAACGCTGGCAAGTTAGATGCAGGGCCGTACATAATGCGAGTATCTCCATCGCCCCTGCCTAGAGAATGAAAAACACATATAATTATTCACAGATAGTGTAATTTGAGATTATAAGAACATAAGAGGGGTATTTTTCTGTGATAACATCAATAGCACACCGATTTGTTATTAGTGTTTGCCATTCCTCTTTGGATAAAGGCACCTCACACCAAATTAGGAAAGTCAACTTTTGTGCTAATTTCATTGACATGTTTTAATAGTTACAATACCTAAGTCCGTATCTTGAGAGTCGTTGAAACTTTGATAACTGGACATGCCTCCGGCACTGTAGTAGGTTGATCTCCTAGAAGTAGCGGAATAAAAACTGTCCAATCTTCTTCTACTGTGAGTGTCAGTTTCCAGAGCCAGACTCTCTGTGATAACTCCATCCTCGGCGGATCTCAGATTGTTTAATCTATCATGTGTGCCGCTCAATTGATCATTGTCTAATGCGTCGTGGTAGCTTCTCGACTCGCAGAGACCTCCGTACCTGATAACATCAAATTAAATTTTGTAAATCAATTTCGTAGATACTATATCTCTCCTTTTCCTCTCTCTAATGAAATTTCGTCATGGAAATAACAAATGTACAAAAAATGAGACACCGTGTTCGTTTCATTTTAGGGAACGAATATTTTTTTTTAACTAGTATTCGAAACATTGTGTGAACCAGATTTCAGGTGTATCAAAATTTCATCAGAATTGTAAGATTCCATGGGAATTTTACGGATATCAGTGGGACTTTTGAAGATCTCACAGATTTCTAATATTTCCGATTTCTGTAGGATTCCCCTTCCCCTAGGAGGTTTCCATTCGGGAATAATTAGGTGAAAGCTGGAAACCGTTTTAATCGCTTGATTTGGACGTAAAATACACTAGATATAGTTTCCACAACGAGTGATGACCGGGACATATTGAAATATTGAAAAATAGGGACAAATTTCTCGTTTTCGATGGGTTTTACAGTGAAAAAGGTAATTTATAAAAGTTAAGAATATATAATCTTCAATAAAAAAAGTCATCAGACATTATGTTGACATAATTTTTCATAAAGGATTGTAAATTTTCGTCGTTTTTTCATAAAAACATTGTACATGTTCGTAGTAAATTAGACAAATTCTCTTTTTTTGTCGATCAATTCAGAAAAAACTGCAATTTTCATGAAAAACTACGAAAAGTTCGAAGTTCCCTGAAAATTCGTAGAAATTCGTAGAATTATTTTCACCAGAGTTTCGTAACTTTTTTGGTCTTTTCCAAGACTTCATGAATTTTTATACGACTTAACGGATTTATTGAAAAGTCTGAGTAGGATTTCACTGATTTCTATAGGAACTTTACGAATTATACGTCGAGTTTTTTTCAAATTCCTCTGGGATTTTTTCCAATTTTTCTGTATACTTATTCACGAACTTTCTAACTCTCCAGAGTTTACGGGTTTCTCTGGATAGAATTCATTGGAGTTGACGAATAACTTTTTTGCATTTCTCGAATTATTGTAAAATTTCATGGTTTTCATGAACAATTTTGAAAATTTCCAAAAAGAATTCTGGGATTCCCCGCATTTCATGAATAATACCCCAGAATTTTACGTAGACCTTATAGAATTGTCTGTATTTTATCATGATTTTCTTTATTTTTCTCAAATTTCACGAACTTCTCTGTAGCGAAACTACGGATTTCTCTCATATTTTATTGTAATTTCATAAATTTATGGAAGATTTCGACGTGTCTCATGAATATAATTCTCAAGAGTTTCACCACGGTTTCACCAGTTCTTCTACCGTTTTATCAATTCTTTTCTGATTTCATATATTTTCTTCCGACTTCACTGAATTCGTGGATAAAAATTTTCGTAAAATCTCTTCAAAATTCACGAATAAAACATTGACAAATTATTTGTAATTCCCGTCTCTGTAATTTCCCGGATTTCATTAATTTGTCTTCAATTTCACAAATTTTCTGGATTTTTTTCCAGATTTCACAACCAATTCTTTACACGTCCGGAGTTTTTTTTTTTTTTACCATCCCACCGTTTTCTTCGAGAGTTCCATGAACTATATTAAGTTATTGAACGTTTTTTCAGACTTTATAATTTTTTTCTTTGTCTGTAATTTTATTGATTTTTCTGGGATTTGATGAATTTTTTCGGAAGTCCTATTGATCCTTTTTTAAATTTGAAGACAAACAAAAAATTAATTAATTCTATATCACTAATTACGTATTTGTGTATAATTACCGGTCAAGATCGTCTCCGTAACTTTTTGAATGAGAAATCTTTCCCGTGTCCCCTTGCAGACAGTCTTTTTGGAATCCATTTTCGTTGTTGCCATTTTCTAACAAAGGTGGTTTGTCGCAAGCCAGATAAGACACCTTACCCTTATAGGTTCGGAGTCCAATAATTCTCGCAACACTCCAAATTGTAAACCTTTGACCACCGATAGCCCGGAGTCGTTCGCTCTCGATATCAATGTCCGATATTAATCCCCAGCCAACGGAGAGGAATGAAAACATTATCTAAACACATGCATTACATGATATGAATTATTATTTGAAACAAGAGGGGGAGAAGTTAGGTAAAGTTTGATACTCCAAAGAAATATGAAAATGATTACCTGGCTTCTCGTTTCCACTCGCACCAGGTCCATAGGTTTCTTTTTACACTTAACGACCGATAAGGTGCTGATAAGCATTGGATTCAAGTCAAATGGTTCTCTGAAAACAAGATACTCTCATGGTTTGACTTTTATTAAGGTAGAAATCGGTTTTCAGATTTCTTATAAACGGGAAAACATAAGAAAGAAACCAATAAACGTTTTATGCAATGTTCGATTTTATAATTTCCAATCACAGAGTCTTAAGCTATAAATACACGGTGCTTGTTTTCGTAATTCTTACGTGCTGGATAGCTTGCTTGATGTGTTTTGTCAATGGCACGCAAGCAATCCAGCACGTAAAAATCATGAAAACCACCTTGTACGGCGGGCTTTAATCTACAACAACAACTCGTATTTAGTACAAATTTATCAGAACCTAATTCCCTGACTGATTGCTGTTTCAATAGACCTTAGATCGCTACGATATCTCTCGTAAATCTGTAGATATATACAGAAATCTATTCCTGCAGTTAGTGCAACTCTAGCTGCAAATTTGACAGACATTTTTACGAGTCTCAGCATGATTTGAGAATCCTTTCGCATAGTCTGATTTCTTCCCTCGTGAAACAACCGTTAAACATTTTTTTGAGAATTTCGATTGCAGCCGTTTCGAAATAATGACTTCCTTACTATTTTACGGAAATACTAGTGCATGAACACTGATGCGTGAACTGCTAGGACACGATGGATGGTCGTCAATAGTACTTATCGTAAAAATGCCATTAATGTAGTATTGTTCATTAATGTAGTTCAAATGCTAGTGTTCATTAGTGTAGTAGTGTAGTTCATTAGTGTCTCATTAACTTTCTTCATTAGCGTTCATTGATTTTTTTTCGTAAGGATACCAATTGATATTTACATGTATTATGTATTAACGACTCAACTATTGTTCTTTCCATCGTGTTCAAATTTGCAATCGACTACTGAAAAGAATTAAAATGAACTGAATTGTATCCCACAATTGATGAACATGGTTGTGATTTTTATGAAGACACCTAAGCCTCTCGGTTTTCTTCCAATATCGGCAAAAAGCACATAAAGTCTACGAGTATCCGTTCCACCGGAAGTTTGGATTGCAAAAACGACGCAATTGCATTGACAACGATAAAGAAAAAAAATAAGAAAAAAATCGAAATACTATAAATCTACTCGGATTCACATTAGCTATCAAACTCTTTGCCGAAATCCATATTCGACAGGATCTAGTCCATCAGGAACAATTTTATTCGAATTTATATTATTCCCTCGATTTTTTTTTTTTATATAACGTGACCTTGCAAAACTCACAGACCGGTTTATAAATGACTGCAGGTATATGAAAAGGAACCCGAAACTTTGCGGAATACCATTATGCATCGAATGAGCCGGGATTTCCAAGACGCGTTGCTGACGCACATCGAGATTTAAAATTTTTATCTACTATTCGACAATTTTTCATACGTTTTTCTTCTGGTTAGGATCAAAGGTTAAAATGTAAGTAAAAAAAGATTTCGTCGTCTCAAATCTCCTCTCAAATTTATTGAATTTTATTTCAAATACGGAAACTTATAGTTCACGAGAGGTTGATTACTGACGATATTTTATGCACACGAAATATCAAGGTTTCATAAAAATTCATAGGATTTTTGAAAGATTTAACAGGATTTCAAAGTACTTCAAAAGATTTCAAAAATTATTTCACACATCTTCAGTGATTTCCAAAGATCTTCAATAATTTCACACGAACCTATTTCATTGATTTAAAATGATTTCCATCGATGTTACAAAAATTTTCAGACATTTTACTTTTTTTACTTCCGTCAAATGTTGAACTTTTTCGCAACTCCGAAGAATGATTTTCTCGGCTGTTTAACAGCGAAAATTTTCTATCTTCGAAATGAACATTTCTCTCGGTAAATCCTTTCCTGTTACTGTTCAAATTAGTTCATTTACAAAACGAAACAAATCGAAACGAAACAAAAGGAGCGAAAACTACTCACTGGTTTCCATGCGCAATCGATTTGGCGAGTCCGTTTCCAGATCCGCATGGAATAATGCCTAAAGGTAATTGCTGCATGGCTCTTTCCCAGTCTGGTCGTTCGAAAAGTCCATTAACAACTTCAAAAACAATGCCGTCTCCACCGACCATCAGTAGCCCACTCCATTGGTATATGTCCTTCGATCTAACAAAGTCCCTAGCGTAATTTGGATACTTCGTGATGTGTATGTCGTAGGACCTTTCAGCTTCTGATAAAATCGGGTGGATTCTACGCTGGAACGTTTCTCTAGCTCGGCCTGGACCCGATTTTGGATTCAGTAGGACCAGTAGCTTCCTCTCTTCTCCTGGACACGCTGAGCAACAAAAAATAAGGAAAAATTTACACCTCATATGCAGAAGCGCTAAAATTCCATAATTTTTTAGTCTGTAGGTCCCAAATAATTTGTTATTTGTTTCCTAAATAAATTTTTTATAACGACTTTGACTCTGTTCGAATGTTTAATAATTTATCAATAAAACCATAATAAAATTATAAAATGTAGATGAAAATATGGTGGGCAATTATAACGACTAATAGCCGTTTTATAAAAGTTGATACTGCGAGTAACATATACCTATATCAGAAATTGATCTTTTAATTATCAGTCCGACGATAGCAACTGCTATAATATATTCTTAGAAATCAATTAACATAGTAAGTGGAGAAATTGTACCGTGACGAGGAAAATCTAGAAGAATAAAAAAGCCGGAGATTTCGGTGCAGTGTTCAGAATTGTCAAGGTCTGTACAGGTTTCAAGTACCAAACCATACTCTTGAGAAAAGCTGTTTAGAAATATTCTTAAAAGGCAAGAAATGCTTGAGAAATAATTCGCAGTTGAAATTATTTTGGATAATCATTGCGGGGTACTACTGGATGTTGACACGCACATATATCTTGATTGGTAGATAAGCATCCGTCACTCAATAAGTTATAACATGATAAGTTTAGCGATAAAATAGGAAAGGAGTTCAGTGGCCATGGTTCAGAATTAAAAAACAAAAGAAGCATTTCCACAGTATAATAATTCGGGAGATTCGAATCCGCTGATCGAATCGGTGAAATTAATTAATGCCTCGTTAGAGAAGAAGGCAAGCAGATGATAAGCAGACATTTATCAAGTGAGAGATTAATTGACACTGACAAAGGAAGAAAAAGTAAAATTCTTTTATTTCCTTTACATCGCAATGCGTTTTTGTGTGAATTATTATACCGCGTTCTCTCTGAGAAATGAACGGAGATCATTACTCATACCGCGTTTTGGAATAAAGAAAACTGCTGCTGCGGGCGGAAGAGTTTGGTACATAATATGTAATGCGCGGTCAGGAGGTAATAAGTTTGACGAAGTACTTAAGCGAAGAATCAAAACAAAGTATGTATGTATGTATGTACAACATGCATAATTAATTACGACAGATTGCAAAACAGGCTACTATACCGTAATGAATCAAGTCAATCAATTCGCGTGTATAATTTACAGCTGGTGGTTAACCGTAGTTTGTAATTACTCATTTTTAATTGATTCTAGTTGTAGGAAATATCGAAAACAATGTTTAGGTACAGCTAATGGAGAAGTCGCTAATAATTAATCCTACTGCTTGCGGCTTTACGGTTTAATGACACTACATATCGATAAAATGCCCCACATGTTTATGTTTGTATTTCCGCATATCACCCGCGGTGACATCGACAAACATTTTACAGATTGTAAGTATTGATGAATATATAACAAACTGTGCGTGACTCAGACCTTGAATTTTTAGCTGATTGAGCTGAAATTATTTAAAAACGTTTAGACGCGCGTTGTAATGGACTAAAAGTCATAAACACGTGATATGATCATGAGAAAACGTGTGAGAATGCTATAAAGTGGACTTTCAGTCACTTAAAACACTAGCTATGTAATATCAGCTAAAACCGCTTAAACACATGTACTCGTATTGCAAACTGTAGGGATAGAATACACTTTGAACATTAACTGAAGCAAGACGAAAAAAACAAAACTTAAGGGGATACAATACGCGTTCTTGATCAACCGAGTTATCGACATTGCAGTTCTTTTGCTGTTCGAAAAACGGAATGACAAAATAAATCGTCGTTAGTGTTATCGAACATTCATTACATGTAGAATTCTGGAGGGTAAAAAAATTAACTGTAGCATACGATGTGTTTTGTATTTTTTAATTATTGCTCAGCAATGCTTTTGACACCATGCCCCGCCATGTCGGCAGATACAGTGAGAAATAAACGAAGCATACAGAACATATTGTATACTAACATTGATTTTTTTGGTTCCCGCAATTCCACATGTAATGAATATTCGATAGCATTATTCACGATTTGTTCTGTCATTCTCCTTTTCAACCAACAGAAAAACTGTATTGTCGATAACTTGGTTGATCAAAAATATAGCACGTGCTAAAAAATTGACTATGACTTGGCGTTATAAAGAGCACTAAATTTCTTTTGGACGGATTATTCGAAGATCAAGAACTAAGCGTGATGAACAACAGGTGTTAATCTTGGTATAGGAATATGTGTATATTCATTGAACAGATGTAGGTATATAGCTCATAAGGAGTTTCATGTTACACTCGGACCTTGTCTAATACCAAGGATATAAGCTATGTAAGTACAGTTTTGCAAGTATGAACTGCAAGGCCGAACCGCGCGTAACGGTTATACTTCGTCGATGAACAATATAATGCACCTCATACATATATTTCTATATCAAGTATCTGTATGCAACTGCACCGTTGCACCTGCACTTCCATGAACAATTTTGAAACTATATCCCGTGACGATTGCTAATTTTTTGCAATAAAGGATTGAGCTAGTTATAAAATGAGAATCCGTTTCTGTGCAATGGATAAACATGGCCGGTCAAATTGAACGGGAGTTCCAAATACCCGTTCAATAATGCTGTTGAGGCGGTGCAACACTCGTTTTTGATCAACCAAGTTAATGACAATACAGTTTTCGTACAGTTCGAAAAACGGAATTCGCGGAAAACAAAAGAAAAATCAACTGTAGGATACAAAGAAACGATTTTTTCTGTCATTCCATAGTTCGAATAGTAGCAAAACTGTAATGTCGATAACTCGTTTGATCAAGGACGAGTAGCGCATCGCCTTAAGATCATCGATCGCTACGGAGATGTCAATTTTTATGATAAAACAGCATACTTCGCTTTTCGCAAATATGAGGATTGCTAATTTTTTTTTGCAAATCAGGATTGAGACAGTAGTAGAATAAATTAGTTTCTGCGTAATGGATAAATATGGTCACTCCATTTGAAAAGCAATTCTAAATTATGCAGTTACGAACATAGATCGTAACGAAAATGCTAGTTTTTATGATAAAACAGAACAGAGTTTACTTTGCAAATATGAAACAATTCAACGTCCATTAAATGAAGTATCATTAATAATACAGTGTCAATAATTTTTCATACAAAATTGTCTGTATTTTCTTAAGAAAAAAAAAAACAAAAAAAAAATTCAATATTGTGTAGTGTAAATACGTACAAATACATTACTACTTTATCATAAGATGCGGTGAATTTTGATGATGGATAACTCGGTACTGTGCTGTACCATTGCACAAGAACTGCACATGCACTTTGCGCGACAAATGAATGCTATTCTTCATTAATCAGAATATAGTTGTTTCATGAACACATTCATTTATGCAGTCTAGTATACATACAAAAGAAATAGCAAATCTGCTATCCTTCACGTGTCTTCATTGCCGTATAAGCTGTCGTAGTTGTTACAGTCGCAGAAGGATATGTCGCAATACGAATTAAAAACAAAAAGTTTATCATAGATTACTTTACTTCTATTACCTTACTTCTATCAATTACTTACTTCTATTAATTTCTATCAGTAATTATACGTATAGTTTTGCGTCACTCTAGTCGTAGTGATCAATCATAATAGGAACCGAGTAACCGCGTTATGAATAACTGAATAACGTAACGAAAATATCTGCAATATTATCATAAACTGGCATGTCAAATGACAACTGTGATCCTGTATACCACTATGTAGCGTAAACATATGCGTGCGATATTTCCTGATTATATGCGTGTACATATGTATGTATACAGTACTTTTATGGCAATATGTTTCCTGAATATTGAGCTATTACGTAAGTGCCTTACACGTCACGGTCTTATTTACCCGACAATGAATAACCAAACATAGATGTTGTATTCATGTGTTTATTATAAAAATTTCGAATATCGTAGACGAAGCGATATCGCTGAATACCAAAAAAACGGATCAAACCAAATGATCAGATTCATGCAGTGAAAGGAATCAGACATTATTTCCCCTTTTAGACGTACTTTCCTTTTCCCACGATATGAGCAGTTGGAATTTCCTGGTTTATCGGTAGTATATGACTGAATGAGGAAAAGGAGAGTGTATATAATAATCATTGTACAACGATCTATCGATGAACTATGTAAAACCCTGACTCTTCCGTGTCTCATATTTTTTAACCGCACGTAAATAATAGATTTTCAGATGTAATCACGAGGCTCATTGACAGTTTCAGTCAGACACAAAAGAATGTTCCAGGATTGTAGTGATTGTATAGTTAGGTAGCATTAGGTAACTTAAGCATAGGCAATTATTCAATAGCTGCGTAGTACTTCAGGGAAAAACTTATTGCCGTAATGTGCGAAAATTTCTGTTCCAGGTATCCATCGGTACAGAGGATTCATTTGTTCGAATAGTTGTTTAATTGACTACTTTCGATTGATCCTTTTGTTCTGAAACGGTTCGTAAAATTGCTTTACAGATACTTTCTGAATCGTTGATTGCGAATTTAAGGTCAAGATTACAAGACTCAAAAAAACTGATCCAAAATTATGCTTCAGTTTCAATTTTTTTCCAAAAAACGTCTGGGAAGTGATTAATGGTAAGAGTTACTTCACTGCAGCTTATGCAACTATTGACGTGATCGTGAAAAAGTTATACTATACGTGCTTCATGCATCATGTTCATTATCATCACACATAGTCGCTTATATAATAAATGATGTTAGGTAGCTATTTTGTTTCATCCGCAAGGTATATAATCGATTTAAAGAAAAATTATACCATCCTTATATATAATTCCAAGTAATTATATTTAATGTAATTAGCTTCCGCAGGCAATTGAGTATAGCTACAATTCGCGGTTAAACTAATTATCTTCATCTTAGGTTCCATTTTTTCTCTAGTTTTCTAGTATGAATCAATCCCGCTTTGAATTTTTAATTAAATCAGCCATTTTTTGACTGCCGATTTTTCTGCAATCATGAAGCTAAAATGTGTCTCAAAGCACATAAAAATTTTGATTCGGCTTACACTTTGCATAATTGTTGTTTCATCAGCGTCGAATTCGGCAATCAATTTTTCTACGACCCTGTGCAGCCTGATGTACTTATTGAACGTAATTTTTTTTCCTGGCAGCGTTTTGATACGACTACGTCCGTACGAAAATAATATTGAATTTTGCATTTAAGGATAACGATGATTGTCCAACATTTACAATTCTTGGCAAAAACAAAAAAACTGATGACTCATATTCAAAATAGCTTTTAAGTATATTGAAACGGTAATTTATTTTTCAACCCGTAAATTTTTAATGAACTATATTTGCAATTTAAAATATTGATAATTATGAAGTATAATCGCACGTTGTTTTTTCGCTTCGTTTTTTTTATTCTTTTGCACTGAGAACCTCTGGTTCAGGAGATTATAGAACTCAGATTAACATGCACGAATGAGATAAGAATTAACTTAAAAGAAAACAAGATCCTTATCGAAATGTTCACACTCTGCTGAACTGATCATCTTTAAATTAGATCAATCAATACCGTAAATTGCGTGGGATATAAATATAGTTCATTATCGAAATTGAGTCACAAATTAGTACACCTATGTATCTGTAACAAAACATTTTTTCGTCATCTTCGCCTTTTAAGTTTATAATTGTATTCAATGAATCATATTTTTCCTTTCGCATAATTTTCTCTTCTCAGTTGATAATTAGCGATTAAAATTCGAAGCCGTGGGATTTCATTGTGGTACAAATTTTGATGACATTTTGCTTCGCTATTACAGAATTAGTGTAAAGTCTTTTTTTGCAATTTAATGAATGGCGTGATTTCAGTCGAACGAGTTTTACACTTGCCACCTTGAAACCTTGAAGTCAAATATTAAAATGAAAACTTTAATCTTTAGAACATCCTTGTAGTCCCGCTTCTGATGCTAATTTATTTCCCACACAATGTACATATATTTAATGGTCGAAGTATGCAGTGTTGCAAAGTACAAAACGTACGCGTAGCACATCATATCTCTCTGAGGTAAAGATGCAAATTTTTGAGGTTGCTTATACTGCGAAAATTAATTCAGTACCTAATCGATTTTTTGACTATAAAATTTATTGTAACCGGCTAAATTTTGTTGTCTATAGTTATGCATTCAATATTAGAGATTTTTGATAGTGAATAACAGATTAAAAAATGATGTTGATTGTGTAACAGATTTATAGCAAACTGTGCAAACTCTAATTTTTTATTTTCGACTGTGCGCCTTTTCACAATCGCTTCGACCCACAGTTCTATATTGATAAACGCGGGCACAATGCTACAGCAGCTTTATACTAAGTGAACATTATTTTTTTTCTTTTCATTTCCCGCTCATTTTTCAACGTCAATCAATCCCCGATTCTTATAATGCTTCGAATAGATATATATCGTATGACGATGATATGCCAAAATTTGAATTAGGTGTACAGTGAAGACAAAATACCGACGCGACGGGGTTAACGATGCTTTAAATTATGCGGTGGAATCGTATATGAGATATCGTCGTGCATGAAATCTGCATGAGATTACGGTTATATCAATGAATTATTGCGCGAAATGTCGGAACAAAATTAGTTTAAAATGTCAGTGACAGTCCTGAATCCTAGAGAAATTCATGAAGTCGCATAGAGCAATTCATGAAATTTCAACACAATCATTGAAATCTCCTCGCAGACTCAGTAAAACCTTCGGAATTGTTTAAAGGAATCTATAAAATATCTGAAGAATTTGTGAAATTAGTTCAAAATATCAATGAAATTCTTGAATCCTATAGAGGAATTCGTGAAATCCGATAGAACGATCTATGAAATTTTAAAATCTCTGCAGTCTCAATACGATCTTTGAAACTTCATAAAGAAATCCATGAATTTTCTGAGAAATTTGTGGGTTTAATGCAAGGTGAAATTCTTGGTTTTTGAGAGGCATTTATGAAATGCCGAGTATTCGATAAAATTTGATAGGAATCTTTGAAATCTCTTTGCAGTTCGCAGTAAGAAGCTCATAGATTCCCGGCTTGAATCCGTAAACACGATTTCCTTAAAAAAAAAAAAACCTTCTTTATTGCTATTTAAACTCGTAATGGTCAGTCAGAAGACATTCGAATTTTTTTTTCAACCAAAAGTACGGCATAGTCTTCGTTGGTTTTTCGCTGGTTCATGTATTCGAATAATTTCAGCGAAACTGTGGTAAGTTCTCAGGTACGAGGAGGCTCTCAACGTCCGTCTTGCATAACGTTGTACTCTGAACTCGCTCGTAAGAATTAGTCCGAACTATAAGAAGTACCTACTATGTCCAGGTGTACGTACATACTTTTACGTAACAAGGCTATTGACCTCGTTCCCGTTGTATATACCAGTACCCCCTATGTATTCCTATGATACGTATACATATCTATACACGAGCTGCATCGATTTTGCTAGGCTGAGGTGCAGTAGCGCATTTGTGCGAGCTACATTCTGCACTTCCGAAATTAAATGATGTGCTATCCGATTTTCAATCTTCAATATCCCTGTGGGAACTTACTTCTTAACTGGGTCACCTTTTTTCCTTCGACTTTATGAATATTTTTCACAATTTGCCAGTTTTATGTAATAAAAAAATGGAACTCACGCAAAGTTACATGAAACCAACGAATATCTCCAGATAATTGTCGTGCTCATGCAATGTCTATATATCACATTTTTCTACTCCTTGTAAACATCTTAGCTTTGAAAGTCGGCTATTCATGCTTCACACTGTCTACGCGTGACCGTGGACCACAAAAATCTGCTGTTCGTGTTTCACTGCAGGCTACTTTTGTGGCCATGAGCAGCTTTCAATGTCAACTGTTCGTGTTTCACAATATGTCTACTTGTGAATACGAACCGTGAAAATCAGTTGTTCATATTTGAAAAGTCTGCATGTATCCATTAACAGTCTTCAAACTCAAGTGTCCATGTCGTACTTTAACTCTTTTGAACTATGAACCATGACAAGAATAGTCTCATTGTGCAACTCATATGGCCATGAACAATTGTCAATGTTAGTTATTAGTGTTTTATAGTGTTTCCTCATCTATGTGAACCGTAAAATATCTGTTCAGTAGTGAACTGTAACACGATCTCTACGGTTTATATTTCATGGTCTTAGTTTGTGCCTGTGAACGACATTTACAACATATCTGCAGAAATCTTTTCTTCTCATTATATTTCTTTGTCTGATTTTGTTCAATACTATAAGTTTATGTGTGCATCGCTGTGTTTTTGAAGTAGATAACAACAGGTCGATCGATCCTCGGCATGAAAAATATTTCCAAAATGTACATACACATACAATGATCAAGAATTTGTAGTCCTGAATTCAAATCACCTTTCTTATGCTCGTAAGATATTCTCACGGTCATTTGCTGGAGTGTTGAAAACAAAAACCTGTATCGGATAATTTCAGAAGCTTGTTTTCTTTTCACGCTATGGAATTTCTGTTTAATTATATTTATTTGGTATCGTACTGTTGATTACGGTTCGTCCGATGTACATTGTAAATCTCTCATATTCGTTATCTTATTACTATCGTGAAAACATTTCTGATGTATAGATATAGATAGACCGTGAGATGATTTCGAAATAATTCCTTCACGTCGATAACCTTTGGCGGTAGTCTCTAGCCTAGCATAGATGCCGGAACACGGTCAGTTAGTGAACAATTTTCGGTCTACCGATAGACTGTTAACCTCTGGCCTGTGGTTTCCAATTACTATAACAACAATTTGAGCATATAAAATTGTTCACATCACATTACATGTAAGCTTGAGCCGATATAGGTAGTAGATACTTGTATCAACGAGCAGGGTTCAGAAAATTTGACTTCGAAATGCTTGCTTAATACGAATGAATAATAATGTATGATTATTTTAAGTTTTAAATTGAACAAATTTCTCGTTATGTCTGTGTACCAAAAATGCAAAATTGCTTACGCAGTACTTATGGATAGACACTTGGTGAGGTTGATTCTGGCACGTATGAAGTTGTACCAAAATTCGTCTCTCTTCTTTTTTGCTAGTATAACCATAGGGAAAAGAAAACAAAAGAACTGTATGTACATGACGCCGGAGTTGATGATAAGAAAAAAAAAAATAAAGAAAATAGAAATACACTAAACTGCTCTTGAAACGTCATTCTCCTAATTACGAAACCGAAATTCAGATAAAATGGGTATTTACGTTCTAGAACCTGGCATTTATGTAGGTGGAGAAAAGATCCTGTTCAGTTTTGTTTGAAAAAACAATCACTGAACCGGTTTGGTAGCTACATTTTCCATAACTAACAGGTAAATTTTATACATTCAGAACATGATTTGCATGACTTCTGTCTTAAATTTGGAGATTTGTGACTCCAGATTTTCAATACCATGTTTTTAATATTTATTTAGGTATCCGTTATCGAATGACGATCACATGAACACAGTTGCGCTGTTCTATACTAGATTCCAACTTATGTAATATTTTTCATTCATCCAGAACGGTTGACCGAATGGGGACTCATTTGACTGGATTGCAAATCAGTTTAATTAACCATGTAACAGCAAAGTGTGATTAATTTTTACCTCTAGTATAGATTTTGCAATATCTAAACAGCTTTGTTGTATATAAACAGGTGGGAAAACACACGAGAAGGATAATACTGACCCGATACTTAGACCAAATTATATGGAGTAATACATACCTGCAATTTACTTTACAATCGGTACAGTAACCTTGATGCAAATTCATCAAATGTCTGCATACTTGTGATAAGATATAGGTATATCACAAAAATTATTGCGTAATGGGTATTTTTTTTTTTTTTACGGTTAGAATAACGGGCGTAATTGACTACGTAATTTCACTATCAATCAATTACATTCTACTCGTTACTGTTTCTGACTTCACTTCCAATTCAGTACAGCTTTTAATTGAATCATAATTTGATTATCAATCAATTACGTTTCGCTCGATTGCTGTTTCTGATTTCGCTTCCATTTCATTACAGCTTTTTAACTCTATACATCTTCTCAACGTAACGTTAACTTTTGAAGAAGCAGTACTCTTCCATGCACATTTGATGGTGAGAGGTAACGTTTGTCGTCAAATTTACCGTGGGCCTAGGAACCAGTTTTCACGTGTTACCGATGATGGATGGAGCGCTGTGTAACGGTACCGATGATCTGATGAATCATTTATCATTTCACATCATGGGATAGGTGAAATAATTGAAGTACCACTGCACGTTGGAGTTGGTTTGATCCAGTTCCTGCACCAATCGTCGACAACCACTTCGCATTAAAGCGAATAGTGGAGTGAGTCTTCGTACGATTTGCATGACCTGGCCACTTATGAACTTAGATATAATTTGTGATACTTAGGTATTTTCATGACGATTATTGTGCGGTAAATTTTACTCTTATCTCAGTAAAAAAAATCCCAAAAGATGGGTATAGCGATTTTGTTTGTAGAACTTGTAACGCCGGACTTGTTGACAATTCGTCCGAAAATTAACGCATACAATATTCTGACAGTCTGCAAGCGATGTACCGTGAGATTTTACCCCGCAAATTATCATGCAGTTTTAAACTCTTTCGTTTGGCTGTGACAATGGCGTATGATAACTTTGAGTACCTTTAACAGTAATTTATCAATTACTGTAATTCTGTTTGTTATCATTCAATAAAAAAAAAACATATAAAGATATACGGTTGAGCGGAATTATTTTATAGATCAAATCACAGTTGGAAGATGACAATATACTTGAATAATATTGAGATTCTGTACGAAAATAGTGATTGCTAAATCATGTTTCTAAAACACTGAAAATTTGTTCTAAAAGATCCTCGACCCACCGCAGAGTTGAATTATGATTTTGTGATGTCAACATTCGTTCAATGATGTTTGATGCTGGAATTTTTTTCAATGAAACACAGCCATTACCAATTCACAGTAACCTAGAACTCAATTTAGAAGATGATGACTATTTGTGATATTCAACATCTTCCGTAGCTTATATTATTCGATTTTCGAATCTCGACCATTGTTGGCCCGTTCAGTGGCCGAAGAATAAGGATTGCTTTTGATCATATAACTGAAAAATACGCTGGAAAATAATAGATACGCAATCGACCCCGCAGCCTTAAAATGGTCCTGCTGCTCAATGTGAAAATTCTGACACCCATTAGCGAATTTCTCGCAGTCTTTTCCTGCATCCACCCCCTCCATAATATTGCTGTTGGACTCTCAATTGGTATATGAATCAATCTTCAACGCAAGCGGGGCTTAACCACTCTCAGAACCCGGTTATAATGCACCACTTCACTAAGTCGTGAAGTGGTTCAAAATTTCACGAAATCATTCAACTCTTTACAAATCACAGTAACTTTTGAAAGCATTATTCATATTTGGACTAAATACTATTTTTATTTTTGATCAGAGTGCAAAATCTGCGGATTACTATTTTTCAAACTCATTTCTAATTTGTAGATATTCTGTCCAGCATACTAAAGAATTTGTTGGAAAACTATGATTGTTGATGGTATCCAAAAATAAATAAAATGCAAAATAAAGAGAGAATTACCTTTAACAGTAATTTATCAATTACTGTAATACCGTTTGTGATCATCCAATAAAAAGAAAACTTATAAAGATACACGGTTGAGCGGAATTATTTTATAGATCAAATAACAGTTGGAAGATGACAATATACTTGAATAATATTGAGATTTTTCTGTACGAAAATAGTGAGGGCTAAAGCAGGTTTGTAAAACACTAAAAATTTGTGAGAATTCTGCTGGAATTTCCAGTCTTGTAATCTTGGCAAAGTATACCTAGAAAACATGCGAAATCTTTTAAAATTCGGCAAATTCTTTTCGACATTTTTGGAAATGCGTGAACATTTTTCTTTGAAGTTTTCCCACAAAATATTTAAAAATAATTTTCTTTGAAAATCTTAAAAATATTTTCGTTCTTTTTTCGATTTTCAATTGGAACCCTGATGAATGGAATCTTTCCAAGTGCCTAAAGTCATGTGAAATATTTCGAAATCTTGAAAATCTAGTGCAAACAAAAACTTATCAGTGATCATTGTTCACCTTGTCGACTCGCGACCATTATTTGAAGTTGTACACACATTCTTTTGCCTACTCAACTGTAATATAACCATAAAGGAACTAAAAGGGCATAATCTATCATGTTAAGTTACCTTGAAAAATTTATTTGTGACTAGTACGAAGTAATAAAATTATTCTGTATCATTTTTCTCACCACTAAGAAGGGACTCCAAATTCCCATGGCTTGGACTGAGCAGTGATTTAGGAACGGGCATTTTTGCTATCAAACATTTGATCGCCAGGCGCCACCTGCTCGCTTCTCTAAGATTGTCTTCGTACTTATCAAAGCTTCTGAATCTCAAAGTAAGGGTGCTTCTCTCCCGCCTCCTAGCGCCTTTAACCCGAGGTTTTTTCATGGGATATGCGTATATGTAGAGATAAACCGAAGTATCGAGTTCGTCATAGGGCTGAATGTTTTCATTAGATTCAACCGCCCTTAGTTGATTCCTCGAAGCCCCAGGGTGACATACGCAAGATCCAGCATTCCGCTTCTTGGATCGCATGCATCTGCACCCTATGATATCGCTCAACGCGATTGTTTCCGTCTTAGACGATCCATTGCATTCTTTACGAAGGCTTAGACCCGTTTCGGTCAATTTAACACGATAGAATGTATTCTTCTTGGAGGTTATGTAGAAAGTTTCCTCCAGCACTGGATTCCCATGAATTTGCGCATCTCCTTCCATGGCAATAGATACAAAAAACGATCACTTATTATTGTAAAATTATTTCGTTGATTATTTCATTTATTATTATCACGTTTTATTTACATCACCGGCGTCTTTCGACACTGCAACGGGGCTGAAAATTTACCATCATCTTGTTTAGTTCAGTTCAAATAGTTCTGTTTTTCTTATTTTCACAAATCTGAGCAGTTTTTATCATCTAATAATACAGTATTGAGTTTAAACCATTACAGCACTCTTTTCATTCATTATTTCATTCGGGTTATTGGTTATTAGTCTTTCAGTAAATAATTGTGGTGCTGATAATTGGTTTTCTTTATTAAACACGGATCAGATGACGATGTCAGATTACCAATTAGGTGTGTAAAAAACCCTGGGAACCAGTCTAACTGAGATAATAGTGATGAAAAGTGTCGATAACAGTTATCACTAACACGCCAAACCTCAATTGTTTTAGATCATTTGTTGGGTATAGTTGGGTTGCCTTTCAGTTAATATAAATAATAACATAATGTGTAAAAATAAGACAGACACGCGCATGATTATCAAATTTTTATATTAATATATTTTTATTAAACACTATGTTTACATAGTTCATTACGGATTGATTGTTGTAAATAATAGATAATTCAACTCAGTAGCCGGTACGTCAATTGTCGCTCGCGCCATGAACCGTGACTCTCGACGTCGACGTTTACTGAATTACTGAATCTCTTCTCCCTCTCTTCGTTTCAACCTGCCTACTTTTCACCCCACTCGTGGTATACGCTGCAGTACTCGCCTCCTTGTGTCGTATATTGTACACTTGTTGTATGTGTAAATGTGAGTATGCATGTACGAAATTCACTGATCGCCGCAGTTTCAACACTTCTATCACCGACGCTCATCCATGCATGCCTGTGGTCCTCATCGAGATAACAGATGGCCGTCGAAGACGTCGAATTAAGAGAGGTCTCAACTCCTAACTGCCCGAATTCTGCGCTCTCTAGTGGCCTGATGATGCCACCTGCTTTATTTACCGATTGACCTACTTCATTTATTCATTGCAGACCCTAAGGTCTGGTTTACAATTAACCCTGCATCACCCTGCGGTACCATTTAAAACACATGGATATCGGGGTCTGAGGTCCCCACGCGCCTAATGAAGGGTTAACGGTAACGCGTAGCAAATGCAGGAAAGATGTTTTGGTGTTTACACATCGGTGTAATAAGTATGTTCATTTGTAAATCCGGCCTTAACTTAGGTTACGAATTTTGTGGCGAAAGCCTGAACTAAGGTAATAGCGGATAAAGTAGGGCCCAGCTTTAAATATGTATGTAATTATTAGGAGAGCGTCTGTTGTAGATTTTACAAGCAAAAGCAACGTGCTTCTGACTGTTTGTTAAAATCGTTTATAAAAATATTTTTTTATTGAAGAAGTAGATACAAAGTTTGTCTAATGATTTATCAACATCGTTCAGGGTATACTATTTGATGTTGAGAAGGATAAAAATCCTCCCTGTAACTGTGGGCGCTCTTGTTGGACTTTGGAGAGCAAAAATAGGCACAGCTGCCGCGCTCTGTGGTTTCTTCGACGAACTATATTATGCGGATTCTCGCTCGTTCGATGATACGCAAAGAAACGGAATAGAATTTGATCACTAACCGTTGTACAACGGATGAATAATCGTAAAAGCTAAGAGTAATAAAATTTCGTTCCTTTTAAGAACGGACATCATATGAGTTTCAACGAGTTTCTGCGCTAGATATCTATAGGGTAATTTCAAACTAGGGAATTCAAACTATCTTTGACCGGAAACTGTTTCTCAACATGTGAAATCCCCAGTGCCGCCACCTATTCGGTTTTCTTTTCGAACGCCGTTCACTTACAGCGGTAAAGGTTTCTTTTTCCGGTGTGTCAAAATGGTAAGATGGTAGACATATTTATTTCGATCGAACGAATCCGTATACATCTGATAACTAGCAAGGAATCGGGACTTGCGAGATAAGTGATACCGTAGAACAGATATTAATTAAATGGATTTTGTGCGCAGGGTATCGACATCAACCACAAACATGACCGAAAGGTTCGGCGAACCGAGCCCAAGTCCCAGGACGTGTACCTCAGGCTTCTCGTCAAGGTATTTACACATCATACATTCTTCATATTTCAAATAAATCGATTCCGATCATCATTCGTCTGCATAATTTCTTGCTAAATCTTAACACTTGCTAATTATAGAGTCTCTTGTTATTCTTTATTTATTTTCATTCAGACACCCAATTTTTAGGTTATGTCTTGTCTATAGAGATCGTATTTGCATGCTGTTTACGACTCTTCCGACACGTGTCCAAACATTGACCAATAATCGAAATCGGTTAACAATCGCCTTTCGAAAACCCGAGAAATCAATTTATTTGTCAAATCGCATCACAAAGTGGACTGAAGCTTACACATACCACATCGCGCTAAGCACCTACAATTTTTTCGTCTAGTTTTCACTGAAGCTTGAGCTTTGTTTACTCATAACAAAATCGTGAAATCCTGTTTTTTTTTATTTTTTCTATGTAACAATTATTGAATAGATTGATTACCAGTAGCAGCTTGTTACTAATGAGACTCGTATTTTGTCGGGATTATCATTTTGAGTCACTTTTTCGATACTTGTGAAACATCGAATCACTTTCAACCATTTCTCAGTTATCAAGACAGTTCTTGTAGTTTTTATCATCAAATTTATGTTAAGGTAGATGTTATCGTAATTTAGGTTACTCTTCAATGATTAAACTTCATTCAGAAAATGCTAAAAGGTAGTTATTCATGCTGCCACCACTGAGCCCTAAATTTTTTGATTAAACGAAACTATGCACAGAAGTCGAAGAGATGTGAGCTTGTGATGAAGTTGTATAAAAATTAGAAGAAAAGTCCTGAAAAAAAAAGAAAAAAAAAAAACACTATATTTGGCTTGAATTCCTATAAAATGTTTCTCAAATCTGACCACATAGCATTTTTGCTGTATCTAGCATTCTTTCTTGCTTCATCTAGAGTAATTTTCTTTTAATTTGTTGCAATCAACCGTTGCTGCCGATTCCAAATCTGATAAAACCAGTTCCAAGTCAATTTTTTATGGTAAATAAAGACTTCTAGATTTTTTGGCGGTTACTTCTTTCACTGTTTTTCGTGTTTTTTGTTTCTTGTTTTTATTTACTAGTCTGATGAAAATTCTCTAATATTATGATCAACTTAGGAACGATAACAACTCAATTTTTTTCTCTTGATCATTTTTCTTTCTGATTTTATTACTTGCAATACGAACAAAGAACTTACCCTACCAAATATTTACAACAGCATTAACAATTTGCGGACCGCACTCTGTGTCAGTTTTCACCATAAGCTGGTTCAATTTGAACGTTCGCTATAGAAATAAAAACATTACGTCGACTTTCCTATTCAGGCTTTTGGCTTTACATCGTCAAAAGTTGCTTATAATGGTCGATACAAGTCATTACCTAAATAAAAGATAGAGTATCAGAGTTCTTCATCAAAACTAAACCATTTATCTTCACCGGAAAGTTTTGACGGAATTAAAAACAGAAACAACTATTTTTCAACAGCTGTATCGCTACCTTGCCAGACGTACGAATTCCAAGTTCAACAAGATCATCCTGAAGCGTCTGTTCATGAGCAAGATAAACCGTCCGCCAATCTCTTTGGCACGTATCATCAGGTTCATGAAAAAGGAAGGCCGTGCTAATCGCATTGCTGTCATTGTCGGAACCGTTACTGACGATGCAAGGATCTTCGATGTCCCCAAGCTAACGGTAGAGAGAATTCTCGGATGATTATTCATGTCTACATAGTTTTCAGCAACTTTCGATCAATCGAAGCTACAGCTCGTTTGTTTATTTCTCATATTTCATCTTATTCTTTAGGTTTGTGCTCTCCGTGTAACCGAAAAGGCTCGAGGCCGCATCTTGAAGGCAGGTGGTGAGCTGATAACATTTGATCAATTGGCACTCCGATCCCCGACTGGAAAGAAGACTGTCTTGATGCAGGGACGTCGTAACGCTCGTGAAGCAGTGAAACACTTTGGGCCAGCACCTGGAGTGCCACACTCGCATACCAAGCCATTGGTTCGTTCAAAGGGACGCAAGTTCGAACGTGCCAGAGGTCGCAGGCGCAGCTGCGGTTACAAGAAGTAAATTCACCATACGCTTTGCTTCGTCGTCATTTTTATCGTCACCAACACGAATTATCTTCAAATTATTCACTTTATTTTAATACCTTGTGTATTGTTTGTCTTGTACAATTCTGTATGAGGGTATGGTGCGAAATAAATGTCGGTATTTACAACTAATCAATCTTTAATAATTCTTCATTTCTTTTACCCTGTTATTCATGATAAAAAATAAGACGATTACAGATCTGCTAATATTCATTTGAGGAATTTCTTAGTTTACAGGTCTGAAAAGCTTTTCTGGTACTTTGTACAGGATTACATTAAAATTATTGCATTTAGGTATATGGTTCAGGTTGAAGAGGTCTGCACAAGCTTGGGGCCCAAAAAATAGGTCGATTTTCAATATTTTTTTCTGATGACAGTATTAGGATAGGGAGATCAGGATCTTACAATTAATACATAATTTTGCCAAGTTCGAGTTTTTTTTTTATTGAAAAATATTGATAAACAATGAAGTTATTGAAATACAAACAAAGTGCTGCCGTCGCTGCATGGCCAATCGGTGTAGGTGATCCTGAATGAAAAATAAAATCATGTACTTCTGGTATACTAATAAAACTTCAAAATGACTGGATACTTTTCGTTCAAAAAGCTAAAAAAACAGGTTGAAGCAAAAGCCCTGACGCGCGTTCGGCGCGGATTCTCTTTTGATCGTCATCGGTTGAATCGAATATTATACTTATAAGTCGATTTTTTGGGTAATTTGTATTGACAGTTAAGGAAAAAATTTAAGCAGATTCAAGATCAATTTATTTACTGTTTTCATCTATTCACATTGAACATTCCGTTGTGCTGAATAAATCTAGTAATGTGATTACGAACTGTTGATAAAGGCAGTCATGTTTCCTCCAAAAGTCTACCGATCTCGTAGAAATGTCGCCAACTTCCGATCAGGCAGCAACCTTTAAAAGAAACAAATAAATTGTACATTATTATTAGTTTTCGGAAAGTGCAAAAATTTGATGATTGGAACAGAAAATTGACAGAAACATTATATCTTTCGTTTTTAAATCGGTTGAGAAATAGTTGTCAGCATGAGGGTTTAAAATTAGAAGTTGCGCTGCTATACGTGTTGATGTATCAAACTATACCTTCAGGGCCGAGTTCAGAAAAATATATGAGGCTTTTGATTATTAAAACTAAATTCTGGACTATCTATAAACAATTCTACAGGTCATATATTTCAGAATAGTGAAATTGACTACTCCTTTTTATCCATGCATGCACGTTTGTATTCAATATAAATATGCATGGGACCGTGTCGGTGAAATGAACGGCGCCCTCTGACATTTCTGCCAGCTATGCAACTTAACGTGGCGTCCGTTATCGACTACAAATTTTCGCCCCCTGAATTCTCAGAGTTTTGGATGATTTCCAACTTGGGATTGTGATCAAACTATTCCTGCCGTAAACTTGCTGTGCGAAAAATAGTCGTCAGATCTGGGCCTGTACAAGAAATCAATATATCGCCAAAATATGATTCGAGTCGTCCGACGCGGCGGCCATGTTTGCTGAACCAGTCGGTGTTTGTACCGTGTATCGGCTGTTACGAAGAAATCTTATTAACGTTTTATGACAACTTCAGGCTAATTTAGCTGGTCAATAACCGCGATATTTCACGCATAAAACAGATTCTCGAAATATTTGTTGATTCTCCGGAATGTAGGGGACGAAATTCACTCACAAGTGTGTAGATTTCTAAATACTGAGTACCCCCACCATGAAACCCCCTTGAATACCGTTTAACAATTCGTTTAATTCACGAGTGATTGAATAAGAAAAAACAGGATGAAAAACTGACCGTTTCTGCTACCTCCGCGCCTTCGACTTGTCCATCAGGATTCTCTTCCGCTTCCGGGTTCTCTTCGTCGTCCGAGGGCACTTCCTCTACGAGGCCGGGGGCTGGGAAGTAGATTGCGGCTTCATCGATAGCTTTTTCGGGGCTCTCGCTCACGTGGTAAGGCCCGATTCCAGCAAAAGCCAAAAAAGATTCACTGTCTATCTTTTTGACGACGCATACGAATACTTCGTACCTAAAATAAAGACGATGCTCAAAATGGAGTAGTCCTTGTATTTTATCCAGGTGTTTAAATTTTTGAATCAGTTGATTTGATAATATAACAAACCCCGTCCTTTCCTCGACCTTTTCTTCGAATTCGCTGATCGACGTAGCAATACGTTTAGCCTCCGGTGGTTTGTCGCGTTCAAAGACACCGAAGTTAATCAAATCCGATTTGTAATTGCTCAGGATCATTTTTATGTCGGCTTTTTTTGTGCTGTCGTATTTAAAGACGATTATCGGCGGTCTGGACATCTCGTGCTCGAACTACAACACGAATGAAAGAATTTTAATTTCGAGTATTGTTTAAGTGTTCATTTTCAAAATGAGAAAAGTACAAATCACCTTCAAATATTTTTACATTTACACATTATTTATTTCTTCGTATACACTTACTGGGAAATTTTTATCAACGTAGTTTCGAAATATCACTCGAAAAACTGTAACTTTGCTACGTGAATTTGGAGGGGCCCAAACAACCGGGTAGAAATCATCCTTTGAACTGGGTGTAAATGCGGGTCGGTGGCGTTCTGCATAGCTGTGAAAAAGTAGAATTTATTTAGCAAAATTTTTTCGTAGATTATTTTTATTAAGAAAAATGAACGTTAAAACAGTCTCATTATCACCAGATGCTAAAAATTGGTTAAGAAAGTTGACTGCGTCGATTTGGATCTTACCATCCTTCGACAGGAGGTTGATCAGGTTTTGGCAGTGAGGGTTCCCCGAATAAAATATTAATCAAATATTTTTCAACGTCCATCTCGAGTTTCTTATCATTAATCTTCAGTCGCATACACATGCATTTTCCATCCACCAGCAGTCTCTTTGCATTCTCCGTCATCTCGTATTCGAACTTCGGTAAAACCATAAGAGAATTATTGTGACTATTTTTTTTTTCTAATAGAGTAAGGATTGTGTCTACCTATAGCACTCACCTCTTTGAGCATATCATTGATCATCACTTCGTCTAATTGTTTTCTAAATTCTTCAGCGATTTTGTAATTGTCGGGTAGCAATTCTTCTATTAATTCCATGTAAGGTGGACTGGACTTTTTGTCCCTTCTGTGAAACTCTTCGTCCTTGAAGACCCAGGGAAAAAGGATCAGGCAGGTTTCCTTACACAGTGAACTCGTAAAGTGCGTCATCTCTGCTTCGTACTTAGCCTTTATCTCTGCCTCTGTAATATAAAATCACGTTAATCTAAACCCGATGCAGCCATTTGGAAAATCTTTCGAAATCATACAAAACTTACCTTCTTGTGCTCTTTTCGCAGCCTCTTTCGCTAGTCTTGTTTCTTCGAGAATCCTCAGCCTCTTTTCCTCCTCTGGACTTCGTTCTGTGACTGCCATAGAGAATCTGTTACAAAAAAGTAAATCGGAAATTTATTTGAAGAACGATTTCTCTTTCTATGATTTCAGTCAATCAATATAAAGATTATAAACTCACTCGGGAGGTTCTCCAGTCTGTAGTCTTTGAAGCTCTTCATTCAGGACCCTCTGCAATTCTGGGCAATCAGCTCCGAACAGCAAATTAATCATGAGTCCATTCTGAATGAAAAAATGTACAAATATGATATCGGATTCTGTTTCAAGGATTTCAATCTCTGAAAGTATGATAACTGCACATGACATTGAATTTTATAGGTATACTAACGTGCAGGAACATCCAAGTTGGTTCGCTTTTCCCTCTGAATCGTTCGAGGTCCCCAATATCGTCGCACTTGGCCTGAAACGATGGTTTATTATACGTATACCTATTTCTGAGTCAGAACTCTGCAGTGTTCAAACTTTTGGTGTGCCAAACTAAACAGAAATTTTTTAACAGACATGGCAAATTTCTTCTATCATTTTTTGCGCAAATTGAATCCGAGGTCTAGTATGATTTAGCTGGTCATAATTACAACAGCGTAGCTCAGCATGTCGCCTCCAGTCTCCATCTTGACTTTTTTCAAGAGACTGATCATCCCTGCACATGGTCCACTCCAACCCGAATACACATCAACCACTGAAAACAATTTGCTTGATTTTATCGATGCAGAAATTATTTCATCAGTTTTTGTTCGCTCTTCAGGGTGTTGTATTATATAAATTGTGATCTCCAAGGAGAAGATAATCTCCTCGAGATGGTACGACATATGGAGATTTTGTTTCCATCAGAGAAGCGTGATCATGGATGTGTGATAAATTTTGTATAGTAAAATTTTTGTGATCACAATTGTCTATAGAGTGTTTAAAGGTCACCACTTCATGAAGAAGTCATGACTTAATCTTTCTTATTGCTTGCTCACCTACTAGCCCTTTTCTTTCCAATATCTTCGACCATTCTTCATCGGTGTTAACCTCTGTTTGGAGAGCAGCTGGTGTGCTTTTCTTAGCCATTCGACGGGCGGCGCTGATTCCACCCTTTTAAAAATAAATTAGAAGACTTTGATTGTTAATTATTCAATTCTAATAATTATTCAAGTTTCAGGAGTTAATCTCTCGTCAATTTTGAGGTAAGTATAGTTTCCAAAAGATTGCACAAGATTACAGATTTCACAAGAAATTAAAGATTGCGAATTATTTCAAATGATTCCACGGGATGTCAAAGATTCTTGAATATTGAAAACATCCCACAAGATTTTAAATAAGATTTCAAATGATCTTAAACATTTCAAAAGTCTTCAAAAATCTCAAGACATTTTAAAGATTCCAAAGATTTCAAAAGATTTCAAAGAGTTCAAAGATTTCAAAGATTTTCAAATATTTTGAAAGATTTCAGAAGTTTCAGTGGCGTGTAAATCAGATTTCATAAGTGATCAACCCCTCGTTCAAGTTTGTCACTTCATTTCAAGCACTGTATAAATGATCGACCACGTGACTAGCAGAACATGCAAAATGCTACCCCAAAGAGTGCAGGCAGACATTGCAGTATCCGAATTTGATTTTTCTTTTGTTTTAACGTAAATTAAGATACTGCGAACTGAATTTCCAGATGATGAATTACACTTAAATGTAAATATACACAGAGATTAATCGCACCCTCTTTTTGCCGAGCATTTTGATTCGATTTATTTACTGCAGCAGACTGTATCCTACGTGTGCGAATTTTTGCAAAGGACGTAGTAAGACGTTCGAAACCGAATATGAAGGATATAATATGAAGTTGTGTGATTATTTAGGATTAGAAGAATAAATTTGGCAACGAATTTTGCGAAATCTGTCCCGTGCGATGGCCGGGGATAAACTGCAGTGAGAGGTTTTAACAAAAGCTAGTATACCTGTTGTAAGGGTTCATGATGTACGGGGACATCGCGATGTCGAAGGACACGCGAGGTCAAGCATTAGCAAAGTTAGCTGCACCAATACCATCACGAAATAATTATGTAGTTTGACGATTAGGGGGTTACGGCCCAGGGGGGTGGCGGGGGGTCAGATAATACTGCCAACCCTTAATTACATAATGGGGTCGTAATTGATGTTGCGGAACAAAAACGATAAATCGGAGAAGGACCGCGTTCGGGACACAAAATAAATAATAAATAAATTAAGAAATGCCACTGCGGTAGGCAGTTAGGCTCTGCAGCTGTTGTGGAAAATTTCTCATTATAAGTCTGTAACTGAAAACCAGATCATTTCAGATTCCTGAAAAATTTCACCGAATTTTTATGAAAATTTTTCAATTTTTTTTTTATTTTTTCAACTTTTCAACCGTTGTTCAGAAGTTAAAATTCTTTGCTTTGATATTTCAAACAATTTAAAAGTTCTTCAGAATTCAGTTCAAGAAAATTCACATATTGTGGGATTTTGGTTTTTCAGTTTGTTTCGAAATCTAGCCGAGCTAGGCGAGATGCCGGATGGTATTTTTGTCAGAGTAGAGACGCTGTACTAAAAGAATGGTATATCCTTATAAATCTTTTCTTACCATTTTGTTGATATTTTATCTAAAACCACGATAATGGTGAAAAGAAAAATTGAAGTCAATGATTTGGAGTGCAGGAACAAAAAATAAAGAAAGTTTCTCAATCCAATTGAAAAATTTCTTATCGGTTTCAAAGACATAAGATAATTATTATACCAATAATTGTGACTGAAAAAATGATATACTTTGTAAAATTTATGTTTTTTCATTGATCATATACTACTTCATGACTTTGTATATCATGAGTATGGAGCAATATAGTTAATTTAATTTACTCAATAAGGTATAGTGAAATCGATCGTGTAACGTTTGAAAGGACAAACAAAAAACAATCTATATCGAGAACCACGACCTCTATAAACAAATTTGTAGCGGATATCACAATACCACAAGTATTGTATAATTTATGATACCACGTGATTTCGTGACCTTCGACTATATTTCCTAATTTCTTTATTCGACTAATAATTAAATGAACTATGCGTACATGCATGCCGAGTTTCAACTAATGCCGCGCAAAGGGTTTCAGCGACAAAAATTTATTGAAAAATATGCCGCGTTTTATGTGATCCATACATGCATATAATGTCACAACGATTATCTGCAAAGTTCCAGATCCCTTGTATACAGAACGAAGAACCTATCTGCTAAAAACAACCGATCATATAATTCGCAATTGTTAAATTTAAAAAAAATAATAAAATCGCAGATTAAAGGATAAAAAAAGATAATTTTCATTCATCATTCCATTGGCAGCTGTCATGGCAGGTTATTGTCCTCTCGATTTTCAATTATATATCCCATTGAGTAATTCGCACATAAATTTTACACAGGGTTTAAATTAAGAAGTGGAGCGATCTTCAAATGATGGAACACAAAAAATCTTATTCTGAGACTTTGGGTCATTGAAAATCGGCAATTTTTTCGCGTTATCAAACAAAAAATAAAATAAAATAAAAACACTACAATTTTTTCACAGCAGATCTTACACAATCATGAAAATAATGCAATTTATATGAAATTTGGAAAATTTCCGAAAAATCAATTGATTTCATGTAATGTGACTATTTTCTGCTCATCATCAGTAATTTATGCAGTTTAAGATTGTATATATCGGATAGTTCGGTAACCATTAATCCATTTTTTGTTGAAATCGATGTTTTTGGTGAAAATAATCGACGAATTCCGCAGGGTTTTTTCTATTATTAAGCATAAAACTACTGGAGAAAGAACTTATTCGAATTCGAACTTTTTCAGCTTTGTATATGAGCTTCTTGTAAAGTAATTTAAATATAGTTCAAAGTCCAACTATAAATTGTTGAAAATCGTACGAAATTCTAAATAGTAATACGAAAATAAATAAGAATGAAAAAAACAAAACAAATATTTTGCTCCTCTCTATGAGTTTCTCCTATTTAAGTTAGTCTAAGTTTGTCATATTTATTTTCACAATCAGGAAAATTTGATTTTTGGTTTCCTGAGGGTTTGAAACGGCGCTGGAATGGGTGAGGCACGCAAAGTTGCCATTCACGACTCGAAACTAAACGTATTTCGTTTATAGCTTGTACAGCAGGTATAGGTTCCGTTCACAAAAGAATTATATTAATCCCACAATACTACCATTTACTGCCCTGCAGTAGTTTCCATCGTCGCGTGTTTTTATCGGGGAAAAAACACGTCGCAGCTATTTTATCGATTTATAAATTTCATCCAAATTTAGTTTAGTTTTTTTTTTGTTTATTCACGTCAACATACATATGTATGTATATTGTATATGTACAACGCGTCATATACCTAGGTATATTGAGTACATACAATAAAAAATTTTAAGGCATATGCCGTTCTTGCCTCTTTTCATTTTATTCTAATTTATATATTCATCTTTTATTTCTATTTTTATTTTACATTTTGTAATATATAGTCATTCATTTTCTAATTCAGTTCATTCTTCGGTACAGATAATTAAAGTATTTTTGATTTTCTAATTGTTTTTTTTTTTTTTCTTTTTCTTTCATATAAATAATATGTATATAATATACATACACCTACTATCGTAGATTAGCATATTTTCCCAAATTGAAATTTTCTTTTTCATCTGTGTGTTTTTTTTTTTTTTTTTTTTTAGCGCATGCAATTTGCGAAAGTCATATCATAGTATGTATCTCGCAAATTGCAAGCTGCGGTCGTTTTATCCACGATTGAATTATTTCCTGTCTAGGTATTAGTGCGATACTTTGATAATAGTATGTCTGAAATGTCAATGGTTATTATATACGTATGTGTGTGTGTGTAGGTGAAACACGCAAGTCTCCATAATTGACGTTGCAGATTTGTGAGGTATAGATATAATTAATGCATCCCTGTACTATACCAGGACTAGAATCAAACCTAATTAAAAAATAAAAATGAACAAAAACAACAGGTTGAACTGTACCTACTGCAGTTTCGAATTCAGTTTGGACATTTTTTTTTTTTGGCTTTTGTCCGAAATTTTATTTGTTTCTGCATCCAGTGATTTGATTTTAAACAAATTTCTTCGGTTATGAATTTTATTAGCGCGGTATGCGTATACTTATTTTCCAAACAGCGTGCGCAAAGTTAGATTTTGCGTACGGGTTTGCGTACGCAAAATACCCACTTCCCATCGCGTGCAAAATTGCACTGTTCGCACCTTCTTTGGAAGAATAATATATACGAAACAAGTGCGCATAGGTGATCTCGCTGCACTGTATAATACAGATGCGCAGTAAATATGAATTACAGAGTGTATATCAAAATAGATAAATAGAAAATTAATAATACTGAATCTGTGTTCAAAAAATTACAATTAAGCAATGAAAAAGAGAGAATGGCTCTAGATTTCTTGTTAGGGATCGGTTAAGAGTCAAAATCTCGCGTGGCACCAAAATCGGAAAAGTGTCCCGGATGAGGGAGACTACCCCATATTTATTTTGGTTTCGTAATAATATAATAACCCACCAAGATATCCATCACGTAGGTGTATATTATAGTCGATCAATTCGTAAAACTTTCCAGAATAAATTCATCCACAACTTTATAATTATTATGATTTAGTTACTTTATATGTATAGCTATTATAATGAATTTTCAATTAAAAATCATTTTATGCGAGTTTTCTGAGCAGATAAAAGAACACACAATATGCCATAGCTTTAGGTAGCACGAGTTGTATTATACCCGATATCTTTACGACGGCACTACCACGTATCAACTATTCTCAGGGTTCGAGACTCAGTTATCAGACACGTCCAATATTATACACATATGCATATAAATACAAATACAGTATACAGAATAACGTGTCAGTCAGTGGCGTATATACCTACGTATGGTCGGAAGTTGGGGGATACTATTGAAGCTTCGAGAAAAATAAAACAAAATTGAAGAATTTATATGATACGTCGAGTTGAGTTTTTAATACACGGGAGTTAGAAATCTAATTTCTAGATACGTATTACAATTATTAGGCAATAATTTCATCAATTTCATTATAATTTTTCATTATTCAGTCAAATCATTCGTTTCATTATCGGCTGCAATTTTTATTAATAAATCATTTGCACTTTGTACATAGGAGGAAATTGAATTTCTCACACTAAGAACATACAACCAAAGCTACACCATGTTTCAAGTTCGCAGTGCCTAACTCGAAGGCCGCACGAGCTTCACTCGCTCGTCATCTCCCATCGTGGCGGGCCTTAAGTTTAGCATTGCCAACTTGAAATGTGGTGTAACTAATTCGGTTGCATATTTGAGGTGCGACAAATTTACTGTCCCTGGGTGTACGTTCATAGGCATTTTCGATTTCAATCTTTTAGAGAATCGAATTTTAGGCAAAATCTAAGAATGTATCAGGAAACATTTTTGAATACTTAATAGACATGAGCCTCTATAAGGAATTAGTGGTAATAAATTTTATACGGTGCTGGAAAATAATCAAATATAATTTTTTTTATCAACGATCAAACTTGTGATCAAATAATTAGCAGAGCTTTTCTCCCTAAGCATATGAGCGTTTGATTCAAGTTCTTTCTATAAGAGAGAAAGACAATTGAAGATACGATTTTTTGACTTAAATCCATTCTATTGATATTCAGAATTCATTGGAATATGTTCAGAATTTTTTTTTTATATAAATCGAGATTAAAATGTAACTGAATCCCTGGTGGTATTTAAAAAAATAAAAAAAAAACAAACATAAACAAGTAAACTGAACATTTTCTGACAAACTTTGAAAAATTTGCCGATCTTTGTTAGAATATGAATTTAGAAATATACAATTAAAGCTTATAGGACTTTTCATAAAGATTTCACAGAGTTGTTCCAAGGATTTTGAGAGAATTGAGTTTTAAACTGATTTTTCGCATCTAGGAAAAATTTGTGTGGCAATATTTTTTGAAATAATTCATGCAGTAGGATTATGAGTGTGTTTGGGATTCAGCTACGAAGAATCCCATCGTGAGGCTAGCTACTACACAAGCTGATGAAATAGATAAAAGTTGTCAAATATATGGGCTGCGTGGAAAGCTATATAAATTTGACATTTCATCACGCACGTATTAGTACACGCTACGATCGAGAAATAAACTGGGAAATGTACATAAAATAAAACATAGATACGTGATATCGAAGCGCGAAGGAAGGCCCAATTCGTGTCAATATTCCTTGAATATTCGTCCGCTTATTTATTGTCTATATGAAAAAATTTACCGACACACATACGTACATATAATACATACGATGTGATTCAGGTTGACGCTTGTCATATTTTTAGGGTTGGTTGCCCGTGAAAATCTGGGGCTGAATTTCCTTTATCAAAAATTCGAGGGACCGATAGTCTCTGAGCTACGAAAGACCTTAGTTGACCAATCACAGTTAGATGTGCTCTTTTGGTCGGACCTGTACATGTGATCACCTATAAGCTCGCTGTGATTGAACAACTAAGATCTTCCGTAGCTCGGAAACTGCTGAACTCTCAAATTTTTGCTAATGGGGAATTAGTCTTAGATTTTCACGAGAAATTTACCCGAAAAATATGACCCACCAAACCAGAACCACCCTGTATATCTACTCCGCGATTCGCAGCGCAAACTACACAATGAGTCGCGGTCTCGCCTCGACCTAGTCAGAAAAATCAACTTACAGGACAAAGTGATATTGTTGTAGTATATGTTTTGTATGGCTTCCGGTTTGTCACGATGGCACATATTCAACCAGTATATTAATAATATACACACTAGGGTGGCAATATTTTTTCGTCTTTTTTTTTCAAGCTCACATGAAAATTTGTTAGTTTGATCCATTTTAAGAGCCCTCTCCAAATTTTAGCTAAATTAAAAATTTCGTAGAGGTCGCTCAAGAATTTTGAAAATATCGAAATTCAACGGAATCGATTTTTTTAAATATATTCTTCACTTGCTCACTAACTCAATCTTTCCCAGGTAGATTGTAGAGGAACATACTGAAATTTCAAGTAAAAATATTAATATTTAAAGCTCGTTCAAGAATTAAACAAAAAAAAATTCCAACAAATTTCAATGGTCTTGAACGACCTCTAAATCTCAATATTAAGACTTGATCTTTTCATAACTACTAATTTGTAGTAGGTATAATGATTAAATTTTGATAGTGAGCATCATTGAAATCAAAAACTTTTTAGTTTTGAACATAATAACGTACTTGCATGGTTTGCATCGTTGCAAAATAGTGAGATAGCAGATATCGAATTAATTAAAAGAAATAATGCAAATTTTTTATAAAGAAAAATCAGTTCATTATATTATATTCCAGAATATTTTTAGATTTATTCTAAACCAAACTTCTTACAACTTCTTACTATTGAACTGAGCCGTATGAAAAATGTTGAAAGAAAAATCATATATGTCATATAAGTTTTTGGAATTCTTTCAAGAAACGATTTTCGGTTAATTTTAGAGATAATTTGCACAAATTCTGCGTATTATTAAACCCAATTATAATTATGACGATTAATTCTCACACACCGATCATGGAAATTATTGATCCTGCTACGCAACCTAGGTCATGGATTACTGCAATCCCAATTAAGTAATAATGACTATTTATATAGTTAAGGTATAATTAATTGCGAGTCAAAGTTACCTAACCGAAGTAATGAATCGGTCTGAATGATTGATGGCCAATTAAATGACTTGAAAGAGAAAGATTACTATATAATATAATTCGTGACCATTCTATAAAAGCCTGCAGCAAAACTATTTTCGATTTTCGATACAGTATATACTATATATTATACGCATAATAACTGCGTGGTAGTTCGAAGACCCCTGCAGGGAATTGATTTCGTTGAACATGTAGGTATATGTGCACCACTATGTGCAATAATTATTTTTACCTAAAATACGTGTATATGCAACAATAATTTAATAGTCGATGATCATTTCTAGCTTGTGCAGCATGAAGTGTGTAGGTATCGAACTATTGTGTTGTAATAATGAATTGTATAATAACTGTACAAATAATGTTATAAAAATATTCACATATACATATAGGTGGATATATTATTATTACTTACAAAAAATATTTATTCAACCGTCTCTTCGTTTCATTGTAGTTTTATTTGTATACGATAATAAAAAAAAAATCAACAAATATCACGTTTTCAGGAAGGATTCAATACTCTGTGTTAAACGGAAGATATTTACTCGTTGCCATTGGATACGTTGTATTTCGTGGGGTAAGTATACGCCAAGCAATCGAAAATTAATATACATACATACACATACGTAGAGGAAATGAAAAATTAAAAAACTTAGGATAAATTTTCATTCGAAATTACCTGTTTTGTCGAACGAAAATATTTTCAATTTCAACTGACAATTGTGAATTGATACTTTAAAAATTCAATTTTTGAATTTGATTGGCATGTGATTTTGTATTGTTTCTTTTTTCAAAAAATTTTGCTCAAAGGTCTTCGGACGTGTAATTTTCAGAATCTCTATTACAGGTAGATATGTATAAGGGGTTCTAGCGAATGATCAAGAACTATTCCAGAATGAATACAAAGTGATTCAAAAATCATTGAAGAACTTGTGTTCTCAGAAATATCACAGGAATTACGAATTTGTTGACGAAAAATACCTTGGAAAAAAAAATAAATACCTTTCAGCTCCATCTAACCGGAATAAGGGTTGTCTAAAGTTAGAAGAGAATCGGAGATGGTGGAACCCCAAACCTGGTTGATGATTGGTGGACTGACCATTAAACTGAAAGAAAAGTTATAATCGATGAAAACTATTAATTGTTGTGATTAAATTCCGTGATCATAATGTTTATCTCTCTTAATAGGTATATGTATATAAATTAGGCAATAAAAATAATTATACCTATATATAAGGGAAAGTGGAGGAATATAGCTCCCTTGAGAAATTCAATGATGCTACAACGTTCCCCAGCTCATTTTTTTCCAACTAACGATTGAAAGAACACACGTTATATGTTTGATATGGGAAAAATGAAAGAAAACAAACAAAGCTGTAAGTATCGAAATAATTTTTTCCTTATCATTTGTACATTTCATTTTCTATTGTTTGTCATTTTAAATAGTATATTAATTACATGAATTCAACGTACTAAACAGAATTAATTGTCACGAAATTCTAAAATTATTAATGAATTATTTGTTACAATTTATTTTAAGGGAGCCATATCACGCCACTCCCCAATTTTTGAACGGGAGTCATATTGCTCCATGTTCACCTACATGTACCGTTAGACCAGATACAGTGATAAATACTCGCGATCAATTCCGCCGTTTATAACTCACACGTTCTGTGATCACATGCACATATTTTCAACACATCTTCAAAAGGGACATACAGGATGTAAAAAACGATTTTTCACTTTGAAATTGCAAAAAGACTCAAAATCGGTATCGAATAATTCTGTCAATATTTTTTTCGGAAAGTACGTTTCAAGACGAAGAGATTGATATAGTTACTTTTATCGATACCATACTTTGTTCCAAAGTTATATGCGTTCGAACTTTTGGAAGGTAAGATTTTCTAAAATTGCGTAGGTCGAGAATGGATTGAGTTAAAAATCTGAAATAAATCACGAGTACTACTTCAAATGGGTACCAAAGACTGAAAAAAAATCAGCCAAATTGAAAATGGTCGGGGTCGGAGGCTCGATGACTTCACATGGAAAGCTCCATATATGTATGTATAATATGTATGTATATAGATGTAAATATTTGAAAGAAAATCAGGATATCCTGTGGTACTAATAACCCCTATTCTTATGGATGATGGGGTGAGATTCACCTTGGCCTTGGCTATGCATACCTTATAGTACTAATTGTAAGAAGATTTAAATTCTTGAAATCAGTCTTAATAATTTCTGTAATTCATCAAGTTTTCAAGTTCAAAATTTGGTATTTATTCATTTGTCTTTTGGTTAACACATACAATTTAATGTAATGTTTTGTGTGCAAATACATTGAGGATCAATTGCTCCGTCCTCAATTTCATGTTCATGTTTTTGTGTTTTATTAATTATTCTCAAGTACTTTGTTTTCTTTCGTCTTATATATTTTCAGTTTTGGGTTCATTAATTCTATGTGTGTGATTATATGACTGTTATTATGGTATATGTACAGTCGTACAGATGACGATAGCTCTACTGTGTCCGCTCGAAGAGTACGTTTCCGTATCTTCCGCGTTGATTACACAATCGTTCTCCTGATACGTTGTTGTTGATTGTTTCCCTCAGGTAGTCGTCCCTTTCTTCCTACAGGCTTAGGATAATTCGTTTTTAATTTTCCCGCTGTCATTTTCCGAAGTCAGGTTATAAGCATATTCCAGAGAATATTGTTCAGTACTATTGAATATAAACTGAACTATCATTTGAATTTCAGCGCTAGTACAAAGTAGCGACATCTATCGAAAGTACTATGCTACTAGCTACGACATGACCACGGTCGGCATGACAGCTGTTGTGAAGTTGTCAGCAGTGGACTCAGCTTAACTGAAATCTTGCATGGGTTTTGGACCGCACCGATTCATTCGGATTTCACGTGTCGACAACAATGAACACTTAACACAAACAACATAACCTCCACACTCGTTAGTTTCTACACTTTATAAAATGGTAAGCATTGTAATTAAAAGAAAAAATTCATCCACAACTAACAATACAATCGGAAACTCCAGAAAATTAGAAAAATTTTGCAACAACGGTTTTTCATTTTTACAACCAATAGATAAAAACTACAGTTCCGAGTCTATCGATATAACGTTTGATTTATTCTCATACGATCCTCGTTCACAGGTGGATCATTGTAGGTTAAACAAAATCACAAAAAGGAAGAAAACATATAACACATTGCATCTTGCTCTAAACAGTAACAAATTTGTTCGAATAAATAATCTCATATCCTAACGAATTCATATTTGTTATCGGTGTCCTGAAGCGTTTGAAATTTTTTTTTCACATCCCTAAATATACGGAAACAACTCCCTTCACGTTCTCAGTCATTCATTTGTTGTCAGTAATCAAGAATGGGTGGTAACCAAGTGACGATGATAAAAGCAAGAGTGGTGGTTTGGTTGAGTTTTGGAGACACGTCGCTGTAGCAAATAAAAAATTGTAACAACCTCACAAATATTCTGAATTCGCATACTGTCATTAAAAACCTGATTATACCCACCTACTTTATCTATCATTTTGCATACGCAAAGATCATTTCATTTGAGTTTTAGATAAAATCGCCTAACAAATACTCATATCAATTTTAGATAACATTATAATATGTTTTCATACAGCAACACTAAATTATACATTTTATACCTCAACCTTTCACATATTTAACAGGTAATGATTGAACATCACTTGTAAAGAATTATTTATTTATTTTTGTTTTTCATTTTTCCTTACCTGAATATTGTGTTTCTTCAAAAGTTTACTTTGAATTAGTAACAAAACCGTTCGTTTCTTTCAAACGATTTGGACCGTAACTTCTTTTAACTATTGAGCTTCTGAATTTTTGACTATTTTATGTTACTTGGGAAACTCATTGTGCATTTTATACATAGGAGCTAGATGCTGTTGCGCATAGAATCTTGGAGCACAGTTTAATACCATGAAGACACCGACTGGTAAACAGCTACAGAGAATTGAAAAGAAACGTAAAAAAATGGCAGCCCTTATTCAGATAACTAAACTCAACGATAAGGACAGAGAAGCTAAGGCACTGGCTCTGCTGAAACAATCAGTGAGTTCAATACTCATAGATTTGAATAAGTTATTAAAACTCAACAGATAGGAAGTGGAAATCACTTCTTCTACATTTTCATTATCTGATTATTAAATCCGGAATCAATTTGGCTTTGAATTATTTTTCTCATTCATTATTTGTCCATAGAATCCCGTTTACACGAATTCAAACAATTCAACTAGTCAGCTTTTATAGGACAAACCCCATAATTCATTGATTTGTAGAGTATTACTCTGGTACAGATCATCTGACATAAACCAAATTTTCATACGAATATTTTAGAGAAGTATGTATACCAGGGTTGTTGTTGAAACAGCGATGTATGGATTGCAATGATTTCACCCCTTGATTCGATAGGAAATAAAAAAAAAAAAAAAAATGTTTTAGCCGAACTTGAACCCTTTATCCCAATTAGAAGGGGTGCCTGTAGGGAGAAACATTTCCTCATTCAATTATCACATTGGATTCGTCCACTTGTCCATTGATCATTTTTTACAGCATCACATGAATGGTATTGGTTGAAAGATCGCACATCCACACAAATTTTTTGTATATCAATAAAAGTGTATGAGAACAAAAAAACAAGAGACCCCTAAACTTGGGCAAAAAACAACGAATTGTCACCTACCTGGAATACAAGATCGAAAAATTTTATAAAAAAAAAAAAGAATCATGTACAAACTATTACTCCATTGACTTCAATCACTTTATTCTTAGTCTTGTCGATTGTTTGGTATAATATTCATCGAAATTCATTTTTAGTACACAAACCGAGCCTCATAAATGGGTAAAACTCATGTATGGGTAAATCTGCACAAATCTCTTTTATGTCGACTTACATAATGGAAAATAAATTATGTTACTCTGATGTTCACTTCACGTCCATAAGCGTAGCACTATCAATGAAAAAAAAAATAATGTTCAATGAAAGTAAAAGATTTATAATTTTGAATTTACTGAATAAGTATGTTGAACCTAAACCCATTAGGTATAACAGTTTCTATGTAATCCTGTACAAAATGCAATGCTAGTTGCAAAAATGTTGACAAAAAACACGCTATAGATGATCAAATTGAAAAAAAAAAAGTACATAAATGAATTTCAAGGTGCATTCAAGCCTCTGGAATCGTTAAAAATCAACTTTTCACAAAAGTTTTTCATTTTTTCAGCAAGAAGAAACACAGATGAATATATCGACCGATCACGGCAGCAGTAGCGAAGCTTCTAGCAGTGAAAGTCCTAGCAGAAAAAGACCGTGTACAAGAATACTAGACAATGAAGTTATAGAAAGTACAGATTCGAAGCCAGTAACACCGAGTATAGAAGGAAGCGAAGAGCCTGATTCATTGATTAACAAAAAGCCGAGGTTGTTATTAAGGGGCTTTATCCACCTTGGGAATAATTTATTTCAAATCACTAGTACGCTGTGAAGAAATATTTTGCTGATTCAATCTTATCACAGCTGGTTATTATCTTTTTGAGGTATAATCAAGAATTATTTGAGATTTTATGGACATTGCCTTGTATAGATTGATTGCACCAAAGAAAAATGGGATTTCGAGGCAAACCGACGATATTTGATGAATTTAATTTTTTGATTACGAAAATTCTGATTTTAGGCGACTTGTTTTTGTAAACTTCGAAAAAAAAGTGCGTCCATTGCTCATGACTATAAAAAAAACTGACCTTATCATTATATATTTTTGGTTTGCTTTGGAATTACATAATTTTAGAATATCCTTTGCAAGACGAAGCTCTATAAAGTCTCAAATGATTTTCAATTATGTATCAAAATACTAGTAATGAGTTTTGAAGAGACGGAGTCAACGGAGTATTTATTCAATGCGTAACGCTGATTTGAACGAAAAATATTTCCAAGAGATACAAATTTTGCTAAAGATGATTGGATTTTTTTTTTTTATATTTTAACAGACTAAGCGGCGATGAGTATCTCAAGATGAAACAAGAACTGAAGGAAAGGAAACAGAAATTGAAAGCAATTCCTCGATTCCGTTTGAAAAACGTTGGAGAAAATGCCAGTCTTAATTTAAACATAAAATGCGAAGATAGGATTCCAATATTTCTCAGCGACGTCCAGCATCTGTTGATGTACTCTTTGCTCGGGCATCATTCTCCGTATTTACCGGCGAGATGGTGTTTGTTAGAGAAGTACAACAAGGTCAAACTAATCCAAAGGAATTAGACAACTAGAACCTCATCTCTAACATTTTATATAAATGTATTTTTGATTTCCTTTAACACAGGTCACGCACACAGTCGTGCTGGTAGTCGAGGGGCTGTCGTTGTATCATTTCATGGCTTATGAGTCAATCTTTTCAAACATAACAACAAATATGACTCATCGACTTGAAGTAGTTACTCCTGCGGCGTACGGCGGATCAGTTGTTGAGGAGCTCGCCGCTGTCCCACTCACTGGGACTCAAAGCGATCGATTAATCAAACGTTAGTATAGATATGAACATGGATGTAAAAGGTCTTTTAATATCCTTTGAAAATACTCGGGGCACATTCGCATCATATTTATTATTCAATAATTGGAACAAATATAAAATTTCACCAAAGAAGGTAGAGAAAACTTTCTTGATGCTGTATGAAAAATAGAAAAGAAAGTATGATCTGAAGGGATATACACGTAGAAATAATTTTTTTTTCAGTTTGGATTGAATTCAAAAGGACTGTTAATTTCCTTACAAAGATGTGTATGGCTGAAAATAAACACAGCAACATGCTCTTATCCATTTTTTTATGAGTCGACTATGTTCGAAGCGAATTAACGACCTTAATCAAACTCTATAACACAGAGATCAAGGGGTTAATCAATTTGGTGAATTGCATGCACTGGTCATTAAGACTTCAAAAATTTCATGGATTTTATCAGGACTTATTAAAGATTTTATGGGATTTCTTAAAAAAGACTCGATGGGATTTCATAAGATTTAGTAAAATTTCAAGGGATTTCATACGACTTCACACTCCGGTGTGGACTGGATTTCAAGAATGAAATTTAACGCTTCAATAGAAATAAATTTTTCACGTAAAAATAGAAGAGAAATTTGAATTTACGGTAATTGCCAGTGAATTGGCTTGTTTCAGAATTTGGTTCTCTGGAAGCAGCTCTGCAGAGCACAGGTGATCTCGTCAAAATGTTGAAGACAGTATTTCCTATGAAACCAGCCAAAGATCTAGATGGTAAAGAATTTACTGCTGAATCTTACAAAGACTTACCTGTCACAGATAAGTTTCCACGAACTCAACTTTTACTCTCACCGTGGCAATTGGTTGAAGAGAATTATCCTCTCCCATTGAAAGGCGAATTGGCAAAGAAGTGAGAAACAAACATATTTACCTGCTTAGTTTCCTTTCATAAAATTACATATTTTATTCTACCTATAAAATTAGAAAAAATCCTGAATAGTTGTTTTGCTTTTTCAAAGTTCTAAATCCGTGTCTAAAAATATTTCCATTTCTCCCTCGATTGACCGTTTTCTCATACTTTAGATATCGGGACTACATTTTAACCAAGGATATGTACGTCGAAGCTACTCCAAGATCTCCGATGTTTGGTTTGGATTGTGAGATGTGTAGAACAACTACTGGTTTCCTGGAACTCACTAGGATATCTGTTGTCGATGAAAGGATGAACGTAAGTAGTTTAAAAGTGATCAAATAAAAGAGAGGAACTTTGATTTAATTTTAAAACAAATTTTACCTCGTAAAGTAAAATTCCTAGACTTTTCAAGGCCTCTTTATGTTCTGCAATTTATTACGTTTCGTAAATCTTGGTTTTAAACACTTAGTGCTTTTTCAGTTTCTTTAAACTTGCAAATCGGTTTTTGCTAGACACTAATTTTGCGATTTTTATTTCTAATTCTGTTTCTCTTGCTCAATTTTTTTTTTTATTCGTTGATGCCGAATTATATACGTTGTTGCCCTATTTCCTCAATTTCAATATCACTGCATTTCCTTATTTCAGTCTAAAAATGAGATTTCAGAATTTGAATTTACGAATTTTGTCAACTATTCTAATGAATCGGACTGAAATAGTCGTTCACCATTTGAAACCATACGAAATCTTGAAAAATTATTTACAATTATATTCGAAATCTCTGAAATTACATATGAAATGTATTAAAGTCATTTAAAATCATTCAAAATTCTTGAATATTATTTTTAATCATTTGAAATCTCTTGAAATTATGTAAAATTATTTGAAATCATTCGAGGCCTTTGAAATTTATTTGTAATCATTTGAAATCATGTGCAATTATTGGAATTCTTTTAAAATCATAATCTCATGAAATCACTAAAAATCATTTGAAATCTTTGGACGTCTTTGGAAATCTCTGCGAAATTTTGTAAAATCTTTGACGTTTTTTTTTCAAACCGTTTAATCGCTTCAAGTCATTTAAAATCATTAAAAATCATTTGATTAGGTAATTTTCCCTTTGAATTGACTACCTTGGACAGTGTATTGTAATAATCCTCTTTTTCTTTACGTTGCAAGTTAATATAAATAATCTCCGAAACGTAATAGGATTTTAAATTTGTATTTGATGTGACGAAGCATAGAAGAAAGTCAGGTGAAGATGAAAATGAACATTGGTACCCATACGTGTTACAGATCATCTACGAAAAGCTTGTAAAACCAGAGAACAAGATCACAGACTACCTCACTAGATACAGTGGTATTACAAAAGAACTATTAGAAAATGTTACTACAACTTTATACGAGGTTCAAGAAGCTCTGAGGGAATTATTACCACCGGATGCTATTTTAGTTGGTCAAAGTTTGAACTCTGATCTTCACACCCTCAAGATGATGCATCCTTACGTCATCGACACATCTGTGATATTTAATATCACTGGGGACAGGTAATCGATGGTCCCTAACAATTTCAAATGAGATTACTAGTATTATAAGATACAATTCAAAATTATTTCAGATTATGCAGACTTTGCTCTGCATAGATTGATTGCACCTAAGAAAAGTGGTTGTCGTAGAGCACAGATAGCATCTTTCATCGAAACCTCTTCTCATAGTAGCTTTAAATGTCCCTCTTAGAACCATACAACTTTTGTCTGAAACATTTTAACTGTCTTGCTTATAGTTTTCGAGATATTGACATGGGGAAAGTAAAATGGGCGACTCTGTATATTGTTGACTTGCCCAGAAATCACATCATTTTAGAATATCCTCTCAAAATTTCAAAAACTTTTGATGAATGATGCAACTTGTGACCACTTTTTCTTCGCTAATCTCAATCTATGTTAAACAAAGTCCATAAAGTCTCCAAAAAATGTCTAATCATGTCTCTAAACAGAAATAATCAGCTTAAAAGAAAAACTTGATCAGTAAAATACTTCTCCAAAGCGTAGCAATAATGTGAAAGAAATTATTTTGTAATTTTTAACTGCTTATAATACTTTCACTGTTTGCTTTGATTTCCGAAACCCAGGTACAGAAAAACTAAGCTTCAAACATTGGCGAGAGAATTTCTCGATGAAAGAATCCAGCAGGGTAGAAGCGGGCATTGTTCTGCTGAGGATTCGATGGCGTCATTGAAATTAGCGCAGTTGAAATTAGCGAATAGCGTTGATTTCGGTGACGCGGTATTGACCGGGCAAAGGGATATGGAAATTCTAAAAATGGGAGCAGAGAAGAGGAAGTCATTGAAAACAGTCGATGCGTCGGAACTTAGGAAGTACGCGATGTCTATTTTCAACCATGTCACTAAAGACCAAAAAACTGCGGCTATTGTTGGAAGCGAAGAAGTGATGAACGAGTACTCTAGATACCTTAAAAATTCATCTTTAAGCATCATGGACGACAATAACTACGATTCAAAAGATCAGGTAAGTTCATACGCAAATATGTTGACGAGAATTCAATTCCTATTCATTTCCTTACGTCTTAATCTCTCGATAATTTTGAAATTCCCATAATTTCCTATATGAATCTATTCACTGTGTTCAATTCTAATTTTGGGATCAAAAAAACCGGATTTAATCTGTTTTTTAACAGCTTTACATAGACCTGGGAAATATTTTTTGTTCTTATCGAATGTTGCTATTTTCTTTCAGGTGCGTTTAGTAGTTGCAGAAACCAACAAACAAGCAGTATCAAGGGCTTCGGACATCCTGATGGAACACGCGTTCACCCTTTGCCACGTACGGATAACGAATGATCAACTGACGAATGAGAATATAGAAAAGACATTTAGATCGGTGAATAAATGGGTTGAAAAATTATGGCATAATACAGCGGTTCATGGCTTGGGTTGCGTTGTTTTTGGAGGTCAGAACCACGCTTCAAACGGAGCCTGTTTTGTCGACGTTAAAAAAGACGTAACAGTCGTTAAATCCTAGAAAATCTAAAAAAAAAAAAACAATAAAAAAAATATATAAATAAAATAGCGGGACGTTGACTAATTCGCATGAATTGTGACTATTCACGACTCCCACTGCCTCTGCTACGGAGCGACATAATTTCAAATATTAAAATTGAGAGTATTCTATATTCTCTCATTTTGATATTTACATGGGTATGTTTGCTAGCAATGTACAAACACATGTGTTGTTAATAAACATTTTATATTCTGTTTATCATTAATTAATCAATTGATTAATTAATTAATTATATTGAATACTATAGAATGTACAGGTTTTTTTTTTAGTTTCTATTCCGAAGTTCCAGCAAAAAATCAAATTCAACTGCAGCGATTGTATATACATATATATTATTATTTTTTTTTTTTCACAATTACTGCAGTAAGGAATAATATTTAAGTAGGACAAACTACGACGCCATATCTAACGAGTATTGTGTGCGTATATCTCTAAGTATAATTAAGATATATTATTGTTATAGCTCTGATTGTGGCCGATTATTGTATCTGCAGCAGGTAGGTACGCGCGTTTGTCACAACACCAACAAATGCAGTTTAACTACACCTTTTACATGTATTTAATTACGCTGCGGTGCTTATTATGAAAAGTAATTACGTCCGAAGGAACAACTGCACAGGCAGTGTGTACGATGACGGAAAATATTACTCCGTGGTTTTGATGCTGCAGTATTAGTATATTGTATTATAGTCATTTATACTTCACACTAAACACCGTTTAATCTTCTAAAGAGAAACTCTCCGCACTGCAGTCGCAGGGTATTTCTTCTCATTTTCTTTTTTTTTTTTTTACATTGCCCGATTGCATTGCATAGTAGAAAAAGTTTTTCAATACAACCTTATTGCGTTTGTGTAAATAAATAAAAATATAAAAAAAAAAATTTTCTTTCTATTTTTTTATTCTTTTCTTTTCAATTCAACAATCTCCCACTCGGATACAATATAAATTCTTAGCTTTTATCGTCGAGGTATGATTTTCTTTCTACCGTTAAAATTGTACAGCTGAAAATAACGAGAAGAAGCAGAAGATTATGAACTTATGTCCTGTTATCTTTATTATTAATATAAATTGATAACATTATTCAATAAAAAAGCTATACCTTGTCACATTCTGATCAATTTGGTGACTGTTTTAAATAATTTTTTCCACCGAGTACCGTTCTATTATTAAATTTTTCTTAATTTTTTTTTTACAGAATTTTGGGGTTTTTTTTCTTTTCGATGCAGAAGTTCTGATTTTTTCGGAGAAAATCAATACTAACGAACATTTTCCATGTAAACTGAGTTTGTTTATATAATTTCTTTTCTTTTTGTTCGATTCATATTTATTTGGTAATAATGAACATAAGTCAATGGTTTTTTTTTCTAACTTTCTATCTCTGATAAATCTCTAGATACGAATAATTTCGAATAATTGTAAATTTTCCGGATCGATGTATATTTTAATTATGTTTAATCTCTCTGACTAAATGAATCGCGAATCATTGAAAGTGAATACATCAAATTCTTCGCCTTGAAACTATACTTTTTGAACAAAAATTTGTTAAGTTTTGTTTCACTTCCTTTTTTTTATGGCGCAATAAATTTTTTCTTCGAAGTCAAAAACGTTGGTTTTCATGGAAAGGGCCATTGTTTCTCCAATTCCTGAAACAAAAAAACTTAGAAAAAAATACAAGTTTTAAAAATACAGACATTGAAAAATACAAATTGACCCTTTGTAAATGAAAAACAACGTTTATGTCTTAATGTAAGCCAAAAATTCAGCTTTAGAAACAAGTCAACAGATTTTTATAATGATTTTCTTTTTTTTCAAAAAGTATACGTTTCGATACGAATATAATTTAACACCCTTACTTTTGATGATCCATCAATTGAAATGTTGAAAATCGATAACATTAAAGAAAAAAAATTAATTCCGAGTGTTGATAATTGTCGAATACTCGATGGATATGAAAAAAAAATTGTCAGGCACGAATTTGAATCTTGAAACAGCCATTTTATAATGAAATGCCCTATATATTTGAGAAAAATGATTTCTAACTTCATAAGTTGCTGAATTATTTATTTAAAAAAATACTGTTAAAGAGTTATCAGATCGAAAGTTAACAACCAATTTAGAGAAATTTGCCTGTAATCTATTTCTAATTTCAATTTCACATTATTTTCGAGGCAAACTTTCGGAAAATATAATTTTCACAGCTAAATATTTTCAAAATTCTTTTTCAAACTTCGCACCGATCGAATGTGGACGTAGGTATATTTCGAAAAATAAATTATTTCTGGTTGAGTGCCTACTAATTTGCATAACATGTCATTGAAACCACGAAAAAATACAGATATAGCAATTTGCCAGCAAAAAAAAAAAGAAGATAGATAAGCTGTGGCCACTAGGTGGGTCATTTTGAGGTAGAATTGCCTTAAAAAGAGATTGTAGATTCGTCATTCTGCCTAGACAATTCAGTGAATGTATATTTCAAGGTAAATTACCAGGGATCTGAACAATTCCGGAATATTTATGAATTCCAGTAAACTCCAACCAATTTCCAAAGTATAAGTTTTCTAAAAAATCTTATTTCGCCTGTAAATCGTTTTGTATTTTTTTTTGTTTTTTTTTTTTGCATTATTTTCTTACAGGAGTTCATTTTGATTCTGCAGATTCGAAGAAAATTAATTGACAGATTTGCTCTGGTTCACGATCTAAGATACTTTGAAATCAAAGCATAAAAAATCAGTTTCGACGTGTAACTGAAACTGCAGATGGATGGTAATCGAATTGTTCTTAAACAGTTGTTAGAGTGTTGTTATATAGTTATTACAGTCGAGGAAGACAGTTAATTGCCCCATATAATCCGCACGACTATATACATGTATATACAGCTATCTATGTATACATGTAACTGTAAAATAATAAAAAATATTCTATAGGTATATTACAGTACATATTTCTATACAAGAAAGAGAATCGATCAGGATATATTGCCGCGATATCTCCGATCGCGAGGATATTTTATATACTTTCGTATTCATACAATTTATATATCCGCGAATGATAATTGGATTTTAACAGGCATATCTATCATTGTGATTACACAGTTACACGGAATAGTTCCGAGAGTTCTTTAGTCGAACAATTTTACAACCAGCTGCATATTTAGACTGCAACAGCTGCTGTAATTGACAATTGTGCTTGTGACTTGCAAAAAGGTGTTCAATTGGAAAAACGCCCGTATCTTAATTGTCTTATTATTAATTACAATGTCAACATATTAAATCAAAGCAAAAACTTCGATCTGCAAATTTTCTGCAAAGCCTCTAACAATACACTCGCAATAAATGTTTCAATTTCTAATCTCTGTTAGAATCGATTTATAAACATTAGATCTAATTGGATTTTTTTTCATCGCTGAGGTTGTCATACTTCTTTTAAAAATTTTAAGGGGCACACTGGAGCATAAGCATGGCGTCGTGACGTTAGAAGCCGATATTTTCTTTTACAAATTATGGTCTTGCAACGATACCGAATCAAAAATTAAAGAATACTTATCGATTCTGCAGCGGCTAGACAAGTGGAAAAGACTTGAATTCAAGCAAATTTGGATGCTGGTTGACAGAACCAGTAGGTTAAAGTCGCGAGGTGGACCGTGAATCGAACAATATGGCGGCGATTTTCAAAATTATAGCGTACTTTACTTGTTTTCCCACGATAATTTTATTTTTAATCGTACATATATCTTACTACTGAATTAAAAGACCGAAAATATATAAACAATTAGAATTCAAGATACCAGAGACTGTAATATAAAGACGAGAGGTAATTTTACTTTTCATTACAACTTGAGATTGAATCGTTGACCTAAATCAGAAAGAAGTTTACAATATGAATTGTAATTATTTGATAAACCTATATATAAGATGTTAAATAAATAATAAACGTATAAATACGGTTAACGAGGGCATATTATCACTTTTCGTGTAAATTTTAACACAGTATCAATACAAATTATTCTGTAAGTATTTGTACGTATGTGTATATAATAACTATCTGGTATAAAGTGGGAAGAATAATGTTACGTTAATGATTACTTCCAGCGAAGTAGAAACAAAGATCTTCCTCTCATCCTGCAGCGAAGGGATCTGATTGTATAAAGTCGGTTCTCTGGCCTTCGGTAGAAATTAAACGATACCTTGCTTATCCCACTTCTACGATAATTATGTGTAATTATGCTACTGCAGGAACCGGGATTTCGTTGCAGTATAATAATTTGTACATAATTCTATATACGTATTCGTGTATATCACGCAAAATGTATGAAGAAAAAAAAAATTTTTGGTTTTCATAACTTTTTAAATTTCAGGAAACTTGGAAAATTGAAAGACCATAAAAAAAAATCTCGTCGTCATATTTTCTTTTTCTTCTGTTCATTTATTTTTTTTTTGTTCAACTTGTCAGCTAGGATCTAGATTCATGTTTGCGTTTCAAATTACACAATTAGCGGCGAAAACTTACAGCCCACATATGAGACATCCCTAAGTGCTCAGAAATCGTATGTATAACGCGGTATATGCTCACCAGCAGTAATTGCTTGTAACTTTCTTTTGCCTTCTTAGATCTATCTCCAACGCCGCATCCGCAGCGTATTATACCTACATATATAGGGCACTCCGTGCAAAATCGGTTCGAAACAAATCTTGACCTGCATATTTTAAATTTGAATTAAATTTTAAATTTAAATTTGATCGATGATATATTTTTAATATTATTCTTCTATCTCTGAGATTTTGTCTGCAAAACTATTCAGAATTTTCATTCGGTTTTGATTCCTAAACCGTTTTTGTAAGAAACAAAAAAGAAGGAAATTATCGAGTAAATAAAAAAACGCGGTCAGAATTTTTTCTATCCACCGTTTTGACACGGAATGCCCTTACGTCTGTATACCTACACACATGCATACATTATCTATTTTCTTACTCTCGTATATGTTTTATTACTTCTTTTTTCATATTGTTTTTCTTAATTGTAATTTACGTGGGTATACATATTGTTAAGAGCTGCAGCAGCGGACGAGCAGCCTGTCGGATTTTTATCTAACAATAAGTAAGTGTATACGTATGAAAAAAGTCTGCAATATAGCCTATGTGTGCAGTTGCGATCTTGGAGAAAGTGTTTTACCCATCTCCTAAAGCTGCTTTTCAATTTACCATAGGGTATTTAACTATTCACTATACATATACGTATACGTTTATAGCCATGCTGAAGATTACATCCGAGATCCGGGTAATCCAATGAAAATTAAATTTTTCTAGAAGTTTTTTGTAATTTCCATTAAAAATTTTTTTTGTAATTTCCATTAAAAAAATTTTTTGTAATTTCCATTAAAAAAATTTCCATCAAATATATACCTATACCAATTATTATTCGGTATATTGAAAAGAAAAATTGATTTTGAAACAGCTGCAGTAATTGCAACCGCAACGCACGTGGTTCGTACGTAAGAATAACAAAAATGTATGTTGTAATTGTATACAGCTGTAGCGGAATTATTTTTTATATGTATGTACACACGCAAAAATTGCGGTTGATTTTGTTGCAACGTTATTTTGAGTAATTGTATACTTCCTTCCCGTGCAAAATGCAGTTTTTATAGATTGTACGCGATGAAAAATTGTTCGTGAAGTGAGTTCGTTGTGGAAATATTTTGAATTCAGAATAGTATAGGCATAAGTTCTTTGTATGAAGCTAAAAAGTCTTCGAACGGATTGAACAACAAAAATGAAAATAACAACAAAAAGAAAAAAAGGGTTTGAATTATCTACGAAGCCACAAACATGCCCCGGTCAAAGTAATTCTACCAATTTCTAATAGTTTTTAGGTAAATTTAAACTTTTCGTAGTTTTTCATAAGAAATTGTTGTTTTTTTTTTGTTCCAGTTCCAAAATTTACAATTTGTTTGTGAAAAACTATGAAAATAATTTACAAGTATTGATGAAATATGTACTGCGAAAATCGACAACTTTTTATAAAAAACTAAAACAAAAATTCACACATTTTCGTGATAAACTACGAAATGTTCGAATTTCCCTAAGAATTAGTACAGAAATTCGTAGTAGCAAAAAATTTCCACCATAACTATATTGCATTACTATATAAGAAAGAAATAAAGAAAAGACGAAAGAAAGAAAGAAAGAAAGAAGCTTTCTCACGAGTCGTTGAAAGGTTTTTAGCGATTTCACTCTGCAGCGTTCTGCAGCAGGTTCATTTGTTTCCATACGCAAATACACGGTATATAGTATATATACCTACATACAATTATCTATACATATACAGGTAGATATGTATACATACATTTCATACTCAACTACCTCGGTGAGAACCATGTATGTATACATACGTGTATGCATATATACATTTCATATATACCTATAATATACCCACGTCTCGACCAACTTCGAGCCTAATGACACGACGCTCTCATATATATTACACACAGGGTGTTCAGTATCTACATCTATTTTATAGCTGCTATAGAACATTCAAAAAAGCATCGATGATACTTGAAAAAAATTAAAAAAAAAAAATTAAACTAAAAAAAATCCAGATTTTTAATAAAATTTCATTTTTCCAAAATTTAATTATACACATATATAGAAAAGATCGACGGATTTCAGTCTCGAATTTGGTTATGCTGAAATTTCAATAGAAAATTATCCATCTGAAGACAAATGAAAAGAACTATAGATAGTACAACAGGTCGTTTAAATTTTAGAAGTCGAGTCCTGGTGATTGCGGGACTATTCTTTTCTTTTTCTTCGTTTTTTTTTTTTGGTTTAAGGCTAACTTCGCGTTACGCAACGAATGAAAGAACCGAAGTACCTATAGTTATAGCTAGGTATAAGTACCTATGTATAACCGCAGGACAAACAGTCAGTTTCCGTGCGTGCAGGTTCTTTATACAAATCTTCTACACCTGTATATTTTTTTGCATGTATTCATGTATGGATAAACTTAGGATTTTAATACATAGGCACAAACTCTGGGTATATGTCCCTGAGGACATGTCGTCAACTCAAAATTCACCTCCTTCCTCGCGAGTGCAATTATTCTCTATACATAAATATCGAATATTACAGTTGTATTGGGATATACGTGTGATGCACTGCGACGTCGAGAAGAAAGTCATGTGTGAGAATGATTTTGATCTTCGATCGATCTTCCCCCGTTTTTATACCATCAGGTATACTGGAACCAGTCGATTCCATAATCTGAATCATTCAATCAACATCAACAACGTCGACAACATCAAAAAGTCATCCTGATCGAAAACGGAAAACCGTTATATAGACTTTTCGAAATTGATGAAAATTTTTAACCCTAGCCATCGTGGTACTGCAGTCGATGATAGTTGACTCGAATCACACTTGCGTAAATACCTGATGTACCTACTCGTATGTTTTAGTTGGTTTGTTGTTCGTGTTATATCCTCGATGTTTGTGTTAGTGCAGTTAGAAAGTCAGCGTCCGTGTACCAACGGTCGTGGTACTACCCATCACCGAGTGCAACGGTTGGCCACCGGCCTAAGACCAACGCAAGAAGAACCAGCGAGTTCGAAAGTGGGGGAGGTGAATGGGTCCGCTAGGCTAGCGGGCCGTTAGCGTTGGGCATCACACTGCTCACCCAATCACCGAGCAATCAACTTCTCGACTGCAGCGGTATCAAAAAAAATTTTTCACTTCCTTTGGATATAAATAAACTAAAAATATATTTTAATCATAATTTTTTGTTTGCTCATCTTTTGACGCTGCAGTCAATTTGCTTGATTGACTATCGCGGGGGGCGTCGAGTTCGCGGTATAAAATAAATTTTCACAAAATAAGAAAAGGAAAATAAACAAAAACTAGTAAAGAATCACAGTTTTCGAAAAGAAGATCCCACAAAGATGGAAAAGGATCAGCCTGACTCCCTGGCCACCGTTGCTGTGGGAGGCAAGGAAATACCACCACCTCATAGCCACTATGCCCCAAGCGAAGTTTACTCCACCGCAGAACCGCCACCGGTAAGAGATTGTCTTTTTTTTTCGCAAAAGAGTCGAACATTTAACCGGTAATTGTAATAATACTTGAGGACGGAAAGGATTGTGGTCTATAATTATAGAATCCACCGATTTCATATTCATCTTGATGGTATCAAGTCCCAGATTTCAGCGCCATTATTTACCATTATATTATTATAGTTGTTGCGTCGTGCGAATCTAATTGCGGGTGTAAAGTGTCAGGCTATTTTTTTTTTTTTTTTGTAAATCTTTATAAGTATATATAATCAGAAAAATGAAAGCTGTGATTATAATATGATCATGGGAACGGTAGTGTGTTGCAGCTGTGTACAGTTATAGGAATAGAAATTCGGGCCACATTATCTGCACAATTGTATTCTCTATAATATAGAAACGTGATGGTTTTTTCATCATCGTCATCTGGCTTTTACCGATCCGTATCGAATCAGAAAAAAAGAGAAAATTATTTTCTGTACTGAATATATCTTGCCGGAGAATTATTATACTTTAAATGATCGTTGTATAACATTTGAGCGAGTTTCTTATTGTACAGTACAATCATAACATGAATTTCACTCGATATCGTTGTAATTATCGTTTAGAAATCGGCAAGAATATAAAACATTGGAAAATGAAAAGTGAATGAACATTGCAGATAGAGACAATTGAGACTCGTTTTTTGTTAGGTATATATTTTTTTTTACATCTCATCGTGAAAGTAATCAAATATATTGCTAACTTTGGTGCAGTGCACAACTCCAACGACCGTCTGAAAAGAATTAACGGGATTGTTACGACTATAGACCGTAATCGGTATGAAAAGTGCAGACTCGATTAACTCCAGGAAAATTCCAGACTGCCGGAGCAATGATCCTCGAATATCGTGTGTTGAAATAGTCGAAACTAAATCTGGGATTAAATGACTGAAAACCTCGTTCCGGTCGCCGAATTTTCAATTTTGGTGTATTACTCAAGGCCCCGGTACACAAATCACAGTCAGCCTTGCTTCATCGGTGGTCCCTACTTTCCATCACGTTTACACGACTCGTCGTGACCATGTCTGAAGAGAATAACAATATTTAAGAACGTACTGAGATATTACAATACAGACGTTATGTACAGAGAACATTTGCACATCTTAAAAATGAAGATCGTTATTATTCCTGATTTTCGTGCATTCGCGTCTCCATTAGCCGGATGTCCTACGATCAAAGCTTATCGTCGACTACGATATATTTGTCAAAACCTGCTAGAAGCCATACTTCATTTACCAGCTAATTGTTGTTGTGAGTCATGTTTGACTTACCCGGAAATACTTATTGAAGCTCACAGTGTCCTACAGGCATTTGTTATACCGTTAATCCCGAATTTCGAAAGTACAAACTGACTGGAGTCTAGAGTATCAGGATCCGTGACTTCAATTCGCTGTTAACATGCCTCCAAACCTCATTCTAGGATCACGCTAGCATGATATTTCTAGTATCGCTTTGGCATGGTCTTGGCATATTTTCAGCATTGTTAGAGATGTTTACAGCATCGTTCCAGCATATATCTAGCATTGCTCCAGCATGTTCTTAGCATCTTTTCAGCATATTTGTGGCATATTTTCAGCATCATTGTGGCATCTTTTCAGTACAATTCTCAAACATTTCTAACATCATTTTAGCATCCCTTTAGCATCTTCCCAGCATAGTTTTACTAATATTTTGGCATTATCCTGGCAAATTTCGAGCATCGCTTCAGCATCATTCTAATATCGGTCCAACATTTTCATATTGTATCTTTTCGGCATGGTTCTGGCATTTTTTTAACATCAGTAGCATGGTCTCGGTATATGTTCAGCATTGTTGTAGCATGTTCACAGAATCGTTGCAGCACATTCCCAGCATCGCTTCAGCACGTTCTTAGCATCTTTTCAGCATATTTCTGGCATATTTTCAGCATCGTCTCAGCATCTTTCTAGCGCAATTTCAGCATATTTCTAGCATCATTTTAGAATCGTTTCAGCATCTTGCTAGCATAATTTGATTAACAGTCTGGCATCATTCTAGTAAAGTTCGAGCATTGTTTCAGCATGATTCTAAAATCGTGTTTGAACCGATTATTCGTTGTTGGTTCGTTCTTGTCGCATCTCTAATTATTGGAGGCTAATAGTAAAATCGGTAGTTATTTTCAATTAACGCAAATGAAAGCGGGGGCGGAGAAAATGCGTTTTCAGATAGCCATAGCGTGATTTATTAGATAGAATAATGCTGCAGTACGATTCAAGCTACGATCGTAAATTGACCTCGATGTTGATGAGCCGTCGGTGGGTAAAAGCTAAAGGCCTCCGGGAGATAGTAGGTCATCATCAAAGCATCTCCCTTCCTCAGTTCCTAATATCCCCTCTCAATTCCCCTTCCTTTCGCTCTATGGTTATACCTATGCCGATCTTCGAAGCTTGACTAATAAATCACAGTGTCGGATCGCAAAATGGTTCGTTTTGCGGCTCGCGAGCGTGAAAACGATTCTTTTCTTTCACTATATTCTTATTCTCTCTTTTTTTTTCGTCATGTATCTTAGATCACTCGGAGAAATTTCACACAATATTGTGTTTTTTGTTTTTTTTTTTGCTTACACGGATCTAGATCTCTCGACGAATTTCTATACAGCTATAATATATTAACGGTTTTTCTTCTCATCGTGCACCGTGCAAAAAATATATATATATACTTATTAAAAAAATGAACAAACCGCGTTCTGTAAATGGCAACAGTTTGATATAGCGGGTCAAGAGATACTTGATCGTTTATGAATTTCACAAGAAAAAAAGAAAAATGAATTCTTTCGTTCAACTTGATTTAACGATCCTAACGATCGATCTAAATGCTTATGACTAGTAGGGGACTGAGTACTTTTGATAAGTACTACATATAAGAACACGCTTGGCTTTCCTGTTCGCCTTCATTTCATGCTAACTAAGTAAATACAGGAATTTAACATTTCCTCGCTAATGAGGAACCGATGTTCCTTTAGCTGTCCTATCGACAGACTTAAGTGCCATTGCTCAGAAGTAAAAGGAAATATTTCTTAGAAATCAGTATTACTGAAAATGGTTACGCTGTTTTACAACTATAATCGTATTATAGGGTCGTTAACCCTATCAGCTGCACGGTTAAACCAACTCCTTTTTTTTTGTCTTTCATTCAAACTTCATCAATCGGAAACGATAATAACTATACCTAAAATATTTATGACTGTGCAGCAAAATCGGTATAGGTATATCAATGTAGGTAAGTATAGACACTTTCGCTAAGAGTTTTTACAGTGGTCTTTCTTTGCTTTACAATAAACAATAAATATAAAAAAAAAACCTTTAGCTCTGCGGTTGAAATTCGTTTTATCATTTGAGAAATCGATAGATCGATGCATGATTGTGCGATTATCTCAATTCGTCCATCGTATTGAGCACGAACTCGATGATCTTTAAAATTGGACTGTAAGATCCGTGACAGCTATTGGTACGTGATGAACCAATTTTTAGGCTGTTATGTGTTTCTTATATAAAAAAAAAAAAAAAATGCGAAAAATCCAGACCTATAATACGCGATTCGATAGACACTTTCTTTGAGTATCGTGTGTTTAGGATCGGCATATATTTGAACAGTGCAGTAGACACACTCCGCCGTGACGCGCTTTCTTGCCATTTAATAGGTATAATATTTATTTTAACGCGGTTTGAGACCGACGTTCGCGACGCTTTCACAATTAACACAACGTATATATAGATATAATGTACAAAGTATTGTTCTTCGAATTCTGAAATACACTAGCGCGGTTCTTTTCTGAATTCCAAACGACCGTACCGAAATATTTTCAAGAAACTTTTGCAATCATGACAACCGATTACCGATTTTTTTTATACCAAAATACATTTCGATGAAAGATGAAAAAGAAAAATATATCTATATCCGTTTCTATATCACGGTCTTCAGTTACCGATTCCGGTTCCGGTTTCTGGATCAGTTAACTTATTCACCGATTCTTCGTTATTTGACCATTACCTACTTCGTCGACCAGATGAGATATTCAAAGAGATATTGATACCTACAATAAAAATAAAGAAGGTAATAACGGTTTATTTCTCGATCGTTTGAACTCGACCTGTCCAGTGGCTGACTATCTGCCTTGTTCGAGGACTAGGCTCTTCTTATATTCATTGTATACATATAGACTCGTTCATTTGATAGGATTATATTGCAGTGGTTATAACGATGGTGTCGGGAAAACTGATACCGGAAACTGCAGTAGACGGTACAACACTGCATCCTGTACATCAGGCAACAAGTGTATCGCAGATAATTATATATCCATGATTCCTATGTAGGTTCGCGTATCAAATGATCGTCCGATGATTTGAAATTACCTTTTTCTGTGTCCGAAATAATGAGAAATACATTGTATCGCAGGAATGATTAATCTAATACGACTATTTTAAGTCAAACAAGGTGCTTGTGTATATGTATATGTACATATACATATATTTATCTGTAATGAATTAAAACCTTTATAAAGAGCATTGCGGCAATGCGATATAATTAACGTACTTCACGAGGTACATTATACGTATATACTGATTGCGTAACAGTGTTGACAAAATTGCATAATTGGCAAAACCGTTACAGCTTTGTATACCTACTTTTGAATCATACGTTATACAAATACATATATGTATATACAAATAATTGACGAGTATCGTTTTCGCGTTTTTTTTTTTTATATCCTGTACAGAAGCGAGAAAGTACAGCAAAAATCACCAGATCAGCAACTAATGGTGTAAAAAGTACTGAAGGAGAAAAACCGATCAATTTTTCTGAAAAAAATCATGAATTATAATAATAGTATTATTGTAACTATTATGACGATATTGATTTAGAGATAGAAAGAGAGAGAGATCGTGTCCACAAGGTAATTAATTGAGATTCAAGTAATTAACGGTTGATTAACTCGGGACGGAATTAAAACTTAGTCAATTTCAAATACCCATATTCTATTTATTCTAATACTTACAGTTTTTATGTTGTATCGATATTGACTAGTATTGGATCTAATAAATAAAATGCAATGTAATTCATGAACCGTAAAGACAATTAAGAGTATATTGTTATAGTTTGTTGTCAACCTTCTTTTTTTTTTTTATGTAATCCTATATCAAACTAAATTTTCACGACAGTCTAGCTACGGGAGTCGTTGATATTTTCTACTAATCGAAAAACTGAATTACAGAATAAATCGTCATCATTGCTATCGAACATTCATTACATGTAGAATTGCGGGAAGTAAAAAAATCAACTGCAGCATACGATGTGTTTCATATTATTTAATGATTCCTCAGCAATGGTTTCGACACCATGCGCGGCCATATCGGCGCACATTAAGTGGACAATAAATGAAGAATATATAGAACACATTTATGCCACATTTGATTTTTTTGTTTTCCGCAATTCTACACCGTGATGAATGTTCGATAGCATTAATGACGATTTATTCCGTCATTCCGTTTTTCGAACAGTAGAAAAACTGTAATGTCGATAACTCGGTGGATCAAGAACAAGTATCGCACCGCCTTAAGAATCAGTCACTGACCCATATGAGTTTTTTTTTTTTTTTATTTGATTTTGTCAGAATCCATTTTTCTCGTACCTATAGCTTTTTTCTGTTGTTCGCTGTAATTATTTTTGCCAAGGATAATTATTTCATTACAGTTAACGGTTAGAACTACAGAGGAAAGCATGATATGTAGGTATAATATAATTGCGTGCTGATTCGCGTACGGAATATATGAACATTTCATTATTAATTCGAGAGTTGGATAATGGTAGTTAATAATATAATTTCTTGGTTTGTGCGTGCGTCGGGGTTTTCGCTTTCTTAGATGATTTTTCAGTTGTACAGTATACATATAGAATTGTAAGTAATTTTAAAGAAACAACGGAGCGTTAATATGTATAGTTGAAGACCTCGGCTCAGTTGTGTATCGAGCGTGACAACCGGCTGTTAATTCCCGCCACGGTGCAACAATACATATACAATATCTCCTTGTTAGGAGCCGTCGAGATAGTAATGGCGATTTAATTTATTCAATACCTGACTGAATCTCGGTTATTTTATTCCCAGTTTTTTTTTTTTTCATAAAGTATGCGTGCATAGAATTCCGAGAACCGGTATCTATCGGACTGTTATTCACTTTCCGAATCGTAACAGGAAGCTTCTGTAATAGGATATTTCAATAGACGTTACAGAAATAACACGTTAATCACCGAACAGTTCCACGCTCGCCACTAGGCGTCAATTTGGCGCAAGACTCTCTCGGAGATAGAAATATCTCGCTCTGCGTACAATACGCGCTTCGCTGGGCCGAGATCAAAACTTTCTTGATACTCGTACGGGCTTTTGTCTGAATAATCCTATGTCAGATTCAAAAAGGCTGAATTACTGAAATGTAAAAGTAAGCAACTGTTGACAAGTTGCTGATATTAAAACAAAATTTCAGGGCAACGGTGTTCAGATTCAGAAACCTATCTGAAACGATTTGTGTCGTCATCTATTCGATAGAGTATTAATTAATTACTTTGAGGAAGTCGATTTGACTTTTTCTTATACAAAAGCAGAAAAACTGAACGAAAAAAATTACTCTTTTTACAGGCTTACATGCGGCCAGGTGGCAAAAGCACGACGGTTCAAATCGCCCGTATTGCAGCACTGACTTTGATTGCGATGTCAGTTGTATTGGGGAGCTTTATCCTCGCGGCCTCCTACGTTCAGGCACGAGCTTCATGCACCCCAGAAGCAATCGCCGCCCTCCAGGCTGAAATGAAGCTGCAACAGCATCAACATCAGCAAGAAATGGCTCAGTCACAGGGAGAGTTTCTCAAGCATTTGCAGCCAGAAGCTCTGGTGCAGGTAAGTCGTTGACATTAAACTTCGAATGAACCTAAACTTGAAGAAAATCAGAAAAACCTGCTTTTTGAGTATTTCGAGAGATGAGAAAAAAATATTCTACTTGTCAAAATCTGAGAGCCAGTGGATACGCATAATGAATAAATAAGTATACCTATTAAAGCTATATATGCATAAGTTATGGCTATAAGTCAGATGCGTTAGTTGTTTTTGTAAACTTTTCAAAAATCGTTAAGTTTAGCCGTTTGACGATATTTTGAATTCGCATGTGCCGATCCGATCACTTGGGCAAGTAATTGCATTTTTTGTTAGCAAACTGGTATTAATTTTGATAAAAAAAAAATAAAAAATTAGCGACGATACAGCAATATACGTCGTGACATTTTGTACATACAGAAAATAAAACTCACGACGTCGTTCATACGGATGCGTATAGACTTGGTAATCAGGCATCAAACTAATAAGTTCAACCAAGTGAAGATGAAAAAAAAAAGAAGACATACACGGACGTCATTTTACCTTGGCTTCACCTCTGCGCAGGAAGTTGACCTAGAGATTCAATAATAACGCGGTTAGGTTTTACTGGCTAACTAAATTGCTAATGAAAAAAAAAAATATATACAAAAGCTATGTCAGCTAGATTTGAAAAGTGAACAAAATTTTCTTATATTTTTGGGTTGAAAATCTTCCAATGATTCCAAATGATATGATTTTTTCCTTTTTTTTTCAATTCAATTTCGTTTTTTTTCTTGGATTTTTTGTTTAGTTGATCTCTCTTGGATTGACTATATAGTTGATAAATATTCCATCAGCCTTTACAGATAAACTATGATCAGAAACTATGGCTGTACCAGGTTGTACCCAAGGTGAACCACTGCGGTGGTTTACGTAATGCGAAGTGCTCGTCAGAAATATATAGGTATAATGTAGTTTGAAATGATCACTGGACACACGTGACTGCAAAGTAGGAGTGGATTTATTCTATTTTTCAACAAACAAACATACGTCAGTTTAAAGTAGTATACTTATTGGTACATTATAATATGTAATGTAATGAGCATGTATAAATGAATGTCTAAACAACTTGACAACAACTCGACTTAATTCAATAACGAATGATATTACCGATAAGATATATTGAGAAGAAAACTTATTAGAAATGAATAAAACGTCTGAAATACTTGAAAAAATTAGACAACTAAACAACGAGATTGAATTAATGGATAGCTAGATAACAGATTACCAAAATATGAGTAATTAGGTAATTAAGTAATTTGAGAAATAAATACTCGAATAACTAAACAACTGACGAAATGAATGACATTAACCGACTGTATACAACAAAATAAATAAATAATCAATTTATATCGTACTTATTAGAGTGTTAATGCGATTATCATGGAAACGCCACTATGTATAATACTTTCTAATCCGTTCTTGATATTATCGGCATTATTAAAACTGCATCAAGGGAGTACGTATATGTTCAGGATGTAAGAATTAGGTATATGTCCGGGAATTGTTTCAACTAAGGTAAGTAATCTGGAGATATCCTGTTTTAGGTCATCATTCTAGATTTAACGTCACCCACAACAAATTTTGATGCTAGAAACCCTCACATCTTACATCATGTCGCCAGCCGCATAAATTGAAATAAGCTGTGTAAAACTAACATAGGTTGACTGTTGACTTAATAACTAACCAACCATTATCTCAATCGATTTGTAATTTTTTATACATGCAGACTTTGCACATAGTTCTAGTTCAGACTAGAAGTTCTTGAGGACATTTATTCGTTTGCCAGCAAAAAAATTCGAGAACATTCTAATTTTTGTATTCATTGATATGCGGAGTTTGAAAATTTGAAAACGTTTGAAAAACTTCATATTTTTTGATACTCCTAGTTCAAGCCAAAATAACGTCAGTATTGAGTAGGATCACGGCGCCGGATTCAGTTTGGACTAAAATCAATCTCGAAATTCAGTAAACAGTTAACATATGTCATTTTTACAGAGCTTACTTCAATCTCTGCTGGCGGCCACATGATATGAGGTGCAAGGGTTTTTAACATCAGGATTTGTAGGTGATATCACGTAGAATAAAGGCCTGAAATACGATATCTGTGCATTAATTACTCCGCTCAGCAGAATCCCCGAATACATGTCTAATTTTTACAGTTTGAATATAGGTTGATATTCGAGCTGAAAATGTTACGACAACCTGCACACGGGAGGAAATTTATATCTCACAGACTGTATCTCGCTAGTACAATAGGTACTTTAAAAAAAATTCTTATCCTCTCAATAATTAAGCCGTTATAATAAGTACTTTACACTTTGGCGCATGCGATACTGATCATTTTCACAATTGGGTGTACTTTATTCTCGCGGCTCTTGTTGGCCACTGATTACATGTAGCTATATATTTATATCTGCGTTCGCATGGTCAAATTTTTTCTTTTATTCGCGATGAATGACGCTCATCTGGCTTTTTCTTTCTATTCATTTATTCATTATCATTCAAATTTTCCATTCATTTCACTTTTTCCATCGACAAATGTTGCCTGCAGTTTGTTAATCGTTATTTAATTCTTGAATAACTGCTGTTCATAAAAAATCTGATGAAAACATTCCTATACAAATTTTTGAGTTTAATATTTCATTTACTCTCATAATTCGCATATAATATTCGTTGTGAATAGCAAAAACAGCTGCTGTTGGCTGGCTGGCTTCAGGGTTTTAAAATTTAGGTGGATGGGCAACGATACAGTTAGTCTAGGAGAGAAAACGTAATAAACCGTTCACTTTGCACAGAGTCATGCAGTAACCTACTTCCCGTGCCTTTCGAACGCCCGCTACTGCAGCATCTTCGAGTACATTATACACGGATATACATGTATACCTCATACCTTATACCTACCCATCGTTAACAGCGAGGCGAAATGTCGAGAGAGTTAACTTTCCACCGATATAGTATATGTATACATACGTAAATTATACATAGTATTATACTACCTATATAATAATGTACAACGATGCTCGATTGTTTCATTACACTCATCATAATGACTATCGCGATACATGTCGTATAAATTTATATACAATAATTATACCTATATTCATGTACTACTCCATTTGCATAATATTTAGGCAAAGATTTTCACCAAGTGAAACTTGACGGTCATAATTTTACTTCTGATTCATCGAACAACGTGTCGTTCGTCATTACAGCACGATCTGTCGTTACATTTGAACATGAGTTCATGTATGTATGTACAATACATACGTGTTAGTTTTATTTTGAAACTTCATTTACACACGATAGAAAGTTCGCGATGTCCATTGCCTGACATCAGCCATAACGTTTCCACAGCGAACCCTGCACAGATCGATTACTCCTCAAGTCCGATGCACACTAAGATCTCAAACCCTAAGAAATACCTGTGTGAAGTCTTATGAAATCTATTGAAATCCATGAATGTGTGGTTTATAAAGTCCGATGGAGTCTCGCACGAAGTCTTATGAAATTTATATGAAGTCCTGAAGTCCAGTGTAGGTTATATTCAAAAGTGAACGACCTCTCGCGAAGAGTTCTAGTCTTTTGATACAAAAAAAAAATAATAATATTGATGATTAACACCATTTGTTCTTCTGGAACATGTAGTTCACACAGATAACGCATGACAGAGTAGGTATACAGTAGTAGTAGTTTCATTGTTGATTTGTGAAACCATGATGTTCCAGTGCGTGGCGAGTAAGATTAAGTTTCTAAGGATAACTAATAGCAGTTATCTTGAAAATAGTATCTAATAGTATGTAATGGATATAGGTAGGTCGCGCGGGGAAGCAGCAACTGCAATGTACAAGATAGTAGTCAGAAAGTCAGGAAGTGCACTATCGCGGTGTACATAGGTACTTTCTTTAGAAATTTACACAGCTCTGAGAATCAGGATAGTATACTTATATTTTTTTATCTATGTACAATAACAGTTCCAAGTACCACAAGTATCGATTGCTCGACGAGACTTATATCCGTTACCAAAAACGAGAATCGGAAATAAACGATCCAAGACTCGTTTGACAAATAATCCTGAAACTGAATCGATGATCATCATGCGCGTGTCACAGATCGAAGTGGTAGTTATTCGGATGTTTAATAATCCATCGAAAATGATGTTTCATCGTTATAATAATAGCATGAAACTTGGGTAACGCTTGGTACCTAAGTAACTACGGTATATTACCTTATACCCGCGGGTATAAAAGAATAACGCGAGGTCAGTGACTGGCGGAGACCCAGAGGCCATGCTAACTGGAAAGTTGTCACTCATACTCACTTGATGAACATTCTTATATATCCTTATATATACAAATACAGAAGCTGTGTAACCGCCTTTCTCGACGACGATCACGTGACGCAATTTATTTATCCATCTATGTGTATGTAACATATACCTACTCCTCGTATGTACACGAACTCTAATTACCTCACTATTATCGCGATTACAATAACAATAAATGCGATACACGTATGTATGTATATACATACATACATACATAAACAAGAAATAAGTTTGTATCATAATGTAGCTACATACACATTTTCGTATTTCTTACATTACATTTCATCTTTGTACCTTTGCTATCATTGCTCGCTGAGGTTCCTCCTTGCTATTTAATTATGCAGCCTATTGATCATTGATCATTATTCGCTCGTCATTATATAAATGATATTGTTCGTGTCTATACCTTCGAGTTATAACATCTTTGTATTTATTCGAATCGCTGTGTTATGGTAGTAGAATAGTACGTCGATCCGTGTCCACAAGTGAAAGCAGCCGATCGTGAGCGGTTCTCGGTGTTACGAAGACAGTAAGATTTCCCCTGAATCAATTCCAGATACCGCTTAGATATACAATTTTTTAGTTTTAGAAATAGAAAACAATCGCACGGAGATAATCACAGCCTGGGAACTGCGGTCGTAGAGGGTTAGAGGTGTAAAACTGAACTCCTAACACAGCAGAAATATGAAATTTGCAATTGTCTTACGACTAGATTTATTTCGCGAAAGACTTCCAAAAATGTCGGGATTTATGCAGCACGATCACTCTTTGAAATTTTCGAAAATTCGTCATGGTTGTTAATCGTTTTTTTAGGAACCCGTCGAGCAGACGGACTCCTTGCAGTCTCTGACCAATTCAATCGATAAAGAGGTGCAGCCTGATACCAAAGACATAAAGATCCAGAAAGAAGAAGGCGGCAAAACCGACAACGACAGCAACGACACTGACGAAGAAGATGACTACGATGATGACGAGTTTCCACCCGTTCACATAAAACTACCCCTTCAATTGGACCTCGACGACATTGCTGGGGTATGGAAAAAAGTTTTTAGAATTGTGAAAATTTGAACATTTTATTGATTTTTTTATATTTCATATTTTTTCAACTTTCACTTCATTCGATTTTGCAGACTTTGATGCAGCAGGCACGTAGCCGGGTATCCTGCGTCGTTGAACGTAAAAGAGCTGACGAAGTAACCGACGGATCTGCAGAGAACAACGTCACCGATAACAGCACAGACCCACAGCGTTTCCAGAGGCTCAGTGGAGAACGTGTTGCGATATTCTGCGAGTCTGGAAACCCACAGCAGGAGTGAGTCCGGCTTTTGTATAGATCCTAGACGTTTTTAATCATTCCAAACGACGATCATGAGTTAAACGAAATATATTTTATCCAGAGCTCAGGACCAGGACATTATGACACCGATCATAGTTCCTCTGGGAACCGTTCAAATTCCACTGAACTCTCAGGACTCCAACGCTTTCAACCAGTACCAAGTACACACCCAGTACCAGGTACCAGACATGCAACAATTACCATTGAGCGATCCTAGAGGATTGAACCATATTCCTGCTGGACTTTTGCCTCCCGCGTTCAGGGGACTTCCTCAACTTACTGTCGACATGAGACCCCCACGCATGGGACCACAGCCAGGCATGATGGGCCCACAGGTAAGAGTCCTCAGAATGGTTTGTTTGATGATTGGGAAAAGGCACGGTTGCATGGAATCAAGTGGGATGAACATGTTGTGTGTTTCGTGAGACAATTTGTTTGGATGAGTAGACAGTCTTTCGACTTACTCGCGTTGTGAATCAAGGCTGAGGAAAACTTTTACCACATTCTTCTCTCGATGTAAGAACAGCACCAGATTGATTTCCGGATTTTTGGACCAATTTCGTTTATTTCCAGCCCATAGTGGCCAGTGATGTCATTTTCTAACGAAAAATGTTTATTTCCAGATGGAAATGCGTCAGATCCCGTTCGACTTCCGTCACTTCCCTATGGACCCGATGCGCTCTATGCATCCCCCGATGCCTCAGCAGCCCCAAGAGCAACAACAGCCACCGATGATGCATCCGCGAGATCAGCCAATCCATATGTTCCGTCCTGAACAACAGTTGCCGCACATGATGCCACCCCAGCATGACACTGAAATGCCAAATGTTCGCTTCCCTGGAGCAGGACAACAGGACCAACAAACACCGCCTATGATGCCACCACAGAAACAACGCCCTCCAATGATTTTGCCCATTCCAAATCCAGAACGATCCCAATCGCCGTTCCAAGGCATACCGATTGAAATCAGAAGAATCATTCAACAAGTTCCTCTCGAAATAAAAAACATCATTCAACACATCACCAGCGATTCTAAGCCCTTCCAAATTCCTGACGGATCACGTAGAGAGGTATGAATAATTGAGGATAGAATTTATTTGATTTAGGGTGGAAATAACTTTTTTCGTTCAATGTCGATCACCCGCATTTTTTAGATATAATTACAAGTTATTTGAGATTTTATCCCAACAAAAACTGCTTAAATTAGAAATCTGATTCAGAATTGTGTCAGTAATTAGTTTAATTTGTTATTTAATTTTGTTCAAAATTTCAGGTTGTTCAGGAGTTCAAACCGATCCCTGAAGGTGCTCGTCCCATTCCGCTAGGACCTTTCCCGCTCCCTGTTGAGGTTAGGAATCTCCTCGAACACGGTAACATTGAAGGTCGTCGTGAACAGCAGATGGATAGTAGCGAGGACCAGCATCAGGATGCCAAGCCTTTCCCAGGGCCTGAAGATCAGGGAGAAGAGGCAGAAAGGAATTTCCCTGTCCCTGTTGAAGTCCGCAACCTCATTCACCAGGTATGTAGTAAAACCAATCGTGAAAATATATTCTTGATATTAAATTAACGTTGCGGGTCGCTGCGTCCTCTCAGATTTCAAGGCAACTGCAGAAACACACCGTGTAATGCGATTTTAAGCCTTGTCACATTTTTCACGAGGATTCTGCAAATTTTTTCACAATCAATATTTTTGTAAATTTTTGTAAAAAACTGGTTGAGGAGTTTATTTCACAAGTAAATATGGCGGCAGTCTTCCATCTCGAGACTTTGGCGGTCGCGTTCCGTTGAGTAAAGCTTAATATTTTAAAGCTGCTACATTCGGTCGGTTCTTCAGCATCTGCACGACAAATAAAACCTCGGTCCAACGTCTATTTCAAATGCAGATACACAGATTTCTATACGATGCTATTTTGGGCAAATGCAGACGATAATTCCAGCCTTGATTTAATCCATCCCCTCGTTAGCCACAAGGTAGCGTGGCCGAGCGGTCTAAGGCGCTGGTTTAAGGCACCAGTCTCTTCGGAGGCGTGGGTTCGAATCCCACCGCTGCCAATTTTTTTTCTCTTCAAATTTTCGGGTCTTTTTTCCAAATCGTCTGATTTTATTGACCGTCGTTTCATTTTCAACCAAACAGGTTGTCGAGGGACGAGCTTTCCCTGTTCCGAGGTTCCCGATACCATCTATTATGAAACCGGTCGAATCTCTTGGAGTTCCGGTCGAGGCGCGCACCGAAGTTTCCGAGGAACAGTCCATGGAAGAACCACGGGATCAGAATCAACGTCGTCAACCAGGACCTCTCGTTCTTCAACCACAACACCAACAGGAACAGGAAATCGAAAACCGTCCGCACTGTGAGTTAATTGTTTTACGTTCTGATAATTATCATCTCTCTGATCAATGATAATTATGATAATTATAGATAACATCTCTCAGACCGATTATTCATTGTCGAAAAAGCCGAAATGAAAACGTTTAGATGAAGAGAAAAAGAAAAAATTGGAATAAACTGAAAGGAAGATAAAACAAAATTTACGTAGTAATCGGAAACTGAAAAAGTTGCCCATCGTGTTGGAAAATGTGAAAATTGAATTTGTTTTTATTTTTATTTACAGACGTTCAACCGCGTTCAGTTCGTTCAGTTCCAGAGCCTTTCGCCCATCGTCGAGAGAAGCGCGTGCGTCGCTGCGCATGTGACTGCGCATGTTAAATCTGACGCGATCGCAGCGCCAGTTGATATATTCCGGATTCACGATCGGAATAAAATTATTAACTTCAAGGTAACAGAGTAAATGGTGCCTTGCGTCAACTATGCAGGCATATAATTATGAATAAAAATTCTACGCATGCGAAATTTATTCTTTTGAAATTGTTATACAATAACTTATAAATATGTACGAAATAAGAACTGCATAATAAGAATTGCGATAATTTTTCGATCTCCAATTCTTCTCCATGTTGCTATTTTTTTTTTTTTTTTTTAATTGGTGGTTTCTATTTAATTTACGAAATCCTATAATTATCATACAATATATATACAGAGTGAGTTTTCTCTGGTATCGAACGAGGGAGGAGCGTATCATCGCAAACGCTCCACCCATTTCTATTCATACTTGTTATCGTTTAATCGAGAAACCCCAGTTTTATTCTCAAGTCTAGGACAAGTATGTTTCTATTTGGGACAGTAACAACATAGTGAGGCTTCTTGATATGATGATAATGAGTATGAATAGAAAGGGGCTGAACGTTTACGGTGATAAGCTCCTCCCTCGTTCGATACCAGAGAAAACTCACCCTGTATATATATATATATATATATATATATATATATATATATATATATATATATATATATATATATATATATATATATATATATATATATATATATACAATAAAAAAAAAAAAAATCGTTAAGAAAAAGCTTTTGAGATTAATTGTCTCAGTGGTTTCATACGCACACATATACTATCCATTTTATTACATGTACTAATATTCGGGTGTTATAAAAGTTGTAAATTGAGAATCAAATCGCGACCTCGGTATAATATTTTATAAGACTATACAATTATTATATTATAATAACAAACATCAACTAACGAGAATAACTGAAATTGGTCGTGATTAATTATTAAGTTTTGTCATCTAATAAATATACGTACCTATATATATTTTATATGTTATATAGGCCAATAAAGATGGATACAAGTGATACTTTGAATAATTTTGTACAGCTTGAGAAAAAGAAGAAGAATATAAGAAGAGAAAGTTAATAAATAAATAAATAAATAAATAACAAAAAAAAAAAAAAAAAAGAAAAATTCCTATTTTATATCTAACAAAAAGTATTAAATGATATAATAATATATTACATACTGCGATATAAATATATAATATAATATATACATACATACATTCACAATACGGTATAAGTATATAATTATATACATGTAATAATAATTTACAAAATTCGCTTGATATATATAGATTCCTGCAAACAAATATCCTATGTATACTTACTACATATGCCTATATTATTATTTCGCTTCATTTCTTATAGATTCTGAAACGACGTGTGCTTGATAACAATTTTACTAAACTGTCGCATAGACGCTAAATCGTATTATTTAAACTTAAAAAAGAATTATAAAGAAAAAAATTTGAAAATAAAAAACAAAACAAAAAAAATTAAATAAAAAACATAAGAAAAAACAAGAAAAAAAAATAAATAAATAAACGAGTGAATACAAAGGAAGAAACAAACAATTCTATAACGTAGATAAAACAGGTGCCTAACGCATAATTACACACGCATATGATCGTGTAGTATTTTACCTACTATTTGTATGTGTACATTTTATAAAACTGTAATATTTTTAATTAAGGATATGATGGACACTTTACTTATCTGTATTATTATAAGAACAAAAAAAAAAATTTTTTTTTTCTTTCTCCTCAACTTCTATTTTCTTTTCTTTGTTTGTTTTCAAGAAAATAAAACACGTAATTGGTTTATCTAAATTACTTTTATAGTTCCTTCCTTTACATGTATACATATACATAAGTCTTGTATACATAGAGAATTATATGTAAAGGCTGAAAGTATTTCTTTCTTCTAATTACACCAGTATTGACTTCCTAATTATTATCACACGGAGCTTCTCTTTGAATACTATTTCAAACCATGATCTCAGTCGAATCGCGGCCGATGGCCTCTCTCGTCTATTATAATGAGTCATTTATTGATCTTTCCATTTTTAAAACTTCATAGTCACTGCTTTGATATCTCTTATACACATAGGTATGCGTACAGTAAAATTAGAAAAAAGAGAAGGAGAGGGAATAAGCACATCTAAGAGTCGATACACATGATCCATAAGAAATTATAATTTCATTCCCGCGCTTCCCCCACTCGTTTTCTCTCCCTGCCTCTCTCTTTCTCTGACGTCACGCCAGGTCACTCATTGCGATAGGACGGTTATGATGGGTTAAGCGGTGCGGCCGTTGACGTCAGAAATCACGTGTAACATGTCGCGTTTGTTCGTATCGCTGTGATAATTCATGCGCGCGCATCGTTGAAAATTACGTTTGGACAGAGGCGCCTTATTCCGATGTGGTCTTTCGGTTAGTTCATATCGCGTATCGCACATCAAGCATTCGCGCAATAAACCCGAGTATATATATCCACTCACGTTGCGGTAATAGGAATTTTATTGGATTTCAAAAATCGAAATCTTGAAAAGAAAGAAGCAAAAAAAAAAAAACAATCGATGAACGACGCGCAGACTTTAATTCTATATTCTAATTATACAATTCTATCAATTCTCGACACGCGCGCGCAGCGGAATTCAACAGGTGAGCAAAATTCCTATTATATCTATTATTTCTATTATATTCTACTGTTCTGTATGCTATGTATGCATATATACATATATATCTTGTTCTTTACATAAATATATATATACATTATACATATATATATGTATACGTATAGTTTGATCTGACGCAACTCTGCGCAGAATTATCCTTACAAGCGGTTATTCAATTCTATTTGGATATATTATTTTAGTGTGTATATACTTAATTATACTATAATAAAGTAATAAAATTTCATTTATTTTTTATTAAGGAACACAGTTATATATCACAATTTTTTTCAATAATATTATAATATGTAACAATCCTGGGTTTCCACTTCTCGGGACTTTTTTCTTTTTCTCATAATTCTTGTATTTAAAAATAATTTTATATCCACTGTTACACCAGCTGCAGCGATAACGCGCATGAATAATCGTTCCACGAAATATCAGTGTAACATTAATTTCCTAAGAAATAAACTATAATCGAGATTGAGATTTTTATCCGATTGATGTATTTATTTTATTAGATTGACCAATTTTCTGATTTGACTTCTACTATATTTTTTAAAGAAACAAAAAAATACAAAAAAACAAGAAATCCATGACTGGGTTTATTATATAATAATACAGAAACAATTTTTCAACTTGACATGAGAATTTTATTTAAGAAATTTTTTATCGTGATCGTTTGATCATATTTTTTTTGTTTGTTTCAACTGACGATAATTATTGCTTGTTGAAATGTTAAGGTGATCGTTAAGAATTGTTATACCATACCTACAATCATGGACGAGATGTATTCGATTGACCAACTGAGCGATGCTTGTAGGTTGTTGCGACTTGATCCGAATTACTCACCGGCTAACTGTAACATATTTAACGATAACGATGATGATCCACTGGGTATGTATACGTATGTATGTATGTAAAGTAGTAATATAGTAATATAGGATTACGTATGAACAGAAAATAATTATTTTGGAAGATATGACAATGTATTTTCCATAATTTGAAAATAAGCGACAGAAAACAACATAAAAATTAATATTAAAATAAATATAAAAAAATTCCGTCTTTCAATTAAACACCATGAAGAGATTTAATTGTTAGAAAAAACTCATATACACGATGGATTACATAAAATATATATATATATATATATATATATATATATATATATATATATATATATATATATATATATATATATATATATATATATATATATATATATATATATATATATATATATATATATATATATATATATATATATATATACTCTCTAAATTTGAATCAGTGAATAGTCACTGATTGCAGTTATAAGTATACCACAGTGGTATACTTATAACTGGAAACCAGTGACTATTCACTGTTTTCCAGTGATTTTCACTGATTCAAATTTAGAGAGTATATATATGTATGTATATACATAAGTACTGCGAGAGATAATGCGCCGCGAGCTTTATTTTCAATTACTGATAAGCGTATATATGATATAGATATGTATACACGAGGAATACATGAGTGTACAATAATTTTTTTACCTATGTGTATAATATGTTGGTGTTTTATACCTTAGTTCACGATCTTGGTATTTAATTAAAAACATTCGGCTACCGGGTGTATTTTGAAGAAAAAAAAAAAAAAATCGTTATTATTATTATTATCTTATACATTCATTGTAAATTTCTATGTTAGCCATAATTCGAGGAAAGGTTCTAATCCTGTAATGTTCGTTTTATCTATTTGATTAATTATATCTTGCTCATGCTATGTACTATATATGTGTATTAGGGTGGACGTTAAATGCCATCTTCAGGAGTGAAGCCCCACAGTTTATAGACAAAAAATAGATAAAAATTTCGGCCCCGAAGCGAGATTTTTAAAATGAAATTAACCCGTGCCGGTAAGGTCTCAAAGTTTCCCATTCAAAACACATGCATTTTTACGGATCTCAATTCAAAAATTCACTGTGAGGCCAATTTTAATTCAAAAAATTCCAAACTATGTGAAAGTATCAGGTATGTGTACTACTACATGGAGAAAAATCGAGGATATCATACTGTTGAATCTGCTCATGATTCGACTCCAAAATAAAATTCTTGAGCATTTTGGTTCGGAGTGGAATCATGAACAGATTCACCGGTATGATATCCTCGATTTTTCTCCACGTAGTAGTACACATACCTGATACTTTCACATAGTTTGGAATTTTTTGAATTAAAATTAGCCTCACAGTGAATTTTTGAATTAAGATCCGTAAAAATGCATGTGTTTTAAATGGGAAACTTTGAGACCTTACCGGCACGGGTTAATTTCATTTTAAAAATCTCGCTCTGGGGCCAAAATTTTTGTCTATTTTTTGTCTATAAACTGTGGGGCTTCTCTGATACATAATTTTTTTTTCGAATAAATTTTCAGGCCGTCCAGAAATTACAGTCAAGATTAATGACGATTGGACCGTTTCTTCGGATAAAAGAAAATTTGATACCAATAAATACGAGCCCGAAGAAGAGACCGACGAAAATGAAGATGAAGATGAAGATGAAGACGAAAATGAAGTCGAAACCGAAGTTTATACTCTAGACGATAGAGTTATAGACTCATTTATCAGCGATATGGTATCTAGATCCCAAAGAGATGCCAGCTCTGACGAAGATGTGAGTATATATTAAAAAAAAAAGAAGTTGAAGAAAAAAAAAGAAGAATATTTCATTGCCTTAGTGATTAGCATGATTATGATGATTCAATTTGAACGTTACCCACGACGATTGGTTAAAGAATTATGAGCCAAAGAACCTGAGTAATAATAATTACAGGAACAAATTGTACCCTCGAGCTCGAAGATCCGAAGATTATCGCCTGGTGAGAATCAATTGAAATTTCCAATAAAATCAGTTATAGTCGCCGAAGCGGTAAGAAAGTACGAAAAAGATATAGCAGAAGCACGAGGGTCAAGGAAAGATGATGAGAAAAAAGAGGATTCCGATAAGGAAACAAGGAAGAGGTCTGACGTACAGAGGGAGGTTGGTGACCGAAGTAAACCACAACCACCGTGAAGAAGATTAAACATTTAAAAAAGTCGAAGGGACTATTTTAAAGGATGATGCAGCTTCTGCATTCAAGAGTTAACTCAAAATTTAGGTATCCTAAATCCTTATACGTATTTATGTATATTATTATAGACGTTGGTCCATATCTTCAATTTTTTATTCTCTCATGTTATAATTCGTATTAATATCCGAAAAATAAACAGAGCACTGTTTAAGATCAAAACTCGACTCATTTTTAAATCTACAGTCACAATTATACAACAAATGATGAATTTTTATACGACAAAGCTTCCTAATGACGCAATAGAATTTTTCAAAAATATATAATACACGTATCTACAACAATTCTCAGTAATAACAAGCCTTTAGTAAAATTTCCGGTTCCGGGATGAACAATTCTCTGATTATTGAATCAAAAATAGTGCCGAGAAATAAGACGAGGGCGCTGCAATCGCGGACGTGTCGTTTTTACTTCTTGCAAGGTTAAAAAGTTTCGGAAATTTTATGTGCAGCTGTTGCGGATGTATGATGTGTTGCGTTATCAAATTGCTAAATTTTTATTAATAATGAAGACATGAGCCCTAAATTAATTTTACAAAATGCATGTCTTCCTTCAATACAAATATTCGAATTGATGGAACTTTTCGTTTCAGCCACCACGATGGTAGGACGGTATAAGCGCTGCCATCGATAATATTCGTATGCGTAAAAAAAAAAATCAAAAAAAATATCCTTAATCTTAATGGTTTGGAAATTTATTTCTTTCGCCGTTATTGTAGTTGTATACATATGTGTATGCATATGTATATGTAGATATTATGTACCGTAGAAGACTATTGTATGTTTATCGATAAGAATTTTTTTTTTTTTTTTTCATTTTATTGTTTGATAATATATACCGATAAGATGTGAAGTTACATTAATAATAATAATAGTCATAATGATAATCATCAAATATATCTTATATAGAGACCACTACGCACGTCATTGATACTAATTTGAAGAAAAAAAAAAAAAAAAAAATCGATGTATATCCTTTGGAAGAACCAATGAAATTTTACAGATTAGTGATAGTGTCAATAATGATATGGGCCATTCCATGCCGACTCACCCAGCAACTGTGACTCTGTCTATTTCACATTTTTTTTGTTTTTTCAGATTTTATTATATATGATTAAAGCGCGAAAGAAGTGAAATACTTTTTTTTATTAATATTTAAGCCATATCGACCACTCAACTTTTTTTATTTCTTATGTGAATAATCACACAAATTTTACGATGGAAAAAATTGTTGCTTCTTCTATTCTTGACAAAACGAATATATAATCATGTGATCAATTTGGGAAAATTTTAGCAAATAATTACCGCAAATAAAAATTTATTTAATTGATAATTTTAATTATCTAATTCGAAGAAATTTCTTTGATAAAAACAGGAAAAAAAAGAAAAATCTGAATCCCAATGTCGCTTAGATCTCAAAGTCATCGTTTTTTATAATGAAATTAGTGCGAATTTATTAGAAATAGAAACATGGCGTTATCGCGATATAGTTCTGAAGAACAAAAACGTTTTTTGTTACTCTTTTTGGTGTTTATTTTTTTGAAATACAAACTATATTGTATACAATAAAATATGAAAAAGTGTGAAATAGTATCAGGGTCACAGGCTCGCCATAATATAGTAATATACCATATTAGAATATATAAATAATGACTATAATCATCTCATATAAAGATGATTAAATTTCTTAATACAATAAAAAATGATCTCCGTAATTATGTAGAATCGTTATGATTGTAAGCTGCAGCGTATACCTAATCACCTGCAGCTGGGATACACGTTCAGTATACTAATTGTATTTGCCTGATAATTTAATGTAGGTTTTAGCAATATAATTTACGTCACTTGATCAAACTTGGTCTATTATAATTTAAGCTAAATTATATAAAATAATAATTCCATTTCGATGTATCGTATTTATACTATTTTTTTTTTTTTTTTTTTTTTCCAAAATTCAAATTAATTGTATTTTACAGTTTTGTTCAATATAATACTTGCATAATTCCACAATAAACATTCAGTAATGAATAATCACTCATTCGAAAACCTGAACCTCTTTTCAGTTTATTTCAATCCCTTTTAAATCAGCTGCTGAATATTTCATTAATCTTTTCAATAATTAAATAGATAAATATATTATAAATAAATTAAGAAATGCAAAAAAAAAGTTAATTTATCACTGTGAGATAATGTCAGAAAGGTTAGTGAGGCGACTGTCTGTAGCAGGTAATTTTTTTTTTGTTTAATTTCTGTTTCATATGTACCGAATAAATTAACTTAATTAGTTAATTAGCCTTCTGAACAATAAACTATATCAACGACTTTTACCTGTTGCGGTTGAACTTTACAAGACTATAATATTAATTATAATACTCTAATTTAAACTAATTTTTTCTTTTCTTTTTAATTATTCCAAAGTTCACACCGCATTAACCCATAGCTGCGGTAATTTTCAAGAATTATTATTACATAATTTTGATTGATCATTCATTATAGAACCCTTTTTAGGAATCGTTTTTTGTTTATTTATTTATTTATTTTTTTTTTTTGCAAAAGCAAAAACTAATTTGAATAAAATAATTAACTTGAATTTTTAAAGCATTTATATAGCGTTATCAGAGAAAAACTGAAAATATTTTCATTCGAAGGAGCGAAAAATTTCGCACGAAAATCTATCCTAATTTTCTATTTTTATTTTATTATTTCCACCGAAATTTTGTACGTTGCTTTTCAAAAACGTCACAAGAATTATGGAATTGAGTATACGAGGAATGAAAATAGTCTAAAAAAGAAAAGAAAAAAATCTTTTGAAACTCGTGAAATATTTATGTCTGTTATAATTATAACCGTACACATCTGACAATAATTACAGCTGTCCATTTATCAATTAGACAATTACTATACGTTCGTATACAATAAAAACAAGCCGGAAAAACAGTTTTTTGGGGTACTTTTCATCATATACCATAAAATAAATAACTCAACTTGGAAGGACACAATCTTTCATTCAGAAAGGTAATACAGAGGAAAAAGTATAGGTTTGTCGATAAAACATCGAAAATCGATTTATTTCCGGCAGAACCGGAAGTTCAAATTAAACGAGATATGGCAATTTTTCATGTCCGTCATTTAGTTGTGAAGTCCTGTGAATTTCAGATTTTTTCATCGAGCCATTTCCGAGATCAACGTGCGAGTTTGTCCAAACGATCGAAAGACAGACCGACATCTTTCTAAAAACCTGTTTTTCGGATTCTAGAGGGTCGAAAACGTGAAGATTCGTTGAAATTAGCAAAAGTTACTTTTCGATCAAAACTAATACTTTTCTTATATCACCGTAGGTGATGAAAAGTAATAAAATTCTCGTACCGTATTTAGTAAACGGTTGATAATTAATGATTACTGCTGCTATTCCTGATCAGACAATTGTAAAATGATGACTAATAATAAGTTTGATATATAGGTATAACTAATGAGTAATGATCGTCACCTAATCTCGAAGTAAACTCTTGAGTCAATATTATACTTACGACTACAATTTTATCGCGGATAATATTTATCGATTATTTATCTACAAGATTATATTGTAATATACCTGTAACAGATACATTTCCACCTTGAAAATACTTGGTCGTAATAAAAAACAAAAAAGAGAAAAAAGGAAATTAAAAATTCTGTAATTGAAATAAGCGATCGAATATGTACAACGAATAGATATTTATTTTCACTAATGACAAGAAGAAAATATTTTATATAATTTAAAGAAAATATTCAAAATATTTCAGACACGATTTATTTTCCATCAACCTTTTGGTTATTCCTTCATATCGCTTATTTCATTTTTTTTTGTTTACTTCGTATAACCACGGGGATCTTCATGCGGCAATTTTTTTTATGAATTTCGCAAATATTCCAGAAGATTTTGTGAATTTCACAAACAAAAAAAAATCGAAGAGTCTTCCGATTAGACGAAAAAAAATTATTTCGTGATCTTTTTTGGTTGAAAATGTCCTGTACGTTGTAGAAAAAAAAAAAAAAAAAAATGATAAAAATTCCTTTGAAAAGTGAGACAAGAAAACTAGAGTGGTTTTCCAGGATTCTGTTTCTTGCGTACATATCGTCGCCCGAAGCATAACAATTCGTTGAAGAATAAAAAATGTAATTTCTTTTTCTTCCATACTTATATAAGAACAAAAAAAAATTGATATGCAGGTTAGTTATGTAATTAGAATGGGCCAGTGACGTCAGTATTTTGTCTCTCACCGTAAATGAAGATCTAAATAAAATTGTGATCGAAGAAAACCGTTATTCAAAAGTCGGTCACTAGTGTCTCGGAGCTCTGAGTCTCATTTTTCTCTTATTCTGAAGCAGCTGCACTCGAAGTATACGAGGGCACGAGTAACTCTATAATATAAGAAGGGCTGCGAACAAAACTCTTCAAAATTGCATTTTTAATTTTTTTTTTTTTAATTTTTAAATTTTTGTTTGTCTGAATTTTTATTTTCGAACTCTGAAATCTTCTGCCAATATTGAAAGGCTTGATCTCAACTAGAATAAAAAGTGCAAAAAATGAAAATAAAAAAATCATTAAAAAAAAACGTCATCAATTGGGAACAGGTGAATATTCTATTGAGGTAAAGCATTTTGCTAGCGGCTCAAAGCTTTCGCTGACGATGCTCGATACACTAGACTGAATAGCAATTGCTCCGAAAGTTCAATGACTCTATTTAGAAGGGGCATTATGTTATGTTTGGACTTGTAAGTACCTCACATTTATTAATATTGTTATATAATTATTGGTAATCAATTATCGATCACTTGCGGTAGCAACGGATTGGAGTTTGCAATCATTGCTTAGTAAAAAACAAAAAAAAAAACGCACCTTTTTAAATTTTAGAGTCTATTTTAATCATACAATTTATTGAAAGAAGCTAATATGAAGTCACTTTGGAGGGATTTCGAGATGAAGAGAAGAAACAAAAGAAAAAAAAATATTGTACTGCGTATTCAAAATTTGGTCAGGAACCATTTTGGGAAAAATTTTGAGAAAAAATACTTCAGATTTTTTATTCAATCGGTGATTTTCTGCTTTTTTTTGGAAGATTTACCGTTCACGTAGAATACATTTTTGCTGAAAAATGAACTGTTTGAAATATAAACTCTGAAGACCGATAAATTTACATCTACAAAAAGAATTATCAGCTTATAATTATGTGGATTTTCAAAAATCACCAACCTTTGTAGAATGTGCTCTTGCTCAAAAATGCATGGGTTCCGTTGTAAAAAGGAAATCCAGTTTTCTAAACTTATTTTTGTATAATTTTTTGAGATATTAGAGTAAAAAAATTCATTTTAACATTATTTGAAAAATTGTTAAAAATAAACAAGTCACAGAAATACATATTGTAGATTGAGCTTTTCGTCGAAGTATAAATAATTGTCGATTAAATCAATTATGGTCAGGATTTTTTTCACTGATTTGGCATAGATGCATTCCCTCTACCATAGAACCAAAAGGCTCCATATTTCCGAAATAAAATCAGAAAATTGTTCAACTTACGTTCTTGTCTGAAATAAAATTGGAAACTGTGATTTTTCGCGAAATAAACCGAAGGAAAGGATCGTAGTCAATTATTGGTGACACTTCTATCAAATGTAATGTATTTTAAAATCATCGTGTAATCTTTCCACATATTTTTTATGGTGGTTTGCCTGGAAAAAAAACATATTGCGTTTGATATTGTTCACATAACAGCTCTCAACATTTTTGCAATTCATCTGACTGCAGAGATCCTTCATGAACCAAAGTGTACTGCAGACTTCAGTGCAGGCTGTTTGCCTTAGCTCCCTTATCCCGCAATAAACGGTTCAATTAAATTGAGTTTCAATTTAACTCGACGGAGCCAATTTCCTGTAAGATGTTATCTCTTCTGTAATGATTGTGTCTGAACAGAAAAAATAACCGGCTATTTTACTTTCACTTTCTTCTCAAATATCCCGTGATCCCGACTCATATACATTATTTCCTCGGAATTATCAACTTACCATTACCAGTGCAAAGAAGGACATAAAAAATGTCAAAAATCGAATGAACTTATATTCTATTTTTGATTTCGCCTCGATTTTCCGAAATACGAACTGGACGCGACTCTCGGAAATTTTTTCGCCAGCTCTGAATCCTAACATGGCGCCCGTTCTCGGCTACGAAGCTTCGCCCCCAGAATTCTCAGGATTTAGATCAGTTTTCAACTTGGGACTGTGATTGAACTATTCCTGCGGTAATATTGTTGCGATTCAAATAGTTCTGAGTACCCGACGAGTGCCATAATCTTTTTTATCAGCGAAATGTGATTCGAGTCGACTGACGCGGCGGCCATGTTTGTTGTGTCAGTGTGTATATGCGTGTGCCAGCTGTTAGGAAGTATTTTTATTAACATTTGGTCATAACTTCTGGCTAATCTTTGCCATATTTCACGTCCAACATTTTCATTCGAGAAACTATTCACACGAAACAGATTCCTGAAATATTTCTTCACTATCGAGATAATTTCTGGGGCAAAATTCACTCGTAGATATGTGTATATAATGTCAAATGAATACCAAGTTCAAGTGCTTATCTATCATTGAAGGGCATGAATTATCAAACCACGTGTAATATGTGTGATAAAACATGATGTATTATAACATCTTGAACAATAATATTAGTTTGATGGTTATACAATGATCAGTCTTCGCTGTAGCGATGATTGTACGTATTGAAGGCCAAAGATCGAGGTAAATTTGTCTACGATAAGAATTCCATAAAATTAAAGACTAACTGTTGGTATTACGACTTTACAAATGCCGTTTAAAATCTCATAGGATACATCCCATAAATTCTAATGAAATTGAGCGATATTTTTCAAATCTCAATCAAAATTCTACAAAAACAATATATCTTGTGGAATATCTCTCCAAATTCAACGAAATCTTTAATATTCTATAATTAATTCCTAAGATTACATCAAATTTCTGAATTCTATATCAACGATCTCTAAAATAAATAGCATAAAATTATTGAAACCCTTGTGAAATCTTGTGAACTGTTCGAGTTCACCTTTCAAATTTCCGATCTAGACAAAAAGTTTAATACCTCAGTGAGAAAAAAAGCGTACAAAAATTTTCAACAGAGCATTTCAAAGTAAAAAGAACAAACTTCAATTTTCTTCCTTCAAAAATGTTTCACTATTTTTTCGTCGATCACAAGAGGCTTTCGAATTTCGTTATTTTTCTTGATCTCGAACTTGTGAACAGCACTGTACGTTGTGTAGATAAAATCGGACAAGATCTGATAAAAAATGTACTAAATATTGAAATTGGGTTCAGATACGTGTGTGTAATGTGTACGTATATAAATAACATTCGGTCCATGTAATCATCACAAGTTTTGAAGTAGCAGACTGCAGTTTTCTTACATAAACGAAGGAGAATTCTGGACGTGCAGGAGTTCAAAGATCAAATAACATATTCGTACATACATCGGAGAAGAATTTGTCGGATCATTGCATATTTATATAATTGGGTCAAATAACGCGGAAGTTTTTGCAAGTCGCAATTAATTTTGAGTAGGTAACGCAAGGGTGACTCATGAGAAGAGGGGGAGAAACACAGAAACACATGTTTCCAAATAGTTATGCTGCATTCTAAAACCGAACAAAAAAAAATGCAAACTATTGAATTTTTCAAATTACGTACTAAGCTTAAGTATGTACTTGTGTACGTATACACGTTGCGTTACACCCGCATCGGAGCTCGCTGCAGCGAAATGCATGCCTTGATACATCTCGAGTGACACGGTGTTGCGTGTGAAACAAGACCTTCCTATACCAGCTCGGTTTTAGCTGGACAAGGAATAGCGGACAGTAAATCTGCAATGCTTATATAGTACAAGTGTCAAATTTCTAATAAGGACAACAACTTTTCATTTTCACCACAGTTCAATGCCGTTTTCAATTCATTTCGTAATTTACAGCTACTGGTATAGAGACAAGCACTCCGGTTGCACCGGAATCTTTATCAAGAACAAACTACATATCACAATCACTTCTCACCTGGTTTGATTAATACGCTTTTTACATAGCACTCGAGTCTCCCCGAACCTAAAAAATTCATTCAGATTCATTTCAAATAGGTTTCGCATTTAGCAATTTCTCAAATTTAAGGGAATACATGTGAAAATTAAACATGCTTTCGGGGAATATATTGGTGACTGGGGTAATTAATACACAGATATCCTGTTTCAGGAATGTATTCTACTTAATGTCATCTACAAATCTTGATGTTGAAGCTCTCGCAATAGATTATCTGTGTACTTAATTTCGAAGTCGATTTTAGACCAAACTGAATCGGACTCCGTGATCCCACTCAATACTGATATAATTCTTGTGTGGACTTGGATGATAGCTGACAGATACGTAGAATAAATGCCTGAACCGGGATATCTGTGCATTACTCACGACCAGTCGCCACAACCCCTGAAAATGTTTCTAATTTTTACTTTTCGAAGATATAGGTACGTCCCCTCTTACTGAAATTGAATTTCCGCTGAAAATTGATGGATAACTAGAGTCTGACGGTCCGTAACTCGGCATAATTAATTCATCCGAACGTGAACAAGTGAAAGCAGATATAAGTTTCATTACATCAAAGTCCGTTTATATTCGAACATCAGATCGAGTATGATTGTGCAACAAAAATTATTTAATTACTTTCGATGTTAATAAACGGAGAAACACATTGCCAATTCTCCATCAGCCAAATATTCAGAGTGAAAAATTGGCGTATTTCATGAACGATGCAATAATTAACTGCAGAAGGATTCGAAAACTATCAAGTGCACAGATATTAGAACAAAAACTATTTTACTGATGTCTAGTAGAAGACAAACTTTCCAAAATACATATCATTTCGTTTCTGAAACAAATTTAGTTCGATGATCTCTGACCTGTCGTCCTTTCGCGGAAGGCGCGGGTGTAGATATCGTCTTTCAAATACATACATGTTATAAAAAAAAACTTTCGAATGATTCAATATCCAGATTATAGAAACTTTGAAATTCCATGATTTGAGATTCAAATATATGGAATATTTAGTCGAATCAAGTAAAGATCAAGGATCAAAAGATAGACATTTGTTCTTGGCGTAGTAATTGGGCGCCACAGCTGCTCGAGCCGTTCGTACTGATTAATGATCCCGAAGAACGGATTGCAGCGAGAAAGTAGTTCTGAAAGTTTCTTTCTACCGGGGTATGCAGTTTCAGCTTCCGAGGTCATTCGCTCATCCCAAGACGATCAAAACGTCCGAGATTTCTTTCATTCGATAATTTCGCGTTTCCCAAATCCTCGATGTCATAAAAATCTTCGACATTCAGTTCATCCGATTATTTAAAGCGAATTTCATTGCTTTCGGTCGTTAAATATCGACTGTAACCGATCATACCTTTCAACGATAAGACACGGTCAATATATTCATTCGCCTTTCGAGTTAGCAATAGAGTGCCATAATAATTGACTATCTCCATGATTCAACATCGCGTGTCAAACCTCAATTACTCAAGCCTCTACTCCATATAGCGCGAATGATAGGTGGAAACTAACGAGATGACTACATATGCGGGTATAAACGTAGACTGGGGGCAATCCTTCATCAGAAACCAACAGGATCAAGGATTCGAGCAATTAAAATGCAAATCATTTAAGGATTACATACTGATGGGGCATTGTACACCAAATCGACCACTTTTGAACCCGAACCTTTTGGATTTCGCCAAAATTTTTATGTTATTTTATGTTACCCCACTAAAAATGTTTTTGTGAACGCAGAATAAATCAGTTTTTTTTTTTTTTTTTTTTTGGAAAAAAAATCAAAAATGGCGAACTTTGAAAAATCAATGGTTTTTTAACTTTTTTTCGGTTAGGTAAAAAAATTTGAAAAATTCCACAGAAACGTTTTTAGTAGGGGTAGTATAACATTTGCAATATAAAAACGTTCTCTTTTCATCACCGATAGAGATTTGTGTTCTGAAATTTGTAGACCATATAATTGAAAATCGAAGTAGACGTTCATTTAACACGAATATGAGAGTTACGTATGGACTACACGTAACGGTAATGAAAGGTGACTCGATTTGTTCACAAAGCCTGACTTTTACCTGACTGAATTTTGAAAGGCTGGTGAATTGCGGTGATAAACAAAAAAAAAAACTGCTTCATTTAGGATAGAAGATTTTCAGCAGCAGAATATTAATCCGCAACATTTTATACGATGAACACAATCGAAACATCTCGAGCAGCAGGGAGTGCAGCAAATGATCTCATACTGTAAGGTGTGTGACATGGTGATTCAAAAATAGAAATAGCATACAAGTTGGACTTTCGAGAAAAAAACGTAAGATAACTTGTTACTTTTTATTACCACATTCGTTTTGTGTCATGTTATGCAAATGGAATAGGTTATTTAAAAAAATTACAGCATGAGAATTTAAGCGAAAGTGTCTGATTCTAAACCACGCCTCAATCTTTAAACTTGATTTTCTGAAAACCAGATTCTCGATCGTAATTGTTGTCAGTTTTTCTATAGAAACTTTTTAGGCACTCGATTGACCAGCCCCAGAATTTTTCAAGCTCCAAAAAAACGTTTTCTATGAGTAAAATGTTTTAATAACAGAAACAGAAATGTATGAGGAGCGAAAAAATGATTATTTTATTTCCATCATAAAAACTACCGATTACAATATTCAATTAGATTTTATTTGCATCGATTGATACTAGAATCATGAAAATCCGTTGATGAGTTCTCGAGAAATTAGGAATTGAAATTTTTTTTCTTCAAAATTTTATTCTTCGATTGACTGTAAAGCTTCGATCTCGATCGATCAAATCCTAAATCTTATAATCAGTTCTGAGTTAGGAGGAACCGCATCAATTGATACGAAGAAGGATGAAATTCGTTCAATCGATCTCGAGATATCGTCAGACAAAAAATTGATGACACCCACACCCAGACGTTCGTCTGAAAATGTTCGAAGATGAATTTCTGGACCTGAAAACGTGGAGATCCGGTGAAAATCGGACTTTCCATTTCCGGGATAATTATGATAACTTACCTTTGTTTAAAACGGGAAATCATCGACCAGTACGGATGTAATAATTTGGAATCCATATACATCGAAAATCCTGCGAGAAACTTTATTTTCGATCAATTTTCTGAAGGAGATCCGGGCTGGAATGGACCAGCCAAAAATGTGTAAACGTAACGTGTAACGACTGGCATTGAGCTTTCGATTTCGTCTTATTTTTTTTTCACTGAATTGCCCTCAAGTAGTACCTATAGTTTTGTAAAGGTCATTCGACTCGCATGACGAAGGCGTGACTCTTGAAAAATAAGAACTGAACGTATAAATGTCAACTTGTAGAGGATTCTTCTTTATCCAACTGGAGGCGTTTCGTAGTGAAAAAAAAAGAAAAAACAAAACAGGAAGAAAAAAATACTCCACACTCCTGTGGATTGCATGTCTTTGTTCCTGGTGCGTCTCAGACGTCCAGCTGACCTCGATCTCTCACGTGATTTTGATCACCGACTCTGCCTTTCGAATTCGAAATAACTCCCCGAGAAACGGAGAACCGGAAGTCCCGAGAAAGTACACGCTCTCTTATATAGTTGTACTCATACTTACCTGCACCCAAGTCCCAAAGACCGGAGAGCCTCTATAGAACCGGGTTCGATTGTTTCCTACTAAGGAAAGCTGCAGGACGGGTGTAAACTTATCCGCAAAAAGAAATGAAAAAAATAACTAATAAATAAACAAAAAAAAAACTTTCGCAACGATTCTACATCCGACAAACTGTGAAGCCAGCGAATGAGACCGCGGAACGAACGGAGGAAAAATAATTCTTGATTTATGGTCAAGCCGCATAGGCAGGACTGAAGGGGGTAAGGCCTTCATTCTACGTAATGTCACCCACAAATCTTGACGTCAAAAATCCTCACATCTTACATCATGGGGCTAGCAGCATAGATTGAAATCAGCTCTTATCTGTAAAAATAACGTAACTGTTGACTTACGTAATTTCGAAGTCAGTTTTAGTTTAAATTAAATTCGGCTTCGCGAACTCACTCAATACTGATGTGATTCTGGCTTGGACTAGGATCCTTCAAAAATATTGATTTTTTCCTATGTTTTTACATTCTTGAAGTCAGCATACCCGAAGAATACAAAAATTAGAATTTTCTCGAATATTTTTGCAGTCAACTAGACGAATATTTTCAAGAATTTCTAGCCTGTACTAGAACTACGACCGAGAACTGCATGTACAAAAAATTACAAATCGACCGGACTAATAGTTATAATATAGTTATTAAGTCGACAGTTAACCGATGTCATTTTTACAAAGCTCACTTTAAATTTTACGATATCTCATGGAATCTTTGAAGTCTTTTGAGTCATGTGTGATCCACAAAGTCTCGGGTCTAGGAGGTCCAATGAAATCCCACGAAGTCTAATCAGGTCCGCATGAAATCTCATGAAATGTTATGAAATCCTATGAAACCTAATCGAATAACATGTCTAATGATGTCCATATGACATCTGATGAAATCCTAAGAACAAACCCGTGAATTGTCTTGAAGTAATGGAAATCTCTCAAATCCGGGTTAAGTCTGTGAAATCCCATGAAATATTTAAAGTCTGGTGCACGTAATTTACAGGATTAGCCCTTTATAACAATCTTTTTGAGAAGATTCTAGTTCACGCGACAGCCACACATGCATGCTTTGATAATAAATCTCGATTTTCTATTTCTGATTCTTTTTACAGCCGAAATTATGTCCACGGTTGACTTCTGTCTGCACATCAGTGCAGGTTCATGTTCATTTGTTAGGGTCCTATAAATTTCGTGAATGTGAGGGAAAACCCGAAGTTTCTCACATTATTTCATTACGAATTGCAAAGAGCCTTCTTCACTTCATTATCTTACAGATATTAAGAACCAGAAAGTGCTCCTATGACGAGAGGGAGAATTAACGTCGCAATCGATCCTTTGTCTTCGTGTTCTCCACTGGTCTTCTACTTTCTCCGAACTTGGAATGGCTCGCGTCTCTCTTGACCCTTGAGCGTTCCGATGACCGCTACCGCCCGTAAGCAGTCACGGAGTCGTTTGTAACGGATATAAAATAGAACGAGGCGTAACGCGAATTATAGACGTCTTCACGTACGTCCTTGGCTTTCTAATCGCCCTTCACCAGGTCTATCGCTTGGCTTTTGGATTGCACTGTTACGCAGATAGGGATGAATCTATTCTATTTTTTCACTCTCTCTTTATCAATGGTTGCTGAGTAATATAAACACACGACATAATTGAAGTAAATAAGGAATAAGATTATTAGTCGTAGGAATTATTTATACCGATTTTATTATTGTTCAATAGTGAAGTGTAGAAAGCACTTCATCGGTACATCATTGAATATCCACTATCATTGATGTCACTACTTTGAGAGTAAAAAGTTTGAAACTTAAGTTAAGATTGAATTGAAATTTTAACATTTCAGTTGCTGATTGATGAAAGGACTGCAAAGAGCCTTCAATAAGGATTGAGGTTTACAGAATTCTTACTATGTACTAATTTATACAAGTAGCGTCGAAAATCTTTAACATTCAACAGGAAAAACATTTTCTAAAAGATTTACGTTAAAATTGAATTTGATGGATGCAATATATAAGTATAAGGAAGATCATTCTTGATAGTGGTTTCAGACGTTCTCAAAGATCCCGCCTTGGATAACCTCGAGCTTATTTTCATCCACAATAATCTGGTTTTCGGGAGCCATGCTGATGCCATACAAAGCTCCGTTCTTCAACTTGGTTATGGGGTTTCGTGAAATATCGAATCTGGTCAAAGCGTTCAAGTTCTTCATGGTACCCCGCGGTATCTCAGAAATCTGATTCCTGTCTAACGAGAGGTATTTAACTGCCGATAATCCCAGAAAAGAATCTTGATATATTTCGGTGATTGAGTTATTCTTGAGGTACAATTTTTCGAGGTCCTTAATCTTGAATTGGCCTGGCAGAATTTTTGAAAGTTTGTTATTGCTTAGCTTGAGGGTGTTCTTCGGTACATCAACGAAGACGTCGCTGTCAATGTCGGTTATTTCGTTGTTCTCTAAATCCAGGAACAGCAGAGAAGCCGGAAGTTTGTCAAAGTTATTTTTCGTGATGCTTGTGAACTTGTTCGAAGATAAGTTAAGACTTGTCAATTTTTCCAAGCCATCAAAAGCACCACTTTCGCAGACCGAGATTGAGTTACCATTCAAAATAATCATGACGACGTTTTTGAGGGCCAAGAATGCACCAGCTTCGATTTTTGAGATCTGGTTTCGGCCCAAATCTAACGCAACTAGAGACGCCAGCCCTTTGAAAGCGTTTGACTGTATTTTCGTGATACGGTTTTGGTCCAGGTCCAGATGCGAAAGATTTTGCAGTCCCAAAAAGACCTCATCTGGAATGCTGAGTATCTGGTTCTTCTGCAAGTACAACTGATTCAAGCTGGCTGGTAACGAAGCGGAGAATGAAATGTCGGATATTCTGTTCTCAGCCAAACACAACGCCCAGAGATTGCTGGATTCAAAACTTCCATTCTCCACATTCTCGATAAGATTCGCTTCCAAGCTAATTCCTTTCAAATAAAAGTTGCTAAAATCATCGTTCTTTATTTCCTTGATCAAATTATGGCTCAAATCAACTATCTTCACGCCTGCAGGCAAGTCGTTGAGAATCTCTGGCGAAAGCTCAGTTAGATTATTGTGCGAAAGATCGATAAAACAAATCGGAGTCTGTTGCAGCTGATACCATCCCTTAGAGATACCTTGAATTCCGCGATTTTGCAGCTGCAAGGTTCGCGTTTGGCTGTTGATGACAGTATTGAAGCAAGTCCTCGGCAGAGGTTCGCCGTTTTGCAGGATTCTGACTTTATTCAGGACTGAGTCTTGTATGCAGATTATCGTGCGGCTTAAATCGCCTAGACTCACGTCTCCCATGCAGAAGCTCTGAGCTTTTTCTGCCAGTGATACCGAGCAGTCTGCCAAACGGTTTGGCTCATTCCTTGTGACTTTCGGTGCAAGCTCACTGGACTTCTCAACGGATGAGTCGGGAATAGGTTCTTCAAAGACCCTTGTACTCAAACTATACAGTACATTACCCGTGAGAATTATATCAGCGGTATGAGGAATACCGGCGAATTCGCCTGCTCCTAAATACGGAGTTCGATTGTCCGAGAAGTCTAACAATTTCAGGTTCATTAGGCCAACGAATGGGGAGCCGATGATATTCATCCGTGGTGACCCCAGGATTAATTTTTCAAGATCTACACCAAGGCCAGAGAAGGTGTTAGCTCCAATTCGATAGATTTCGTTCTTACTTAAGTTAAGAATTTTCACGTTTACGTTTTCAAAGGCACCGTCATCGATTTCTACTATTCTACAGCGGGAGAGATCTAGTATATCAGTCTTTCGCAGCTGTTTAACCCTTTTCAAGGTTCCGATGTCGATGTAGATCTCATAATCAATTGTCCGGTTCTCCTCGGCTGCTACAATCGCCCATAGGACCACAAGTGAGCAAAAAATCAGCATTTTACTCCCCATCATTCTGTAACATAAACCCCCAATCATCGTCTACGAAATTTTGCGAAACCTGAGCTGACCTTACAAACTTATGGGAATGAACACAGAAATTGGGTCGCAATATGGTTGTGAGATAGCTTTAGATTATTTTGTAGTTTCAGGTTGTATAACTTCAGATTCTGTGAAAACTGTTCACTGGTAATTGCAGCCTTGACAAATGAGAGGTGCACCTAATTTTGCACATGGTTTATCCACTTTTGGGAAATCACTTTATGATGTTACGGAATTTTTTCAATCTTTTTTACACTCTACCCTGTTCTAGCTGAAGCGAAAAACGAAATCTTAGATGCTCACCAAGTTAGTAACGCAGCGGACACCGGTTGAACATTTAGATACGTTGCGTGGACTGTTTACGACATTTGCCGGACTGCCAGCCTGCAGAATGCGGCTTTATATTTATAACCGAATGTTAACTGTACCAGATGACGAGCTAAGCCAGTGCAAAAAAACCATGGTTTTTGCAAATTACGTAACTCGGCAACAACGTTCAGATCTCAGAGACTGGAAGGTGAACTTATGATAAACTGATGAACAACGGTTCAATGTCAGAAAAATAATTCATTCCTGAATATGGAATGTGAATACCTATGAGATACCTGAGTTGACTTGATCTAAGGATAGAAGAGAAAATGTCTGCATCAGATTAGTTAACATGAGGATATTGTTCCATTGGTTGGCAATTATGCAGTCCTCCTTTAAATTCGACATGAGCCTTCTCTCTTATGCAAGTTTGATTGACTTTATTGTAAAACCAAGAGATGGGAAAAATTGGAAAATTGAAAATCAATCTCTCTGACTCCAGAACAAATAAATTATTGTCGTCCTCCGATGAAGACGTAATTATTCCACATCTTGAACCAAGACTTCCGTCTGGTCTTATCTTGCAGTTTTACGAATTCTTGACCAGTCCTACCTCACACTAGTCGTTCCATTTCTCCATCGTTTATTCAATCGTGGAATTCCTTAAGTATCTATGAATTTTAACAGGAGAAATCTGCTGTGAAAGAATTTTCACTGCCGTACTTCGATCATAAGTATTTACAGTTTCTCATCAGGAGTGAATTAGATAACGTGCGAAGGATCATAATGAAATTTGAATTCTTGTTACTGGATGCGATTTATTCCTGTGCAAACGATTTCGTTTGTGTATATGTTACAAAAAATCTTAACATTGCGATAATGACAATTTACAAGACAATCTTTGCCATTCAATAAAGGATGAACAATACTTGGAAGATCTACGTTAGAGTTGAATTTGATGATTGGAATATAGTGTACACATACATTAGGGTGGTCGTAAAAAATAAAAATTTCCAACTAATCTGTGAAAATTTCACATTTTTAGGCCCATAGTTAGTCCTACAATGAAATAATAACTGGAAAGACCACGAAACCCCGAGCCCTTTAAATGTTAAAGACCATCCTCTGTGGTCAAGGTTTAAATGTTAAAATAAAATTATGAAAAGATACACGATCAGTTTTTATTTATTTAGAGTTGAATTGGGGGGCTGCCCGGAAATTTTCATTTTCAACGACTACCCTAATATACATACAAGAGGGAACATCCGTGGTCGTGGTTTCAGACATTCTCGAAGATTCCACCTTGGATAACCTCGAGCTTATTTCCATCCACAAAAATCTCGCTACCGGGATCCATGCTAATACCATACAAAGCTCCGTTTTTCAACTTAGTTATGGGGTTTCGTGAAATATCGAACTTGGTCAAAGCGTTCAAGTTCTTCAGGGTGCCCCCCGGTATCTCAGAAATCTGATTTTGGGCTAAGGAGAGGTGTTCGACTGCCGATAATCCCGCGAAAGAATCTTGGCTTATTTCAGTGATCGAGTTATTCCCGAGGTACAATTGTTTGAGGTCGTCAATCTGGAAGTGGTGTGGGAGAATCTTCGAAAGTTTGTTATTGTTCAGCTTCAGGGTATTCTTCGGTACACCAACGAAGACGTCGGTATCAATGTCGGTTATTTCGTTGTCATCTAAGTACAGGAATAGCAGTGTAGCCGGAAGCTTGTCAAAATTGGTTTTCGTAATGTTTGTGAACTTGTTCGAAGATAGGTGAAGAGTCGTCAATTTTTTTAGGCTGTCAAAAATGCCGCTTTCGCAGGACGAGATTGAGTTACCATCCAAAGTGATCGTGGCGAGTTTTTTGAGGCCCAAAAACGCATCGGCTTCGATTTTCGAGATCTGATTCCGTGCCAAATCCAACCCATCGAGAGACGTGGGCCCCCTAAAAGCATTGGATTGTATTTTCGTGATGCTGTTGTCGTCCAGGTCTAACCGCGTAAGATTTTGCAGTCTCGAAAAGACCCCGTCTGGAATGCTACTTATCTGATTCTTATTAAAATACAACTGAATCAAGCTGGTAGGTAAAGAACTGGTGAATGAAATATTTGATATCTTGTTTTCAGATAAATACAACGCCCAGAGATTGCTGGATTCGAAACTTCCATCTTCCACATTTTCAATAAGATTCGCTTTTAATTCGATCCCTCTTAGATGAGAGTTGTTAAAAACACCCTTTTTTATTTCCTTGATCGAATTATGGCTTAAATCAACTATCTTCACGCTTGCAGGCAAGTCGTTAAGGATCTCTGGCGAAAGTTCGGTCAAATTATTGTATGAAAGATCGATGTAGGCGATGGGAATCTCTTTCAGCTGATACCATCCCTTAGCGATACCCCGAATCCCATGATTCCGCAGACTAACGGAACGCGCTTGGATGTCGTCAATTAGATCGAAGCAATTCCTCGGCACAGATTCGCCCTCTTGCAGGATCCAGATTTTCTTCAGGATTGAGTTCTCCATGCAGATTATCGTGCGACCTAAATCACTCTGACGCTGCCTGCGATCATGGTCCAGAATCGCATCTGTCATGGAGAAGATCTGTGCTTTTTCTGCCAATGACTCCGGAGAATCTGCCAAACGATTCGGTTCATTTGTTGCAACGCTAGTTGCATGTTGAATAGACTCCTCGTCGGATGAGTCGGAAATAGGTTTTTCGAAGATTCTCGTACTCAAAGTGTGCAGTGCATTCCCCGTGACAAGAATCTCAGCGGTACGAGGAATGCCGGCGAATTCACCTGCTGCTAAATACTCGACCGGATTGTTCGAGAAGTTCAAAAATTTCAAATTTTTTAGACCAACGAATGAGGACTCGATAAGATTTATCTGGTTCGATCCCAGGTTTAGTTCCTCAAGACCTACACCGAGGCCCGAGAAAGTGTCAGCTGCAAGCCGGGAGATTTCGTTGGATTCCAAGTTCAGAATTTTCACGTTTACATTTTCAAAGACGCCATCGTCTATTTCTTTTATGCCATGGTTGGACAGATCCAGTACATTAGTCTCTTGCAGCTGTTTGAACGTCTTCAAGATCCCGTCGTCGATATTCACCTCGTACTCCTTCGCCCGGTTCTCCTCGGCTACTCCAATTGCCAACAGGTCAAGGAGTGACCAAAAAATCACCATTTTACTCCCCAACATTCTGTAACACAAAGCCCCAAACTAATCGGACAAATTTTGTGGCTAAGTTGGTGGCTGCTAAAAATTATAGAAATGAACATGAAATTTTGTCGCCCAATCTCACCGTGAGATTATTAAATCAGTTCATACAAGGCTGACGTTTATTTTTTTTTCTATTTTCAGAATCTCTCAAGCTGCTCGTCTGGATTCAACATTCGCCTTGTTTTCAGTGCAAATTTTTTGTCAGTTCATTACGAAACCAAAACCTGTGGCAAATTAAAAAATAAAAATTCACTCTCTATGACTGCAGAACAAATGAATTATCGTCACCCTCCGATGAAGGCGTAATCATTCCGCCTCGTGAACAAGACTTTCGACTGATTCTGGCAGTTTTTGGAGATTCTTTAGCAGTTTTACCTCACACCATTTATTCGCCTTCTCCATTGTTCATCTAAAAGCTGAATGAGTTAAATATCTACGGAAATCAACGAGAAAAGTTTGTTCTAAGAAAATTTCACAACTGTACTTCGATACATTGAGACTGAGGAATCTCAGAGTGGCCGGAAATCTGACAAAGTTGTTTCTCGTTATCTCAATGAACTTATTTTTTCCAAGATTTTCTTTGATAATTAATCTGTAGCACCAAAGCACCAAACCTCTAATCAATTGTGAGTTATAATCATCTTTGAAAGCGTTTTTCTAGTGTCTGAATAGAATTCAGAACAATATAGAGATTCACATGGCGATTCGCTGCTGTGCAGCCTGATTGGAATGTTATTTTTCGAAAGTCACGGGTTCCGTCATTCCAAGAATATAATTCAGTCTATTGGAAAAATTTTAAATTTCAAGAATTCGAATGTTGAATGTTTCGAAAATTCAGAAGTCGAAAGATTTCGAGATAAAGAAGAAAGTTTGAAAATGTGACAATTGGTCAAATCAAATTATAACTAACATCTCCCCAATGGTCTGAATCCAGAGAATTTGAAACGAATTCGGGAAATTGAGATTAAGAAAAAAAAAGAGAACTCGAATATTTTTTCAGAATATCTAAAATTCATGCGCGTCTATGAAAATCAAGGGTGACAAGTTTTCGACCTTAAATTTTAAATATACCGTCTCAGCACAATATTTTATAGTGTCTAATACTTGTGTAAGCTCTCCAAAATTTTGGTGGTACATATATTGAAATATTCAAAACTATCAAAAACTTTCTGATGAAAAAGTCTTACGACTGAAATCAATTAGATGCACCTCATCAGCTCTGTGACAATTCTTCAGATTATTGTTCATCTGCCATGGTATCAGAGTTAGGATCGCTCTGACCGGGGGTTCATTTTAAATGATGTCCCTCGCATTTTTGTAAATTGCCTTTGAACTCATTCACGAGACGATTTCTTAAAATATCGTCTTTCGAGGCCGTTTTTTTTTTATTATATTTGACATCATTCCACCTGTAGTCTTGTCTTGCCTCATTGTCTGTATTCGACACAAGAATCCTACGACATTCGTCTTGCCTCTTATGTGCAAATTCTGTCGATTGTAATAAAACACCAAAAAAAGTATGAATAAGGCTGAAATCTGAAGACGAGACTTTCGTCTGACCTTCGAATTCGGTTAGCTGCAGTTTTACCTCACTACATAGGTATAATAATATAATATTATATGAAGAATTAATCATTTCCAAAAGTTGATTACGCAACGTGATAAAATCTTCTCAGTAAACTTTTATACACATTTTCTTTTTTTTTTTTGCCATTGACATACATTTGAAAAAATCAATCATTGCCTGGTTGTATAAATCCTTGTAGTTCATGGCACGTAGAATTGTACCTCAAAATGCCATGTGAATACAAAAACTGAATTTTTAACGCGTTTCGCGCCCTGAATTTCCCGTGTTTTGCGGACAACGCCGTGTCGTCTACCTGAATCCGCATATCTGAAAATCCCTCAGTAAGTTTCTGTAGAGAAATAAATGCCCGGTAAAATCACATTTTTTTCATTCCGCTCTCTTCAAAACTCTCGAAGTTATGCGCCTCGAAAGTAAACAAATTTGTTTCTAAGAATGGTTAAAAATTTACCCCGTCTTTCGGGTTCGTATTGTCAGAGATCGCTACTGAAATCAAAAAATTGGATAGTGCCATTGATAGGAAGTTCAATGCTTACTAAAACAGATCCCTTCCAAAACTTGTCCAGTCTTGACGGTTTTCAAATACGAAGCCTCTGAAGAAATAGCGGTAAAAGTTTTCTAACAAAAATATCAATATCTCAGGAAATTATTGGATATATTTATATATTTGACTATCCTTAATTTTTACCTTGAATCTGAAGACTCCAGAAAATCCAGCTAGCTAGACAGTCTACTCGAATCACCTTGAAGTTTGCAGACTCTGAAGTAGCAGATGCTCGCCTCAAACAGCAATGAATGAAAAACAGTATTCCTGAAGCTTGTCAAGTTAGTAAAGATCACTGAACCGCCTTTAGGAACGTGGAGACGAAGACTGGCGAAAGATCGAGATAACTAGCAAAACATTATTCAAGATTAACTAGAGTTCGAGGATCACAACAAGCGAGGATTCCAAAAGCACATTTCCTCCTGGAAGGGGTTCAGTTTCGAAGAGAATTTACTTATTTTAGTTTTTTAACGAGGAATGCTGACTCTGCAGAGTCGTCTGGGCTCTGGACCAATCGGACGCTATAGGTCTGCTCATAAAATCGCTTTTTATAGGAGTGGAACGTAATTGTAAATTATGTTGAAAAACCAGTCTGGTGCCAAGGCCGGTCAACTGTTTACCGTTTGGTATAAATTATAGCTGCCGTCAATCTACCTCTTTGTTCGATCAATGATGATCGCGATGAGAGGTCAGGAAAAACAAACGATTTTTTAATATCACTGTGTACATTTACATGTCTAGTTCTATTGCTTTCAATAATTCAGATCCTATCTCACATCTTCTACAGTATTACCAAATCAATGTGAATTTTGATAGAATAGTAGAGATCGATCGAAGATTGACAGTAAACGATAAGAGAATTGTTTTCGGATATGTTTTTTGGTTTTCTAAGACATTACTGTTGCGTGAAACAATAAAATTTTCAGACAGAAATGTTCAGCATTGCATCGAGAACCGCGTTGTTTGGTTCGTTTTCGCTTCAGTAACGCGTAGGCTTATTAAATTAATTTTTTCCAATTTCTGTGAATTTTGCGTGCTGGATCGAACCTTTTCATCGTAGATCATGAAATGAATTCATTTTACATCATTTTTAAGCACCGTTTCAGAGTTTTTCACGAAATTGAAACACGGTCGGTAAAGTAGGCCCATAGCATCGTCTTAAATGTAAATAGTATTGCTCGTGTCCGCACGTATGTACCGGCACGCATCTCTGACGTAACCTGCAATACAAGCCTCACGCAGTAGAGTCCTTGAGGCGGGCTGAGATTAGATTCCGAATTTTAAAAGTCCGGATCGGTTGAAATTTCGAAGTCTAATATTACCGATTTACAGTTTTTAGAAAGAGTATTTCTCGGAAGGTCTGCATAGTCGATTTGAAGAACTGCAAATCAAAAAGCGACGGAGGTTCAAAATTCTGAAAGCTAATAAGATCCGAAAGGGCAAAACTCCGAAACTTGACATTCACGCATAGAGTATCGTACCCCCTCTATTAAATTTTCTGATTCTTGGACCTTCGACATTTTGGACTTTCTGGATTTTGAGCTGTTAATCATATTCCGATCTTTCCGAATTTTGTTACTCTGACCTTTAACGTTTTTGAAAATTCGATATCGTCCCAAACTAATTCGAAATTTTTACAGTTAAGAACTTTTGAAATTCAGAACCTGAATCGACTCCTCTTCTTCGTCGCCTCTCGCATTCACGTCTCTAATTTCGTTCCTCGTCCCACTCTCCTAAAACTGTTCAATCTCTTTTATTTAGTCTATCACCAAATCGGCACGTACCGTTCATACGTCTGAGATCACCTTTCAAATTTCCGATCTGGCTTTAATATTTCCGTGGGAAAAAAACTGTAGAAAAATTATCAACAGAGCATTTCAAAGCGAAGAGATCGAGCTTTAATTTTCCTTTTTTTTTTCTTTTCAAATTGTTTTACGATCAATGCCTTTTTCAAACGCTTGTATGTACTTCTCTGGCAAGTAAATGTAGAAGCATGTGTGAAAAAGCATTTCAGAGTAGAAATTGACATTTTTGTCCACAATTTTATCCTGGAAATTTATTCTATTTATTTCGTACAGAAGTTCGATTTTCAGCGCCGTAAGTCGAAAACTAATGTGTTAGAAAAAAAAATGGCAGGATGAAAAAGACTTCATTTTTTGATTTTCGAATCGTGAGATTTTTTCAGAATTTTTGGACAAATTATTTTTTTTTTTCACACATTTTCAGCCGAAAAAAATCGCTTCACGAATCAATCAAAAATTCCTATTAATCAGCAAAAAGAGAACCACCTTTTCCTCCCGATGCTTCAAGCTTGACGATTCTTAATCATTTTTCATTGAATCAATCAAACTCTTCCCCGAAGAACTGAAGTGCAGAAAAACGGTCAAGTTTCGAAATAAACTTCACGAAAGAAAAGTTTTTTTTTATTTTTTTATTTTTATATAATTATTTTTCATCCAATTTGTAATTCACAGGATTTTTTTTGATAATTTTCGAAGTTCATTTTGATTTGCTGAAAATGTCCGCAAAAATACCCGAAAATAAATAAATCGTTTTTCAAATAATTTTTGAAAACTTTTTATGATTTCGAATAGTCGAAAAGTGCAGAATTAGCTTTTCGTAAAAACTTCTCAAACTTCTCCTATACATATAATACAGTTATCAATCTTTTGTACAAAAAGTTGAATAACTTTGCAAAATAATATACAAGCGTGTAAAATTTTATAATACAGTCTCACCTTTCTTGTAATATGAATGTTATATACACATACCTATATACCATATACATATACAGATACATGCGCGTGAAATTAGACACGCATTAGCAAAAATTCCAGAAGCGTTTATATATTTCGTCAGCTTTGGAGAAAATTCACACGAGCGAAACTAGCGAACTTGAACTCAGGTTTGAGCTGAGGTTTTGTCACACTATTCTTATCTAGTTAATTATCGTTCTTTATAAGTGAAATGTAATGTCTCGTATCTTTTTTATGATTAATTATAAGAAGAAGAAGGAAAAAAAACGAGGTCTTCAATCTCCGCATCGTCAAATAATTTAATTATATATATAAATAAACCCCGCTGTCTGAGTGAATGTCAACTTTTTTTTTGGGAGATAACTTGTACCGATATAGGTATACCGATAACCAATTCTTTCGTATTTTTATACCGTGTAGGATTGCTATACATGCGTAGCTTATTGATCGGAGATATACGTACAGCTGTGGTCTCAACTCCAGTTTCAGTCGCCTCTGAATCCTGCCGTTCTCCGATCTTTTTATACCGCTATTTCCGGTCTTTCTTACATAACACACACAAAAAAAAAAACACAATTTCATCGAGTGGTCATCATCGACGACAGTCCTCTGCGCCATCTGGAGACCGGACCACTTCTACGACAGTGTCGTACCAAACGAATCACACATTTTGATGCCAGACGAAAAAATCTTCAATATAATCGGTTCAATAAAAAATATTCACGAACAAAATTTTTAGCATACAAAAAAATCGGGATAATGTATCTAATTTGTATTTGATATGATTTTTCCTGGCATATTAGTACTCGTCTAAGGAAACAGAGCTGTTGAATTCTTTGAAATTTTTTTAGCCCTTTCGTAAGTGAGATACGAATTTTTAAATTCACTACTTTCCTGATCTTTTGACATTTTCAAGCTATGCTTAAAAAATTACTCCACTTTCTGCAAAGATAATACATCGATCCTCAAAATTTCATTCCGATCAATCGTGTGATGTAGAAATTTTGGCTCCCCGCGTTTTCCAGACGATGAGCGTCTTCAATGGCCCCGCAGGGCAAGACACAAATTTTAAGCCCATTTCGAAGATGAGTTCACAATAATATGTTTAGAAGTTACGGTTCATTTTATAAAGCAATATTCGCCAATTTTCACCTTGTATAGGTACTAGTAGGGCAGAGAAAACTAAATCCAAAATCAGCAGCTGAAGTAGCGATGTACAGGATTTGGTCGAAATGACATGGATTACCCCATGTAGACTGTTTTTTTTTTTCTATCGAACAAAAACACACACCCAAAAAACTGTAAAACAAAACTATGCTTGCTTGTAAAAAAAGAAAAAAAAAAGTAGGATTTTTGGGCTAAAGATGAACAAGTTTATCTATGTGTTTTTTTTTCTTCTCAAAAACTGATCCATATATATGTATAATAGTTCTTTGCAACGTGATTATACTTTTTTTATTTTCTATCAAAAGCTGGATAGGTGCTACCGATCCATATCAGAACTAAGTACGTTACTACGAACCGCCAGTTCCGCATCATCAATGATATAGAGATGAATATAGTATATGGTGTATATACATATATAGTTTATAAATATATAGGTATATATGTATAATGTCAAGAGTTATTCTTGAATCAGCGGCAGGTTCAAAGAAAATCCATAGTAAGTGTACGTATACGCATGATCGAGTAACAAATACTAATACCTACCGTCAATTCTTTGCTACCGGACAGTGCAGGTATTCTCTCCGTGGTACTACTTTATACAAAATAACTGTTGGTTGGTAACGGGGCACTTTTTACACCTATATTTTATGTTCTTACAATTTTTATTTATATAACCCTATGGCCAGGCCGTCATGCCGGGTGATCGAGATAGAATCAATTTTACGAACGGTATTACGAATAAAAATGTACATGGGGCAATCCAGCTCTGACCCCTCATCCCCTACAATATCGGTCTTACTCACAGGAGGTATGTTCTGCCCGGGCCAAACGGCGTCCTAATTTTTGTTCAGATTTTTGCACAAAAGTCTACCCGAAGTCATATACAAAAATGAGGGCAAAAAGAAACCCCAAAAACACGTTTATATCGCACATGGATATGTAATTCATGAATAAATAATAAGAATAATAATAATTGTTCAGCGCGAAGTTCATTATGCAATACGTGATTCGCTACATTCTCTGTCCTTTTTTTATGTTGTTTTTTTTTTCACGTTTCCAATATGTATGCGAACTGCCGAGACGAGTCGCGAGGCAATTATCTGAAGACGATTTAAAACCGAACGTTTGCAAAAAGCTGTCGAATTCTGTTGCCTTCCCGAAGTTCAGCGCTATACATGATGGTGAATAAATGTAAATTTTTATTAATCCATAAATTATGTGTTAATATAATATTAAGTGCCTACCTATACTGCCAAAAATAGAATTGTTGCAAATTTAAATTTAAACTTGCGAAGAGAAAGTGATGTACGTCGTGTAAAGTATAAATTTTTAACTTTTTCTACAGCAAGAGTATAATGTGTGACATGAAGTACTCGTACATATTATATGACGTAAGTTTTGTTGAAAAACAGTATACAATTTATTTCAGAATAAAAGTCCAATTTTTATTTTCATCAAACAGGTATTGGAAATGAAGTGAAAACTGGTTTATAACTCGAGGTCGCATCTTCAAACGAAAATTTTCAGAATTTGGAGGAATTATTCTAAAATTATTTAATTTCAGGGTGAACCAAACATATATTGAGATATCTATTGATGTGCGCACGTGATACACTTTCTCTCTCAAAGTGGACAAATGAAGAAAAAAAAAAAAAAAGGCTCAAAATCAAAAATTTTTGGATCTTAAAATAAAATTCATCGAATATCATTGGCTTGCCTCGAAATTACATCTATAATGCAGAACATTCCCTCATAATTTGAAAAAGTTTCGATGAACGATGCGACAGCTGTACCCTACGACAACTACTTTTTCTTAGTTGCAATCAATCTGTGCAAGCCGAAGTCCATAAAATCTGAAAAAATTTTGAATTGTGTCTCAGAATGCTAGTTAAATCAGCCGTGAAAAAACTGAATCAATAGAATATTTCTTTACAGCGTATTAGTGATTTGGAAAAACTTGTCACGAGAATTCAAAAGTACTTTACCACATGATTACGATAACGTAAAAAACTTACGGTATCAATTTATTCGTTTGGTTCCGTATGCGGCAATTGATTTATTACTATATATTATAGGTATAGATATACACAGATTATTAACGATGATTGCGATCATAACGTTAGGATAAATATCTCAATCATGTGCATTTCTCAGAAGTGACATACATCTTTCTCATGATCAGTGTTCTCGGTTGTTACAATTCTACGATCTAATATATCATCATTTTATATTTCTTCAATTAACATCGATCAGATGTTGAAAAAAAAAAACGAAAAACAAATTTAATAGCAGAAAATTTTCACATAATAGAACTTCGAGTTTCCTATGATTAATTCTTAACAATCTTATGATGAAGAGAAGAAACAAAGAATAGATTACAAAATAGTATGACGTACACAAAAATTTTCGTTCCACATTAATCGTTTAGGTTGAGATCAAAACGAGAGAATAATTCGAGTCGGTTTGCCAGGTATATAAAGTTTGCCAGGAATATAAAGTAGAATTTCGGAACAATCCCTTGACCCTAATTCTAATTAAATTTCATTTACATGGAACAATAGTGCGCTCTTATGTTACATCTTATCTGATTCAAGCACTCATTTGCCTAGATATTACATATTCCATTGAGTTTAACGATTTGAGTCACATTCCGTTTATAGCGATACTCTGTACAATATCTACACCGAGGAAACTAACAGCTCGAGTAAAACGGGGGAATAACCTGCGCGCGAGAAGATAAAGTCCCGATGATAAATGTGCTTATACATCAATGAAAACATTGCAGCAATAATAATTACTCTCATATGACGAAGTTGCAATACAAAATACGATATCGCATTATTATCTTTATAGATTATTCAAAAATGGCAACAGACATGATAAAAGACGTGCTTGCACTCCGATTCGATTCTGCGACAGATAACTCGTCTCGCCGCCAGGTTTCGCACGTGCGTTTCGCTTCTCGTTAGAAGAATGACGCGGACTGTGCATGTGTCTCCAGTTTCTCGACTATGGGTGACTAAAAAATATTCTATGCATTAAAAGCTTAGATAAAAGAAAACGAAAGGCTGTATCATCGAAAAGTTGGTTTTTCGATTCTAACGCATAAACTACCGATTCGATTAATTCCAAAATTTGATGAGAGTCAACTCGGAACAGGTCTTACAGACTGAGATTGAAATGATCAAAATCGGTTGATTAGTTCTCGAGATATCGAATGAAATTTTCCTTCGTCAAAATATCATTCTTTCAATAACTCGAAAACTACTCAACCGATCAAATACAAAATCTAATCTGATCTAGGTTAGAAAGAACTGCATCGGTTGATATAAAAAAGGATGAAATCCGATTATTCCTTCTCGCGATATCGACGTACAAAAAATTGATCGCACACATGAGGCGATTCTCTGCACCTCGAAATGCGGAGATTTGGCAATTCACTGAGCTTTTGATATTCATGGTGGTCACAATTATTAACCGCCCTCTTTTTTAACCGTAAGTTAGAAACGTTTCATAAATGGAATCACAGTTGGATATTTCATTCCTCGTTGTTAACAAAACTAAATTAAACATCTTAATTAGTACAAGTGTTGGCTAAATTCGTCCGCGGCCGCAATGTCCTTAAAAACATTACACACACGCAGCTTTTTGCTGTTTGAACTAACCGTCATTCGACAATAATTGCGTGACCGTCTCGACTCTTGTCGCGTTCTACATTTCTCTCTTTCCTTGTTTATAGTGCTCTGCGCGCTCTCGAGCACTTTGAGCTCTCCGAGCTCGTGAGCTCGGCGTGGCGCAGCGCTCTGCAGTAGATAGTAACACGAGAATGCTCTTCTGCAGTATAAATTCTGTTACTGTTACTATTACGGCGGTCAGGACTGATCGTGAGCTCGAGCGTGGATTCACCGGGTGTAGTAGGTATACTTTCAGAGTTCAGTCAGTCGCACGCGGACCTTCCCGCCACACGAGTGCCGCGGAACTCGATTTTCAAACGCCAAAAGTTTTACCTTATTCTCATTTTTTTTTTGTTTCTTCTGTTACTTTGATCGAAAACAATAAAATTAATTGAATAATTAAAAATTTAAAAAAAAAAAAAAAAAAAAAACTTACTGTAAATATATTTAAATTTTCAATTTTTTTTCAAATTTCCCAAGAGTTTTATATACAAATTGTTAGTTTTTTTTCTCTTTTTCGTTTTGACCGATTTGAATTGTTATTTGTATAAATTATATACTACATACTTCATATGATCAAATAACTATTTTATAAATATGAATAAATAAATAAATCAAGAAAACAAAAAGAACTTTCGGTATAATACTGTGATTGATAATAATTGTATAGCATATATAAAAAAAGGATATTTTAATATTTTGAAATTATATATTAAACGTAAATTATGATGCTAGAATAAACAGACGTAAAAATTGATTAACGTACATAGATCTATGTCGCGAAAAAATACGATAAATTTTTAAATATCATGAATTATAATATTCAAGTTCGTGCGATGTTTAATGTTTGTCTATACTGAAACTGCAGCTACTTATGGAAAGTAACGATAGTAATAATAATAATAATAATAATAATAATAGTAATCAGAGAGATTTTCAAAGACTCGTTTGACATCTTATATAATTGTGATTGATTATAATAATATTGTGACTAAGTATTACATATGTATGTAAACGATCGTAACGCGAGCTAGATCAAAACTACCAGCTACCGCACTACAGCTGCACTTATATCAAGCTATAATAAGTGGTTAGAGTTAGAGTGTTCGTGAAAATATTATAATGATCGTTAAAGACAACACGTGGAGGCAGAGGAGGCTAGGGGTTCCCAAGAGGTACGGTATCTATTCAAGTGTACAATAATATATCTATGTATATAAATTAATGGTCAATTATCTCGATCCATTTTCACTGCCACGATCATTCATTCATATTTTTAATTAATCAATCAAATAATCCATTCGTTTAGTCATTTATTTATTTATTAGCATGTATATATATATATATAACTGTACCTATAATCGTTATGGTTATCATAAAATATATTTGTTGCAGGAAAAAAATTTTATGACTATAAAATCGGCCTCTTGCAATCGGTTTTACATGTATGCACTGTGAAAAAAATGGGCTTAAAAAAAAATGGAGTTAAGTAAAAACGAAAAAAAAAACATCTTCCGTTTTTTTCTGAGTTTTTTTAGTCGAAATTAATTGACTCTGTTAATTGTAACCTCGACAATATACGCATATATTCATCTTCGAAGAATTTTGCGGATAAGACCGAAAATGACTTTACCAGGTATATTAATAAATGTGATTGAAAATGAAAAAATTATAACACTGGAAGTTCGCTGAGTCTGCCTGCCTGACTATATGCGACCTTCGAATCAACAAATTACTGAAGAAAAAAATTTTTTTTTAATTTTTTGTGACACACTTAAAGGTAAAAGTTCGTATCTACATCTACCTTAAGATTCGAACTTTTACCTTTAGTTTGTTTTTTTTTTCCTTTTTTTCGGCTAATTCCAATGTATCTATCCGGTTTCGAGGATTTTTACAGCTAACGCCACGAAAAAAAAAATTTTTTAATAAAAAATAAAAATAAGAAATGTACGATCTTCTAGCACCGAAATCCCCTTCTTGGCACAAACAACTTAACTATATAATATGTATGTATATGGATAATATTATATACCGGGTGTTTCTTTTTTTTTTTTTGAAAAATTTCAGAGCTACTTTTCTCAAAAACTGAGCATCCCCGATGAAATTTTCTACTCCTACGAATTTTTACGATAATTTTTAGAGAAATTCGAATGTTTTATAGTTTTTCATTCAAAAAAACATTGTAGATCTTCGTAGTGTTTCGGGAGGGAAATAAAAATCATTGTTCTTGTCGATCAAACTATAAGAGAAAAGCTACAATTTTTTTTTTTTTTTTCTACAACAACGAACCTAGTTCAAATTTTCTGGAGAATTTGTAGAATTTCGTTGACTTATTTTTACCACGAATGATACAGAAAAAAAAAATATATAGTTTAGACAAAAGTCTCGTGGTTTTTAGGGGAAAAATAATTGCATTTCGATATTTTGATTAGCGCGGAGGTTTTCTGCACGGTTACTTAAAAGTCAATTTTGTTTTTTTTTTCGAATAGGAACGTATATTTTTTTATTACGTAATTTTATTCTACTTGAAAATTGACGAAAATTTTTCTCGGAAACGTTTTTTATTTTATTCTGAAACATCAATTTTTTAACGATAATTACAGAAAAATGACTGAAGATTTTTTAATTATCTTCAAGAACTTTTTCATCTCCATATAAAACTATATCAAAAATTCTTGAGAAAGATTTCAAAAACCGTTGAAATATGTATGTCACCTATTCTGTGAAAATCAATTTTTTGACTCAAGAATTTCGAGATTTTGTCATCCCGTACATTTTTAAAAAACGTTCTAAGTAGTGAAAAAAAATGGAATTTTTGAATCTAAAAAATGATTTAAGGATAACAAACATTATCAGAGTTAAAAAAAAAATCTGAAATTTGAACAATATGAGCAATAGAGGCAAGCTTGTATTGTTCAAATTTCATATTTTTTGTTAACCCTGATAATTTTTTCTTCACCCTCCTTTTCAGATCGACATGACTTCTGTATATGTTTTTTTCTCTTATCAAACTCTAACTGGGATATTGTCACAACTATGAGTATATATATCCATATACATTTTTTCATTCTTTAGAAAAACAAAAACGCTTTAGAGAACGCCCTATTTATTTTTTTGTCTCGCTGGCCTTGGGTCGATTTTAAATTCTAACACTTGAAATGAGATATGTATTCCGCGGTTTTACAACTTACGATTAGTAAATGTGCCGATGTCAAATGACGTTGTCAGTTCTGTCATATATTTTTTTTTTCTCTGCTAGCCACATATTCAAATTGTTTCAAGGGCTTATTTACCGCACTCACGATATTCCTTTCGTAATAGTTGAGTTCCAAATAAACCTGGAAGGGTAACATGGTTTGAAATCTCAATTTCAACATTTCTTGCCTCTGCAGATCGTCGACGAGAAACTTCAGCTGTACAGTTTTTATCCTACTTTCTTATTTTGATTTTTGGTATTTTTTCCGGGGGGTTTATGATGGAATGTCTTCACCCTAAATTCAGACTGAATCATCAATTTTCTCAAAATACTTCCATACTTATAGTCTTGATCGAAAGTGTGTGTCGAAATCGTTACTTCTAACGTAAACCCTCTATTACTTCGAGTTTTGCTTTCCGTTTCACGAAACAAATGGTACTTCACCGAGGCCTGGTATTGCTAGTTAACCTTATGGCCAACCACGAAGAATAATAATTCGTTGTTACTCGTTTCATACACGTAGCCCCCAATTTACAGTATAATAAACTTTTGGTGAACCGCTGGTTGTCCCAAAGTAAAGTATGATAATGAACATTGCCAGTCTTGTGGCTGTAATATTAAAATAATACATAGCTATTCATCTTGCACAGGTATGTGGGAATAGTGGGTAGAACTATAAATTAGAATCAAAAACACAACAAAAGACTCATGGAAAAATGAACTTGAATCATTTTATTTCGGAAAGTTGCTTTTCTTTTCGACAAAATTTATCAGAAATTATATAACCGCTATCTGATCCATCGGATATTATGTTCCAGGAATAAGAAATTTTGAATTCTAGACTATGAGCTTGAATACGAAAAACTGCGAGGGGTTAATCACTTCGGTAAATTAGGTATACTGGACTTCAAAAATTTCATAGAATTTCACAGATTTTATTCGTACCTCAGAGATTTCTTATTACTTCAAAGACTTGAGAAGATTTCATGAGATTGTTTGTAGGATTTCATCAGATTTCAGATGGACTTCCTGACACTTCATAGGACTTCATGAATTACATATTACTTCAGAGCCCAACTTCAAAAGACTTCGTGGGATTTGATTAGGTTTCATGGGATTTCATAAGATTTCATGAGATTTCATACGGACTTGATTAGACTTTACGGGATTTCATGGGACTTCATAAACTCTCTAGGAACTTTACAGATTGCACATTACTAAAACGACTTCAAAATATTTCATGAGATATCATAGGATTCCATAGACTTCAAGGGATTTTCTAGATCACACATGACTTCGAAGGTTTCATGAAATATCATAAAAATGTATTGGCATTTCAAAATACTCCATTGAATTTGATATAATTTCCTGAGACTTCGCAATACTTGACGGGATTTTACGGATTTCAAAAGACTTCACTTTTAACTTCACAGATTTCTTACGACTATACACCCTGATGCAAACCGAACTTCGAAAGTGATTAACCCCTCGATTAGAAACAAATTTTGCGACAGGATCAATTTTTCGAATTGTTCATCATTAGAATTTTGTTAAATTTCGAACGTGCTCTTACAGATCTATACTCACACGAGATCATACACAATTAAATAATTTCCCTTACCATCAATATCTGCATACAATAACGTGGGAATATCTTGTAAGATGTAAATATTTATTAACATTTAGCGTGTTTCCTGTGTAAGGAAGTAGAATGTAGGATTAAAATTCATGTTCCATACGTGCTGCTCTCTAGTTTCAGGTATAATATCCCAAAATATACGGTTCTACTTTGTCGCTGGATAAAATGATTGAGAGAAAAATCGGGGTAAAAGAACGCGTGGAATATATTTTGAAAAAATAAAAAACGAACTATTCGACGAATAATTCTAAAACGAAGTAAATCTATTTATCATTACTGAATTATAGCTCAAAGTATATACGTATAAAGTTACACATAATATAATACGGAAGAAAAATATGTCACGATCATTTTAACGGTCATGTTTAGCTTCTCTAAACCGGGGAATATAGAGGCTAAAAGATCTAAGAGATGCGGGATCCATAGATCCGGTGATTCTCTACAGCAGCTGTTCCCAGAGTTCGTTATTCTTAAACCGGTAAAATTTCCCTCTAGGTCCTTGTCGGATCGTCACATAGCTTTTATATCCACAACTACAACTGTAGATATGATTTTTTCATCCAGCAACTTGGATTCGCAATTTTTAAACGTAGCAAACAAATTGTATCCATATCTGAGTAGTTTTGCAGATGATTTAGAAACGGTTTTAACGAGTATTGCAGAATCCAAAGGCGTATTAATCCGTTGAATCAACATGCAATATGTAATTGCAATTACATATCCTCAATGGTTATGAAAAATTGAATTACGTGTACAGAATTACAGCTGCGAAAGATTTTCTCGCGGCTCATTTTAGGCTATAATATTTGAAATTTATGAATCAGACACAGTATTAAAATTTCCAAAATAATGAATGAATGAATAATAAATTAATTCACGAACGAATGAATGACCGCGTTAAACGATAGCCCACACTCTGCACCGAGGCGTTATTGAATAAGGTAATTCCGCAATTTACCGTAATATCAACAATGCTGCTGGTCGACTGTATAGTCTAGCCTTTGGATTTTATTGAAAAAAAAAAATTAGCACTTTCAATTCGCTAAGTAAAACATCCGTTACGTTTTTAGCCTGAATTTATTGAGAGATTAGTTATGGCATTTTAGAGACCGAGATTTCCGCGTCCTTATTGACGGTGTCTCAATTTTGACAATAAATTAATCTCATACCGGTTCATCGAACGGAACCGGAACCCTAACCAAAACCGATTTTAATTTATCGCCTAAAGCCCAGCCGATACTTAAAAATCGAGAAAAGGCTGATGGCCGAAGTGAAGTAGGTGAATTAGGAGAGTGCCGAAAGCAGAGAAACTGTGAATTATTAATATGAAATTGAATTCATAGATTTGTTCGATTTTATGTGGGAGAAGTTTCTTTACAACCGGATAATGGGTATATAGTAGGTATATGAAATTAGGTAACTGTAGTCGGAGTTTTTATTAATTTTTATTCAGTTCCTCGTAGCCAAGTCGACTCGAGTCGCCTTGTTCGGCTCACTTTCACGGGCGATCTTCTGAAATCGGGTACACGCACGTGATCCGGTTACCTAGACGGGGCTGAGGATGAGAGCAGGCTGCACAACGGGCCTCTTGTCTCTTTTTGAGCCTTTCAGTTTGTTTCTCACGAAATTGGTTGGGTACAAGGCCATATGGGATGAAACGGATTAATGTTGACGTCCATTCCATATCTCTTTGTGAGACTGACTGATCAACTAAACTTTACAGTTAGTCGATGACACCGATTATTCAACGTTATTTCATCCCGCGTTAAAGTGTTACTAGAAATTGTAATACTCGATTGAAATACCAGTTTCTGTCAACCAGATCAACCGATTGAGTGTTTCAAGGAGTCGCAGAGAAGGTTGCTCATGAAAATGAGGTAGAAAAATTTGAAATTGCTAGATCCCCCATTTGATTTCGCGGCTATAAGCTTTGCCGTGGGAAAGTCTCGCGAAACTAGGTGTTAGTTAACGTTCAATTAGTTATAGTCATAAAATGTAACGATGAACTGTTTCCTTTTGCTTTTGCTTCTTACTTCTTCTTCTTCTTCTTCTTCTTCTTCTTCTTCTTCTTCTTCTTCTTCTTCTTCTTCTTCTTCTTCTTCCTGTTCCCGCAGTTTTTTTTACCATTCCTTATCGTACCTTCCAACTCTTCGATCCTTGGTCCAGTTCAGCCGATGGTATGGCGCAACGTGTAACTAAGATCTCTAGCAACTGGATCTCGTTACCAGCAGCTACCAGTTAGTGGTCGCCAGTTACCAAAGCTGTAATATTGTAACGAACTAGGCAGTTATCTAGTGGTAATCTCATTGCAGGACACTGAAAACTGAACGACTTCCTCTCTCGTGTATCATGATTATATGCAAATCGAGAAGATGATTTACTAGGAGAGGATAAGCTGTTATGTCAAACGATATTAACAACTGCCGTGTATGGATATCTAATCATAAATAGTTTAAGGGGATACGCTCGCAAAATCGGATCCAGTTTGAATTAAAACTGACCTCGAAATTGAGAAGACTGTTAACGCACGTCATTTTTACAGAACTCACTTCGATCTACGTTGGTGACCACATCCCATGTAAGATACGAGTGCTTGCAACAGGATTTCTGTGTATCATTCACTTTAGTCTCATGACCAGAATCTCCAAAAAAGTGTCTTATTTTTCGTCCTGAACATATCGATGTATCCTCTTCGGGGGGGTTTATTTCTATTGATACAATACCGTTATATCCACGCTCCTGCATAGTTTCTTACTTCGTCAATTTATCAGCATCTTGATTAAACGGAAATTAATGTGAGAGACGTTCGAAAGACCCGGAATACTTGACTAGTAACAAATTCTGATTCAGGTGGAGAAAAAACTTGGCCCATTATAATCGACTGTCGCAATTTTGAAACATGATGAGAAATTGACTGGTTTATTACAACGTTCGCCAGTGTCATAACTTCTAGAAAAAAACCTTTTCCCGTCATACTTTGCGCTTTCGGAAGTTTTTGTGCGCTATGAGAGAAATGAATTATATTGGCGAACTGTGTGAATTGGATTCGGTAAATTAAATTGTGTTAATTTCCCGTAAACATTCGCCATATATTCACGCACGAGCCTTATACATATGAGCAGAAGCATATGCCGTGAAATTGACGTAGCCTCGCGGCCTGGGCGCTCCCATGCAGTGATAATTTCCAACGTCCTTGTAACCTCACTTGGTAAAGCTCGTATGAATATGCTGTATGACCTTTTGACTTCACAGGAAATTCAAAATCAATAATTGCAGAAGCATGGACCCAGAATTTGTACGGGGCGAAAGAGAAAAATCCATCTGAGATGCCACAGTGGGCGAAAATGAACTAGATAAATTGAAGCGATAAATTCTATTGGTTCAGTTTTTTCAAATGTGATTCTCTGTATTTTGAGAGTTACTTCGAAATTATTTTTAATTTTATGGACTCTGGTTTACAAAGATTGAGATTTCGGGAGAAAAAGTGCATGTCGTAGGATGCAGATCACAACGTTCATCAGAACTTTTCATTCTAAAATCATGTCATTTTGGGGCAAACCAATAATATGTCGAGATCAGGTACAGTCATGTATCGTCGTGAGCACGCTACGCACTTTTTTTTGCAACGTTAACAATAAACGTGGCTCAAGGAGGTACAGGACTATTGATACCGATAAATTCGGGAAAAGGTTGAACTCACTTCGGCCAGATCCTGAAATACTCTGGTAACGAAAGAAAATTTTCTTGACAAAATTGTTGAATAATGAAATCAGAATTATGGACCTTGAATTGAAACTAATACCAGAATGTTTTTTAGCTGCTTGAAGAACGGACTAGACGCATCTTATTGTCATGATATCATGGAAGAACGATATGTATACGATTTACAATCCAACTATGTGTAAAATTTTTATTCATTAACTCTCAGGATTTTGTATGATTCACGTTTTTTTCACGAGGCGAAACAAAAATGGCGTTTTTGTTTCGTATAAAAAAAAAATTATATCAAAACGAGGGCTGTTTTGAATAATCTAAAAAAAAATTCATGGTGCCTTTTAGACTGAGAGAAATCATAGAAAAAATAATGGCCAAAATTCGAAAGGGTAAGGGTCACGGGTTCATACACTTAGGATGAAATTCCTCATATATGCCTGTTTACGCAGATACATAAAATGGTGTGCATGTCAGTATAAATTGAAAACTGAAAGATATTATAATAAAATAACATGTAATTAAAATAGATTCAATTTCCCGTGAATTATATACGTTGTAAATAAGATATATATATATATATATATATATATATAATATATATGTATATATACATGTATATTTATTTAATACACAGATATTATAATTACAAGAGTTTATAATGTACCACAATTAATGCCAAGTTCCTTGTTCTAATTGCACTAAAGGAATTATTATATTACTATACACCATGCGTCTTGTGCCCAAGAAATAATTTGCGACATGTTCAGCTGTGAATAATAGTTTGTGAAGAAAGTTCCATCAAGTATACAGGGTGAGTTTTCTTCGGGGTCCTGAGAGGATGTGGCTTAAATCGGCTGAGACTCGGAGAAAACTCGCCCTGTATATTAATATCTTTATATATAGGATAAATTTCGGTATATTAAATCAAGTTTTGAAGACTGTATGCATTTAGGAGATCAGGCAGATCAAATATTTTAAAACAATGGCGATATAAATCTCATTGTGATCAACCGACCGCAAGTCATTCGCTTCTGATTAAGTGCGTAATGGATAAATGTAGAATTTGAATTGCACTTTATTATGCATAGTGAAACGAGTTGGGAATCCATAATAATTTAAGATGATATACCGCGTGTATAATGTATATTGCTTCGTGCTCTAAGCCCTGCTGCGACTTCGTCCCAGAATATCCTATTTTATATTAAATATGAGGATCGTGCGATCGGTAATGAAAAACGTGGTCGGTATAATGCATATAAGTGACTATTGTATGTCTTGATAAATTGCATGAACATCTACGCAATCTTTGATAGAATGTATAAGTAACAGCAAAGCGGGATGAGATTATCAGAATGGAGCCATGCAACCTGGAAGAGATTATATCACAACGATGTAAAGTTTCCCAGAGGGAAGCTAAACGGACATTATTAAATTCATGTCATTATCCATCGAGTTGTTTATATGCACTGTCGTATTAACAGTTGAAAATTATCAACATCCACCGCATGAAGTGGTGTTGTTCTTCCATCATACACTTGCGGTACCGGAGTAGTCAGTCTTACTCGATATTTACCAAACAGCGGTTTTGATGACATAACATACAACAACGACTCAGCTTGTTATTAGGAAACCACTAGTTTGAACCACTAGGAATCTAAGATTACAGAGAAATCCCCCGTGATTGTACCCACTGGAATTAACTCAAATGCATCATGCAGAGTAAGAACCTTGGAGGATTTATTTCGATTAGTCTCAGGTGGTTTTTGTAAGGATGTGCGATGAGGTGTTAAAATGTGTGATGGACGCTCTCATACACTTAGACTCGGTGAAAACGAAAGGTTAATCAATCTTGAAGCCCTAAAAAATCTGAAATACCGTGGAGTATTTTGAAATCCATATGAAATTTTAATAAATTTCATTGAATTTTGGAAGTCTGAAATCATGAGTAATTTGTAAAGTCTCTAGGGAATTATAAAGTCTCATGAAATTCCATTAAGTCCTGAGAAATTCATACGAAATTTTGTAAAATCGTATGAAATTCCATGGAATCTTTTAAAGTCTTTCAAGTTGTATGCGATCTGTAAAGTATCCGGAAGTCTGTGAAGTCTCTTGGAATCCTGCAAAGTCTAATCAAGTCTATGTGAAATCTCATAACGTCTTATAAAGTCGCGTGAAATTTTATGGAACCTCTATGAAACTTTATGAAATATAATGAAACCTTTGAAGTCTATGACGTCATATGTAATCTATATATTGTCATGAAATCCCATGAAGTTCCACGAAGTCTTCTGAAATCCATATGAAATCTTCTGGAACGGTCGGAAATTTTATGAAATATTTTGATGAGTTATATGCAATTCATGGAGTATTTTGAAATCCTAATTCAGTTTCATGAAATTTCATGAAGCCTTTGGAGTCATGTGTGATCTAGAAAATCCTTAGAAGTCTATGGAGTCCCATGACATCCTCATGCAATCTTTTGAAGTCGCTGTAGTGTGCAATCTATAAAGTCCTAAAAGTTCCATGAAGTGCTATGAAATCCCGCGAAGTCGAATTAGGTCTACATATTAAATCTTATGAAGTCTTATGAAGTCTTATAAAATCCCTATGATATTTCATGAAATCTCATGAAAGTTTTAAAGTATTTGAAGTCATGTGCAATTTACAAAGTCCCAGGAAGTCTATGAAGTCCCATGAAATCTCATCAAATCCCACGAAGTTTTTCGAAGTCTCTGAAGTAATTCTCTGAAGTCCCATAAAGTCTAACGAAGTCCATATGAAATCTGATGAAATCAGAAATCCTACGAGCAATCCTATGAAATCTTTTCAAGTCTTAGAAGTAATAGAAAATCTCTAAAGTCCTGATTGAATCCAGGCAATGCTATGAAATCTTGAGAATCCAAAGTCCGAAATTTTCCAAAGTGATTAATTCCTCGAGTGAAACTTTTTCCCCGTCGAAGTCCGATCATCGGATAGTCGAGAAAGACGGCGTTAATCAGGTGACAAAAATTTTTGTAAAGAATGATATGCATCTACATTCGACATATATCTATAATTTAAACCTTGTTTTGATGTATATGATGAACGCATAGGCATGATGGATATTGTTGAGAACCGGAGAAGCTATACATATGGTACGAGTACATCCTCGAAAATTTTAGCCAAGTTTTTTGGTTGTTATTTATGACCTTTAAAAAACGTGCCGCTTACCTCACCGATTTGACCGATTGCCTTGAAATTCGGGACAGCGAGGTATCCCGGCGTGAAAATCAGTTTGCATATAAGCAGAGCTCAGAATTAGCAATATTCAAATTTGGCCCGATTTACATGAGTCTAATGCACATTCAATGTTAGAGTTTCGTTCTTAGTGTTTTAAGGATGTTGAACTCTCGGTGTCAAAGACCGCGCGGAGCAACGCGAGTCGCGCCAATTGAACAATACGGTTCAGAATTGTCGTGAAACCAGGCCAGGTGTAAAAGATCTTCTTTTAAGAGTTATGTTAAACATATATATATATATCTGTATTATGTATAATTAAAATAATCTACTGCATAGCACGGGCTCTGAGCGAGGAGTGAGTGCATGATGTCCCGGTTGCTCAACAGCCTCGGCCCACATATTTAATAGTTAGAACGTGACGTCAGCGCGGTAATAGACATCAACAATTGACAGAAATTCATCATTTTTATCACCTCATTTTTTGAAACAATAAAAATTATTCCTACATTTTCTGAACAATATTTCAAATCTTCGTTTTTCAGAACCAGCGAATTCATCGCCCTCATCGCTCTCTCGAGTACATTGTTTCTGTTTCTGCACACCAGAGATCTTCACTCTCGACTCAGAGAGATGGAAGTCCGTCTTCAACCAGGAGACGACGAAAGCTTATCTGCAAACCAGCTATCCTCCGGTGAGTATCGATATTCACAATCAGCTGAGGGAAACAATTTTCTGACCTGAAAAGCTCGCTAAAGAATATTTGGAATAATTAAATTCGGATTAGATCGATCTTTTTTTATGCTGAGGTAATTTTGTGTACATTTGCGTGGATATCGATGGCGAAGAAGTGTAGATATGTATACCCAGCTAATGGTGAATAATGTAGGAAACACCAAAGCGAAATTAAACCGTGAATCGTACCGAGACCAAGGAACCAGAATAGCGGTTCTGAGTAACTCGAGGTTTTTACACGTGCATAGTTATAAGAGTCCAGAGGTTGAGGCCAGACGTGAATTGGAGGGCAAAGGATGGAAGTGCAGGAACAGAATTACAGAACCGAGCGTAACAGCTAGAGGAACAGTAGTATAACAGGAATCAGTGAATCGGAGTACCCATCTAGCCAAAGCAGAAGGCGAGACTAACGGTCGTTGGAATCTTCATTTGCATGGAATCACGATCCATGCTAATTAGTTGCAACGTACTACTTCAATTTATCGGTATATTATCTACTCGTGTAATTGATGCCGTTTACTGTTTTACACTTCGCTTTCTGACGATAAAATTAACGGTATATAGCACCGTATGGCTCTGAGAAGTAATGTGTGATATCAAAGTCAAACATTCTTAATATTGTACATACCTCTACTGATTCAAATGGTCAACACTGTCGTAATTACTATTTTATAACGATAGTTATGCAGCATTTACCATTCATCAACGAATGAAATTTACTTAAGAGGATACATGTATGTTGAGGATGTAGAAATTAGACTCATTTTTGGATATGGTGACAACTAAGGTAAATAATACACAGATATCCTTCTTAGGCCTTTACTCCACCTAATGTCACCTACAAATCTTGACGTTAAAAACCCTCGCATCTTACATTATATAAAAACAATCTTGTTCTAAACTCGAAACCTAACACTCGTACTTCGAGTACAACCCAATATTACCAATTACTTTTTCCTACATTTTTTTCTGTGTCGCCTTTAATTTTACTCAGGAATCCACTCTAATTCTACGGTTCGCTTAAGAGTTAATTCTGTAACACTGGTGTCAGAAGTGGGATTATTCTGAGCTTGAATTAAAGTGACCATTATGAATGGCACTCGCCGATTTATATCAACCGCAGCACCGATTTATTGGGACTACCGATTTGGGTCTCTCATTGTTCAAAAAACAAGTAACTATCTGAAGAACCGACAAATTTTTGTAGCGTTGATTTTTATTCTAGAGAGTTGAACAGCAGTAAAAGATGAAGTTTATAATCTTCGATAATCTTCAAGATTCTGCAGTAAAATATTCATCATTCGAGTCACGTTTGCAGTACCAAAAAGTTATCCGCTCAGTGATTAGTAATTTGCTTTCTGAACGGTCACAGACCCAAATATTTAAGATCAAGGCACCGGTTGATCCAGATTGAAATATGGGTGGCATTTGGTGTACATCAAAGAAAGTTAATTCGACGATCCAGAACTGCCTATTAAAATAATTCGCCAATTGTTACGACCTTCGCTAAAAATTCTTATCGTAGCATGACTAGCAAAATATGATTTATGCGAGAAGATCTTATGAGTATAAGTAACCAAGTTCGCGACTGCGTTCCACTTGCCATGAGAGCTGTAGGTCACTGGGCCTGGTGCTAATTCGAAGAGTTGTTCTGCCTCGGGTTATATCTACGGCAGTTTCGCCTAATTTTTTTTACTGGCCATGCTCGCGAGGTCCCACGGCGATCTATCAATTCAAGAACTATACATTTTTGAATAAGAAATCTCTGGATTATTTCAGTCGACTTTTGCATCTGGTGATTTAGCGTCGTTCAGTGGCAGAGAATGCATTGAGTACAGGCTACAACGAGTTGTCTGTTTAGAAATCTCGACCGTTTCTATTTACGCATTATATACCTTTAATTGTACAAATTCTGTTCAGCGAATACGGAATCGTCATCAAGTAACTTAATCCGTTGTATGTGTATGCACGATGCGTCGAAGTGGTACCGTATACTGATTTCTATTCGGAGTAGAAGCCGCTTTATACACTTTATCAACGTATTAATATTTATTCACAGTATCCATCATACAAATTTATGGGGAATTATAAAACTTTCACCGGAATATATAGTTTGAATTTCACACACCTACCTGTACCATATATTTAACCATATTATAATATTCCAATAAATCAGTCGAGATGCTTATTACGATATCACGAAACACCGAATCATCCAATGTGCTTGGTTTCAACAACACTGACAAATTGAATTTTTTTCCTTTTTTTTTTTTCCTTCTATATTTCGAGCTAATTGGGTCGCTCAAATTTACTGATGCATAGCTCGAGAGGTACATCCATCGACAACACTCAGGAATTTTCTTTTTACTGATCATTTCCAAAACAGAACCATGAAAAAATGTCATGTCACTACAATTTTGGTCTTGCAAATTCAACGGTTTTGGGTCTGGATTTTCCGTATTCCCAATTTTTGGTTTCATATTACGATTTGGGTGTCAAAAACCACCGGTTCTCACGATTTTCAATTCCTCAAATACTCAGCTTGAACTGTTTAACATTCGCTAGAAGATTTTCGATAGATATTCGAAGCATGCGATTATTATTCAGTGAGATTCCGTTTCGAGAACCAAATCTTTCGGTCGTGCGGTCTTACCGATAGTGCAGGCAACACAGAGTATCGACTAATTCGCACAGACAGACGTACTCGTATATACCTATAGTGCTCGTGAATACGGTAGATACGTAATCGGAGCTAAGCGCTCCTTTGGATTCTCTACTTCCAATATCACGTGCGCATAATTCAATCGTGATCTTGACCGTGAAGTACAGATAACCGTGGCGACGGCTGTTAAGTCGAGCTATCTATAGATAGGCAATATCTTAGTCCCCTAGATAAAATCATTACAATAAACCTGCGCGGAGGAGAGGCTCAAGCGTAAAACAGCGTTAGGTAGGTGAGCCTTTGGTTATGGCATCGTAAATCCGTAATTTAGCCAGTTTGTATGCTCAGACTGTTTTCTAATCGATTTCCTTTCCGTTGATGTATTATATTTCCTTTTTTTTTTATTAACTTCTTAACTTTCGACTCGGAAGTGCAATAGATTATTATTAGACACGTAATACGCGTACACGGTATTATAGAAAGTATTCGAAAAGGATGTAAAAGACCGTAGCAATTCATCAGATCGATCGATAATCTTTTCAGCCTCATTTTTATAGTGAAATTGAAATTTTTGAAGAAAAATAAATGAATAAAAACGCTCTCGGCAACGCAGGCTGTATCGGAAATCATCGAGGGATCGTCGAACAGTATCGAAAATTTACGGGGAATGATGATTTTTTTTTTTTTTTTTTACCAAGTTCAAGATATTTAACGGTTGTGGATCATCCAGATACGAATCGGTGATCAGCTGTAACACAGTTTCCACTAGGATGATTTCAGGACCTTCATTTTTTTTGTTCTATCGAATTCATGATGCCTGAGAGAAATGTGCGTCGTGACCCAGAACTTGTACCGTTTCCGATCTCATAAGAACTCATTCTTCTTCTTCTTCCTCATTGTTGGTTAGATATATGTATACCAACTCGTTATTCGTTTATAGTTAATTGTGAGAAAAGACAGAACGCTGCTCTTCATAATCAACCACAATTTTTTACCTGATTTCTAACTTTATGATGTTACACGGTTAAAGGAATTCTCTTGAAAGCATATACAATGACGCAGAGGTTCAATGTCATAATTTCTTCTTTTTTTATATCATTTCAATGCTTTCCCACCTTTTAATAATCCATTTACGTACATTTTATCAACTCAATATTTCGATGAGTATCACGAGTTTGATTATGCTTGTTAATATTCTTTTTATTTACCTAAATTTTCATCACAAATTATTTGTGCATTTAGAAATGCACGAAATTTCGGAACTGATATCTTCCGGATATAATGTGCTTGAAATTAATTTTCCTTCGCCTCTCTTGACGTTTCAATTTCTAATTTCAATTATTCCGGCACGAAGGACTCGGACAATTTATTGACTTGAAGCGATTAATAATTCCCACAGCAACTTGTCTATCGTTCTTTCGAACACGGTTCATTTCGCATTTGCTGAGTTCATGACAATAGAAACTGTCCATTGTAGTGATCAAAGTTTTGATTCATCGGCTTTCATTGTCATTCAGAAACTTGGGGCAAAGATAATGTCTTCGCTTTTGTCATTAGGCACATACATATCACCGATGTATGTCTCGGCGACTAGTTGGTAGATTAGCACTCCAAGTTCACGAGTATTTTGAGGTCAGATCTGTATTTTAAATTAACGACAATACCTACGTGGCTCGGCGTGGGAATTCACTGCGCGCGAATAAAGAAAATTGAAGTAATTACAAGATTTTCGCCTTGGCGCAGAAGATTGTGGAAGCTATTATTCTCTTATGGGAATGGAATCCAATACCTAGGATCTAACTGAAGCCAGAATGAATTTGTTCTTGTAAATTTATCAAAAAGTTTCTGATAACTCCGATATGCTTTTATTTTTATTCTGAATTTATGTCCAAAAGCTATTCCGGTTTTATAATTAGGAGATCGTATCACAGAGCTGAGAATTCTGCAACTATAATCCGGTTCATTAGCTTCCGGATTGCAGTTTAATTATACTAGGTATATAAATACCAAATACCATCGCATGTACTACGTTATAACGTGTGCATTAAGATGATTAAAATGCGGAAAGCTGTTGCAGCCCTGTTGCTGACAGGGCTTGATGTTAGTGGAAAACGAGACATTGAACTCGAATAAATTAAGCTTACATAAAGCATACGAGTTACGACCAACTCATGCAAATCTATGGCAAAATTGCCCAGAGCTAACTTACCTTACCTTACCTTACCACGAGATGTAATCTTGTGAACGGTGAGAGCGAATTGGTAACATACCATAGAATTATCTATACAACTTTTCCTTACGATTATCTCTGGTAATTTTTCTTCCATGTTTAACATCACCTTCAAGGAAGACTGAAGTAGCGCCTTGCGTTTAAATAACTTTCGATTAATGGGAAAAGAAAGAGGTGCGATTTTGTTATGACCATTTATCTTCGAGAGGTCTTATGCCACGTGAACAACTTCATAAGTATAACAAAGGTCAAGATTACAGGCGTGGGCGAGAGATATCCTCGGCGTGCTTCATGTAGACCGTAGAATCCCTCGGGCTTGTGCATCCTTAAAAGGAGTTAAAAAAAATGATCCTTCACATTTCTTATTTGCTCTTCTTGCTCAAGATCGGAGATGCTGCTGCATTAATGCGGTATTTCAGTTTGATAATATCCCATAGTTTCATGCTCAATATTACAACACTACAGACCGAGGACGTTCGCGGTTTGTATCTACACGGTAATGTTATACATAATCCTACCTATGCTATTACAACTATCTAAGTAACTGTAATTACTGTCGTATAGCATGCGACCGCGGTACTCTGATAAAAGTGAAGACACTAGATGCACCGCTTTTTCATCCTTCACGCTGAAAAACTATTAAAAAAAAAAAAAACTATCCCAATAATAGTTTCCTGCCAAAGCAGATATCTACTGCTCTAATTGGTTTCAGTCTTTCAGAGCTTCTATACTGACAGGAACTAATGACTTCCCAACAAAACATATCGCACAATATGAAAAGTACTCGTAACTGGATGATGGTAATCATTTTTCATTTTCTGTTCTTTTAATCTTTTGCATATATTTTTCTGTACAGTTTCTCAGAATGGGAAAACGGTACCTTGTCCTTAAAACTTGAGATACGAATAAGGCAGATAGAGGACTAACCAGTTACTAAAGTTGTGGGTAAACCGGATTTCAAGATTTCAGGGATTTCAAAGATTTCAAATGTTTCATAATTTATTTGATCAAATTTTACGCTTTTTAATCAGAATTTATTGGATTTTAACAATCTTTAACCCCTTTCTCATGATGGAAACGATCGGAAACCTTCCAAAAGAATAATCAACTCCAGAGTTCAACATCTGACTTGAGAGTTAACGTTCATTTGAGGATAACACTCATCTCTCAACTTTTATTTGACAGTACTTGAGATTCTATGGATATACCCACGGATTTCGAATATGGGTAGAGTATAAAGTACTCGCAGAATCTTAGTTTCAACTTTGTAATTCCGAGATTCAACCCTCAAAATTCCAACATTTTAGTGTTAACTCGCAACTTGGATATTCCACACTTGAAGTTAGGCGTCGACACAAGTTTGGAGTATTAATTCTAATAGCTGATCGAATGTTGAATCAAGTTTCAAGTGTTGACTCAGAAACTTGTTCGAATGTTGATTCAAGCTTCGAGTGTTTATTGAAGTTTTGATTGACAACTCTAGTAATTGATCGAGTGTCAACTCAAGTTCTTCGTATCACCTCTGATCATTGACTGAGTGTTGAGTCAAGTTTTGAGTGTTGATTTTGACAATTGAGTCTTAACTTAAGTGTTGAGTGTTAATTAACACCAAATCGTGCACAATAATCGACATATATTATCTACGTAATCTAATTCATGTTAATTAACACTCAAAGTTGAGTGCAAACACTAAAAAGTTCGGTGTTTTTTTCACAACGACTCAATGAGATAAGTAGACGGGAATACGTGCCATGCAGGATTGTTTGACCCAACGAACCTTGAATCTGGTGCAGGCTCTCCGCGTTACACGCGTTACTCTCAATGCGTGTCGACGCTCTTTCGAGTGAATTATCGCGAAACAGAAGCACACGACCTACTTCCCGTGAGTAGGTATACACAGACACACACACGTAGCTTCCAAATGAATTCGATTCAATTTCCTGGGCCAGTCGATGACCGGCAATACATACATTGTCCGCATTCTATCGGATGAATGAGCCGGAGTTCAGGGCTAATTGTACAGCGAGTGAAAAACCCGTTTCTACAATTGCTGGAGAATTATCAAATACCTGAATATCGTTACCCGCATAAATACGCAGGCTTTAAATTTTCCTATCGTGTTGAAAAAGTTGATCAGTTGAAATTCAGTCTGAATGGTTAGATTCAGTGTCACGATTGGCAAGTGAACTAATCAGGACCAATTATCTTTGAATTTGAATGACGCGTCAAAATTGCTTTTCTAAATTGCCTTGAACTTGTTTAAACTTACGAAAGAACGTTGTCAAATATCTTATTCACTGTCTGTTTACCTCCATACACTCTTACACCCATAAAATCCGGATAAAATTACCAGTGGTAAAAGATCGGAGCATAATGCCTGCCGCTACACGTATATAATAGCTACTTCGGAAGAGATCAGCAGCTCGCCTTTCAAGTTCCAATAGCGACTTTCCCAAGTTCTGGGTCAACGACTCCTCCGTTCCCGATCAATAACCGTTACAAACTTCGGCTATTTATGGACAGCCCTTAATTGCCATTCCTTATATTTTTAATTTCAAATATTGAATGGTTTTTTTTGCTACTAATAGTTTTGAATTACCGGTCATATCCTCTCCAGTAATTTCAAATCCATTCGGATTATCCTCTATCATTTATGGTTTCAAGTTATTCACGTCAAGTTTGAAATCGGTTTCGGTTTCTATACCGGTTTACATTTTTTGTTTTGTTTTTCTGTTTTTTTGTTAACGGGGTTATTACGGCTTGACGATATCGATAGGATCATCACGCGATCGGCATCAAATGGTACATGCAGGCGGGCACGTGAACGACGTCGTGTCCGATGATCACGATCAGCTGCGATCTCTTCGAGCCCACAGTATTAATTAACGAAACCCGGAAATGAGAATTCCATCCACTTTACTTAACGATATAATAACAGGCACGCCAATTAGAGGCCTAAAGAAAATTCAATTCACTATACAGTAACTCTAGTTATAATAACTAGGTATTATTAGTTCATTTTGATATACATTCTTAATTCAAGTTTAAATAATGTTTCATCCGATCGTGATCAAAGGTAGAAATCATTTTCGTAAAATAAATGTAAGCTTCAAGGTGTATGGAACCTCTTTAAAAAAAAGAACAGAATAAAACGTTATTTCACTTTGTGGTTTCCGTATAAAAAAGAAATTTGTCTGTATCGAAAACCGAATATTTCCAGTTCCTTCTTCAAAAAAATCGATTGGGACATTTCGGAAACAGGTTTGAACGTAATTCATGGGCTAAACACGAGTGAGTAGAAGAGAGATTGAAAACTGTTTTTCAGCAGGTTTTTAAAGGGCCTAAAATCGCGGGAAGAATCCTGACTGAAAATAAAAAAAATTCTTAGCATGATTTGGCATGGAAATAAAAAACCCCACGGACATACCTATACAGTAGTTAGAAAAATTAATTACGCCTGAAGAATAATAGTATATGTAGAAGTAGTTATACATATAGTTGTTATTGCAATTTATATACAAGTCCGTAATTTATATGGGAATTACTATATCGAGATCATTAGATATGTATAGCGGCATGTAATTACGGAATTAGCGAGAGTGAAAGGTACCTTTTTTCTCGTTCTTTTTCTTTTATTTCAACGTACTGCAGCAGTTATTACTAAAAGTTATACACGTCCTGGTCAGATCTCTCGGATTTATCTTACCAGTTCTGTCGTTAACATTTAATACATCGCGCTAACGATTATTATACGGAAACGATCCATATATCATCAGATCTACTGATAGCGAAATTTTTTCTAGCGATTTTTATAATAGGACTAAAAATCGTGAATAGAATTTTAGCGTTGGTATAGTTATAGTAAAAAATAGTATATATAGAACGCTTATCTAGTACAAATTAGTAGAATGCGTGGAAGTTCGTTCTATCATCAGTAATTACAAACTATCGTAGTTAATGTAAGTATACAATTTGTATAGTATGTACAAAATTTTTGTGTATAATTGGTAGAAAATAGTACAGTTGTTATATAAAATAGTGATATTATATCCATGAAATACTGTAAATCGTTGAAAATAGCACAGATTGTGAAGAGATCTATTCGCCGCGAATATTTTGTCTCATTAAAGGACACGGATCCTCGTTTCTGAGCGTAATAATTAGTCTGATTATTAGAAACAATCATGAAGATCGTTATAAATAATTGGAAATTTAAATTTTCTTCGGTTTTCGAACCTAAGGTATAACGATTTAGGTAATTTATACGACACATGACGGTTGGAGCAAAAAAATTTATAAGCTATTCGATTCCGAAAGTAGAAAGAGGCGATTAAATTCGTGTATACCTAATTCTCAGTCCTAATATATAATCTAAGTGACTGAATAAAATCAGAATTGAAATTAATCACGTATTCAAATCACAAACTAGCCGTTTATCAGCGGACGGGAGTGTCCGAAGAGAAATTTTGTTCCTAGAAGAATCATTAAGTGAGTTGTTTATCGACAAATATGCAGCTCGCCTTATTGCAGTTAAGTAGAATTTTCACGTTCAAGAAAAATCATTAAGATTCTACTTGTGAGCCTGAAGTTGATCTAATTTCACGATTCACTTCATTCGATCGGATAGAAAATTATTATTATCAACGTATAGGTATAGGTAAGTGAGGATAATAATTTCAGCACATACCTATGCGTATGTATATATGAAACCAGCGCTGTTATAAGCTTCGGTCACATAATCATTCAGCTAAAATTCCGAAACGGTAAATAATATTTAAGTTTTTACATAATAAAATAACTGCGGCGGCAGATGCGAGTGATCAGTGTTGCGCGACGTTTCGCTACAATTATCGTTATACCTGACGGGTATCTTCCTGAATAGAAACTAACCACAGTGGATGGGACAAATTTATACTCCTTGGATCTCCTTTTTATTTTCTTCGTTTTTTAATATCTTTTTGAACCTCGTGCAGGTCACCCCTAGGAGATATCCGTCAATTTTTCCTGCGGTCAGTTTTTGACTATGAGGAATTTGGTTTTGTCTGTAACAAGAAAAACAAAACAAAAACCAGCTGCCTCACTCTGATAAAAGCCCGTACAGGAATCTGGCTAGTGTAGATTTGTGCCCAGCGAAGCACCTCTTCTTCTCAGACGGCATATTTCTACTTCCGAGAGACCTTTGCACCGAACTTGCGCCTAGCGGCGAGTGTGGAACTACTCAGTAGATAAGGCGACCTTTTTTGAACGTTTCTGCCATGTTTCCATTACGTCCTTTGAAATAAAATTTCAGAAACTTCGTGTTATATTTTCGTAAAGTAACTGTTTGCAAAGTTTCATCGTATAGTAATAACGCTCTAATATAACTAAAACGCAACGTTTCGAACGTTAAGAAACATTGTGAAAATGAAAACTGGTAACGTTTCTGACAACCAACTGAAAGTAACACTTTGTGCGATACGAGATGACTCTTTGAGGCTTGAATTTAGCAAAAGTAAAAAAATTCTCAACCTTATGCATCGCAAAAGACACAGAGGGAAGTTGTTATCTGTGATTCGTGCAATGAAGGTTTGAGTCCAAAATCTGATACTGTGAAGGAAGTGAACCCGGATCCGGGATCCGTATGAGTTCTTCGTTGATGCGTCGTAAGCGATCCCTGCAAGAACTACCACCAGGAAGCTAAATGCAAGGATAACACCGCGTGGCTTTACTTGCGTTAGAGACCTTCCAACCGAAGATAAAATCTTAGCGGCACGAATTCCCGCGTACAATAGAGATGTCAGATATTTTTATGAACGAGGAACGATCCCGCGGCGTATCGGCCTTCGTTTACCTTACCTAGCTGGTGCTGGTGCTGTTGCTGTTGCTGTTGCTGCTGCTATACGACCGCTACAAGTTCAATAACTCCTGCCTTCTGTAATCCGATGAAAAAAATTTCAGACACTGACTTCGCCTCTTGCTTGATCCTTCCGTAGATCGTCTCACAAGCCTCGTATGCCGCATGGTCTACATGCATTCCCACTAAATTGCCCACGAATTAATTCCACGGCATCAAGATTCAATTCCATCAATATTAGCCGATACAAATTCGAGACAATTTGATCAATCTTCTTTTTCTTGTCGCAATTACGTAACGTTATATCATTTTTACACTCCGCATGGATCAGGCCAATAAAAAAAAGAAATTGACAAAAAGGAAGACATTCGAGCACAGTTCTGACCCATTGCTATATTCCCATTGTGATTGCCAGTCAATTTGGAAGATGGAATAGCGCGTCTCGTTCTCGAAATAAATCAACTCCTTAAGAATACACTGACGATCAGATTATCATAATAAGACGAAGACCCCTTGCGATTGTATGCTAATGAAGTAACATAACGATATCACGATACGGTAGCCAAGCTACTTGTACCTTAGCTTCTCGCTAAATACACGAGTTACATTTATTTAATTTCTTTGCTCTTTCATTTATAGATCGATTCTAAATTATTCAACCATTAGAATAATTACTATTTAGGTACAGTTATTCATACTAAATATACCTGTTTCAATCAACAAATAGGAGAAGCGACTGCAGCTATTCAAGATGTTTAAGGGGATACGTCACCTTTTAAATTCAATGAAAAACGATTATGGTTTCTTCGAATATTCAGATAGTTTCATCTTTTCCGCGTATTTTAAGCTTAATTAGTAGAATGAAAAATTCAAAGAATTGACCAAATGGCAGCCAAAATTGTTAGACTGTGCTGGCTACCGATCGCCGCGCAATGATGAAGAAAAGATCGCAGCATTGAACTGAGACAATGATGAAAAAAAAATCTCAGTCTTGAACCCATCAGTAATAATTTCAACGCGCGAATTTATAGCAAAACTCCAAAATGAAAACTCCGAAAAGGTGCAAAAGTTAAATTGCAAACGCGATTTCTCAACAACTACGGTTTTCAAGTCGGTGAACATAATATCTCCAAAACCGCTACGACAATTTTAATAAAAATTTAGGAAGAGATGCACAAAACTACTCCCTTCGATCTGTAGGAAGCAGATTTTCGAGATAAATGCTCAAAAAAAAAGATACAAAAATAATAGTCAGTTAAAAAAAGGGTAGAACCGAATTTTTCAACAGAAAAGTTTTTTTTTTTTCTTGCAGATAATAAAACCCTTTTTATTTTCACTTTCTGACAACTCACCTATCCGCAATGAAGTTCATCGCGTGCACGGCTCCAGATTTCGTTTAAACACTTCGGGTGTTTATGAAGATATCCCGACTATTTTTATTCTCAAATTACGCTGATGAAATGGGAATTAAAACTGAAAACAAATTACCATTCTGTCTTCATTTATCGTTTCACAAATAACGTTCGAAAGAGTAAGGCCTGTTTTTGGACGGTCAAAGGTGACTAACCCTCTTAAAAGTAAGATCTTCCATACGATGTGGTATTTGTAGCAACTATAATATTTACCGCGAACGTACCGTACCGCAATTCACCTTTCATTTTTATTACAGGTAAGGAAGCGATCGTAAAACGGATCGTAACTTTTAACATTTTTCTTCATTCTGTTTTTGTTGTTCTTTTGCTGTATTTTGTTCCGGTGAAAATGCGAGATCGGTTAACCGAAGCGATAACGATGAGTTAGGGAGTCGTAACTCTTCTCCATTGCTCAGTTCTTCCTCTAATATTAAACGCTAAATACATACCGATCGACGGGTCTCACGCGTGGATCGATAATTGCAATTAATTATTAATCTACACTATACTCGTATTACGTATGTCAAGTTAGTATACCCAAATGAAAATCGGCTCTTTCCTTGTTTCAGAAGGAGTACAGACGTCTATACGTGCAGACTCAGGTCCCAGTGGCGTCGTACATTACTACTCAACTATTCATCAGAGGTTGACCGAATCGGTAAGAATTTTGAAGAATGAATTCTCGATCTATTTGGAGCGGAAATTTTTTTCAACTATACCGTTCACGTTTGGTACGGGATCAAGTGATTCTCTCTCGCTTTAGTAATGGTATATTCGAAAGATCGGCACAGAGTTACATTTTTTTTATTACGTTCTGCTTCTTCGTTTGTATCGGTCTGACTTGATCGATCGTCTATTCGTGATTTCATTTACAGCTCAGTATTCTACGATATTAATCATAATAAAATTAAAAGATCGGTTCTAAAAGCGCGCGATTTTTTGTCAAAGTTTTGCCGTAGTTAGGGGAAATCGAAATCAAAACTGAAACTTTTATTAGATTGTAATTATATGGAGTTGAAATCGAGACCGAAGCTCGTTTCTCGTATTTCTCTAAGCCCAGATCCGGAACCGCAACCATATTTCTAGTCGGCTGTCATCTCTGCGATGTTTATGCGATAATTTCGTTATTCTTTATCATTTCGAATATGTAAGTCAGTAGAATAACACACAGATACTAAATCTAACTTGGTACTAATGCTAGTATAAATTGCAATGTTCGTTTTCGGAAGTTAATTGTGCAAGGCATCAAGATGAACTTAACTAATTCCAATTCAGAATGTGGATCATAATTTTTAGTGCGTTGAGCCTTGAGGCAATTTAGTCAAACTCCAATGACTATCGAGACCGCTATTCATATCAACAATATACTATATAAGTATGTACAATACGTATACACAAAAATAGAAGAAGACATTATCCTACCTACGGTTCTGCTCCAAGCGAACCGAAACACGTAAACTCTCACGGGCTGTAAGCCGGCGTACACGGCTTAATACAATTTGTTAATTAATGTAATGTAGGTTAACGTCCGTATTGTTTATCTCATCGAAATCCATTTGAGGCGTTTAAATTGAACCATATGACCACGTTTCTTTTTCATCTCATTATACACAGCAGACGTGTATCATTAAGCTGCTCTGTATCCACTGCGAGAGATCTAGCTGCCACACATCACGTGCGAAGGGTTTAGAAAAGCAAAAACAACTTCGTCTGTTAAAAACTTATTTGAAAGTCGTTTCTATTTATCGATTTTCGAAAATATCGACAGTTTATCGTCGCTGCCAAAAAACATGCTCAGAGAAGTTTTACGATGTGCGAAAGATAACACGAAGGACTTGCAGTAAAGACACTGACTGTTTATAAGGCCGTGTAGCAAAATGCAAATGCATTTAATATTATCATCGTAAATAATATCCAGACACAAAACGTTTCAGATTGGTTTTTGAACCTTTGCCCTGAAATCTTGTTAGGATTTCAGAAACATAACAGTTACTCACCCCGATGCATTTCAGAAATGTATTGGATGAGCGAAACCTTCATAACATTACATTCGAATCGCGTGTGGAATATAACCGTAAAACGTATTCATAACGTTTTGTACGTCTCAGTTACATTCCAGATATCTATGTTCTCCGGCCGTGTCTTACTGAAACTGTAATTCCGAATACTTTACTAATCATCCAACAGATCTGATCCAGCAATTGAACATATCAGGCATAGAAATGGTTCAGATAAAAGCCCCTACAAGAATCTAGGTAGTGTTGATTTGAGCTTGGGGCCCAGCGGGGCGCGTCTTGTACTCAGACGGCGTGTTTCTACTTCCGAGAGAGCTTTGCGCCGAACTTGCGCCTATCGGTGAGTTAGGAACTACTTGGTAGATGAAGCGAACGTTTTTGAATGCTTCTGCCCATGTTTCCGTTACTTCTTTTGAAATACAATTTTCGAATCTTCGTGTTACATTTACCAAAAGTACATAATTGTTCGCAACGTTTTATGGTAATAACAAGCTCGATATAACTGAAACGTAACTTTTCGAACGTAAAGCAACGTTTCTGATACCTGAACTGAAACGTTTCGTGTTATGTGAGTGTATTGACGTGAGTATACAACGTATGTATGTACATACATACATATATACTGTATTATACTTGTATAACGGGAGGAATTTAGCATTGTGAACAAAAAAGGAGTACCTACATAACCTTGTTTAAACGAGTGCAATGCGAGAAGGCACGAGGTTTGATTACCACGCAAGATGCCAGAGCTGTACGTCTACCTCGTACGTGCATAAAACTTAACAGTCAAGAAATTCTTGTAGAGAGCATGAAGAATCATGATTTTTCAAGCTATTGTAATACGTGTACGCGTTGTGCCGAAGGCTACATACATGTACGTAAGTTGACGAGGAAGTAATCTGCGTACAAATAAGAACTTGTCATATTTAATACGTAATATGTAATTTCCAAGACCTTGAGGATGAACAGGAGAAAACTAGTTCTTTTATCTTCTTCAGAACTTAAACTACCTATACATATATGCGAATGGTGAGAAAAAGTAGTTTGATGAATGCAGAACGAGCGCCAGTTGTAATTCCGCGTAATTATCTTCAGTTTTCTTGTCTATCGAGGCGAAAAATCTCGTGAAATTTTTCTAAAGAATTATCAATTGATCAATTATTGTAACGAATATACTCAACGTCTTTTCAGTACGACGATCTTCAAGTCCTGGACATCGATGCGTTGAACAACACTCGTAGGGCTCATAAGCAAGTGATATTCTTCAACCGTGTACCCAAAGTTGGATCTCAAACGTTCATGGAACTTCTCAGAAGACTGTCTCTGTCCAATGGGTTCTCCTTCAACCGAGACAGAGTTCAAAGAGTCGAAACAATCCGACTTGCTCCAATTGAACAGGTAACTTCGATCGTCATGTTTCCTAAGATTAGTCAATCGCCTATCACGGTCTTGGATTTACCTCAAAAATCTATCATACCTAGTCATATCTTTTACTCGAAAAACCAAACGACAAATTTATTCCTCAAGTTCATGGAAGCAAGTGAAACTCTTACAACTAAGTGCTCATAAATTGTCGCAATTATCACTCGACCATGAAATGATGCACGTATGCCGGTACACTTTAAAAGGGGCTGTCCTACGTCCGAAGAGAATTGTTCAGCAACTCAGTTGCATCCGAGAAGTTTAACAGTCTTTTGATGTATTCTCCTACCACTTACCTGATTGTAGTTTAGAGTACAGAAGACTGGTGATGGTCGTTGAAAAATACTTTTGGAACACATTACGAATCTCCAAAAGTGTCCCTTTATAATCTCGCTCTTAAAGTGAAGGTTGAAAATAAATTTTTATACTCTGTAAAATTGGCGGAACGTAAATCAAGCAACTCTGTATACTATAGAAGTGAAACGAAGGTAAGAATTTACTCCTCAAGAATGGATACGATCCTTTCTTAGACTGGCATTATCAGTGGTATGATTATCACCCCGCAGAAATTTTAGAGAGTACCACATCACTTCAAACTCTCCTGGGATATAGATTTTTTTGGAATGGACCTTTTGACATGGCGCACTTCAAGGCTTCAATCTCAATAATTTGTTCATTCGATTTCAGCTTCAACTGGCTTCTATGGTGTCCGGGTACGCTGAACCATCCGTCTACATAAAGCACGTGTGTTTTACAAATTTCACCGAGTGAGTACTGAGTATGAACAGTAGTCTTATACTGAGCCAACAAAATCGTGTTAATTCTTAACTCAATAAGTATGCCAGATTCAAGGTAGCCGTTTAATTTCCGTGTAAAATAGTGTGCTGATGCCTACTGAGCCGTTGATCACGAATTTGAGACCGAAATCGTGAAATTGGAAACGGCTAATCTGATATGACGGACAACAATTGGAAAAATAGTCCGATTTTTCTAGAAATCGTTCTGTTGAAGTTAACTTTTGATGACGCTAGACAAATTTGAAGAATGTTACTCTTTTGTCATGATTGCACTATACAATTCCAAATTTTCGATTTCAAGGTCAGTTACGGTGATCAGCGATCCAAAAAAAAAAAAACGTGAAAATTGTCTTCTTGTCAAAGTCATTCAGTGGGATTTCTTCTGTTCCGAAAGAGTTGATCATTTCTTAATTTTACTAAATTTGCTAGAATTTTTGATCCATGAACAAATTCATGTCTTTCGTAGATTCAATTTGCCAGAACCAATTTATGTGAACCTGGTACGAGACCCTGTCGAGCGTGTAATATCCTGGTACTACTACGTCCGAGCTCCATGGTACTACGTAGAACGTAAACAGATATTCCCAGACCTTCCATTGCCTGACCCAAACTGGTTGAAGAAAGACTTCGAATCCTGTGTCCTAAGGGGTGACAGGGAGTGTCGATATTTGGAAGGCGAGACCCACGAAGGAATTGGTGACCATCGAAGACAGACCTTGTTCTTTTGCGGCCACAGCGAAAAGTGCACGTAAGTATAATATCGCTAATGAAGATCAGAAGATCAGTGATGACAATTCGTTGTTCGAATTCACTTAAAAATCAATCGACTTTTCATTCAACAATCATGAATGCTTCATCAAAAGTAGAAAAAAAAGATGAGGTATTTCTTATTCAAATTAGAGAACGGTTTTCTTCATTTTTAATTGCATACGTAAATGTTTCTTACAAATTTTAACGCCCATCTTTTTCTCTTTTATGCAGACCGTTCAATACCGCAGGTGCTTTGGAACGGGCAAAACTTGCGGTTGAAAAGCACTACGCCGTGGTTGGTGTTCTGGAGGATATAAACAGCACATTGACGGTCCTGGAGAATTACATTCCAAAATTTTTCCGAGGAGCAACGGACGTCTATTGGGGTGAGTTGATCGAAATGATCAACAAAAAAATCATCAAAAAATTAATAAATAAATAATAAATAATTCTATCGTTTTTTTTTTTTAATATCTCAGTGATCGACGCCACTTATCTGTTCTTCGTAAATTTGGGATTGTTATAGATATTTACATTGCTCATTCGGGTCAGGAGCCAATTTTTTTTCATTTCATTTTCAAATGTTTATCTATAACAATACTAATTCATCAACAATTATAATTATGCTCACTAAAATCTCTGCCAAATCAGCCTCTCCAATTTTTTAGTCTCACATTGAAGTATCACACAAGTGCAATACTCTTTTCTATCTTTCCGCCAAGTTTTGTCGCAAGCTTTGTTGAGCGGGTTGGGAGATAATTAGATTTGTTTTGCCAGGCACGCCTTACCTAGGTATACCTATAATACGGTTATACAAACTCGCACGCCTAATAGTAGCAACCCACGCTACGTAACCGTAAGACTTTCTTTTTATAGAACTATAGGGCAAGCAACTAAAAAGAGTAAAAATTAATGAAATCGTGAGAGCTTTTAGTGTTTTTTATTTTTACATACATGAATTTTATATATTTTTTGGTTTGTCTAATTCTAATTGTTTTATTTTTTCAGACGAAGCAAACTCGTTCACGAAGATCAACAGGAACTTTTTCAAGCCACCAGTCAGCGAGGAAATCAAAGATTTAGTGCGGAAAAATTTCACTAGAGAAATAGAATTTTATCAATTTTGTCGTCAACGACTTCACAGACAACTTAGAGCCCTGAGTCTAACTAATTTACCAAGTCAAGGCGATAACATCGTCTAATGCCTATTTTATTAACAGAATGAACTTGTAAGTAGATCGTAAAAGAAGGTATCGATCATATTGTACACAAAATTTCCACAATAATATTTCCGCGGTTTTTACAATGAGAATTAAAACGGAATATCTCTACAGTTCATTGACTGACGCAGGATAGACGTAGAAAAAGACAAACAAAAATTACATTAATTGAAAACTAAAAATATCATGCCAAGTTTTTTTCCAAAGTTTTAAAGAACTACTTCTGTCCTGAAAAATGTTGAGATTATCTGAATAATAATTCAATTCCTCAACAGTAAAACCGTAAATGCGATCAGCTATAGGTATATCGAGTGATTGCAGTTGATGAATTAAAAACTTGTGATTAAGCAACGGTTTGAATACCGTATTAAGCGTTATAGTAGGTTTATTATAGTTTATTAGAAATATTAGATAGCATTAACTTTATTGGTAATATGCGAGAGAATATGAGAAAACTGAAGTATGAATCAGTACCAACCCGAACAACAGAGAACGGAAAATTGCTGAAGAACTTCAGAAATTACTATCTGATAAGTAAAAATGCCCACCTTTAGAGGTCAAATTCGAAACGTATATAGAATACATACCTATGACCATCATATATCTTGATTGATTCTCAGATACGGTATTGCAGTTTCCAACTTATACTAGAATCTACTTATGTTAGTGCATAATTAGCCAAGCGCTTCTTGTACTCCGGCGGCGTAGTTTTACTCTCGAGAGACCCGAGCGCCGAACTTACACTTAGCGACGAACGCAGAACTGCTGGATGGGTAAGGCGGCTCTTTTTAAATGTTTATGTCATGTAGCCGTGACAATTCTGAAAGGTAGCTGGTCGCAACGTTTAATCGTAATAACAAACGTAATATAATTGAAACGTAACTCTGCAAATAACGTTCTGTGTTGTCCGGGAATATATGAAAGTGTAGAATGTATATGCACGGAGAAAATTAGTTTTAGGGTCTTCCCAAAATAATGGTATTTCTGTTGTCAGACTTGTGGGTGGTCAGCGTGGGCAGGTATACCTACATGTATGTATGTAATTGCAGCTATATGCCTATTGTCACGCGGCTAGTTTACTCATACCTATATTGTTAGTTCAAGCCTTAATGTATTTCCTATTCTTGTATAACGATTTAAAACATAGTTAGAGTTACGTACTCGCGGTATATAATTAGTCACGTAATGTCTAACACCTGGTAAATTTATTTTAGAAATATTTAGGGATACATAATATCGTTTTGCATTAAAAAGAAACTGCTCGTTAGGTTTATCCAAATGGATATAACTATGGTGGGATCAAGTAGGTATATTATGTTCGAGTGCAGTTAGAAATTTGAAAATTTCTTCGAACTAAGATCGTTAATTTGTGAAAAAAAACAAAAAAAATCTGTATGTGTATATTATTTTGTACAAAACGATATTATTTTCTATTTATTATTGTTAGTCTTATTTTATAAACTATATATTGTAGTTACGGATAATTAGAGATATATATTCATATTGTTATATGTGTATAAAAATGACTAGCAAAAAAACCATAAGCTGTGTTTGTAACAAATGATAAGCCTGCATAATCATGACAAGTGTAGAATTTATAGTTAATTAATAAATCAAAACTCTTCGGTGTATGTATAACGAAAAGGAATCCATTACCGGGTGATTAATATATATGATTTATCTCGAAAAATTCTGCTCCAATCAAGTATTGAGTATTGTGAGACTCTTAGGGTTCGAAGGGGTAAAGAAGTTGGCGTTATTGGATTTTTTAGGGGAGGCGCCGCTAAGGTCAGGGGAAGGTCAACTTTGATTTTTCAAACGAAAACCCATATTTTTCATTACGTAATTTTATTCTACTTGAAAACTCAAACGACTTTTGTATGAAACATTTTTTTGTGACACATCAATTTTTTATGCTATTCAGCTGAACAACTAGAGATTTTTCAACGTTTGAGAACATTTCACCTCTGAACTATCAAGTTTGGAAAAAAATTGCAAGAGACAAAAAGTGCCTAATTTGATGCAGAGGTTCTTGTACAATAATTGCAGATGTTTTTCTTACAATTTTTTGATTTTTTGCACGCAATTGAAAAAACTGCAATAAAAATTTATTGGAAAAAATTCTGCAATTATTCTCCGAGAATCTTTGCATGAAATTACGCACTTGTTGTCTCTTGCAATTTTTCTCCAAACTTGACAGTTCAGAGGTGAAATGTTCTCAAAAGTTGAAAAATCTCTAATTCTTCAGCTGAATAACATGAAAAATTGATGTCTCACAAAAAAATGTTTCATACAAAAGTCGTTCGAGTTTTCAAGTAGAACAGAATTACGTAATAAAAAATATAGGTTTTCGTTTGAAAAATCAAAGTTGACCTTCTCCTGTCCTCAGCGGCGCCTCGACTGAAAAATTCAATAACGCCAACTTCTTTCCGCCTTTGAACCCTAAGAGTTTCACCATACTCGATACTTGATCGGAGCAGTATTTTTCGAGATAAATCAGCGGGAAGATTAAAATGGGACACCCTGTATATAGCTTAATAATCAACCAACGATATTAGCTACTTCAATTAAATAAAATTATTATGAAATACGTACTGAACACTTGGCAGGTTCATGGGATTGCAGTTCGTTAATCGAAATTGAAAAGATCTATCGTTATTTATATATTTACTGTATACATAGACGTGTGAAATAATAACACCTAATAATTGTAGCCTCATATTTGATCCAAGAACGAGATATTTAGGGGATATTTCTAGTAGTGGGTAGCTTTTTAGCTCGTTCGAACAGCCGTAAACGTTATAATTAAGACCGTTTTTCAAATAAATTATTTATTATAATAATAATAATAATAATAATAATAATTAGACGATCAGAGATGGGATAAATTTGTATACCTTTATTGTATCTTGAACTGTAATTTTTGTAATAAAAATGACCATTCGTGTGAAACTATATTAGGCATTGATTTCGATTATTAATTTTCCCGCTAAATTATCAACAATATAAATATCGTATAAAATATTTCTCAAATCCTATAATTGGTGAACTGTGATTAAATATTCTTTTGACACAGTTTTTTAAGAACTGATTACCGGGATTTTTTTAGACATAATTAAAAATATTTTCGATCTTTATGGACGTCGCTTTGCATAAATTATTTGCATAAAGTCGTTGTCGATGCTGGTTGTCGTAGTCAAATTAGAAGAACCGAGTCAATAGAATATTTCTGCAAAGTGTACCGCAGTGATATAGGAAATAATAAGTTTAATAGTTTGACTTTATCATTTGCAACAGTTAACAATATCATCTGGTTGCTGCAGCATTGCTCAACTAAAATATTGGCCGAAGATCATGGCACGTCAGAATTTTATTTCCCAACACAGAATGCCATCCATATATATAGTTAAAAATACTGTGACCTTTGAATGCCGAATAAGTTAAAACAATCAATTGATCTGACCGAAGTCATATGGTCGTTGTTTACATCAACTGTTTACCGCAGTTGCTATTGAAAAAAAAAATATGTACATAAATTGCTTTCAACTGAACATTGTGGAAAATAAAGAACGAAAAACAAAAGAAAAAAAAACAGTACATATTAGCAAATTAAAGGAGATATAACAGAGATTATTGTACTAAGTGAGCTCGGTACGATGCTTTTTGTACGGAGTGTAATCGTCGAGACTGGATTAGTATCAAGCGCGTTACTTCGATCTAAGTAAACACAAGCCTCTCAAATCATACGGTTAAATCATAAGTAAATTTTATTTACGTGTAGTCGTGATTTCAGCTATATATTTTTCGACCAGTTCAGTTGACTAACATCTGTCTTCGTGCGTACATTTATGGCACCAAACCGACATTGACAACGGACGCTGATACAATGAAAAAAGTTTTTGAGAAGTAATTAGCTGAAATTACGTTGCAAAATAATTCTAATGCAATTAAAAGTGAAAAAAGATACAAAGAATTGTATCTTCAGTATTGGAATTCAGTATTGGAAGTTGAAAATAAGAAGCAGAAAAATTCTACTGAATACATATATACGCTTTTACAAGAATTTGATATTTTGTCAATTGGTGAAACTGTAAAATTAATTGTTCGTCTGCATAAATGTAAGAAGAGTGAAATAAAACTGTTTGTGCGCAACGAAGAAATGTATGAAATATTATGGAAAGTGCACTGCGAAACTGGACACGGGGGTTTGCACAAAATGTACAGCGTACTAAAAGATAATTACGCTAATGTGACAAAAGATACTGTAATTCTCGTTTTTTGAAATGTTGCGAAACTTGCATTAAACGTAGAGTACATCCTAAAAAAGGACTTGTTGTGAAACCAATCATTTCAAAAGAAGTATACGCACGAGCAGAAGTCGATCTCATTGACGACGTGCAATCCTGCAAGGATGGTGAATATAAATTCATATTCAATTATCAAGACCATTTGACAAAATTTGTTCCTTGGTACGTAACATATATACCGTAAGATTCTGTGGAAGCCATTCACTAAATGCAGGCAACCCAACAGTCAAATCCCGAAGACGTCCGAGGTCGTTTCATTTGTCATGACAACCACTTGATGGGGGTTCCCGTCCCATGTTATTTATGGCGAATACAATGACTCCGGACGTGTTCGGAATTTGACTGTTGGGTTGGCTGCATCTAGTGAATGGCTTCCACGAAATCTCACATAAGAAAAAATTTCATTTCCTAAAAAATAGTGCTAAGTAACTTCTACCTCCCTTTTGGACGGCGTACAGAACATAATAAAAATAGTACCAAATCTTTACCCCCGATTCACACCCCCTAACTTCTGAAACCATCCACTAATTATCAAATATCTCATTTCGTGCGTTCCAACTGGAATTTCTATATCTTTTCTTATTGGAAAAGATTACAGCTCACTCTACTATTATACACAGTTGGAAGTAAACCTGTCCCAGGAGGTCCACACGTAAAACTTGTTAAAATTACCAGTCTTTCCATGTTGTTTTGGAATATTGGACTACTTCTTCCAGTTGATTTCCAAAACCAACTAGAAAAATTAGTCAACTATTCTAAAACAACATGAAAGAACTGTCAATGTCAACAAGTTTTACGTGTGGACCTCCTGGGACAGGTTCATTTCCAACTGTGTACCTATACTATAGATATATATGTAATTGCTAGTAGCTAGTGGCGTTATAGTTTAGTGTGTGTGGCTGTATGAATTATTAAAAAAAAAAACAATTTTGTTTTCATAATTATATACAATATACAACTATAGGTACAATAATGTGAAACAACACGTTATACACATGGGTATACATATTACCCTAATAAGGTGACATGTTAGAATTAAACTGTGTTATAATATGCACGTTTCATAATATATTGTATATACAATAATGCGTATATCTTTATTTATTTTTATTTTTCAATCTTTTAATTTTTTATTGCGTGTACGTATAGTACGTTCGATATACATTAATTAGTGTTTACTTATACATGTCGATCAATTAAAAAACAAACAAAAAAAAGAAGGAAAAAAACCTAAAATGACAACAATTACAACAACAACAATAACAATGATAATAACAATAATTAAGTAAGAGAACTCTACGTTTTGAAGAACAATTATTATTGATCAATTTTCGGATAATCAATTGCTGAAGGCCACTCATAAATTATCATCACGACCAGAATATATTCGCTTTCATACGTAAATTATCATAATATCAGTTCACTATCACATAATCATTACTTGGATAGTTTTTATTTTAAACAATAAACTCTCATTCGCCAAGTTTATTCATCTCATTATCCCATTTCATCTTCATCCTCGAGAAGTGTGTCTGTATATACATAATTGCAGGTCATCAACTTCGAATCAGTGGCCTGCAATTATTTTACTGAAATTATCGTAAAATAATCTTTATTGTTAAAAAAAAAAAAAAAATCTTCAACGCGTAAATCTGTTCAAATTACGTTAACAAACGAGCAAGAAAAGTTTCAATTAAATGATTTAATCTATGTATATTCTGTGACTGAAGTAGAATTTTGAATATACTTCAAATATAATTTTAAAATTTCAAAAAGCTCCTCGCGCTGCTAATTCTTCTACCACACTTTTCTATAATCTGATTTGTGAATATCATTTGAATAGATTCACGTAGCTTTATTTTTAATTGGTTCACACTTCATTATAGTAAGAATTATTTCACAGTGCTTGTATCACTAGTAAATAACTGCGGTTCAGGCCAAAAAGCAGGAAAACTGGGTAAAGGTAACCAAAAAAATATGCGATTCTATTTACAAATAACATTCATTTAGATATAATAGTAATGATAATAATAGTAGCAACAATGATGATGATAATAATAATAATAATAATAATAATAATGATAATAATAATCATAATAATAAAAATAATAATAATAATAATAATAATAATAATAATAATAATGACAATAAAAATCAATACTAACAATGAAAATAATGATAACGGGTATAATTATAGTAGGCCTAATAGTACCAACAACATGACAATCATGTCAATTGGTGTAAAAACGAGATGGAGAAAATGTAAAAAGTTAGCTCCTGAATGCAAAGTGTGTGAATTTTTCTTTCCGATTATTATAGACATCACATGTTGAAAAATCAAGACAAAAGTGGAAGTCCACTGATTTAATGTAGAATAAACTATAAAAATGTTAACGAATCCGCAGTAAAATCATTGGTCAATATATTATATCAGGAATCTTACATTGGTCAGAAAGCTTGAAGTTCTTAAGCATTTCTCTTATTTCTTGATGATAAATTATTGGCATAATTATTTTTCTAATTCATTTGGTCATTTATTGATTAATTTATTTTTTCACGAGTGTGTTTCAATTTTTTAGTTTATTTATTTATTTATTTTTTTCTTAATTCTTACCCCCCCTCCCCGACATGAATGTGAAAATAATCAGCACCATCGCCACGTCCGATATTCAAGCTTTTTGACCGTTTGAAATGATACAATAGATATACACAGCTGCAAATGCATATATACATACACACATACATCTCGTCACAGCCCATCATAAGTTTCCTAAAACATATACGAAAAAATTCTGTAACTCTAAATCTCAATTATTATATTTTATGTAGGCTGCTGTTTAGTTACAAATTCCTTTCACGCTCTTGTTAGTTTATCACTCAATTATAGGCCTGCTGTGTACACTCTCACAAGTACATTAGTAATTGTTACCCCAGTTTCGCCTGGAACCCAAATAGGTGGCGCTGACGGTCGTATACGTCCATAACGGACGCACTAATTGCGTGCTTGTATGTGACATAGCAGACCTATACTGACTAGGGTGGTCTGACACTAACTGTGGACCTAAAAATTTGAAATTCTCACAAATGAGTCTACTAGAATCCTGCTTTGTGCAAAAAAATTGCAACCCCCTGCCATTAAAATTTTGTATACAAAATTTGCCAATTTTTTTCCACGCAGCAGCATTTTAGAAGACTAATTTTTGAGAATTTTAAATTCTTAGGCCCATAGTTAGTCCTACAATGAAATAATAACTGTAAAGACTGCGAAACCCCATGAATTTAAGTGGAACAGTTCATCTTCTCTGGTTAAGGGTTAAATGTTAAAATAAAATTCTGAAAAAATTATATGATTTGTTTTTATTTATTTAGAATTGATTTGGGGGGCGGCCCGGAAATTTTTATTTTTAACGACCACCCTAATACTGAATGAGGATAAAGCCAGGACCAAATGAAATGGAGCACATAACAGAGAGGGAGAATGATCAGGTGTTCATCTACTTCCATATCCCTTTTCAGCGTATAATATAGTGTATGAAGACGTAAGATTGGTAGTGTTGATATAGCATACAGGATTCCTTCCTCTACCATATGATATATATAGGTATATTCTTTTTTTCGTCAATTTCAGTCATGAGTTTGTTTTCCCTTCATTCCATATTTTCCTTATATTATTTAAAAAAGAAAAAGGAGCTCTACACAGACTAGAGATAACTATGTATTTAGGTACATAGAAAAATATACTAATTATTGTATAGATTCGTATAACTATATGTATATGTATATATATGTAATATACATACAGGTATATGTTTTATTTATACCTTCATAATATTTGACACGTCGACACTGATAGATAATATAATAGTGATATCTGTATTAAAATTCAACTATTCATGGTGATAAATTGTTTGTATAAAGCCATATTATTATGAGGTAAGTTCAGAATGTAAAACAAAATAATAACTTCAGTCCAGTTGTACTGCTGTAAATTCCTGTACACTGGTATTTATTTATGTAAATATTATGTAGTCATTGTATATAAAATGAAACAGGACACATTTCACCGTGTGGTATGGTATATATAATATATTTATATATACATTAGTTATGTAGTAAGTTGTTTCGTTACTTTTCATCTTTTTCCAAATCTATTTTCATCAATATAACGAAATATTCAAGGCAATAGTACTATTTTTCACCAACTCTATATAAATTACAATGGAATACAATTTTATTTCATCAACTAGCTACGCGTCCCATTCTACATTATAAATTTTTGAAACACAACACTCACGTTAAAAATGATGATGAAAATTTCGTTTGAAATTTTATTTTTTTGTATCTAAATGAAATTCCGTTCAATATACGATATTACAATGTATAAATATGTACAGGGTGAGTCGCGAGAAACTCCGAGAATGGGAGGAGCTTGGTCGATGAATTAAGCTCTGCAGCTCGATGAAAAATCATCTCACAGAAATTAACAAGAAACAAAAGTTGTAGTAGATTTCATAAGCTACAGAATGCTGTTTGAAAATTTGAATTACGCGCACGGGGTATCGAGCTGCAGGGCCTAATTCATCGACCAAGCTCCTCCCATTCTCGGAGTTTCTCGTGACTCACTCTGTATAGGGTGGTAATTGTTGAATCACAACCTATAGGGCTCGAAATCCCGAATTTTTAGCTCAATCGGAAAACGTGCCAAACTGCACTTGAAAATTTTATTAAAAGATATGTCTTCTGCTTTTTCAAAATATTTTCGCTTGTTTGTCTTTGAAGAAAAAGAGGAACATCGTTGTTTTTTTTTCTTTCTAACTTTCGTCTACAAACTGGGTTCAGCATGTTTTTCAATTAAGCTACAGATTTGGGGCTTTGCACACAGTTTTCATTTATTGTTATTTAACGATTCAGCTACGAGTTGTAATTTAACGGCCACCCAAATGTACACAGGGTAAGTCTTATCAGAGGTCTAAAATGGGCGTGGCTCAGCTATGCTAAAATGCAGTTTTTTGGCTGATTGAACGACCGGGGGCTAAAAAATCAAACGTACCTTTCACACTGTGCATGTGTGTATGTACCTGAGTCCCATGAATCCAACTTTTATGGGATCCCACGTTTCACTTTTCTAAAAATCATGTTTCTACAGCAACTGAGGCTGGACCTTTGAGAAGACTCACCCTATATATACCTATATATATATTTTTTTTTGTAACGATGAAGAACACGGTATAATGTAACAGAATCAATCCTCTACAGCTATAATGTATAGAATATATGTATACATGATTTCTAGAAAATATATATATGTAGATTTTTTAACTTTAACACATCGATTTATTAACCAATATTTTACTTATTATAACAATTTTTTCACTGATTACAACGCTTTTTCGTACTCACAATCAGCACTATCGCATATATCCAATTCAATTCAATCAAATCAACAATTCAATTCAGTCTGTTGGTATCAACCGCTGCCAACACTCAAAAAGGTTGATATAACATATAATTTCGCATAAGTTTTCTTCCTTCTTTTTTCATTTTTTATTTTTTTTTCTCTCTCTCTCTCTCTCTCTATTTCTATTTCTATTCACTTATTTATTTTCTTGTTTCATTATTCATTTTCATTTCTAATTGATAAACTATCTCCGGACTCCTTCCAAGTCGTTGTGTATACAGGGTGTAATAAAATGTTTGGTCGCCACTTCACCGGGTAATTCTCAAACTCAAGATCGGTGAAGATTTATCAAAACTTGTAGCTGCAAAATTGACCTTGATCTTCAAAATGAAAGCCAAGATGTTTGTCTTAAAATCTTACCAATTCAGAGAGTGAAAAGTTTCAAAGAAACGTTGGATCTGAATCGATTCCTTTTCATCGAACAGGACCTCAGATAAAAATAATTATCACCTTTATATAAATTATAAAATAAATAATAAAAAGTTTTCACCTTGATTTTGAAGGTCAGGGTCAATTTTGCGGCTACAAGTTTTGATAAATCTTTACCGATCTTGAGCTGGAGAATCAATCGGTGAAGCGGCGACCAAATGTTTTGTTACACCCTGTATATATGTATATACTAAACTAAAAATATCGCATGGTGGTTCATTCACACACTCTCCGACGCTAAGCGTCTAATTTCTAATTAATACAATCGAAGCACGATATATTCCTCCGCTTTGCCGACCGGACCATTTTGATCGAAAACGACAGAACTGTGATTTAATTTACATATGTACATTTCAACATTTTAAAAATTGATTAAAAAAAAAAAGATTAAATCGATTCGTATCTTATTGTCCTTTGTAGTTTTATCGTATTCATCAGAGACACTTAGAGAGCAGAACTGTCAATAAGTTATCGTTTAAAATCTTTTATAATTAATCAAATTCTATTTGTGCGGAATTCTCAGCTTATTATTATTATTTCAATTAATTTTAAACTCGCACTTGGAACTTCGATGGGGAAAAAAAACGAAAATTAGAGCCATTTCGATTTCTTGTTAAAAATAAGAGATTCATTAGGATTCATAAGCCTTCTCATTCACCATGACCGTTATCATCGTCATTAACATACAAATCTCGTAATTATTGCATTTTTTCGTTTTTTAATTTTTTTTGTTTCTTTTTTTCTAGATCTAGCTCAATGACTTATAATTCAATTAGTCAACTGACAGGACGAAACAATTATCTTATCAAAATATTTATCTCTATGTAGTAGGGTAAGGTACTGTTCATTTTATCGAATTTATTGTACGAGGCAGGTTTGTTGCGTCTTGCGACTCGGGAAGTACATATACATAATGTGTTGTAAAATTATTGGCTCACATGAAGAATAACAACAATTGAAGAAAAAAAATAAATAAAAAATAAAATAAAATGAAACTTACAATTCGTCGCGCCATACATGTGGACCTACGATGCATGAGGTTAATTACGGTTGTCGCAGAAACGGTAGAGTTCGTTCGTCAGTTAATGGCGCTGATCTTTCTACTAACAGGACAGAGGATACCCATTGCCTGCGATCTCATAATTTCTTAGGATTAGAAGAGTTCACCAGCGCCGCCATCGGACGAAAAAGGTCCTACGACAGCTCTCTTTGAGCTTGCGTGAACACCAAGCGCGCGTGATCAACGGGGACGCTGGTGAAATTTCTAACTGTGACAATGACGGACGACGGGGATCCCCTATCCAGTTAGCATAGAGATCGGTGGTTATTAGAAAATGGTTTTTCTTCAGAGGACACAGAAGTGAAAATAGAATTAGATTTCGGTTTGAAAACGAAGGGTAGATCTATGACCTTTAAACTCAGCTAATGTTAAATTTAGAAATAGTTATCTCGAAATATACCGAGGAGAATGTGTCACAGCTACCGATTTTGGCCCCTTTTCAATTTATTTTCAAACAAGATGTACCGCGTAACAAAAGCATAATATGTGACCTCCATGAAGCCTGAAAGTCGACGAGATGCAAAAATGATGGAAGGGAAAGTGTGCGAAAATCGGTATTTTCGCCCGAAGGATCAACACATTTTCACTTGGGAGTCCCCTCAAAATTTATGGCAACATGCTACCTTCATGAGAATATTCTGAGGGATGTCAGAATAGTGCCAAATATCGATATACCGTTATTTGCCGGTTCTTTCAACGGCGCGGGCGCATCTTTTCTGTTTCTACTCCATTTTGAGTAACTCCTTGAAATCCTTCAGTCGCATTCCCAGCTGCTACTTCCGGTACAACGTGTAACGTGTCGCGAAGACAGTTGTCCCGGAAGATAGTCCTAGTAAAAAGCGGGCTCGCCCCAGTCTCGTGGTCCGCTGTCTGTAGCAGTGATGGGAATATACGAAATCGAAGGTACAGCTGGCAGACATTGAAAGCAGTAATTGGCTCCGCCATTACTGTCCCAATATTGTGACCCCTTGCATTGATAACGTACCGCGAATTCTATTCTCTGACCAACGTTCAACGTGTGGCAGTATAATGTGAAGATAAACTTGTCGCTGAAACCATCGCAGGAATTTGTCACATATGTTGCTTGAAGATCACTGAAGCTTCGCCATCCATTGAGTGAGTACCGTATGTGCACTGATTTGTGGAAATCCAAATTCCTGACTCTCACTGTCCCACTGAGAGTCAGATTGATCGGATCTTGAACGAGGACATTTTCAAGGCAGACTTGGCGCTCCCTAACTTTGTCCAAAAAGTCAGGGAGACCACCTGGTTGCTGGAACAACGCGACCAATAGTTTGTCAGGCTTTTGTCGTGCCGACTTGTTGGATGATTGAGCCTCTAAATATTTTGTGTGCCAACCGTGTTGGGCCTGACCATCCTTCAGCAACACGTCATCGTAGATTAGGTCCGAATAGGCAGAATTTGGTACTTTTGGTATCTCGTCGAGGAACGTCCGCACATCCGCAAGATCAAGGCCAAGGACGTCTGCAAACCGCACTATCTTCTTCCGACCCGGTGTTCCCGGCGGTGTTTTTCCCGTCTTCAGTGACGAGCAGCGCCTTACTCGCTGAGGTCTTTGTTCTTCCTCTTCCATAGCGTCATGAGACTCGTCATTATCGATCGAATCACCACTTCCTAGTCGCTTTAAAAGTTCAGCCATTTTATCAGTATCCCCGTTCAGCACCGCACCGTCTTTTATCTGTAATTGAACTTCATTCTTCACTAGATGATCATCCAGCAGAGAAATTCTGGCACCCGTAGGACACTCCAAGGTCAATGCACCTGGGATGTTTATGGTGCTACTGTACGTTGAATGATCGGTGTCCGTGTCACTTTGTACATCATCGGTCAACGGCACTTGCAGATTGCGACATTCGCCCTGAGAATTGTCTGATCCTTTTGTCCACTTGTTCTCACTCGATGCAAGATCCTGTCCGGTCATTTTCGCTGCGCTATTCGCCGTCTCTCGCGGGCTTTTGCTGCAGTCTGGTGCGTCTGATTTGTTGGACTGGTTTCTAAAGTTTTCCGAGATTACTTCACCATTTTCTTCGCTAGAGAACTTCGGGTTGACAAAGTCCACCTCGTCGACGTTCTTGACAAGGTTTGAATCCAGGGTTGCACGATGAGTCCTATTCACTGGAATCTCTGAGTCTGAGTGTGACTTGTGAACGTGTCCGGGAGTCACGGTTAAACTGGTTAATAGTTTGGCTGGGCTTTCATCCTGCAGAGAGATGGTGCTGTCGTCAAAAGTGCTCCAAAGTGATTCGTGGCTGGGGGATGTTGTGTCCAACGAACTCCTGCCATTTAAAGAATCTTCGGAGCTAGGTGCACGTCTTATGTCGTCGTTTTCTCTCGCGGGGATTGCCATATCGACCGGGGAATGGTCAAATCGCGACGAATGATGATTGGTAAGAAGAGAATCGTGGATTTTCGTACCATTCGACTCGCTGCATGACTCTGACGTCTCCCCATCATAGACCACCGCCTTTCTTCCTAACTTTGGTGACTGTTCAGGACGAGGCGAACCGTGTCTGTGTGCAAGAACCTTCGCTATGAGCCCGTTAGTGAGACTGGGACCATCACTCTCTGAGGTGTCCAGGTCGTAGAATGAGTCCGTGATTTTGTCGCCCTCTGAGCTCTCCGGGTCATAGTAAATCTCCGAGGAATCACTTTCCGGGGACGTTCCTGTCACTGGTGAAGAAAATACACACCCAGACTCTGGACCTTGATGATTTGCGACCGGTCTCGCAGTCGAAGGACAGTGACAGAGGTCTATATGATGCGATGCTAGGGTTTCTGCATTCAGTAGAAGTCCAGCCAATTCGGCGACCGTTACCTCTTCAGCGGGGGACCCAGGAGCGTCGTCGTCATCAATGTCGAAGTCAAAGTAGAGGTCGGAGTCTGAGCTGTGTTTGGGCTGCCGCTCGAGTACCTGGTTGTGGGTTGCCATTTGGCCTCCAGAATGGAGCCAGGAGGTCTCCGACGGGATTGGATCTGTGATAATCTTTCTTTCGTCATCATCACTACCTAAAGTCGTTAGTCGGTGATGAAGACGCCGCGCGAAGGCTTCCGCCCGACCACGGCAGCTGCTGGGGAATAGGGAGCTCACGAGACCGCAGGATTGACCGCCTGCAGCATTGCCCCCAGAGTCCGTACTGCCCATAACAATTGGCGGCAGATTCTGACCGGAACCACCGGAATCCTCAGAGGCGTGGGAGGCCGAGGCAACGAGATCCAGGCTCTCGTTGCCCGTCTGAAACACAAAATTTACTTAGTTTAATAAAGGTTCAAAACACCTTATTATTCCCATCACAATATGTCATTAAAGTGATGCACCGATGACGTTTCATGCAGATTATTTTAACTTCCATTAGATACGAGGTCGATCCGAAAGTCACGCAAAGGTAAAGGTATTATCTTTTCGTAACTTTCATAACATGGTTCAAACGCTTGAATGAAGTCAAAAAATCTAACAAATTATATTTAGTTACACGACAAGTCAGATCGCTCTGTCCGGCGCTAACTCGTAAGACTGGCTATGCCATATGATTCACTAAAAGCCAACGCCCTGAGCAGAATAGATGTGTAGCATCACCTCGCATCCTGAGATCTAAAAACGAGCTACCACTTCATTATTTATAGTTCGACAAACTTGAGTATAAACTATGCCGAGTCCGTGTGGCAATTAAGGTTCGCAGATCATTATAATAATTCAGTAAACATTGCTTGAAATAAAAAATGAATAAATAAAGAATTCAGTTCAGGACAGAATGTAAATTATTATACATTTTTCGAATGTTCGGTTATCCGCAGACCGCAAGTATAAGGAAAGTCAGAACAGTAAGAAAATAAATAAAATAAAAACAAAATTATCTGCGGACTATCTTCCCACGCGAATAAATTTTTTATCCCAGTTTCATTCGAGACGCGCTAATAATATTTTTGGCAACGCGCTTAAAACAGCGACGATTGCAAGCAATTGGCAGCAAGTTTCACGGTCCAAATGTATGTCGCCTTCGGGCTGGAGGATTTTTTCAGGGCGAGAAATTTCATAAAAAATTCATTATCATTGGTGATTAAAAAATCCTCAACGATCAGATAAAATTTGTGCTTTTTTTCTAAATTATACCACACCCAAATATATGACGACATAAATTTTTCCAAAATCAATTCTTTGTTTTCGCAAAATAATTCATACAATGCATTCTAAAGATTTATCTAATTTAAACGGTTCTTCACGTTTCAGGCCTTCGTTATTCGAAAATCAGATTTTTAGACACACGCCGGTCTGTATGTCCGACAAACTCGCCGAATGATCTCACAAACGGCTCGATTAAAAGATCTGAATTTTACATGAATTTGCATTCGAAATTGCAGGGCACATGATATGATAATATGACTATTAATTTTTTTATGTCAACCCATGTTCTATTAACACTGGACAGTAATTCCGATAATTTCATGGGGGTTGTGGGATGATAAAAAGTACCATAAAAAACCGTTTTGTTTTTCCTACTAGTTTTCCTTGAATGGTATATTATGTGGCATACGTCAAGAAGTGACTTTTTAATGCCTACGCCGTAAAAAAAAAATTATTCCAGACGTTAATTATTTTGTTCAGTGTTAGTGGTAGAAGAAACGACGACGCTTCTTCTTTCACATGTCTGCTCTAGTTACGTACTTTATAAAAATTGATACCATATCACTAAGGCGTTCGGAATTTTTCTATACACACGCACAGATGGATTTATACATGTACAGATATAGTGTATAGATATCTACCTCTGCATCGATCATTATATTATCAAGTATTTCATCGAGATATAAAATTAAAGTGCCCTGGCAAGTGGTCAGTTTACTGGCTAGGTCATGTCGACAAATCATAATACCTACTCAGTACGTGTAAATAGCGCTCACTTGTATCGAAATTGACATAATTGGTTATAATAGCATCAGCTTATCTCGCGGTTTAGTGTGTAGAAACGAGAGTAAAGAGTCCTGTCTAGACGTTTATTTAGTTGATAAGGTAATCCGATTTGTGTGTATCGGAAGGTTCTTCACCTCTGAAGTGATACATACCTCCTACCACACAACCAAAGATGTACGATTGTTACCGATACACCGAATATTTACATCACCTTTATTATTTTGCATTGTATCCAATGATACAGAAGTCGTTCAGTCTTCATTATACGATATATGTATTACGATTTGTCGGATGTAACAAATTATGAATCGTTGCGTGAAAAAAGCAAAGGAACAAATGCTTGGTTGAATGAATAAACGAGAAATTAAATTATGAATGAATGATTGAAAAATAGGCTTTGCCTTTAACTGCAAAATAGGCTTTTTTTTTAACTGCAACTTTTTTGTCTCATAAATTTTCTTGTATGATCTTATACTTTTGAGATACGGAGGTTGGTAGAAAAAAGTTGGAATTTGGCAAAACTCAAAAAATGACAAAATTATGATTATTTTGGGATCGGTCAACGTTTCGACCGTTCGAAACGGGGTAAAACACCTCATATACCACACCCCATTATCAGTGGATAATTTCGTCTGCCCATATTTATTCGAGATATACACCTTTTATAATAGGAATATGCTTCAATGGTGTAGATACCGCCAAATTAAGTTCTATGGCCAAATTAGTCAATATACGATATCTTAGAATAACAGCACTGGGTTTTAATTCCTTGCAATTAGCACATAGGCAATAAATCTAGGTAGACATCATGGAGTCACTATCAGTATACGGTTTTAGAGTGACCCGTAGCAAACAACCCGCCAAAATTACGGCATTGTTTGACAAATATGTAGATGTGTCTACGAGCCTGAGGAATTCATGTTCGATTTTGTCATAAGCCTAAATTTATAACTATTCACTTGAAAATCGTGAAGCTGTATATCAAGAAACACTGTGCAAACTGTTATACATAGCTAATAATAAAGGTACGTTGCAATTACGCGAGCGCAACGAACGAAATGAATACCTCGTGGTTTGCAACATGGGTCAAGTTATTTCTAGACTCTCAGAGAACTAGGCTAGCCGAAGACAGTTGTGAAATACTGATAATCAATCACTGAGAGAGCCAAAACAATCCACAAACAAGCGTTATGTTATGTTCATAAAAGTTACAATACCCTTATCGTTATTCAAATCCTGGGGTTTCATTTCTTCGCCTTTTTGAACCACGATACGAAGAGCAAAATCCTCGCCAATGCGAAGAAAAATCCGAAATCGATCGATCAAATTTCAAAATGGTAATCTTCCGAAAAGTTAAGGGGCCACAGAAGTGGCAATTCCTATATTATATTTGATGACGTCGGAAAATCCCAAAATTTCTAAAAAGTAAAGTATTCCTCCACATTTTGCATAGATAATACATCGATCCTTGCAGAATTTCATTCGTTCAATTCATTTAACGAATTAATTTTCATTCAATTTCAAAAGTTACAGCTCCAAATATATAAATAAATCAATAAATAAATATCAAGTATATAGTTCGCCGTACTTCATGAATTATTTAAAACGTCTGGAACGATTTAGCGAAACTGCAATTATCATTAGCTTATCAGAGTATTAAAACGAACGACGCAACCACCGGCAATGCAAAGTGGGTACCGCCTGACGGTAGCATATAAAAAGTCTGCAGCTGTATTTACATAATAATAACGGCACAGAAATAAGAATGACAAATATATTTTGGAACTTGTTTGCTGATCATTTTAAGCAGACGGATTTTTAACAAATATCACATAGCCGGGATATAGGCTTTCGACTAATTCTTAGTCAAATAAATATACAAAATTATACGCCTCGTCATTTGTGAAACACCTTTTGTGCTCGTCTATTCCCGATGCCTTACCAGTCTTTGATGTTGAATTTTGAAGTTGTGTAAAAATATCGGCATGTACCATTAGGATTTCGAAAACGGTGTTATTGGCTGGAAGTATTTTATGAATTAGTATAAAGCAATGCATGTTACTATGCAGTGTTTTCTCATATCTATATTATGCATCTTCTCTGACTCGGAGCATCGCATGCACTAGCTCGCCACAGGCATTAACTATCTCGCGTGTTACGGATCAATGAAGTATTAGCATGAGGTAGAACAAGACCAGATAAAAAAGGAATTAACCGAAGAATGTTATAAGGTTCTTCCTACAATGGATTATGGGCACGAAATAATCCACTGACAGACTGCCGCTTTCTTAGCTCGCGAACGTATGTGTATGTACGTACGTATGCATGAACATGCATACCTACCATCTACGATGCAGACGAAAGATGAGAAGATTAGTTTTCCACTGGTACATGAATCATACGAGATAATCCATATCATATGATGCAGGTAGCCACATTGATACTTGAAATAAAATAAAATTTATCTCATTCGAAGTCCAATGCTTTCATGGGCCGAAATGTCTCCAAATACATACAAAAGAAATTGAGCCAAAACCACAGGCTGGTACCCTAATTCTAAGTATTGCCGCCTCATTTTTACTTCCCCTATCGCAGTATCGCTCAGATAAATCTGAAACGTGGCACAGTTATTACCTGTAGTGGTAGGTATTTTATGAAAATTTAATATAATTTTGAACGATATCATTTTCGGAGCTACAGCGTCTCAATTTGGCCCATGGAAGCATTGAAATTCAAATACAATCAAATTAAGGAGCAGCCTGAAGTATACATTAGTAATCAAGTTTTGTCCACCGGATTTCAGAATCGACACGATCTTTGCTCACCTGTCAATATTCTAGGACAAATATTAACACGCCAAAAACGTGTCTCTGCAGCTGATTAAGGATTGGTTCTGAACGTTTAGAGTTCAGTTCGTGCAAGTGAATGTCAATGTGAATTCTGACTTCTATCTTACTATATCCTAAACGAGTAGTGAAAACTGGATTATTGGAAAAACTTTTTCGAGATACACACGTCCTTAAAAAATACTCCTTCTAAATTCGAGGAGCTAACCCCGTTTGAAGTTTTTCTTTATTATAAGGCATAATGTAAACTCGAGTGAAGCCTCTTGACGATTATTTCGAAGCTGTATGGCCATGGAATATTCGGGTGTGCAAATCTGAGCTCATGTATGTAGTAAGGTGTACACATCAAGATATAAAAATTAACAGACGTCTTTTAAAGTCTCGGTCTTGATGCCGGTCATATCGCTCAACTTAGAGATTGGTTAACCCTCGACTTACAGACTTGATAAGCTGATGATTCATTATTTTCAATAATCAGTCATTTATTCAATCTACATTATTCATTGTAGACGATTAATATCCAGAGCGCTTAATAAGATTTGGGCTCCACTATGGGAGAGAACGTCAATTTTTGAGAAAAAAAAAAATCGGATTTTGATAGTGCGGCTTCGATTTAGATGAGTTCATAAGAGTTCGCCTTGAATTTCTTTTAAATATCTTGTTATGTATTATACTTGCTGTGGCTATACTGTTGATTTCATACTAGCAATCGCAGTGCAGCAGTCTGCAAACAGAAATGTGCAGGGTTATCGATTTCTTTTTATTTTATTTTTATTTTTTTCTCGTGTAAACTTAAGCGAGAAGTTTTAATGACTTGGTAATTATGATGAATTGGAAGAATATAAACACATATGATAATTTCGGTGGAGATGGACCAGTTCCGAAAGTTTGACCGCGCGATTTCTTAAAATATAGTCAATGAAAAATTATGAACTCGTAAAGGTTATCTATGAGATTGGATAGCACTCATAAATGCCGAAAGAAATGCAGTCCAGGTCCGAGATTTTGAATCAAAGTTACAGCACATTGTAAATTTGACGATAATGAACAACTGAAATTGAAACGGAGAAATTGCAAAGTCCGGTTTCATATTTTGAAATAATTTGTGGTCCACTTTCGCACACTTTACCCTAGCCTGCAGGGTCTTGTCCAATACCATATATGTATGCCATAATTTGCGTGATCCGTAAGTTGGGCCAACATGTCCGATAACGTTCCTCGACATGTTATCGAATATGGATAAGTCTCACCGCAATTATAATTGATACGTAATTATGACATGAAAAAAATGTAAATATATGTCCGTTATTTCCCTTGAAGTGTTTGTATAATATACATGCATATAACGCGTTATGTTGTGATGTATCCAATAAACTGAGCGACATTTCGTCTGGCCTTTTGTAAAACAACATGTGATAAGCGTGTGTTGTTCGAATGCAATCTCATCTATTTATGTCCTAATGCAGTATGTGTGTAGTATGCGTGCTTTAGAAGACGATATATCTTGCAATTAGTTTACTCAAACGATTCACAGTATGTTGTGATCGGGAAACATTTGTCTGACCTTGAACCTTCCGTGTTGGCAAATAACAACAAAGAATGTTCGTCAATAAGTTGAATCTATAAATAGTTCGCATAGTATGTATCTTAGACATTTGATACATTTGCGTATAACGGGAAACATCGTTTTCATGTATGAGATGACTTATCATCCTTACCATGGTTTTCTTCGTTTTTGGAGGGAAAGATACTATGCTATCTTCTCACCATAATTGGCTGTCAAATTTCTCTGGTAGTTGTGCCGTGTCCCTTGTTAAAAGTGCGACAAAATTGTATCTGCGAAAAAGTAGAGCGTTTGATGGTTTTCAAATAGAAGCGAGTTGAAATACGATCCAATCACAGTGCACCTGCACGACCCCATGGCAAGGGCAACTGTGACTTATTATTGACGCTGAACCACACAATTGGTTCAAGTCCAATTCACTCTTATTTGTAAACTATTGGACCCATGCATTTTTCGCTGGTACAACTTCGTCGCGGCTTTTTGCAAAGAGTACACCCGAAAACCAGAAAAATACGGGTTGTCCTGGTACAGCTTGTATTTTACATATAATAAACTCGTAAATTATACACGGATTACGAAGATAAACGTTCTCGGTAGTTTCGGCTTGTAAATAAATCAATTGAGATTCCAATTGCCAATTGCTTCATACGTTGTTCGTATGTACATACATATGTATACAAGGATCGTACTCAGAAGCCTGTACATATACTATATACCATACGAACATACGGTGTCTATTATTTTTATTCCCCAAGCTCTCCGTCCCTCATTCTGCATCTTAATGTAGTTTGTTAGTCAGTTGTTGTTATTGCCAGCCATTAAGGAGAGTATAGGGGGTTCACGAACGATGCAGCGCTTCAGAAACCATTCAATCACGAAGAATCAAAAATAACAAACAGGTCTGCATTCTTAACAAGATCTTGAATGAATTGAATTTGGTAAAAATGTCAACAACAAAAATTTAAATTACATTCACAATATTTGTGTGGACCTTGAAATTTTGGTAAACACTTGATCAAAATCAAACAGATTTTCAATTATAACAGGGTTTCGCAGAAAATTTTTTACTTTTCAATTTTCAAAATAGTAATCTTGAAAATTTATCAAAAATTTGGAACAATCCAGATTACAAAAAATCTTCCTCCGCTCTAAAGTTATTGTTATTGTTAAAAAAAGAAACGGTACAGAATCTGCGTATCGGTTGCTGAATGTTAATGATAAATTTTTATTTTAAGTGATATGAAATACGTTTACCGATATAGTACGGCCGTTAATCTGGAATGGCGTTGTTATTTTCTGCCCAATCGCAGCTGTGGAGTTGGATTCTTCATTTTGCGTCATTTTTCGTTTTCTTTTTTTTTCTTTTTAGTTCAATTTGAAAATTGTTAGACGACAAGCGATCGAACTTCTCTTACGCATTTGTGCTGCACCAGAAATCTGAATGTCGTATCGATTACTTCTGCATCACACAATAATCTCTTTATTTTTAAGCTCCCAAAGGTTATCGAAGGGTAAATGACCCGGCACTAACACGTTCATCTTTTTATTATCATATTTGTCAAATCCCTCGGGCTGAACTGCCTTCGATTGATTATCAATTCATCATATTTTAATCACCGAGGTGTAAAGCTTACGATTAGCTAATTAGCAAAAGATTGACGATAAAAATTGAACAAAACGACGATTTGAAGCGGGGCGAAATCGATAATATCGCAGGGTCAACGATCAGTATAAAATCGCGATCTATAGATCGATTTGATTATTATGATCAGTCCGATTGGTCTCATGTTCGTATTTCTTGTTTCTCCTGAAGATATTATCTCCGTGATATGAAAGTGCTTATGATTACGTCTGACCAGTAATTGATCTTGAATCGGCTTTACTGACAGAATATTGAGTTTTGATATTATGAAATTTTCACTGCACGATTTTCGACCCACGTTTCACAACACGATCATCAGTATAAAATGGAATATGATCCGGTACTGACTGACGGTGAGTAGTGACTGACCATAAGTTTCTTTGCTCGCTGAACATCCCTGCCGCAGTGGCGAAATGATAAGGTGCCAATTCGATATGAAATTTTATATAGTTTAAAATTTATTACATTGTTCACAGCAGCTGTCCGCCCAATTATTCTGAGGAATTTTTCAAATACACAAACTTTTATAAATCTGTCGTAATTCCGGTGTTTTTATAGAGTCACGATTTCGGTATATGAGTCATCATTCATTTCAATTTTCCCCGAGATTTTTGAAAATTTTGAAGGCCTTTGATTTAATTCGACTTTCAGATAATCAAATAAAACCACGGAAAATCCAGAGAATTGAAAAATCATTTCGTTATAAAATTTGTATCAAAATTATAACGTGCAGTTGCAAAATATCTGCGTTCGTACTATCGACTATAGCAAAATATTGTTTTCTTGGTCGTCAGCTGATAACTTTTCACTGATTCACGATAATTTTTTCTTCGCATGTTCGATATCTTATGACTTAAGACTTACTCGTATCACTATGTGAGGGGGAAAAAAGAAAAATAAATACTACATATTAAATATGTATGGAATTCTTGGAGACGTAAATTTTTACTGATGGTTCAAGATATGCAGAGAATTAGTTTTTTTTTTTTTTTTATTTTTTTTATATTTTATCATAAATATTGAGATTATATTATCATCCCCATAGAATATTGTTTTCCCCATAAGAATTTGATTTAAATTTTTGTTTTAGTTTTTTGTAGTTGTTTTTCGTTTTTTTTATTTCATTTCCGTTTTGCATCTTCTTGCACTTCCTCGACTTGACCCTACCCCTATCTACGCTACTGTCCACGACGAAATCTCGACCAACTAGCAAAGTCATTGGCCCTTGTTTCTAAGGAGATGAAGATTGAAGGGGCTGCTGTGCAGAAAATCTTCTGAGCGCTGCGTGCAGCATACTATGCTATCCTGTATGCTGCATGTATCTTAGAATTAGCATTCTCATTTCACGCGAGGGTATATAATCAGAACTTGGCTGTTTAATCATAGAGTATTACTCATGATTTTGCATGATTGCCACAGATTTTTATATGATATTGAATTTTCATTCTTTCATTTTCTATTCGGAGATGAGTATAGCGTCATTTGCTTGATGGGGTTAGTCACCTTTGACCGCCAAAAAACAGACCTTTTTCACACGTGATTTGTTAAGCGATAGATGTCGTTAGGGTGGTCATTGTTTTATATAGCTTTGATTCTTATTTTATTAGATCTATTTGGGAAAAGAATTTGGGAAATGTGGAGCCGTGCACATGATGAACATCATTTCGGATAGTCGAATCGTCAGAAAGATAAAATCAACAGTATTTTACAATCTGTATAGGACAGTCTCTGTGATCCCTGGATGTAGGAGAATTTTGAAAATAGAAAAATCCACGGAAATCCACGTTTTACAGACTGTAGGTAATGGTTTTGTGTATCTATCCCTAAATTCTCATCAAAATTGTCATAGAATTTTCTGAGATTTTATGTTCACCGACTTAAAACCCGTAGTTCGTGAAAAATCGTGTTTGAAATTCGATTTCTGTACCTTCATACTTTGCCATAAATTTACACATTGAAAATAATATCGCCAAGTTCATGACGATACCACCATCATACGATACACCTATGACTGAGATTTTGTCTTATTGTCGGTTCAATTCATTGGTTCAATTCATCTCATTTGGTCAATGCTTGAATCTTTTCATTCCAGTGAAGTTTGAAATACACGAAGGGTATAAAGCTATCGAAATACATGCGGATAACCAATGATAAATTTTTTTAAATAAGTTCAAAAAGTGCCTCCCCTCAATTATAATCTAGCTCTGAAACGACACCTACAGCACTGGATCCACGGATATAAAATTCACTATAATTCACCTCCAAGTTCATTGACCTCTGGACGAAATGAAACCACAAAATTTTTTCTTTTTGTTTCTCTTTTTCTTGGTACTCCAAGAGGCTGCACTGCTAGAAGCATTCTTGGTTGATTATCACATCCAGCTATTCTCGGCTGCAGACTATAATTAGCAGAATTAATTTCCATGTAAATCTTTAGCTGCAAGTACATGCATGCGATGATAAATTTTCTCTTGAGGCTAAATATAGGTATACATACAACTGTAGCTATCTGAAACTCTGCAGAATTGTATGTCTGCAATTATTTTTCATATTTTTTTTTTTCTTTGTGGTGTTTTTTTATTATTCAATACCCTACCTATAGGAGTAAGTATTTATTCAACTTCTGCTTTGTCATGCTTACAGCCTGAGATTATTAGACGTGTTTCAGGATTATGTCGAGTTATCTAGGCGCCGAGATATCAAGCATTCAATACGTAGATAATGGAAAAGCAATCATTGTTCGTTTGCTCATCAGTAAATGCAGCCTGCATATACTATACTAGTATGTACACAGGGTGTATCAGGTTGAGCGCACCGAAGTATGTGGGTAGATTCCTTGAGTCATTCTAAGACTAAATTCCCTTTACCAAAAATTCGAGGGCCTAATAGTTTCTGAGTTATAGAATATCTTAGTTGACCAATCACAGGGCTTGGAGCTGGCCTATTCAGGGCCGTGTCAAAAGAATAAAATAGGTAGTGCCCATGGGTGTGAACCCGTAAAATTTTATTTTCCTTTTTCGAAGGTGACATCGACTCATCTTCGGGAAATGTCCTCGTAAAGCATACGTCTTCCTTATCTGCGTCCTGGCTCTCTGCTTCGTAGTTTTCGTCTTTCAGGTCATCCGCTTCGTAGTCTTCGACGCCAGGTCATCTGCTTCGTAATTTTCGTCGTCCAGGTCATTCGCTTCGTAGTTTTCGCCGTCCAGCTCATCCGCTTCGTAGTCTTCGGCGCCAGGTCATCTGCGTTGCTTTCATCTTCCAGGTTCATCGTGCAGGACCTGGACAACAAAAACGATGAGCCGGATGACCTAAAGGACGAAAACCACGGAGCGAATGACCCGGACTCCGAAAACTACGGAGCGGATGACCTGGACGCTGAAAACTACGAAGCAGAGAGCCAGGACGCAGATAAGGAAGACGTATGCTATACGAGGAAATTTCCCGAAGATGAGTCGATGTCACCTTCGAAAAAGGAAAATAAAATTTTACGGGTTCACACCCATGGGCACTATCTATTTTATTCTTTTGACACGGCCCTGAATAGGCCAGCTCCAAGCCCTGTGATTGGTCAACTAAGATATTCTATAACTCAGAAACTATTAGGCCCTCGAATTTTTGGTAAAGGGAATTTAGTCTTAGAATGACTCAAGGAATCTACCCACATACTTCGGTGCGCTCAACCTGATACACCCTGTATAACAATTGCGAAAGTGATAACAAATTTCAGATAGATTCAGAATGACTTTCAAGTCTTGTCTTTTCATTAGATTTCTTTTTTTTTTCTTTTTTTTTAATTTTGGACAAATCTGTGTGTCAAGAAAGAAACTTGCTGGACTTTCTAATCCAAATAATGGGAAATTATAGGTCAAACTGGAAATGATCGAAGTAGTTTTAATTTTAAACGAAAAACTTTTCCTACTTCGTTACATCCAGATGTCGTATACATGTTGCTCGTTACCACAAATTATTGCCATACCTACAATTAGATAAACAAATTCTACCTATAATTACGTCGAACCTCTTTGGAGTCTATTATGTGGTTAAATTCAACTATATGATGATGCTAAAGACCTACAATAACACCACTAAAGAATAAAGACCAGCCCATTATTTCCCTGCGTCATCCTGAGCCAAACTTTAAAGTGTGTTGACTGAAATGCTGTTCGCTTTGGTTTGGCTATTTTATGTACACGAATGTAATAATATTCTATAGTTTTTACAGACAGGGAATCGTAAATCCCCAGAATACAAAAAATCAGGACACCAATTCTGAGATTATTTTCAAAAAACTGGAAAATAATCTGATTCTTTTATGTTTATAGGGTCTTTGTCAGTTTTTTTTTCTCCTCAGTTGAGGACTTTGTTCGCCGATGGAGGGAACACGTAAAAATCATGATTTTCGTCCATAATCTCAGTTTCCGCTGGACATGATTCAGATCCGTCATGAAAATTTAATCAAAAATATCGAAAGATCATATCACGTAGGAATGGGATGAAATAGACTGTGAAGCAGTTTAGGGACATGCAGGAAAATTAGATTTCAGCGTTTCACCATTTGGGTACATTTTTGGGGACTCTAATACGCAAACGTGGATAACGTGGGGAATCATTTGGATATGAATTAGAAATCGATGATCACCTGGACGACTTCGTGTCCGAAACGAATGACGAAGTTTTTGTGTCGGAAATTGAAACCAATGTACACGAGGAAGGCCAAGGAAATGAGGGTATTAATAATTCATCAACCTTCAAACACCGATCGATGAAAAAATCATTGGTCATTTTCCAAAAATTGATTTTATTGAATATTATAGGATGCAGAAGGTGTGATAAGACGAAGGATCAGACTGTTCCGTGCGATTTCGCGAGATCACTGAGCTTTTCTTAACTATAGCTCGGGATTCATCCATCGTACGAGAAATAAGCTCGGGAACACTTTTGTAGAGAATTTAATTTTGTTTAATATTGGTAATGACCTTTGTTACTGTAAAACTAACGGATAAAAAAGTATTGGCAGAACAAACTGATCTTGACGAGTTTTTTTTGCTCCAATATACAAAAATAGATACAAGATATAGATTTTATTCATTTTTGAACCGAAAGACAAGTAGGTAAACCCCTAAAATGAATCAATCCAAAGATTTCCCAACCTTATCAAATTTATTCTAGATTCTAAAGTACCTGACGGTGTTGGGCATATGTATATTGCACGATATCTTGCATGAAATTTTGAGGAAAAAGAATCAAAAGAACAGGTGAAATCAAAAAAAAAAAAACAATAATAATCACTCGACGGGTAGTGGTGAGATCAGTTGTCGATTTGCAGTCGGTATAGCGCAATCTTATGAAGGATTTAAAATAGCTTGAAAAAATAAATTTTCTAGACGATCATACGATATGTCGTACATACACACCTATAGAGCAATGGATCCATGCGGGCTTACAACTGTAAACAGGTTTGCAAACGGTTGCCAAAGCTTGCAGGCAGCCCAGCTGGAAATAGTTTAGTTTAGAATTTTTCACAGTGTCGTTTTAGTCGTTCTAAATTCGAATGCACCACACTGTATACATGTATGTATCCTACGTATATACCCATACATACACACATACGTATGCATAGTCCGCAGCTGTTAAACCATTCGATACTATCGAATACGTCGACGTCATTCGCCTTTTAGAAAAAAAATCATAGCCAATAATAGCGATAACTTGAAGAGAGATTTCTATTCGATGGATTACTTTAAAAAAAAATATTAATATTTCTCTAGATTAAGAACTTTTCATGTTTCTTTCTATTTTTGTTCACTTTGTTTTTTTGACGTTTCTGAAATAATTATTCATAAAGTGCTAATGATTCTCGTCGCGACCTTCAATCATCGTGCACTTCCGCAGCTGCTTCCTCTTGACATTGATAATCCTTAGCTGAAAATATGTCATAAAAATTAAAACTATTTTTTAAAAAATCGTCGAAACCTCTCTTTGGAAACAAATTTGCTAATTAATTCTTCAAATACTTCTGACTCTTTCATAATATAAGAATTTCGGTTTTAAAAGCTTTTCAGATAAATTTTTCGAGAGATATTCTCACTCTTTGAGTTTATGAGGCATACGTTACAATCGATCGCTGTCGATAAAATGAAATGGTAAATTGTCTTCAGCACTAGAAAACGTGTATGTAGGTTAGAAATTAAAAATCGCGACATGTTTTAGTATTTCTCTGTCGGTATGTAAGCTCGTTACAGTCTCGCATATGATATTGTTGTGTTGTGACGCAATTCAGGTCGCTGCCCCAACACGAATGGGTAATAAAGTCAATGGTAACCAAGGTGACCTTCTTAATGCCCAGTAACGCTATACATATAAAATTCGTATTGCGTGGGATACCATATACATGTACATTGAAGTTTATGGACCGAGTTGAAAGGTCGTAGGAGGTTCGGGTTTCGTCGGATTGTCTCGGGCAAAAGAAGTTAAGGGGTATCATTTTAGGGGGATCCCAGATTTCGGGGTGAGATAGACTGAAGGTGACCTTCGCGACGCATATACTCCGCGTCGAAATAAATCCACGAAATTTTCCTAATGTTTGAATTGTTTGTAACAAAACTAAAGATAAAAATAATCGGCTCTCTTTTTTATGTGTTTTCATTTTAACATTTTTAAATAGAACAACGCATTGAACATTGTTTCGGGATCGGTGATAATGGCGTTGCAACGTAATGATGCAGATAGTGCAAGATCCGATTGTATACATACCTATAATTCCAAGAAAACGAATAAAGATTTTGTTAATCCCCGGCGATATTTGTGCTCCTTAGGCTCTCTTTTACCGATTGAGCCTAAAAAATTCAGTATCGCAATAAAATTACCAAAATGGCGTCAAAAAAGACGAATAACTTTGAATAATTCGAGCTACAATTGTTATCATAAAATTGAAACTAATAATTTTTTTTCATCCGCTCTCTGACTCAATTGATACGTTTAATGACGTCTCACAATTCCAGCTAAATTTTCAATTTAATACGATCTATCACGGCTTTCGAGATATCATGGCAAAACCACGAAAAATGAACCAGGTTAACGCCCTGACCGATCGGCAAGAACCACCAGGATTTGACAGGCGGTAAATAACTTTACGATTTTCGGTCTTTTGTACCGAATTTCTCAGAAAAAAAAGTACGGAACAATATTCTCATCGGATGTGATACTATCGGAATGTGTTAAAAAGAAAAGTGAAAATCAAATTATTCGAAATTTCAAGCCTTTCCGGTTTCCTTAATATTTGTGTATATTCTCTGGTGCACATGTAGAGTGCAGCGATATCGTTTACTGCGTCTCGTCAGAAGTGAGGTGGTAGTCAGAATATAACAAATATGCGCAGTCAGAGCTGCGATGTTTGTACCTATAAGTGAAGTGATATTTTTAGATCTACAAAAGCAACATTTTCTCGATTTCAATGAATGTCGGATGACAGTACCAAATCAAAAATCGAATTAACATCTCAGATTAGTAAAGTAATTCGATCACCTGCAATCAGGGTATACTTCAGCTGGTTAAGAAGCACTGTCTCAAAAGCTGGTCCAAAGCTCGTAAGATTAGGATTCATTACTCCTGTTTGAAAGACTGTAAAAATTCTCTAAAAATAAAAGAAATATTCTGTTTGGCTTTTGTTCCGTAATATGTATGTTGAAATTCTGTGCGAGATTTTTCGAATCTGTTTTTCAGATATAAAGTTATAATAAAAAGATACTTGAATCTCTTTCAGAATAATTATTGTCCTGCAATTATCATACGATATTATTGAAGCTTAAGATACCTCATAATAGATAGGGTAGAGGACAAATGATAACGATGATACAGATGATTAAATAATACTAATAATAATTTTAATAAATATTTGAATGATATTCGGCTTATCGATTATTATCTAAACGGGTTTTCGCATGGCAGCTGACTGTAGCCATTTAGCAGATAAATGAAACACAATTCCACGTAGTTTTATCAATACCTTTTCAATTTAGAGGGAGAATTGTGTATACATATATGTACGTATATGCACATGCAGCCAGGCGGGAAGTAATAGATTTGTTGGTCCTCTTCTGAAAGATCGATATTATAAAATACATACCATTGTTATGAGAATCAATTCATTCCTGTATTTCTTTACTTTTCTTTTCTTTTCTTTTTTTTATAAATCGTGTTTTTATTTTGCTCTAATACTGTGATAGGTAGGTCGATCAAGGTAGTATCCATCGAGAGTTCACTGCAATGACCATGAAAGTTTACGATCATCACAATTGCGATTGTAAATGTTATCGGAAATCGACAAATTTAAATAATATATTGAACATTTCCAATTGTTAAGATCGTCATATACTCGCGCTCGCAGAAATGTTTGTCGCTAAGAGTATATTGTACGACGATGCTCTTTTGTCCGTAAGTACGTATATGTTTGTATCATATATAGGTATATGCTTAAGAGAATCGCACTTGATAATGTATGTATGAACTTGCGGGACTGCTATAATAATAAATTATAAGAAATAAGAGAATTTATTTAATAATCAACAAAAAGTGGGAGATAATACGGTAGGTCAACATCGATTATTCGATAATCTGCGGCCACCGCCGATCATTACAATGCATGACTCTTTTCAATTATGTATCTTGCATTATGGTGTCGGTAGAGGGCAAGATTAAAACAAAAAATAGATTCAGAAGGCACTAGGACCATTTTGAACACATGGAACTAATCTATTGAGAGAAATAAACATAACACAGTATAATTTTACTTATAGTTTTAAAACGAGACAGAAATAAGAGAGTTTTGTTTAGTCCCCTACAGTAAAATGGGCACTCACCGGCCAAAAAAATCTTCAGAATTGATACACGGATGAAAGAGAACTGCGATCATCGTTTCTCTACACAGTATTGCAATTAGAAATTGTTTCAGAATGTTATACCAAAGTAACAATCAATGTCTGTATAACTTGTATGATTGTTAACGAAGAGAGTGTACGAAAAAAAGGAAAGTATCGCAAAATTTAACACTGACAATCATTCGAAAGATGAATAAATTTTTTTCGGCCGTCGGATGAGCGTTAAAGATTATTTTGTTCGAACTTGGGAAACAAAGTGCCAACGTTGAATCTTAATTAACGAGACGTTGGGCGACAGAGGGGAGAAGAAAAAGAAGAGAATATTTCGGTAATTAAGCACAATAAACAATAAATAAAAAAAAGAAACTTTAATAGTCGATACGAATGTAGGTATGTAGATAGATACGCGCACCGTCGATATCAGGGTACAGAAATACATGAAAAAAGAAATATGTGTATATCTGCAACGTTTAAACGCATAGAGCCGATAACAATATTTATTATCTTCAGAGGCCGCAGTCGTTATTCACAACGATTCACGATCCCCGTTTTAATATTCAAAAGTTTATATAAATGAAAATCTTTTTCTGATCGAATACCGAGGAAAACCTAACTCCCTCCCTCCCTCTTTCCCTCGCGCTCTTTCTAATCTTCCTCTGTCTCAAGGTGACCGACAAAACGCTGATCACGGGACAACGGAATGTCGTCATCTGCTCTTGAGGGAAAAAAAAAACGTCAAGAAACTTCACAGTGGAAAATATCGATATTTTATTTTGCCAAAATATATTGAAATATCATTGTCATTGTTATTGTCTTTATTGTTCTCCATAGCCTATTAATAACTCTCTTCATTCCGTCGTTCGGTGCAACGACTACGTGTTTTTATATTACGGTCACTTTCAGCGCGCTATTAATTGACCTGATTAACCCAATTATTTGTACTCGGCTAATTGCTTTTGCGAGAAGCTAAACAAATGCCTAAACGTAACTGTATTATTTAAAATTTGACGGGCATGTACCGACCATCATTTGTGAATCGAGTTGTAATGGACATGAAAGATTCCCTTCTTCATACTGATTACAAACGAGTGGGAAGAAGAAAAATTAATAATTGGGCCGTGGCCAGGACAATTACGCAAAGTAATGATCGCGACTATGTTTAGACTTCAGAGGAGACCCTGCGTTTCGAATAACCATCAGACAACCTTCCACAAACGAATGTTACCAACTATTGGTAAAAACAGAGATGAATTGTCGTTGAATGAAAATTTGAAGTTGGTTCATTCATTCAAATTTTTTAGATTGCATCGTATAATTTGTACAAAAATCCATTCAGATTCGAGACGATGACATACCGTAAGTGTACTATAGGTATATGTATAACGGGCGCATCTGGTGTGTGTTTACCTTCATTTATAATGACTATGTATACAAGCAAGTCGAATAATTGGACGATTTAATTAACACTGAATCGAAGAGTGAATCGATTAGCCAATTATTGGAAATGACGAAAGAAAGCGATAAAAAAAATACTTATGATGTGGGAATGGGGAGTTTAGTGTGGTTGAAATTTGTTGAATACAACTCACTACTTTCGAGATCGAAATTTTTCCCAAAAGGTAGAATTTCTCCCTGAGCAATGTGACCTGGGTTCCAGGTTTCTCCGTACTATCCCTCTCCCAATCAACACTCACTTGACACTTCGCGATTTACCGGTAGGATGACGTATGGGTATATAAGGGACTCGACCGAACTCGACTGCGAGATACGGTTGACGATCAGAGCGCGTAACTTGTAAAAATGAGTCGCCGGCACCGTGACAAGGGCGTCGAAGGTCGTGAGAGCGCGCCGTACGCAGGTAGACATGTGTGCGGGTCTTCGCAATTCGCATGTGCACCGACACCGAACTGAAATAGGACGGCGCCGCGAGACGGCAGCATGAGACGCACGTAGCTATGTAGCTACCTAATATCCAACATCCAACAACACCCAACGCGGTCAGAGTAGAACGCCTGAAACGCCAGCCGGGGACGCAAGCGCGACGGTATTGCAGAATGCAGCGCGCGCACCCGACCGAGCCCGCCAAGATGCGCAGATGACGACGAGGATCCTCTTTCGTCTACTCTCGCGTCTCTTTAATTTATCCTTTTTTTCTTCTTTTTCTTCTACGACATTCTTTCGCTTATTTGCGTAAGCCACAAGGTGAGCCGCGTACTCGAACAACGGATCGAAACCAGTACACCAAAGTCAAAAGTGGATTGGTCAGTTCCACTTTCCACGAAACTTCAGACAGCATTGAAATAAACTGTAAGAAAATATGTTCATTCTGACGCGTAGTTATTTAGTTTTAATCAATCGGATCTCGTAGGCGTTCCCCTATTCCCCCTATCAGCACACTAAGGTTAAGGGTGTCCCCTGTGTACAAGGTGGTCTTTTATCATCGCCCCCAGGCCAATAGTGGTCTTGAGAACTGGAAGATAGACGAAAAAAAAGTTTGATACAAAACTTTATGAGTTCTGAGGAGGGAAAGATACAATGCTGATATAAGTTGACTTGTGGATCATGGTACTTCTGACTTTTTTCTATTTACTTGTGATTTTAAATAGGGAACATGTATTTTGGCTATGCGGGATTGAAGACTAATTCAAAGACGTTAGAACAAAACGAAAAACTTCATCACACGGTTTAAAAGTTGTTCAGAAATCCGAAAATTCTCTGCACATTTGTTTGCCCGAACATCAACGTAAGAATTTAATCGAAAAATGATTATAATAAAAATGAGAAAAATTTATAATTCAAAAAGGGAAATTACTGTGTAATATCCTGACTTGAATCACGTGGAAGTTCATTCGGCTGCTATTACGCGTATTCATCACGAATAGTAGGCAATAACTTAGTAATTACAATCGACCACCTGATTAAGTTCACCGTTCTATTTTTTTCCCGCGCGAATCACGATCTTCTAGCGGCGTATTCTGGCAACCCGCATGGAGAATCGATGCTGAGTGTTGTGTGGTCATTTACGTCGATCGCAGTGTTTTATACATATGGGCTGTTCCATGCGAACTGACCCGGTCGCTGACCCTCGACATTTTTGATTTTGTCAGTTTTTTTTTTTTTTTTTTATATGATAGTAGGTGATGAATGAAGAACGTGGACCAATTTTCAGATTTTTATCTCAATCCATCTTCTTGTTATGAATTTCCGAATAATTAACGAAATATTACATTCGATTAACTTCATATCATATATAAAAAACCCGAAAAAAATCAAAAATGTCGAGGGTCAGCTATCGGGTCAGTTCGCATGGAAAACCCCATATGTATATGAATTAAAAAAAATTTCTAAGGTTCAGTTATATCCTCTTCAAGGAATACGCCATATACATTTTAAGGGGGACTCATCCGATTTGAGGTGCTGGCATATTCTTTGAGTATTTTTATTTCATAGAATCGACAGAGATAGCATAATGTAATAATGTGTACTTCTGAGGTATTAATGTAGGTACGTATAACAAAGTTGAAAGGCGTTATGAGAAATGTTGGGTTCATAGTACGCAACCCATTCATAGTACGCCAGCTGTAATTAATAAAAGCGTTTGAGGTTAGGATGATACCCCGTGACAAGTGAAAAATGTCTGAAGTTTGCTGCTAAGTACTCACTTATAATACATGAGCAGAAGGTTTGTTTATAAACATTTGTAAAGTTCCTTTGGCTTCATGCATCAACCGAAAACTTGTTCGAGCTCAACTGATTCATCGGAGAAAATGTCGAATGATATGTGGCACGTTACTCGACGACAAGCGATAACACTCGCCAACGGAGATTTGACGTCGCTATAAAGATGGCCATAGAGACTTATAACGTTTTCAACTGGTTGCGCTGGTGACACGTCGTCATACTGCGATTAGTCAGGTACACTTCCAGTGTGGCTGTTCTTCTCACATGTCAGTGACAATTTTTTGCACTTACAATCAATGCAGAAAGTCTATGGAGCTTCTGCGGATCCAGTCTAATCCCAGAGGCCCTGATTGTATTATGAATGGAACTAATTCAGAAGCGAAACTGGATGAAGGGAATCCTATACATCGTTACACTGCAATATTCCCTTATGCAGTGTAGCCTGGTATACGGATTTGCACTCACAGTCAGTGTACACTAGTGATCGCTTTCCTTTTTACAGACTCAATATGACTCGAGCAACATCATTGGTAACTTCTATAGGATTCAACCAATCATATCACTCTGTGTGGGGAAACGGTCAGTGTGACCAGTTGCATCAATAGCAAATATGATCCCCCAAAACCACAGATCCATCTTTGCTGTGCGCGGAATGTTTAAATTTGAATCCAATACTCAACATATAGGGACAAAAACGAATGATTCCAATGAGTTTTTATCCGATGAAATGAAATTCGATTCTTATTAGATTGTTGTAAGGTTTTCTCAGATCTTCCACGTCTTACCTTGGAATGAATGACCCGATTGCAATCCGCGCGCACAATACTGCACATTTTATGCGATCATCTCTTAAATGTATTCAGCATTTTTCGATTTTAGAACATCTTCATCGTTGAAATTGTAGTCCTAATTACTTCTACTTATCTCTCTTGCTTTCAATCGGCCTTTTCATGTACAGAAATCCTAAGTTTTAAATACCTGCTGGGTTGACCATTATGCAAATCTCTATCTGACCTGTTTCCTAGAAGTATCTTGTTGTTTTGCAAGGTATGCACATAATCTGGAGAGATTGTTCGCGTTCTTCAATGTTTATCTTACATTGAATGGACGTAATCGAATGAGAGTTTTTTGCGCGTGAAAAACTTGTATGCCGACGTTTTTGATTATCCACAGTCTCACCTGACACTAAACCTATGTTTTGGAAGATCTGTGTATTCTTTGGGTATGCAAATCTTTGCCCAAAATATGTGTATGGAATGTAATGGGTAGACATCCTCGATCATGTTTCATTCGTTCGAAATCTTCGTGTCAAAACGTCCGATTTGCTAACAATATTTCTCTATCAAGTAAGCCATGAATACCTAGCTCCTATCTTTTGTTGTGCGATATAAACTTCAAACAACGCTTTGACCAGGCCTTTTTGTCAAACGAATCCGTGACTAGCCTACCCTCGCTGTCGATAATCATGGTGTGATAAAAAAACCAGTGGTAATGTCTACAGGATTTTTGCTAATAAGCAGCAACCGTGCAAACAAACCTTCTTGTGCTGGTCACTTTCCCACTCGACGAAGAATCTGATCTGTGGTTCCCAGCAACAGTATGAACAAACCTTCTTGTACTGGTCACTTTCCTACTCGACGAAGATTCTCATCTGTGGTTTCCGGAATCATGGCACCCGTTCTGTAAACAATTAGCAGACACATTTCTGAGTCTGTTTCTCTCCACCTGCTTTATCTGAATAATATTCAATTCAAATTCGGCAGTGTAGTCCGGTATTAGAAGCTTTTCGTTCTTGAAAAATGTGATGTTTCCACAATAGAAATTTATTTCAATATACAATAATGCTACGTGTGACAGACCATTGAACAACCTTCGGAATGTAACTTTGAACCTCGCATATTTTATTCATTTCTGAGCGGCTTCAACAGTATGTAACAGAACAGATCGCGAACAGTTGAAAAATTCTGTGAGCCATTTTAATTTTTCTATACCTACCTGCGAAGCGAAAATTTGGAGTAGAATGTTCGGTCCACTTGTGAGTTTTTTTGCACTGGATCATTCTTTCCAACGGCCGATTGCCAACTTCGCAAAAAGTCGAATTTATTTTTAAACAAAGTATCGGCGTATGTATATACCCTCGTCACTACTCCTTGTATCTCTTCGAGATCATGTGTAGTCCATTGAATGTTGAGACTAAAAGTCAATGCGCGTCTGGATCATTACCCCAAAACATTATCAATCAGATACTTTCATTCGAATTTGTGGTAACTTCTTGTTGATTTGTGATTTGCGGATACGCAAAGCCCTTCTCAACATCTGATGTGGGATAAATCCGGTAACAATATTACTGTGATGATTAAATCATCTCAAGAGTTCCTAAATTCGAATTCAGAAAGTTTCCGACAAATTTCTCTGCGTTTTCTTCTGATTTACTCAGGATTGCTCCCATTTCCGGACTTTTTCGAAGTTTTTCGTCAAATTTCAGAAAATATTTTCAACCAGGGTCAGTAGGCATCTCACCATGATGATACTTCAATCCGTCGCTTCTTTGGTAATTTTCTAATTCTTTTTATTTCTTGCGACTGAAAATAACTGTATAAAATATCGATATGTGCTTTTTGGAACATGAATCAAATAACCTCCTGGGCATTTTTATATCATACAAAATCTTTGTTAAAATCGACGCGGAAGACCGTAGCGGACAAATTATATTTGGATCATCCTGTATAATCGAAACAAAGTAACATTACCATCTGCCAGAAATACAGTTGCACCCAGAGACGCTTCGATAACGAGGCTATTTGTGGCATAGGCACGCGCCTCGCATCTACGTCATAACGTGACTAGCGCGAGGCTATAGGGAGACCGCGGAATGCATTACGATCTACGTACTACTGCCGCGGCGACTTACTGGCGAGTGACAATTAGTGACGACTGATGACGACTAAGACCTAGAGTCAAGTCAATTGACTATGACGCTATACGGTTACAACGTCCGCTATAGTGCCGGAAAATCAATTCGTATATCTATTATCATCGAATTATTTGTTCTCCGAACGTTATGTAAGAATCGTCCTCCGTTATTATAATTTTTTTAAATTTTCACGTAGGCGACATTTTGTCCCAAGTGTACAATCCCGATGGTAACCATCGAGTCAAGATTAGGCCAAGTAACGGCGATCGAGCCTGGAGACTTTACTAGATGTTCGATATGCTTTAAAATTGCTTCGAGGCATCAGTGCAGTGATTGAAATCAGACTAATTTAACGACAAAACTTCTTTCAGAGGACATAACACGGGACTTTTAAGACCGTGTCTCTGGTTTTTGAAACCGTTTAGTCTTGGAGCTAACCATTATAATGGACTGCTTCAAAAGCCTTGGATTTTGGTTACCGGTCTTATAGGAATTCACTCCCTGAAACTACCGATCTTCGGAATTGTTGTAGTCGTGTTCGTTATCATTGATACTCCCTCCATATAGAATTGTGGTAATCGTAAGGCGGTCTTATATACGATGACGACGATAAAACACGAATGTATGTAGGTATAACACGTATGATTGACGAGTTTCAGTGTTTCAGTGAGTTTCGAAAGACTGTGCACCCAGTTTTCCGTCTTCTTCTTTTCCGTAGTATGACAATGAGGAAAAAGTCACAAGACAGTTGTGAGTGTTTTGTTACCGGTGACGAGAGAATTCGGTAAAAGACGTTAATAGATACATGCACTGTCTTCGGGACGACTTTTATAGGAGCTTTCACAGATGACTCTGGAAATATTTATCAGTCTACATAATCATTCCACGGCTATATTTCACCGATTTCTAGTTTAGAAAGCGACATTTACGAATTACACAAAAATTCAACGTCCTACGTCCTTTATCGCATTGGTTACATATGCAATATGGTTTCTGCTAATAACCTCATACACTATTAACTATATTGTTACTATATTTTTGAGATAAGGGAAAATGAATGATAATGTGCCAGTTTTTCTATTCCATAAAAAATAAATTCAGCGCAACTAATTAGCTAAGCATATAGTTTCCAATTTAGCATTGAATTACCCGCTGCGATTATACCATCCAACGTCCTTGGTACCGTCTGGTGTTGACGTCTGGAATGAAATAAAAGATACCCATTTGTAAACCGAGACGCATTTGTGAGTAAGTGTTTTCAAAAATTGGAATACAAAAAAAAAAAAAAATTTGTTTCATGACTCGAGATCAAATCTTTTTATTTCATTTTCTTGGTCACATGCGAGTACGCGTTAGACCCATAGAAAAAGAAGAAGACATTTTCTTTAGTTCGAAATCTTTCATAAAAATATGAATTGACAATTCGATTGAGTCTAAGTTTGCGATTTCTGACTAGTACTATTAAAATTGGTATCAGAAAAAAGAATATACTTCAGTCCTCAACGTTCTATTCAGCCAGGCAAAGAAAAAACACTTCAGGTTGTGAATTGCGGACGCTCAATAAAAGGCAATGGAGGCTCCATCTGTAGTTTCATACATACAATCTTATCGTTAGACGAGACCCACGAGAGGCGCTCGCAACGACTTTGATCGCTCCAGCACATCAGGCACTCAGCAGCCGCACAGACTGCATCAACTTCCAGCTATATTCATAATGTGCGCAAGCGTTGAAATTACCATGTGACAACTTATTCCCAGCAACATCAACAAAGTGCCTTCGCTAGGCATCGTGTTTGAAGATGATAAAATTTGTCGGGCGACGTCAATAATTGAATTCCCAATAGTAAATGACGAGTAAACGAGAAGAAAACACTTTCGAAAATGAACATCAGACGCGTACCGGGTTTCATGTACCACTACAAAGCGGTTACCTTGTTAGTTTTTTTCCTGATTATATCGATTGTCTATTTATTAATCCATTGGGGAATAATGTGCACGAATTTAGAGGCCTGGAAACACGTCTCGACCGTCGTGAGTATTGTTTCAACGTCTTCTTACATCATTTCTCAAGTATATAACTCGCTACGCTTCTATGCGGCCTGCGCAGCACGTCCCGCTGCTGACAGTTGACAGTCACGTGACGACTGCGCCAATCCGCATGGCCCGCGCATGCGCAGACGAGCATTTCACAATAATTAAACATTTGCGTTTACTCACGCGATTAAATGCGAAGGGCTAGAACGAGGGGCAAGAAAGTAAGAAAGAAAAGATGAAATTTCAACCCGATTTGTCGAAATTTTTCAGACAGTCCATCGGCTTACGAATGTCATATTTCCCGTTCAACTTCCGGGAAAATAATAAGACTCACTTATCGCAATCTCGGTTATTGTCTTTTTACATTTACTGGACTATCTCGTTGTTAGACCGAGATAATAGTTGACACATTCAAGGATGAACTTTTATTGATTCGGGTACAAACGTAACGCCGTAAATTCAAATGATCTATAATCGCAGTAAATAGATATACATATGGGGCAATCCAAGTCAAATCACGGATCCATCGGCCAGATGCCCTTCGATGTTGATCATGAATTTTTTTTCGCCACCTTTCTGGGACAGAATTTAAAAAAAAAACAAGAAAATTTCATTTTTTTTTTTTTGCGGCTCCGCACCCTCTAATATCGTTATATCAAACGGAAACAGGCAAAAAGACCATTTTTAAATTGTAAAATTTTAGAAATACTTGAAACGTTTGATGAAGATATTTATTTTTAGTCCGAAATTTTCTGGAAAAAACTTGATCCATTGAAAAATAGCCTTTTTGCCTTCCGCTTGATATAACGATATGAGAGGGTGCGGGGCCGCAAAAAAATTAAGAAAAAATTTGAAACAAAAATTGAGTTTTTATTCTGGGCCCGAAAGGTCGTAAAAAAAAATTCATGATCAAAATCGAAAGGGGTCCGGCCGATGACACGGTGATTTGACTTAAAATGGCCCATATAGGTCGCATATAGGTATATATACGTTGCTGAATTTTACTGTCATGCAGCAAATTATCGTCCGGACCATTTTTGTGAACTCTCACAGATTGCATATTATTCAATTTCTGTGTCGAGCATGAGATTATTTTAATTACTGGGCAACGGTTTTTAATGATAAATTATCACAAAAACACGGTGTTCTTCCGTTATTAAAGTTATGCATGTAATTATGCCTACGTGTGTGCATACGGGGATATAAAAGAATGCAAATTTCATAATATGTATACCGGATACCGCGTCAACCGTATCACCGCACGAGTGTGAGCACTGCCGGAAAATATTTCGAAACGATTCATAGAAAAAGTATATTTTCTCGAGCTAGCCTAAAAGAAGTAAGAGGCACAAAAGAAAAAAAAAAATGCAGTGGGCGAAATTCAAAATTTCTAATCCCATTACTTGGTTAACTTTTTGCAACATGGACAAATGAGCTGGTATACGAACTGAGACTCAACGAGCTACGGCTCATGTGAAATACCCTGCATATGTGCTCAAATATAATCAAATATTTTAGAATTTGATGAGGATGTCTTTTGACTGCACCGGTTTGTTTGATTGGTGCAAAAGACTCTTGAATACATAATTGTCCATGTAATCACTTCCGTACATAACGATACCTTGGCGAGTTGTATATATCTCTTAAATTCTGTCCGATTTACAACACATATACCTACTTGCTATGCATGAATCCGAGCATCATTAGTTTGTTATATGAGTATACGTACAATGTTTGAGTTGATTTTCTTGTTAATTAACGCAGCTAATTGTTGCGTCCCGCAGCGCTCATTAATTCCCACATGCATTCGGATCCGCGCTGCAGTTAGACGTCTGAAGCGAAGTATCAATTTTTATTACAGATGGTCTGCAGTTGAGAACTCGAGTTTGTTCGAAATTTCAAGAGCATCTATATAATATAACTATATCGATGATAACCATTCGCGTCATACTGATCACACCCTGGCAATGAGAGGAATATTTTTATTAATAGTATATTAATAGTTTGGTCGAATTTGGATGCTCCTGAAGAATATTTGAAATACTGAAACAAGTTATTTTTGTTTCAAACATACTGGTATACCATTTCTCAGTGCATCGGACTGCAGTCATTTTGATTATAAAATAATTACGTCTTTCACGGATTTTGACACTCCAATTTGAAATACCGTGTAAAACGTACTCTTGAAACTCTTGGGAATACATACTGTTTAATTTAGTTAGGTATACCTAAGGTAACTTTCATAACAATTCGCAGTGTTCTCTGCACAACTCTGGAGCTGCAGCGGGGATATTATGCGGTCCGCTATGCTCCGAAAAACGAATTCACTCGCTGGCTTGTGAGGCCATGCACGCTGGCAAAGAAACTGTCTTCTCTGCTCATTGGGAAACCACGAGACTCGTCTTTAAAGCTTCCAGGTAAAAAAAATCAGATGCAACCAAGATATACTGCAAAAGATAGGAGAATGAAGTAGCTTCATATAAAGTCAGTGAAACAGTTGACGAGCGGCGCACTACACTTTTAGCCAACTCATCATTTTTTCAACTTTCGGATTGCAATTAAATTCACAGTGAAAATAAAGGTTGTAGCTTTAAGGAAATCAGAGTCACTGTATTTGATAAAGTAATTTCCGGAAAAAGATGCGATAAAAGTTGATATGTGTATTGTAACGTGCCGCGGTATTGGCGGGTTAAGGAATTAGCCAATGCCGACGTCCGCGTGAGTTCTTTGTCTAATAATTGCTTTTAGTTAGTGATTTTGAATATTAGTGATTTTGGGACTCCTCTTTTAAGAATGTTTGTTGGTGGGGAAATAATGGGTCTGCCATTCAAAGCCACCTAGCGTGTTGTGAGTTTTATTAGCTGCTATACGGACACGGGAAAAACCAATGCCGTCTCTAGACTACGGACCCGGGGTAAACTTCCCAAGGCCGCCTTCCCTCCACAGAGCCGGGCGAACCAAGCCTGTCGTGCCTGTTATCCCTATCTTTTTGAATCGCTACCTCAGATCCGGGAATGCGATGATTCCAAGACTGTCTGCCAGATTCGGGATTGCAGCTTGGCCCTCGGACACGGGTAAACCAATGCCGTCCGCACTATGCAATGCGCTCCTTAATCTGTTCCCTAATAATTGGCTTGTTGGCAGTTAATTAGGTCAGACGAAATCTCAAATGAACAGAATCTGGGTTAATCTTAGATTATCTGATTTAATAATACGAATTTACCAGAAAGTTACAAAATAAAGAAAATAAATCAAGTGTTGACAGTGATCCTTAAATCTATTCTTATTCTATGTTGGCCTTTAAACCTTTGTGTTATTGAGTATTAGCTATCTTAGCGTTTTCTGTTCAGTATGTTCGAGCGACACAATACTAATTGATATCTTTGAAATAAGTTTAAAGCGCTTCGCTTTGAAATTATATGCTTTTTCTTTTCTATGATCAAATTGCTATAATTTGTCTAGTCTTTGATTCTATCTCGTTACTATTCCATTGCGTTTCTAATTAAATGTGACTCTATATCTTCTGACTCGAATAAATGAATTTATGTAGGTACTGACTCTGACGCTTCAATACCTTTAGACAAGTGAAGTTATGTTAGATAAATTAGACAGCAAGTGAGTCGATCAGGTGCTTTACCGTGAATCGCTCCAAGAGAAATTTAATAATGAGTCGATCAGGTGCTATACCGTGAATCGCTCCAAGAGAAATTAAATAATGAGTCGATCAGGTGCTATACCGTGAATCGCTGCCGCTGCTGGCTGACGATTCCTTATATTGCGTTTATCCCCTCCATTTTCGCGTCTAACGTAGCTAGGGGATTAGCTTAATCCCTCGACCTATTGTCGTGTGATTGAGCTTGAATTTTTTTTGTATTAACCAGCCAGCCTGAACCGTTACATTGCCCCCTTCCATCAATCGAAACTTCAGGTCATCTGATTTTTTCTTCGGATGCAGTAAGTCTTCGTGTTGATGGACCTTGATGTCGGTTGTCCTTAGGCTTGGATGGTGTTCGTTACCACTTTTTTCTTTTAAATCAGAGCTGTTTTTCTTTTTATAATTTCTTCAGTCCGAGCGGATCAGTCGGATCCCAGTGTTTTACGTAATCCGGTGTTGGTGGTGGTTCAAACGGTCTCAATGTGATCCTTGGTATAGTCGCCTTGTTCGAACCAGGTCTTCGGAGTGCCGCAGGTAAGTCCGGCCTATTTTTATTTATTGACCCTTTTACCCGATTTCTATAGGTCTCCCTTTCTTTCCTTGTTCTTTCAGGTAGCTCAATTCTTTTCAGTACCCATGGTAAGGTTAAATCCACGTTTTTGATTTCACCGACTTCCTTGACGTTTTTTAACCATGGCACCTCTACTTTCTTTTTCAGCATCACATCTTTGATGATAATAGGAAACCGCCATCGCCTCTTCATCTCGTCGAGTTCAGCCAACTCAGCTTCCCTCAACTCTTCGACTTCCTCGTTGGTGAAGTATTTTGATGGATCAGTCACTTTTCGTTTGATTGGCTCCATCTGCATCAACACTTCCAACTTCGGCGTTAAAGAATCCCATCCTGATCTGTATCGCCCAAAACCACGGATGAATCTTCCAGATGCGTACTTCACTTTTCCCTTGTCATCTTCGGCTGTTTGCACCCCTTTATCCTGAACACTGATATAGCCGTACATCTTTGCGAGTCAGAATGTCAACTGATTAGGCATCCAGCTAATTACCTTGACGAGGCCGACCCGTTCCACGAACTTTGTTTTGGTGAGTCTTCTTCTGTTTCTTTTTCCCTACCTAGCATAACTGGCCGATTTCTGTTTACAAGCTAATTATCCTAGTCTTTGGTTTAAATTGCCAACGTTTACCTCTAACTTATATATTACGTTACATAGTGCTTAAACATATTAACATGGAACCTTCCTCGCTCTCTTTGAGTTTCGGGGTTTACCAACACATAAGTTGCATCGGCTATTTTCCTTTCGATTTTATAAGGCCCTTCATATAAAGTAAAGAACTTAGCCATCTTTTTATTGACAGTGTCAGAGACATTTAATGCTCTAACCAATACTAAATCGCCTATTTTGAACTCTGTCATCTTATGCGTTTCGTTAAATCTTTTAGCCCTAGCACTACCTTTTTTCTTAATATTACTTTTAGCTAAAACTAACTTATAGTCATGCGCGACTCGAAATTGATTATGAATAACCCATTGATCCCAAAATCTTTTCGGTCTTTCATTTAGTTGCAATTCACAAGGAGTAAACTGGGTTGTTTCATGATAAACCTCGTTCATGCATGTTTCTATGATTTTTATCCATTTGATCCAGGCAGTGTGTTTATCCGACAAAAATGTTCTAAAGAACCTACCAATTTCACGGTTTACTCTTTCTACAATGTTACCCTGTGGGTGTCTTATTGACGAAAATATCGGAGTTACATTCTCTTCCTGTAATTTGGTTAACCATCTGACGGATGTAAACTGTGTGCCATGATCAAACTGTATCCTTTTAGGTTTTCCGAATTCCGGAATGTACTTCTCAAACACGCAACGGATGGTGGATTTCGCATCAGCAACTTTCAAAGGATATAACTGTACGTATTTGCTAAATGCATCGATTACCACTAGCAACCATTTGTAGTTACCTTGACTTGCCGGTAACGGTCCAAAAAAATCTATCGATATCAAATCCCCCACACCATTAGGTACGATGTTTTGCATGCTTGCGTAACTATAGCGATTCGGCACCTTACATCGCTGGCACCGGTCGCAGCGGGCTACCTCCTTTCTTACCAATTTACCAAACTTCGGGTAGTAAAAGTTCTCATGCAGCATTTTATAACATTTATGAGCTCCTACGTGCCCGTACACTTCGTGACATTCATTTATTAAGGGTCTAACGAGTTTTTCCGGTAAGAAAGCTCGTAGTTTGCCCCCTATTTCCCGTTGGTATAAAATGTCATCGACAACGGAGAAATGTGCGTTATTCTTTGTTATTCCCCTCTTGACCAAATCTGCGATTCGTAAATCTTCTTTTTGCAGCTTGGCAAGTGACCGGAGTCCCTGCACCAATTCTTCGCTGACTATTTTAGCTAATTCAGCTATCACGTTTTCATGACTTTCTGTTGGTTTTTCATCACCAGCATCATGAGGATATCTACTGAGTAAATCCGCTACTATATTATCACTACCTTTAACATATTCGATCTGGAAATCGTACGTTTGCAAATACAACACCCACCGAGCAAGTCGCGAACTTGTCAACCTACATGATAACACGAAGGTCAACGCTTTATGGTCAGTTCGTATTATGAGTTCTGCACCGACTATAAATGTCCTAAATTTTTCTAAAGAATAGACAATAGCCAATAACTCTTTTTCCGTTGTGAAATAATTTATTTCAGCTCCTTTTAATGTTCTACTTGCAAACCCTATTATCCTATGTTCTAAATTATCCTTGTCAATTTGATAGAGAACTCCACCAATCGCGTAACTACTCGCATCGCACTGCAGGTAATACTTCTTTTTCGGATCCGGGTGGTGGATAATCATCGTTTTACAAAACATTTCTTTTACTTTTTTAAATTGCTCGTCGGTTTCGTCCGTCCAAGACCATTTTACATCTTTCCTAAGTAGTTTTAACAGCGGGTATGTCAGATTAGAATAGCTATTTGAAAATTTACTATAGTAGTTCGTTAGGCCGAGAAAGCCTTTTAACTGTTTCGGGTTCCTAGGAGTTGGGAAATTTTTTATTGATTCTATCTTTTCCGGTTGCGGTTGAATACCATCCCGCGTGATTTTGTGTCCTAAAAAGTCAATTTCTTGTCTAAAGAATCTAGACTTTTGAAAATTAATCGTCATATTATGTTTTTGAAAGGTTTCAAAAAGTTTTTCTAAATGTTTGATGTGATTATTTACTGAATCCGATGAACAAAGAATATCATCTACAAAATTGATAGTGAATTCATCCACACTTTGTAAAACTATATCTAATGCTCTTATGAGGCTTGCTAAGCTGGTACTTAGACCATAAGGAGTGACTTTAAACTGGTAGGTTTTTCCGCCATACATAAACGCGGTGTACTTTCTGGAATCTACATGCAGTGGTACTTGCCAAAAACTCGCCGTCAAGTCGATGCTAGACATGAATTTTGAATTATTGAATTTTTGAAAAAGCACCTCAGTAGACTGAGCACAATCTCGATCCGGAACTATCAACTTATTGATAAAACGAGCATCGAGGACTAACCTTATGTCTCCTGATTTTTTAGCAACAACCACGATTGGGTTGATATATTCACTGTACGATCTTTCTATAATCCCATATTTTAACATTCTCTCGATTTCTTTATCGACCTTCTCTCTATGCATTATCGGTATCGGGTACGACCTTCGTACGAATGGTCGATCTTCGTAGATTTTAATCTTATGTTCGTAAACCGTGACTTTTCCCGGAATTTTGTTGAAAATAGCTCGATATTTCGTTAATAATTCTATAAACGTCTGTCGATGCTCGTTTTCCAACGATTGACATTCCGCGAGTTTGTCAATGATCTCATCATCGGTTACTTCGTAATTCTCATCATCGCTTTCGACCCTTTTACTTAGCATTTCGTTTGTATCTAGTGTCGCGATTTCGAGTTTATTATTTTTTGAATCTACTATTGTCTGTTTTTCTAACCCGATAGTGTTTTCTTTGTTTTTAGTTTGGATCTTCAAAGTGTTTGACTGCAAATCGATATCCGCTTTCCATCTACCAAGAGTATCTATCCCTATAATGACAGGATGACGAAGTGTAGGAACTACTAGAAACGGAATCTGATCAGTGAACTCTCTGACTTTGATTTTCACAAACATTTGTAATTTTACTTTGACTGGTTTTCCACCGGTAACGCCAACTATTTGGTAATTTACCACTGGTAACTTATCGCAGTTTTCAAATATATCTATTTTTTGTTTGTACCATTCCTCAGATAAACAAGTTATTTGACTACCGGTATCTAACAACGCTGTAATGCTTTGGCTTTCTAAATAAACTTTTATACTTGGACATTGTATATTTTTTGTTTCACTTACTACTTTTTCTTTTATTAGGTAATCTGTGGGGTTTTCAAACGGATTTGATTTTTGAATTTCCTGCTCAATTTCTGCCGCGTTTAATTCAAATGTGCGCTGTGCCGTATTTTCATGCGGCACGCCTAACACAGCGCAGTCGGGTTTTCCGAATTAGGCTCACCCGTTTCTGCTTTATCGGTCTCACAAATCTCTTCGGTGATCGCGTTTATTTGTTTAGTAGTTGTCCAATTTGTACGTCTGTTTAATTCTTGAGAATTAGCCTTTATTCTACTCTCATGGGAATCGTTCCCATTGTTTTCATCTCGCGACATGCTCGGTTTAGTATTGCCAGTGTGTTGACTCGGACTACTACGCCAAGAGTTTTGTTTTTGTTTTTCGTCGGCGTATCGTGTGTGATTTACAAACCGATTTGGATTATGTGTTGTGTGCGAGTGTTTTGGTGCATTCGACCTGCCCCCTGATTGCATTTGGTCAAGAAAAGTCAACAAATTGTCTATGTCTCGGATGCATCTACTTTTCGCAGCCTCTACTACCGATTCATCGAAGTGACGGATCAGATTACTGATAATCTCCGCTTCTGGTAACGCTGGATTTAGCCCGCATGCAGCCGCAAATTTTCTACTGGCATATTCAGACCATCCTACCTTAGTGTCAGGTAGGTAATATCCAAACTCTAAATCCCGACGTACATCTCGTTGCGTTTCCTCGCCCCAGTACCTCGATAAAAATCGTTTTTTAAATTCTTCCCATGAATGAATTACCTCGCGTCGCGCTATCCACCAATCCTTTGCGTCGTTTGTTAAGCTTTGACCTATCAACCTCAGTCCAATGTCATCACCTACATTTAGAAAACTAAAATATTCTTCTAATTCCCTAATAAAATTGACTGGTTTTTCCCAAGCCTTTCCTGAGTATGTCGGTAATTTTAATTGTTTTGTTATTAAACTAGTGTTGTCAAACACAGCAGTTTGACCACCTCTTTGTTGTCGTATTCTTCTTATGTCAGACTCTAAACCTATTTTCAGACTATCATGTTTATGATTTAACTCGGTAAACATATCCTGACTTGCTTTCTGGTTTTCAATAATTTTACTTTTTAAAACCTCGTAGGTTCCTACTTGTTCGCTACGTAAAATATTTTCGCATGTCTCGATTTTATTTTTACAGTCTGAAACTTCGTAATTTAATTTGTCTGATACAATTTTTAAATCCGTACCGATTTTGTTTATTTTTGCCTGACTTGTTTCGTTATTTTCTTCTAGCTTTTTATTTATTTTAGACTCAAACTTTGTTTGTGCTTCTATGCTATCTGCCTGCGATCTTAACATGGTTTGTTCCATTTGCTCGAACTTATTATCCATTTTTCTTTCTAGACGTTCAATGGATTCAATTAATCTGGAAATTGGATCTGGATTATCCGTATGGCTACTGTTTGGATTCATCGTGGTTGATTGCAAGGAAGAAGCAAAGCTTGTATCCGAAAAACCTGAATCTAATTCACGATGACTTAAATTGACGACACTGGAACTTTTGGTTTTGTTTACTCTACGAGATTCCTCATCTGACATTTCGTCTGACCGTAAACAAACAACAATCCCAAACCTGGCATACAAGTCTTTGTCAGTCTATTTATCATCTAGAATTTGACTTTATTTTTCCGAAGCTATCGAATTAACGAATTTACTGATTTTAAAGATTCTAATGATTTTAATGAACTTTTTTATTTCCAAAAAAATTCCTTTTTTGAGGAGCCCCACGTTGGGCGCCAATTGTAACGTGCCGCGGTATTGGCGGGTTAAGGAATTAGCCAATGCCGACGTCCGCGTGAGTTCTTTGTCTAATAATTGCTTTTAGTTAGTGATTTTGAATATTAGTGATTTTGGGACTCCTCTTTTAAGAATGTTTGTTGGTGGGGAAATAATGGGTCTGCCATTCAAAGCCACCTAGCGTGTTGTGAGTTTTATTAGCTGCTATACGGACACGGGAAAAACCAATGCCGTCTCTAGACTACGGACCCGGGGTAAACTTCCCAAGGCCGCCTTCCCTCCACAGAGCCGGGCGAACCAAGCCTGTCGTGCCTGTTATCCCTATCTTTTTGAATCGCTACCTCAGATCCGGGAATGCGATGATTCCAAGACTGTCTGCCAGATTCGGGATTGCAGCTTGGCCCTCGGACACGGGTAAACCAATGCCGTCCGCACTATGCAATGCGCTCCTTAATCTGTTCCCTAATAATTGGCTTGTTGGCAGTTAATTAGGTCAGACGAAATCTCAAATGAACAGAATCTGGGTTAATCTTAGATTATCTGATTTAATAATACGAATTTACCAGAAAGTTACAAAATAAAGAAAATAAATCAAGTGTTGACAGTGATCCTTAAATCTATTCTTATTCTATGTTGGCCTTTAAACCTTTGTGTTATTGAGTATTAGCTATCTTAGCGTTTTCTGTTCAGTATGTTCGAGCGACACAATACTAATTGATATCTTTGAAATAAGTTTAAAGCGCTTCGCTTTGAAATTATATGCTTTTTCTTTTCTATGATCAAATTGCTATAATTTGTCTAGTCTTTGATTCTATCTCGTTACTATTCCATTGCGTTTCTAATTAAATGTGACTCTATATCTTCTGACTCGAATAAATGAATTTATGTAGGTACTGACTCTGACGCTTCAATACCTTTAGACAAGTGAAGTTATGTTAGATAAATTAGACAGCAAGTGAGTCGATCAGGTGCTTTACCGTGAATCGCTCCAAGAGAAATTTAATAATGAGTCGATCAGGTGCTATACCGTGAATCGCTCCAAGAGAAATTAAATAATGAGTCGATCAGGTGCTATACCGTGAATCGCTGCCGCTGCTGGCTGACGATTCCTTATATTGCGTTTATCCCCTCCATTTTCGCGTCTAACGTAGCTAGGGGATTAGCTTAATCCCTCGACCTATTGTCGTGTGATTGAGCTTGAATTTTTTTTGTATTAACCAGCCAGCCTGAACCGTTACAGTATGCACCGCGCACTGCAGTGATAAATTTCGCGGTTTCGGCAGGCACAGATGAATTCAAGCTAACTAAACGTAAATACTATGAAAAATTGTTAGTTTAGTGCGAAATTGTGGCGTCTGGAAAAGTCAGCTGCGCACATTTACAGATATTAATGTAATAATATATAGTTGACGTAATATTTTACGTATGTATGTATAACAAGTTTGTCGAGTCGTTACTCGCAGAAACGATTGGATCCGATATAAGCGATCACCTTCTGCATTCGGCTATAACATTTTTCAACCGAAAAAATTCACTTTTTGTAACTCTTAGACTTGGCTTTAGCCTCAAATAAAGAAAAAATTAGTATTGTAGAAAATTTTGATTTTTATTGATGAAAATAATTTTTAAACTAATTTCTTGCGCTCGGAGATCCCAAATAAGTTTTACAAATATTTTCGAAATTCCTCAATCAAAAATGAAAGATTTTTCACAACAAAACAGACAAAATTTCTGTTCTCAATGTGACATGAAAGAGTCTGAAGATCGGGGAAGCCGTGGTTGGGTGAATTTAGGGCCCTGAATCCAACAGGCGCTTGTATCACACATGTGCAAATAATGAGCATATCATTTACAGACGTTCTTTCACAAGACTGTTCCTGCGACGATCGTTTTGAAATTTCTTGCACGTGCTCAGGTGTAGTGACAATATAATTACTATTTCGTTTCTGGCTTCATTTTGTATTGACCATGATTGCCAAACGGTGGCAGTTTAAAGATTGAACCATCAATCTGTGTCCAAAAAACGTTGCATCTGAATTCAATGTATTTCAGAGTACAAACGTACTCCGACCAAGCAGAGGCTCTCTTCTGGATGGACACTGCTGGTAGCAAGCATTTTCCTTCAGAAGAAGAATTTACCGTCATGATTAGAGATTTGATAGCGAACAAACTGAATCTGACGATCACTACCCATCAACTTCAGCGTCTCAGCCGTCTGCGAAGGCATCACGTCGAGACAAATCCTACCCGACGTAATCTCGAAATGGAAAATGTCTGGCCTCTCCTTCAGGAGAACGAATACATCATGTCGATTCTTTACGAAGACAGGGACATTTTTCCACAGCTAATCGGAACCTGTGGGACGTTCTTCGCTGTTGAATACGTCAAACCCATTCAAACGCCTACCACCATTCTCGCACTCTCGGACTCGAAGCCAGAATGGGCCAAAAGGTCTGTGTTGCATTTCAATTAATGAATAGCTCATCGCTTTTTAATCACAATGACAACTGAGTGCCTTATATGTACATACATACATACATACATACATCATCGCGACAAACATATCATTCGAAAATGCTCAAATCATGATTCATCATCCTTAAAAAATTGTTCGAGTATTTTATAAGATTTGTGTGTGCGTGGGTGTTGTCTTGGGAAGGGAACCTTCTGCTACCAAAGTACCAACATACAGTTTCCTGAATTTTTTCAGAATTATTTGTTTTCGTACGTATCAAAATGCTAGTAGAAATTCATCTTTATTCCGCAGAATTCAAGTTTGAAACATGATTCCCTTTTATTCGTCGACGATATGCCAATAAGCTTTTTAAACTTCGGACACTTTTGATCCGGTTAGTTGCTGGGAGCTCCCACTTGGTCACTATTATCACTTTTAGTCATTTTTTAGTCAGAGTTGACTCTATCAACCATTTCGTATTCTTAGTTAACGAAATGATTTTCTCACTCTTTTCTACAAAATCGGTCTTATAGTTGTTGACTTTCGATTGAATTAACAGTATACATCTATTTGGACTCTGAATTGTGAGAAATTTGTGTCCTTTGAGGCTTATGTACCCCCTTAATGTCTGGCTCTGCACCGCTGGAAGTTTACTCACAGTGCCTATCAGACGATCAGAGTCTGTACGTATAACAAAATCGTGTCTCATATCACATTTTATGTCAGTTTTATGACGTTTTTATGTTCGTTTTATGATGCTTTAATGTCGTGGTTTCGCTTATCATGAATAAAGATGATCATAGACTTAAATTTTACAATGCAGGATCTGAAGAATGAAAATTGCATCTTATTGTGTTGTCGAAATAACGAACAAGGAACATCCGCAAAGAAGTATTTTTTCATAGAGACAGAGAGGCTTTGGCAACGTCCGTTCAATATGATTCGGTTACAAATTCTAAATTGTATAGTTGCAGTTCGATCGGATGTTTGATCGGACTTACCAACCAATTTCCCTTCAAAGTGATTAAACTGTACACCTTTCGTTCACGTTTTCACATTTCGGATTGTTTGGACTTTCCGTGTTCAGCCGAACACGTTTGGGCATCTTATGCTTGCATAAGCATCTTATGACTTTTAAAGAAAGCCTCGATGGCTACCTTTGCACATAGTCAACTCCTTGAGTCTTTCATTTTCTTCACGAATCTACCTACTTTCCAGTTATTGACGATTACGTTGCTGCATCAACAATACAGCGGCAGACAACATGTGGCCATAAATGTTATCTGCCATTCGGGTTATGTCATCAGCAATTATCGGATAAATTGACAAAAGATTGTTCAATGATAGTAATGGCTTGCGTGTACAATGATTCCGCGAACTGATTTCTAGAGGACCGTGACATTGCAGACTATAGTACGTCCAAACAGTGTTTCGTTAAAAATGAAACAGCCCGTATATTATTTCAGGCTGCAACTCTTAAGAAAGACTTCCCGAAACTTAACAGATTGTGCAGGATACCGTGAAGAGTAAACCGAACTATAAGTCACGTTTCACTCACTATACATTCACTAAACAATTACTCCCGCAATATTCTTGCCTTTTTTTTTTTGGCTAACTAGTCGTTTGTCAGGAAAAACAAGAAAATAATTGTATTTATCAGGTTACGGCTGGCTGTGATGATCCTCGATCTCCTCGAAGAGTTCGACTCGAATTTTGCTGAACCTTTCCATCTGTGTGACGTGAAGATCAATCACTTTGGACTTCCTCCAGGAGGGCAGAGATTGAAGTTCCTGGACCTGGATGCTGTCTTCCCAAGAACTGCTGTCGGCCGCCTCATAGCGGATGGACGATCCTGCGAGAGACACGAGGACTGTGACTTCTTCGACTGCAGGTCATTCTGCTCGGCTAATAAGAAGTGCGAGTCTCCAGTTGCTAATAACAATCTCCAGGTAAGACCATAAAAGAAGAAAGACGAATTTGAGCGCAACTTCATAATACGGTATAAAAATCGGTGTTGGTTCCATAAATTTGTTCATCCATTTGAAGAACAACAAAATAAAAGAACGCAGATCGAACATATTAGGATTTCGTTCAAGTTCAAGCCTTTTGAAAATTTTATTTATTTTTCGCTCCTTCAACATTCGCAATCAAAACTCTCGTACGTTTTTCGCAGATAATATGCGAGAAGATATTCCTCGGATGGACGTTGTCAGGAACGATAATAATCCCTGGCTTACTAATGTCCCAACACACAACTAGCACTTTGGCGGTAATGCTGAGACAATGTGCCAACCCAGCGGGTGATTCTACACATTTGCCCAGAGCCGCTGTGCCAGATAGTTTAAAATCGAGATTGTACAACATGCTGAGCGAGATGGAGCAGCAGTTTAATACCATGGAGACAACTCAGTGATTAAGTAGCCATAAAGTCAATTTTGATTCAAGACTTTAATTTATTTAGTGAGTGCACAGTCGCAGGGAGGTGGCGCACTAAGCGAGGGAACTTCATCCACATCTTACGGTCGAATCTTTGTTTTTCAAAAAACAATGCCGCCGTTTTTTAATTAAGCTGGCAGTGAATAGACAGCTAAAACTCTAATCCTCGGCTCCTGATTAGCCCTTTTGACATAAAACTGAGACTAAGGTCGCGAGGTGGACCGGTGGCCGCCACTAAAACTCGCATTACAAACCTGTTTATAACCGTTATTCAGCTTGTGGTTTTTGAACTCCACTTTGACAAAAAAATTACCTTATCATTTTTGGAACCGTAATTCGTTAGTCGTAGCTGCCGTCGTCGTCAGATTTAGAGGATGTTAGATTAAATCGACTTTACGACGGTCGTAAGATGACTTGCTTGCGGCTACATTTATTTTTTGCCCGTCAGGACAATCTTCATTTCGCGCACCTCCGTTAATCTGAAACTCTTTTATAGTCTAGGGCTTAGGAGCCAGCAGAATGTAGTACCATTCGATGCAGAAAGTAAAGCCACATTTCATTCGATATTTGAATATACCCCAATATGATGCAAATTTTCTATTCGAGAATCTCGGCTTGATTTATTACGTTTAACATGTTTGAAAAAATAATAATAAACGTGCTTTTCCTCGCGATCAGTAATTAATCTGGAACTAGCTGTTTTATAGCTGTAATTTTCACCTCTAAAAGAAGTGCTAAAATACCTCCGAAGAGTGATGCTTCAAATGTTCCGGGGATAAGTATATTTAATTACACCGTAGTTCCTACGTCCGCAATACACTTTAAATATGTATGTTAGTAATGAGCCAATGATATTATCTCGCCTTAAAGTTCGAGCTGTAAGACACCTACATAGAACCAAAGAATCTGAGAGCCATAAAAACTTGGACTTATTGTTACAGCCAGATATTACCAATGTTGTGGATGATGTGAATCATCAGACTACTAAAAATAGGGCACAATCAAAAGAGTATACAATGTTCAAAATTTAACGATTTTATGATGCTACAGGAAACTACCAAATATGTAAACGCGAATACTAATTGAACAGATCTTGGCAAAACTGAAGTGGAACTTACTGTAACAACTGAGTTCAAGCAATGGAAAATGTAGGTGATCTTGATTAATATTCAAATGACACCGAATGTTACATACCTACCCATACACACTGTTGAAAAATTTGCGTCAATTTCAACACAACAGTTTGTGTCACTTCAACACTTTTCTGAAATATGAAGTCGAATTTCAACTCTTTTTTGTGTTTTAATTGACCTAATATAATTATGTTGCTATACATATAAACGGAAATAAATTATGAATATTTCCAGTTAGAGTGAGACATCAGTCAAATGTAAAATCACGATGAATTTCTCTGATACGTTCATCTCTGTAGAAAAAAGACCAAAATCTTCGATCGAATTAACGTAACTATGTATAATATTTTGTATATATCTATATTGAATTTTGTGTGAATATTTTAACTTCGGAGTTTGTAATGGAAAATTTGAATCTATGGTAAAGTGAACATGAAAATTTCGATTTGAATTGATCAGAGAAATTTTTATGCCGTTTTTTCCTTATAAAATCAATGAGCAAAGTGAAAGAGTTTTTCAGAGAAATATTTCGACCAGGGTATTTCCCGATTACAGAAATATTCTGGTAGGATGACCAAGGGAGAAAGAATCTGTTGAATCAAATAAAAATATGAGTAATTTTAAACGCAATGCTTGAGATAATAAAAATTCTGGATCAACAAAGAAGCAAAGCAATCTCTCATCAGCCGAATCTCGTTTTACCTAAATGCACAATCTTCTTGTTTAGAAACATTGAGTAAATTCGATAGATATTTTTTTATTTCTGAATATTTATAACTACGATTTAGTACTCGTCACTCTCAGTCGACCACCAATCAATAAGCATTTAAATGCATTTAGTATAAATAAATATATACCAACTTTACGATTAGCCATAGATTTATGTGACGTTAATTATTACCAGAATTCGAATGGATTTCGAATGGAGTTGTTGTTCTGTAACGAATTCCTAATATTAAATTTTACAAACATTCCAATTATCGGGATTACTATATCGATCCTATAACTCACATTCTTACACATAGTCAGTAATCTTCTTGCAAAAACAAGAAAAAAAAAGAAAAACTTCACTCAGACAACCTCGGTTAAAGTAGGTACTTACCACAGGTTTGACAAGACACGTTTTGAACTTGATTTCATTTTCAAATTTGACACGTGTGAAAAAGAAAAAAAAAAAAAAAAAAAATGGGAATTTCTTGATTGATTGGATCTGAATAGAGTTTTAGTATTTTTATGTCATACAGATAGATTTTATTAACGAAAAAAAAAAAAAAATTCATTTTTAAACGCAATCCTAATTTCACTCGCCCCATATAGGTATACTTATAGTTCACATATTATTCATCGAATTCTATGCATTCGCAAAATTATTTTCAAGCACTCACAAAGTTATTACAATTCTACAATTATATACGAATGTATGTATGTATATGCATGTATGTAACAGTAGGGTGGTTGAAAAAAAAAACTCGATTTTGAGATAACTATAATAGCGCATCGATAGTGTGGTTTTTTCTTTTCCCAAAAAATAACAGAATAAAAGTATAATAGCCGTTCAACGACAATTTGATTATCTATGAGGCAGTAGTTGAAATAATCGCATAGGCTGGAGATGAACTATTTTTTTTTGTGTAAAAGACTATGAACGAGCAACCAGTTATCTCAATATTGGGTTTTTTACAAAAGCGGACAGTCGATACTGTGAGATGTATGATGTGTTAGGTGATGACTGTTACACTAGCGTATAAAACTAGCGATGAGAACCTTTGTTTTATTATTTTTAACTGCGTAACTGATACCTTATTATCTTTAAACATGGAGTGATATTAGGGAACAAAGACCGAGTAAACTCGTAGTTCGATTTTCCCACAGATAGGCATGCCATACCGTAATAGACATTTAAATATTGAATTGAACTAAATAATTATTTCAAATTTGGGTAAGCTCTGCAGTCTTTGATTTTCAATATTTTGAAAACCTTCAATCTCTACGTAGGTATACATAATGAGAAAATGTCATAATATTAAATTCATTTATAATACATTCTAGTCTCGACAAAAATTAATACTAATCGAAGATTAGATCATTCGAATAATGAATTTCATTGAGAAAAAATAATAATAAATATTTACGTGTATAAAACCAATGAAATGAAATTAAACTTCTTGTGAGTCGAAACAAAAATCAAATTCTATACCTATTAGGAATGGAACATGTATGAACGAAATCGTGCTAATCTTTGAATAATAACCGCCGTTCGAATATCAAAAATCAAAAGATATTTGGTGTACAAATTTTTTGATGAAAAAGAGTTCTGATATTCTGTTTCCAAACATTGATATACCAGATTATAAGGTAAATAATACTTTGGTCAATGAGCAGGATAATATACGAGGAGAGAAAATGAGTATCTAGTTAAAAACAAAAACAAAAAAATAGTCAAGTTTCTTGCACGTAAATTATCTACTAGCTCGTCAAAACGGAATTTAAATTTCATATTGATCAAAATTTCACCTCCAAAGATTAAGGATCATCGAAACAACACGAAACTCTAGATTACTTTGGAACATTTTTGAAATAATTTTATAAGAATAAAAGTCTCCGTAATTTACATAATTTTCTCAAAATTTCATGACAATTAACCTTCAAGTTGAATTATCATTGAAGCCTCAATTTTCTCACCAAGTAGCTAGGTAACATAAATACCTCAAGCTCTTTGACGTTGAATGATTCTATTATTCACATACTTTTAGTGAGTGTATACACCATAAAAATAATATTATCAAATCACTGGTGCACTTTGAAGAAATATTCTATTGACTTAGATTTGTCACAGTTAATTCTTTGTATTTTGATACACACATGGAAACTATTTAAAATTTTGTAGGCTTTATATTAAATTATGTCTAAAAATACTGACAATTAGCTGTGAAAAAACTGAGTCTATAGAATATTTCTTTGCAGTTGAGCAGTGATCTGAAGAAATAAAAATTATTTCCGAAGTGTGGTGTATCCGCATAATTCACAATCAGCTAAAGTCTATTAGTGGTGATAGAAAAATGTAATTTAATGTTAATCTTTCAACGCTAAGCATTGACTTTATCGTTCGCCATTATTTCCAGTCTTTTAACCACTTTGTTAATGTCTATGTCTTTGGACAATTTTAAGTAATTGATTTTTCGCACGTTGTGAACGCTTGACCAAGTCGGAAGCAGTTTACACAGCAGTTTGATATGCTCCTCCAATTCGTTGCTGGTTAGCTTTGCTCGATAAGAATTATCCAGCTTTTTAATAACGAATTCCATAGTCAGAACACCCTTCTTTTCGCCGACGAAAATATTCCGCAGTATTTTTGCCAGCTCTGGTAACCGAGAGTATTGAGTCGCCACTTTATCCGCAGTAGGAGTTCTCGTCATTGATTCAAAGGCTTTGGCAGCCTGCTTTGCACGAACCTGCAGAAAAAATTCAATCAATTCTTCAAACTTTGGAATTTCTTACAGAACAAAAAAGAAATAAAAAACTTCGTTCTCAGCTCTTTGGAAATGAGCTTTTCTGTGATTATTTTCTTTTCTGAACATTTTGCGACAAACATTGCATTCTCCCGCGAATCAACTTTTCTCGCACTTTGTGCAGGATTAGATGAAGATTATTATACCTACAACGTTTAGGTTCAACATACTGATTCAGTACACATTTCCACACTGTGAGAACTACGGATATTGAAATCGGTCAATAAACTTGTGTGATCCATGCAAAAATGAGATCGGATAACGTGATACTTAAGAAAAGGGGATTAAATCAGTGCCTGAGTAATCCTGTGCGAATCAATAAATTATGGGTTCCCCCATAAAATATGCAAAAGCTCACTAATCGAATTATTTTAATACATCGAAACGGCATTTTAGAGACAAATGATGAATGAAATGTAACATTCAAAGTCAAATGAATCCCGGACCTAATCAATCCATAAGCCATTCCCAAGTGTAAGTATAAAAATTTGATCCAAATCATTACAAAATTGTTTTACAGAATTACGTATGCCACCTCATTTATTGTTCTCTTTAAATAAAACAGTTTTTTCTGGGCTCCATTGTAATATTTTAGAAATTATTATTTCAACGTACCTTTTCGAGCAAAGCTTTTGGAATACCCTTGAAGACTGAACTCAGATGGCTACTATGGTTAGTAGTAGGAGTAGCCGGAGGTGTATCTACGATCGAAATCTCAACCTTTCTTAATCCTTGTTCAGCTATTTGAGTCGTTGCATCTGCCATAGAATTTGGAGACTTTGAATTGGACGTCATTTTTGCTTCCGCCAGTCTCTGTAGAGCCTTTTCCATTCTGGTGTTGCAGTTGAACAGAGTCTTAGCTTTTTCTGCAAAAAATTAAAACCCTTGAAATAATGGAATATAAAACCTGATGAAAATTTAACACAGATTAGATTTTTTCAAGTCTTCATCAACTATCGTGAACAATCAAAACTATTTAAAGCCTTTGAAAAATCTCTAAGATGTAATATTTAATAGAAAATAAAAATTGGTTTATCAACAGGCTCAACAAGCTTCAAACTTACTGATTCTTTCTAAAGTTTGATGTCTCTGCAGCGATAGTTTGAAGCCGTTTACTAGGGGCGGAATTTTTGCGGGCATTATATTGAATTTAGATTTTAAAATCTTGTAGATAATTTATAGATTAGTAGATAGATCGTTTAACCCGCTGATTAATTGAATAATTGAAAAAAAATTCAAAATTGGAACAAATTAGCAGCCAAAAACAACGTTCTGACTAATTTCCAAGCCGCATAATGAGTTTATATAAATTGCATTGAGTAAATATATCTGCTGATGCGTGACCTGAATTTTTATTTTTTATTTCAACTACGTATTGCAAAATCCAGGGCACACAACATTTGCTTAGTGAATTGTGCCACGCAATTTGTAAATTACCAATTTAATCGTGTCATTGCGTTTTTTGCTGACGATGGGAAATCAAGAACTAGAGGCAGACATGACACAGATAATCTGAATTGTTTCAAAGATAGTGAATTTCTTGTTCGAATCGTAAACTTCACAGGTCAATTATTATAATTATGAATATTGATCAAAGGAAACAGTAAAATGAAAAAAAAAATACCAACAAAAAAAAACCAAATGAAAAAAAAAATACTTTTGGGCTTCTTGTGGCTGGAATAAAGGGTGTCGTAAGGATAGAAAAGAATTAGAAATGGTGACACCGCAAACCCGATTAATAATTGATGGAATCATCGATACATGTTCAACATACCAAGCACATCTTTAGCAGTTGTGACCTTCTCAACATTGGGGGGTTGCGGCATTTCAGATTGCACAATATCAGGGCAGGTTTCTACGTCAAATTCCGGATGCCATCTAGTTATTTTCTCCTTCGGTATGATCATTGGAGAATCCAAACCCTGGAGGAACTTTTCATGGTGATCTTTGACTAGATCTGTAACGTATAAACGTAAATTTGAGTAAAGATCGGACACAGTAGATAAAGTCACAGTAGTTGAAGTCTGTTCAGTAGGTCCCACCTAGAAGTGTGTTGTAAAAGATTCTTCTTCGTTCCAGCAAGACCGTTGGACACATGCTCATCTCTGATGCAGATTTAAGTACATTGTCAGCATCTGGCGTGTTCCTTCCGTTCTTGGCCTGGACTACTGGCGTAATAACAAGTTCGTATTTGTCTTGTTTTGAGGATGAACCAAAGTTGTGGACTTTTTCTTGATTAAACATAAATGCATTTGGATAGACGGTTTTAATTTGGGCCAAATGTTCCAGGGTCAAATTGCGCCTAAGCATTTCTTGCACAGCTGGTTTTAGCTTCTTGAATGTTATCGTTTCCCTCCTATTGAACAGCAGCGAGACGACCTGAATACCAAAAGCTGTATTGTCTCTGCGACTAATAATAAGGATTTAAATGTTTTAAATTCAAACGATTTAAGCGTCAATACCGTGTCTACGCATCTGAACATCTCGGCTAAGAAGCGGTAGTTGTAGGGCAGCGTTAAAGCTGGTGTTCCGCTTTCGATCAATGACTGGTATCTCTGATAAGCAGCTAGTTTAGTTGGACTGGCTTTAACCGGGCTGGGAGAACTCTCCTTTGGCTCAAACAAGAGCCGCCGTTGAGGACTAGCGTTCTTTGGAAGATGGACATTCTTTGTCGGAGTTAGGAGATTTTTTCTCGGAGACATCATCGCTTTCTGCGGACTTTTGATGCAAGGGGCAAAAACAAAAAATATTTATATTCATTCTGGATGTGAAGATAGAAATAAAAAATATTAAGACAAAACGATTCTTTCGGATAAAAAAAATCAAACAAGGCACAGCATTTTTTCCATCTAATCTGGAACTTGAACATCGAGGTAATGAAATAAAGATACTATGCGGTTTCAAAGGATTTGGAAAACGTTGAAACATTTTAAAAAAAATAACTTTGTGTTTGAATTCTGTATTTTTTTATCTGATCATATTTCTGCCTCTCTATCAAGCAATTCTTGTATCAATTCGTTATTACAGGTGGCAATGTACACATATTATACCTGTGTATATTTACAGCGACGGCATTCTTGTTAAAAATAATACAGACTAAATTATAACAATGTGAATTTATGAATAAACAGTTCCGACGATAGCTGAGACAATAAACAGTAATTAAACGGTCTCAAGGATTTAATGAGACACAGGCTCACTTAACCACAGTTTTGAGTCCTTATGAAACTACTTAGGAAGACAAATCCGTTTGGCAATAGTAGCCCCACTTAAGAACATTCTCAATCTCGATCAATTTGCATTTTTGATATCTTTTTTTACTGATGATGAGCAAGAAAGATACAAAATGAATCGTTTGATGTGAGGTTTCACCTATCACTTTATCAGCAGAGATTAAATTGAAGACATACAAAATATGCAGTACATTCGAAGACGTTGACCTAATTCTTAAATCAATCATGAAAAAGGCTGTGAGAAGGGGTAATCTGAACAATAAGAGTAAGAATCTGCATTTGTGAGACTTTCATTCTGCACTTATCACTTCAATGCCTCAGTGGAAAAACATGATATCTAAGATTGTGGTTAAAAACCATATCTCAAATTCTGGTTGGAAAACAAGATATCTCAAATTTTGGTGGAAAAACATGCTATCTCCTATATCTTTATCATAGAAGATATCACGTTATTGTACCAGAATTTGAGATATCATGTTTTTCTACTACAATCTGAGGTTGATGGAGGATAATGGAAATAAAATTTAAAAAAAAATAACGGAATTTCGGCCCACCTCAACTCTTACATTCCAAAGCATAATATATACAGTAAAAATTTTCACAATTACTGAGCGGTACTTTCTCCTAATCAGATTGAATTTCTGTGAACTTTAACAAAGTAGAATCTGATCCAGCTACGGGGGGATGAAAATTTAACACAGAAGGCATAATATTAACATTTTGATACCCAATTGCAAAAACATGATATCTAAAGCTGAGAATTGTACATGAAAACTAGAACGCGATTGGTCAGAAGAATAGAATTTTATTTTAACCCTATGAAAATAGTATAAACAAAATGATTCTCACCTAACAGGAACCTCTACTTCAATTTTCTCAAACTTGCGAATCTGAGGTTTACCGGCTTCCTTTCTGGCCTCAATCGCATCCAGTTTAGCAGCGCATTTGTTGATTCTTGCCATAGAGGCCTTAAGTTCTGCGAGTCTGGCTGACCTAGTGATTTTGCCCTTGATTTCTCCGAGGCTGAGTTCCTGACGTGCCAAAGTATCCATAATGGAAGATTTCTTTGGAGTTAAAGACCCAGTGGCGAGCAGCTCTTCTTCTCTGGCTTCAACTTTGGTGTTGTCAACCTTCTGCAGCTGGGACATCGTCGACGATCCCTTTTTGGTCGGACTGAGAGCCCCCTTCTTTTCAAACGGAACATTATTCTGTCTTTGAGTGGGATGATCTCCGTCTTTATTCAGCTTGAAGAAGGTCTCGCGGATATCAGCCTGGCCCTCTTGTCCAATGGTTTTCTTGGTCCGAGTTCCACGTGCCCTGGAATTAGCTTTAGGAGTTTTTTGGGAGGCCGAAGACCGCGGCGAGTCGAACTGGATGTTTCTTACGACACGGTTAGGCCGCAGTGTGTTATTCCGCGATTCGTTAGCGTATGATTTGGAATCCGGAATCTGATTTGCGGCTTCATTTAAGCCCGTGAAAACTATCTTCGGGCTCAATTTTTGGTTAGAATCGTCCGGCTGACGGGTCGCCGCGTTTCTTGCCCCGTCTATAATACGCTCGATTTTATGACTCAGTATATTGCTTGCCTGGTCTTCATCTAAAACTAGAACTTTGTTTCGGGTCCTCGTGTCGTCGGCAGCTGTCCGTTTTCGGGTGTTAAAATACGCGTCCACAAACTGCTGCGACATTATTTTGTCTGTTTTTCAACTATCTTGGATACTCGGTCAGCTGTTAGCTTGTTTTCTGTTTCGAATTTTTGGCCTTTTCTCTACACACTCGGGGACTTTTAACCACGATTTTTCAACCGATTTTTACGTTTTCGACAATAAAAATTTCAACACAATTCACTACTAACGGCCGTTAGGTTACTCCATGGTTCTCTACAAAAGCGCGCGTCTTTATCCTGTTTTCGCGCGTAAACAACATCAGCAGCAGCAGCAGCGCAATATGGCGGTTGAAACGTACATTTTTAAATCTCGCTGTGCTCAACTGAACGCAGCCGGCAGGCCCGTTGATATTGAACGTTGTGATTGGGGGGGGGATCGGAAAAAGTGTTTATTTATTCGGTTAACTCGCTTCTCGTACATCGTACTGTTAAATCATATTTGGAAAGATCATTTGAAACCGACAGATAGATGGGTGCGTTTTATTTGCTCCGAAAATTGGAAGGAAAAAATGTGAAATTCAAGTCAGCTGCTTAGCTTCCTATGGAAATCCCAATCAGCTGATGACAAAATTCATCATTTTCTTTCACCCTAACTTTCGGGTAAATAAAACGCAATCATTGTAATGGATTATACCTATGAGACGGTCTGGAATAAGATATAGACTTGAAATTCATTCCTCTGAGGATGTAACTGTTACAAATTAAATTCGTTTATTTGTACAGGAAATCGTTGACAGGAAATGAAAACAAAATTTAATAATCAAAAAATTGTTTCAATTTTCTAGAAATTCAAATTTAGCGGGTCATCAAATGAATCCGAATTAATTTTCGAACTTTTTTCGACTGCTTCAAAGTTTCATTCGACTCGAAATTATAGGTCTTTGATTCGATCTATGTATACCTTATACCTTATACCATCAATCGCAAAAATAAAATGCATATCCCTGTATCATGATTACAAGAATTTTATGCGAACGACAAGGTCGACAGAAAAACAACGTAAATAATGAATTGAAAAATAAAAAATGGCCACCACCGAATCGCAGATGTTTTCACTTATAAATCTTTTTTACATTCTTGAGAAACGTAGAGAAATCTGCCTACGAAATGCTTGATAACATTATCATACAGATAAAAAAAAAGGCCAAAAATTAGATTCATGATAAAAGATATGTCCGTGTTCAGGCATGGGGATATCGGTACGTTATTTAGTTACGGCCCTGCCGCAAGAGAACCGGAAGCCGTTGTACTAGACGAACGGCGGTATAAAAGGAGAAAAGCTAAATAATTGGTTGAAAAAAGAACGAAATAGGAAGGAAATATTCCGTCTGCCGGACGAACCGTGATAGTGCGTGTGCGGGATTTCGCACAATTATAAACGCATCGTTATTCGTTACGAGTTTCTCACCTACGCACCTACTGTACGTGTAGTACATACATACAACCATAAATAGAAGATTACCATAGCGCGAAGTAGTGTCAATAATCGCAAATCGCGCAGGTGGCGCTTCCTAAAATAATAAGTAAAAACCCTAAACGGCGTGTCGTGCCAATAGACAAGAACAGTCGTGTCGGCCATACTCAAACAATTGCCGATCATCGAGATGCGAACGCGGTTGTGTAGCAGTCGGTGTGACGATGAAATGGTGCGATAAAAGGTGAAAATTTAGTGGCTTCAAACCCTTCCGTATTATCGTTTTGAATACCTCGAAGGCGAGTGTCAGACGCGGTCAAGGTCCGGTCCGGTCCGGTCCGGTTGGGTTCGGTTGCGAGTTAATTTTTTTACCCTGGTAAACCGATGAGCGCTAAAACCGACGTGAATAGGCGAGTCCTCGCTATTCAGGCTAAGAAAAAACGGCACAAGCCCGGTAAACGAAAGGGCAAAGGTTCGTCAGGGGACCTCGAACCCCCAGGGTCGAACGGACCTCAGGGTGGTTCAAAGACTGGATCATCAAACCCAGAAAACACCGGCTTACGGCCTTATTCCGGTGGAAATGGCAGCAGGTACGAAACCCTTATTTACCCTTTTTTTCGTCTTGTTCTAAACCCATGGCGAATATATGTGTGAATCCCTGGGTCCAGGCGAGCATAATTCCGCAAAGAAGACGAGTAAATGAAAGAAAAAATAAAAATAAAATAATGGAAAAAAAACAAGAGATTGACACCATTTTTTCCTATTTTTGTTTTATCATCGAACCGTTTTGTCACAAATTGTGTCATTCGACCTCGTCGCGTACCTGAGTGCAGGTTTAGCGATCGACATAATCAAACCGCATCAATGCAACAGTTTTAAGTCCTCTTAGGTGACACCGATAAATGGAATATTCAATATACATAAGTCAATTATAAATACAGATCAATGTCTTTAGGTTTGGATTGTTCTTAGGTGGGTTTAGTTTTTCCCGAGTATTTTATAGTCATTGTTCTAAACTTCTGTATGACACTCTTGTTTCTAATCTATTAAAAGTTAATAAAAACATCTTTTTATTTTATCCATTTGACAATAAATCATCTTCATGTCATAATATTTCACAACATTATCTCTAACACCAATGGATTGAAAAACCCTTAAAATCGTTTATAAATTTCTCAAAAATCATCAGAGATTATAGTTTAGATATGAAATCATTTATACGCAACGATTTTCAACAGCAACAGTTAAAAGTCCGCGTCAGCGAGGCCGATAAGGATTCAAACAGAGATCAATTTCTTTAACAAATTTTACTTGTTTTCTTGAAATTTTTTATAATTGATCGTCTGAATTTCCGAACCAAATGACTAGCTAGGCTTATTCGTGAAATAAGTTATGCATTTGTGAATAGAAGAATCCAGTTATTTTATTTTTCACGACAATTGCGGTGTCTTGAATCCTGCTAATAATTATAATGAAAATATCCTGTATTTTTAGCACAGGATCCAAAGTCAATTTTCTCTTTTCATTATGATTGAAAAAGCACAACGATGAGACGTTTTTTTTTTAGGTAAATAACATAATATTCTCACAAATATTTACTCAAACAGTTTCTACTAGATTCTATGCTTGAGGAAAATGACCTTAAGCTGAATACATTTTCACACCCTATGAAAAAAATCTATATGTTTTGAAAAAAGAATGACAGTATTTTGGACATTATTCATCCAAAAATACGTTATAGGAGTTATAAGATGTGGATACCTAGACCCATTACTCCTCTAGTATTAGATGTATTTCTTCTGGCATCTAGTTTGATTTTGCTAATTGGATACTTTCAGAAGTGAATGAATAGTGAATTTAATGATACAATATTAAAGTCCCATTCCTCAATCATCTTATTGTACAAACATTATTATCATTATTATTCTACATTCAGTGTTGTTTGGGTCATTATCATAATCTACTATCTGGTGTTCGTCAACCACAGTCACTGTTTCCGTTATACCATGGCAACGCTGAATGAGTCAAGATTTTGGTACTCATCCAGTTTTTATTCTCTTTAACATCCATTTCTCCTTACTTTCTCTTGTTGTATGAATATCATCATTCAGACGGATGAGAGAACAACAACCGTGATAGCTTGTATCATATTATTTACTTAATACATAACGATACATAATTTAACTCTTAAGAAACATTCATTACTTGCCAATAAACATATTGATCATTGTAAATGCTAGTTATTAATTGTTCAAATTTGTATAAAATATACAATTTTATATAAATGACAAGGATGAAAAAACTTCTGGTCTTGAATCTCATAAGTTTAAACAAATATCAATCTATTTTCTCAAAATTTTTTTCATAACAGTTAGTCTTACTTGTAACATTTTTCACGGGGTTGAAAATATTGCGCTAAGTTTTCACAGCTTTAGAAAGAATCTTTTTGATTTCATCAAGACTAGTAGACATATTGCATGAACACAATTATAAAAGAAGAATGTCGTATAAGTATTGATAAAATTTGTACGATATTGACGAGTAAATAGTTGCAATTGTCTAAAATTTTACATCACTTTCCTTTTCAAATTTATAAAAATGTTTTATGAGATTCGAATGTAATCTTCTCTGTAACAAGAGTAAATTCAATTTCTAAACACAATCCCTCCCTTCGAATCGATGAAAAAGCTCGCATAAAAGAAATATTACTTTACGTGTTGGACAATCCCTCGGAAAAATAGTTTAGATAATGAGAAATTATTGAACAAAATTGAATCGTTCTGAACTTTGTTTATTCAATTTTTGATCATTTTGGTTCTGCGTCTGCTTGACTAGAAAACAATTTAAACAATTTCGGAAATGAGATAGTTTGAATAAATATCCCCCCCCCCCCCCCTCAATATCTATCCAAGTTGGTCGAACGGTAATACAGGTTGGAGCCTTGTCACAGCTCGAGCAATGAGACGATCGAGGATGACGATGAGGTGTACAGTAGCGATGACGAGGAGCAGGAAGACAGCAGCGACTACTGCAAGGGAGGCTACCACCCGGTCAAGATTGGGGATTTATTTCTGAACCGTTATCACGTTACTCGCAAGCTTGGCTGGGGACATTTTTCAACCGTTTGGCTGTGCTGGGATCTTCAGGTGAATCACGTAACTCACAATCAAAGAGAAAAGAACTTACTATTAATCTAGTGGCTTTCCCGAATTGGAAGCAAAATTAAGTTTCATATCCGCAATCTGATTGTTCATTTCTTTGGTATCACCGGCATCACCATTTCTCATTTCAGTTGAAGATATCAGAAAACGTTAAAAGGCTAGAAACTTCAAAAACTAGTTGACCATCATTCTATGTTTGATCTTATCACTTTTACATTATGAAAAGATGTTAGGCGACGGTAACAGAATTTAATAAGCGCTGTTGAATTTTTAAGATTCATTAGATTTTGTGATTTATAATTAAAGTAAGGAGATGCAGCGATTCTTTCCACCAAGAGTGAGCCAAATGGCATAAAAAACGAGGTTGTGGACATTTTTTTTTTCTTCTGCAGGACAAGCGGTTTGTGGCTCTTAAGGTAGTAAAATCTGCATCACACTTCACGGAAACGGCTTTGGATGAGATAAAACTTCTAAAAGACGTCCGAGACACAGATGTGAACGATCCGAAACGGAACAAAACTGTTCAGTTGTTGAACGATTTTAAAATCAGCGGCATCAATGGTCTTCATGTTTGCATGGTGTTCGAAGTCCTCGGGCACAATCTCCTCAAACTAATCATCAAGTCTAACTACAGAGGCATTCCAAGGAACAATGTGAAGAGCATCATCAGACAGGTCCTTGAGGGCTTGGATTACCTTCACAACAAATGTAACAAACAAATGGGATTAATGTCTTTTAAAAATTAAAAATAAAAAAAAATAATAATTTTAATTGAGTAATAAAATTTCGTTTTACAGGTAAAATAATCCACACAGATATAAAGCCAGAGAACGTGTTGATTTGCGTCGATGAAACTTACATTAGAAAATTGGCGTCCGAAGCAACGGAGCTTCATTCTCTGGGTTTGAAGTTACCGGTATCGTTGATATCGACAGCCCCAAAGGAGTTCCAGGAGCCGACGACGAACATGAAAATGTCTAAGAACAAGAAAAAGAAGCTAAAAAAGAAGGCGAAGCGCCAGAACGAATTGTTGAAAAAGCAGATGGAACAGATCGAGGAGATCGAAGAGCAGAGCAAGCTGGTTGTTGATCCTGTTGAAAATGGGGAAGTAGAAACTGCCAGTCCTGATCAAGAATTGAACACTGAAAGTATCGAAGATAACACTGAAACCAAAGGCTCGCCAGACGTATCAGAAACACCCATTCAAATAACGCCGCGAATAAATGGCGTCGACGGATTAGCTGGGGGTGAAAAAGTTGAGAACCAATCTCCAGACGAGTACCAAAAGGTTGAAGATGTCACTCTGTGTGACGTGGAAAAAAGCTGCGGGGAAGGCCTGCTGCCACCTGATCCAGACGACACCGATGAGGGCAGCGAAGGTATTAGTTTTACATGTAATATTCAAGATTTAAGTTTAATGATTTGATCTCATTGATTAAGTTCACGATTGACAACAAGTCGAGGATAAAAAATTTTCTGCTTTTGCATGTAATTATATTCAATTGATTTGTATTATAGGTAACGTGTTGAACAACGCGCTTATATCTAATCCTCCTGAGACAAAGCAGCAGATCAAACGAGCGTCAGTAGCTCCGTTGGACCCGGCGATAGTTGAGTGTGAAGTGGAGGTGAAAATAGCTGACTTAGGAAATGCCTGTTGGGTCCATAAGAAATTCACAGAAGACATTCAAACACGCCAGTATAGATCTCTAGAAGTATTACTCGGAGCTGGATACGACACTTCGGCTGATATATGGTCAACGGCGTGTATGGCCTTTGAATTAGCCACCGGTGATTATTTGTTCGAACCTCACAGCGGTGACGATTACTGCAGGTGAGATTTGAGAAATAATTTTTCCAAGATGGTCCGTTTTTATTTGTTTATTTATTTTTTTATTTTGTTTTCTTATTTTTTGTTATTTTTTCAAACGAACATATTGCGATACGATATTTTTATTGTAGATTTAATTTATCTACTTTTATGAATGGTGTTTAGATTTTTAATCGTCAACTTTGCTGCAGACACATACTGGGTTTTGTCCGCGAGATTTTAGAACAGCGATGGAAACTGAGTTATAGTTGAAATTAAACTGAGAAATTTCGAAATGTTTGCAGCAAACGAGAAGCTCCAGGGTTTTTAGAGATTTTGGAGAACTTGGAAGATTAGCGATAGCCAGGGTTCAATAGGAACTTTGCTTACGCCTTGACATCAAATTCTTATACCTATGTTTGGGAATGAATTATGAACGAATGAAGACTTGTATCAATGAGGCTTTAAATTATGTTTTTCGGGAACAACGGGAATTACGTTACATACACGAGAAGAATATAAAAGAAAAAAACAGCTTGACTCCCCTTCTCTTAATCATCACGTTATCCGATCTCATTTTTGCATGGATCACACAAGTTTTTGTTGACCGATTTCAATAACCGTAGTTCCCACAGTGCGGAAATGTGTACGGGATTAGTATGTTGAACCTAAACGTTCTAGGTATAATAGTCTTCATCTAATCCTGTTCAAAGTGCGAGGAAAGTTGATGTTCAAAAAAGGAAACAATGACCGAAAAACTAATTGCAAAAAAATGTCAAGGTTTATCTAAACCCTTAAGATAATTTCGACTTTTATTTGATGTAAGATAGCTCGTATGTAATTAGGCACACAGGTCAAATCAGCTGAAACTGTGTAACCAGATGAGAATAATCAATAAGAAGCAGAATTAATTTACGTTTTTAAGTTTTCAAATTGTGGCTTACCAATAGAGACTAGATTTGCTATTAACAATTACATCTATCGCTGCATAAGTCTTCGACCAGCAATACAATATATTTTTCTTAATTTCAGAAAAAAAAAAAACAGTAGTTCCAAACAGTTTTTCAAGAAAAGTTCCAATATTGACGATAAATTTGATCAGTCCGTGGTAATGAAGTATGCAGCTTTAGCCATCTAGTGAAACGTTGCGATGTATTTCTAGAAATATCTTTAAGGGAAAAGTCGAAAGAGTTGGTAAAAATATCAAGAATTTCAGAGATATCTAAGTTTCTTGCGTACTTGATTGTATGATTCGAGCAACTCGAGAACTATTTATTATTACATTCCAAATCAATCATTTCGCGAAGCATGAAAGAAGTAGTGTCAAAAAATGGCAATTTTAGTTAAGCAAATAGAAAGCTGAAAGCTTCTGAAGAAAAATTACTTCCAAGAGCTAACTTAGTTCTCTTCTTTTTGAAGTAGACTGAAATACAATCATACTACTGGAATTTAAAGCTAACTTGTTGAATTTTTTTTTTGTTTGTTTTTGTTTTCAGAGACGAGGATCACCTAGCACACATAATAGAATTGCTCGGTGAGATTCCACGGCGTATTGCACTTTCGGGAAAACACTCTAGAATATTTTTCAACAAAAAAGGAGAATTGAGGCACATAACTGGCCTCAAGCCTTGGGGACTCTATGAAGTTTTGACAGAAAAATACGATTGGTTGCCGAGCGAAGCACGCGAGTTTGCCGAGTTCCTAACGCCTATGCTCGACTTTGATCCTAGCAAGCGGGCGACCGCAGCAGAGTCTCTGAAGCATCCGTGGTTAAACCAACTAAAATGATCGCGTTTTTTAATCGTTTTATCATAAAAAAAATAAAATAATAATTTTCAAATCCCACCCACCTGCCCTAAAATGAATGAAAATAATAGAAGAGAAAAGAATAGGAAAGAAAATTAAAGAAAAAAGAAAAGAAGAGGTCAACCCCTGAATCACAAACTGAGAGCGTAGTATCCGAACAGCACCGAATAGCATACTACCTATTTGGTAACTGTGATTAAATATTCTAGTTCAGGTTTATAAAACTGTGTGTAAGCCTGGCCACAGTTGCGATGTGGAAATAATACTTCTTTAGCCTGTGATTATCGTTTTTATATATTAATTTTCGGTGAATATTGAAAAATGGAATACCCATCTAATAATTGTCCGACGTTTAATGTTTGATGAAAAACTAAATAAATAAATAATTCAAGATGAAGAAAAGAAACAAAATAAATTCAAAAAAAAAAATTTCAATTTATCCGTGTACAACGTGTAATTTATAATTATTTAAATTATATATTTTTTAAAACTAACTAAATGGTTTTGTGTCTATTATTTACAAAATTTGACATTTTCATTTTATGGATTGGCGACTTTTTTTTTCTTCCTGTTTCTTTCTGAGAATCGGTTGAACAAAAATAGAGATTGAAGAAAAAAAAAAAAAAAAAAAAACCGACTTTCATCAAACTTTTGTAAAATGCTAATGTTAATTGATCTCGAAAGTCGATACTAGTTCACTACGTTTTTTTTTTTTTTTTTTATTTTATAATTCAAGCAACTGTGGGCGCTTATGCGCAGTTGATAAATAAAATGGAGCTACACCTCGTATGTATGTATGTATGTATTAATTGATGCAGGTTCCTTTTGTTGTTGTTTTTTTTTTTTTTTTCTTTCCCCCTCAATACTAACTATTCTTCCAACTGGAATCGTCATCAATTTCTATTTATGTGTTTTTTGTGAATAATGCTTTTCATCTAATGATGAATACTTAAATTAAAAAAATCCTTAGTAGTTGTATCTAATTTTTTACGTCTGCAGTTTTGTTGCGTTCACAGATTTTTTTTTAATTACATTATTTATCAGAGGGTTTCCCCGCCCCAGCCCAAGCCCAAGCTACCTCTACCCGGAGTTACTCTTCTTCTAATTCTCTCTCTCGAAAAATATAAGAAATGTTCTTTGAAAGGGTTATCCTACTAAACGGATGCACTGTCTTATATTCTGCCAAGTCGGCAATTTCCAAAGTTAAGTAAGATCAGTTTGATCGCCAATCAGACAGCCAACTGAGATCCAAGACAAATTCTGCAATTATATAGAATTGAAAGTTGAGCATTTTTAGTCATCAAGGCGATAGAAATAGCCCAAGTTTCTTCCTTTTCAAAATTATACATGGATATCTTATTCAACAAATCAGTCTTTGAAAAAAAATAACTAGAAATGCCTTTTTTGAGATTCAAATCAAGTTCACTTTGAGTCGTACCTGGCCGTAACTCTCACAATTTTTTTTTCTTTGAGATTCCGATCAAAAATTTATTTTCTGTCAGTAATCGCTCAATGGAGCGAAATCAGTGTTAGCCATGACGGATTTTGATGAAATTTATACAGTAAATTCTTACTAAAAAGACAAAAAATTTGATCCTATATTGACGATGGATACGCATTTAGACAAAGAATTGCAAGTGAAGAAGTTGAAAAAAAATTGAAAATAAAAATAAATAAAGAAATTGATTCACTCTACCATACAGGGGTTTCGTAAATAATTTAAATGATGAGATTTTGAATGGGTACTTTTCTCAATGTTATACTTCACTATTCTCTGCAATGTTAGCGTGAAAATTATTCATGAAACCCCTGTATGGTAGAATATGTAGAATTTTTTTTATTTTCCTTCCAATTCATTTGCTAACTAATTTCTTCGAGAGTAAATACGTGCCCATTTTCGGTATATGCTCAAAATTTTTGCCCTACAAAGAATTTACCATGTAAATTTCATTGAAATCGATTATAGCTAACATTGATTTTGCCTGATTGGGCAATTACTAGAAGAAGAAAAAAACTAATTTAAAACAGATCTAAAACATAGCCAATCTCATTTTCTCGCAGCCCACTACAACATATTAACAGGAGAAAAAAAATTGAAAACTGTGAGGGACGCGGCCAGGTCGAATTATGATCATAAGCGCTAAACTCTCTCTTTTCAATCTTCGTAAGTAGAAAAGAGATAGAAGAACTGAGAGTGCTCGGAGATATACATATACAGGGTGTCGCGAGATTCGCGCACTCGCTGCATACCAGCGGATTCCTTGCGAAAAATTGAGAGGAAAGTTACCTATGCAAAAAAGTCCGCGAGTACTTAGTTTTTTTGTAAAATGAACCTATTAACGAATCAATCAGCGTTTGGCTTCAGAAATGAACGGCTAAAATCCGCATCGCCGTCCGCGCCACTATTGATAATAAGACAATAATGTGTTGAGTTCCCCGCTCGGCCCGTCTTGTTTGTAATAGTGGGGCGGACCGCGATGCGGATTTTAGCCCGTCTTTATTAAAGCTAAGCGCTGATTGGTTGTTAATAAGTTCATTTTACAAGAAAACTAAGTCCTCGCGGACTTTTTTGCATAGGTCACTTTCGTCCTCATTTTTCGCAGAGAATCCGCTGATATGTAGCGAGTGCGCGAATTTCGCGACACCCTGTATGTATGTCCTTTGTGTCAATAATTGACGATGAGATTGGTATAGCTTGATTTTTGGAGTGAGCCCTGTCGGCAGAGAATGATCCTAATACATCCCAAGTCTCGTTGAAAACTTCTCATTTATTATTATGGTTATTATTGTTGTTGTTATTATTATTAGTATTGATAATATACTCACAAGCATGTAGCTGTGTTCGACGAATTCGAATTTTTGATAAAAACAAAAGAATTTAAATAAAAAAATAACGCGCATTTATAACGTATTGTTGTGGATTTTTCTAATTGATAAAAAAAAAAAAAAAATTAGTGAAGGAAGTAAGTTCGTGAAGCTGGTTTGTTTTATGATCACGAATTAAAAACTATTTATTCAAAACAAAAAAATTAAGATCATCGAAAAAATCGTTTTTTTTTTTTCGTTTCGATTTTTCATTTTGAATGGAGTTCAGCACGTTTTTCAATCAAGCTACTTCCAACATATTCTCCATTCCACAAAAATTTCACATTATTCGAGATTGTCCAAATGTTTGCTCACGAAAAGCGTTGCGACGAAAATGCGTGACGCATGCGCGTTATTTTTCATTGAAATGTCGAGTCCGTCGAACACCACTTGTAACGTTGAAGATTCTTGTAGAAACGGGCGCTACGGGCTTAATGTTGTTGATAGGTGAAGCAGACCCTCAATGTCTTGACTCTCGAGATTTACCCCGCACAAACTGAAAATAGAGCGAAAAATATTTCGCTCGAAATTATACTGTCGTAAAATTATTGTCAATCTTCGATCGAAAATATAACAAGAAAAGAAAACTAGTCGGCTGACAAAATATTACAAATTACTCGTGGATCGCATATCTATCAAAATTAGAGGAACTAGCCGTGTGATTTTTCGACGATTGCTTACCCATTTATCGTACATATTTGTTTTTTATTTTTCCTATCATTGATCCATTGATCCAGTTTCATTGGATTAAACCCGGACAAAACAAAAAAGCACCGTATTTTTCTCATCCCACTTTGGATCAGGTTTTTTTTCTTCTCTATCCTCTATATGCTTCCAACGTTAGGCAGGCTGTATTTAAGAGTATTGAGCAATCATGTGGCTATCGCGAAGTGGTAGAGTTCGTGTGATTTACAATTTCTGTTATATTCACCGCAATCGAAAATTATACGATTTGAATGAAAAAAATTATCGAAAATATCGATTACAGTCAAAAAAGTTCAGAATATATAATTCCGGGTCACTTTTTTTTTTCCTTGTAAAGCTTTTATTATCAGCAACTACGATATCGGAGTTAAAAGAAGAAGTCTTATATTTATTTCTTTTTTTTTATATTTTGGAACATTTTTCATCTAGTTATCTTTTTTCATTTCCTCCAATCGTCGAGGAGATAATACACAATCTTTATAAAAATTATCGAAATTTCTGGTAGATTCTATAATATAAAATATCATATTGTATACATACGTATATTACAGAGCAAAGCTTACGACGATAAGTTTTGGTATAACGGAAGAAAACAGAAATAATATGAGAAAAAAATAGGAAAAAAAAACCGTGAACGACAGCCACTGATACGGTGTTTTGGAACGCAATGTGTAAATAATTATCTGAGTAACAATAATAATAATAATAATAATAATAATAATAATAATAATAATAATAATAATATTAATAGTAATAGTAATAATCGTAATATGTAATAGTAATAGTAATGATAATAGTTTTTGAACGATTTATGCAGTATCCTTGAGATTGTGTGCTGTCGGACTTTTAGTTCGTGTACTGACTGATTTCAGCTCTCTGCGCCGATAAGTTGTCATTTTTGTTGGTTTCCATTATTACAAATGGTTACAAGATAAAAAAAGGGGAAAGCTGCGAGGTTTTATTTTCATTGAGAATTAGTATCAAACGTGTACCAAAAAATTGATAAGTTTTTCTACAAAACAAACAGGCAACTTCGAGTGTTGTACCATTTTTCCTACCGCGCCTTGGTATTATTTTTTTCTTGCTAGAATTACTCTGAATAAAAATGACTGGTATACTATACTTTCACCCAATTGCGCAGCCGGTTCATCAATTACACTCAGTAACTGTGTGCTTTTTTTTTTATTGTAAACCATATTTTGAATTTGTTTGTTTGTTTTTTTTTTTTTTGTGAGATGCGAATATTTGCAACTGTTAACAAACTATAGGTACATACATACATACATACGTATGTTGCATGTATACTTTTGAACTTGGATAATCGGAGCCAAGTTCAGGAAAAGAATAACGATTACGTATTTAAAAAATGTTGAGGTGCTTCTACATCAAGTAGATTTGCATCTACGTTATCTTGCGCGTCTCAATGTACATTTAGGAGACCATTACTTCTGATTAACTAATGTATGTACATACATAATATAGTTAGATTTATGAGCTTCTATAATAATTGGTACGATATATATTAACTATAATATTCGCTTTGGAATATAGCAAGAAAGACAATATTTAAAAGCTAGCTAGAGTATATTGTTAGAAACAGTGAGAGATATACGAATACATGTATGTGTATATGGCGTGTAAAATTTTTGGAAAACTCTGTATGAATAATTGCGTACGCATTTGATAACTTGGTGTGGAAGCAACTTCAAACATATTCGGCTTTGACATGACAACAAAAGGGACACGGTTAATGTGGATTTTGTTAAATCAATTTATGTACTTCCATTTCTTCAGTATATCTCTGCAATAGCAGTCTGATTCTTCAGCTGGACATTTGCATCGAGCTATGCCTAACCTGCCGTCTCTTATACGTTCAATAATCACCGATATTACTTTTACACCACTCATATCCATTTAAAGATTGTATTTTACTTATCGTTAGTTATAATCAAGAGTAACCCGATCGATTTGAATTTGTACAGATATAATACTAATAAAGTTAGTGAATGGCGATATTATTTTTTAGAGACAAGAGTCACTATTATCTGTGCGATCGAGCGAAATTCTGGGCAAAACAGGCTGGAAGCAGCTGTTTTGCCCGACGTTTTTGTATTTTCGCTTTTTATTTCTTCTGTTGTTTTTTCTTCTTCGTCTATTTCGATACTTTCGTCAATTTTACTTGAAAACAGTGAACAAAAAGTGAACATTTTTTGTCCAGTAAATATACATATTACATTCTGATATCTTACGGGAGTTCGTACATAACAATTTTTTGTTAAAATCTATTATCCAATATAAAACTATATTGAAAAAACTATCTAGAAAAAATAACTTTATTCTTTCTAGATATGAATAATGGGAAGAAACTCGTGTCAGGGTGATAATGTGCATTGGAAATATGAAAAACAAATGTTATGAAATTCTTCTGAAGGCAGCGATTCGATCTTTTCTTTCGCTAACGTATATGAAATAAAAATTTAGAGCCCTTAGAAAAAATTTTTGTGATAATTTTCCATAAAATTTCCTGAGTCATGTCTAACTTTTATTATAACGTGAAACTGATATAACGTAAAAGTTTATGAGAGTAGAAGTGAATGCGGATTCCGAAAAATCTGAAAAGCTTGGAGATTTTTAATTTTGATGGTCACCCCGCTACACCAGTAAAATATGATTTAGAGATTGTTAAAAATTGTTCATTGGTTGTTATAAATTCTCTGACATTCTTGCGTTTCTGTTGTGATATATGATGTATACATATTTCCTTCGCGTCACAGATTTTAGTGATTTCGATTGTCTTTTTGTGTAGTCCGCACATAAATATAATAATAACAATATAAAATAATAATAAATTATACATAAACATAGTAACTAGGTTTGCTCGCTGCGTAGAGCTAGGATAGCTAGGAAAAATAACGGTAATATGTATAGTTTGATGTCCGAATACCCGGAAATGCTCGACGGATAGTATAATAAATATGTGCGAAACGTGTAATAATTTGAATGCGTCCTTCGCGACGAGGATGATGATGATGAATAACTTCCGTGTACGTACTTAGAATACGTCATAGCATTTAGAAATGCTACGAAAAATGAGGTGAATTGTAGAGGGACCCAATTTGAATTGGCTGTAGCTTGGCGCCAAATTGGTTAGTGTTTTGTACTTACTCTTACACTGGCTCGTATGTTTTTGTCCTTAGTTTTTACCCATTTGTTTGTCTTCTTTAGGATAGGATTAAGGTACTAGCTGCGTGAATATAGGACTAAAGTGGTCTCGCGTCGATCGCACGATGCGGAATTGTGACGTCAGAAGCGAGAAAATATAATTAAAGTTAATGGTTGATGATTTTTTGAAAATAGTAGACAGACAGTTTCTATCTAGGTAGATAGAACACTGGCGGAAGTCGAGTTAGGGCAATATACACATTAGAAGTTCAGGTTGAAGCTTGGTACAACAATAACGGAAACGACGGTGAATGGCACACCCCGAGAATTCGACTCATGTTATTTTTTGACTATCGGTTGTGTCGGTAGCTCTTGCTACATTTCTAGTATCTGCGTGGTCAAAAAACTTCAAAATTCTATTTTGGAGCTATTACAGGGCCGTGAAATGCGAATCAAGGTGATTCGATACTCGTTCTTGATTAACCACGTTATCGAAATTCCAGTTTTTCTACTGGTTGAACAACTGGATGAGAGAATAACTCGTCACTCATGCTGTCGAACATTCATTACATCTACAAGCACAATACAATGTGATATAAAACATATTGTATGCTACAGTTGATTTCTTTTTCTCATTTTCTGAAATTCTACGTGTGATGAATGTTCGATAGCGTCTATGACGTTTATTATTCCACGTTTCAACCAGTAGAAACAATGTAATGTTGATGAACTGGATCGACTGGAAGTGAGTATCGCATTGCCTAAAGTTTTCCCGCGTGTGACGTCACGAGATACCGTAGATATGTGTAACAATTTGTGCAGTCGACAATTCACCACCGCGTGTGATTACAATCGAAGTTTACATTTTTTTTCATAATTAGTGTATTGATTGACGCGGAGGCGGGAAGCATAACGGTCTCATTTTATTGTCTTCATGTCAAACACAGTAAAGTGAGTTTGAAAAATAATGTTTCAACGTATTATCAAATTACAGACAAAAAATTTTTGCAGTTCAACGCGTAGTCCTGCGTTTCTGCAGGATTGCAATCATAAATAAATATTAATCGATTACTCTGTGTCGTTCGTAGCTCCTCGATTTGAAGTTTTGAGTAATCTACTGTTCTCATAATTGCTTCCCGTGGGATAAAGATACGAAAAGTACAATTAAAATGTAAGACGATGAAGGCTAAATAAACTATGTAAAGAAAGTTATCGACGTAAGCTAAGTTTACTTACCAAACTGTCGCTGGCGATGGTGATGAAGAAAAAAAAAAACAAAATTAAGATAATTTGAAACCTTCTTTGAAATACCTATACTTAATTCTTTGTATCACATATAATTCATAATATACGCACCAATTCGTTCGAAGATACAGGAGAAAAAATAATAACATTTATATTTTATTGGCATTGAAGATATATTTAACGTACACCTCTATTCCGAGGCTTAAATAAGAAACGAAAACTAAATAAAGAAAAATTATCACCTGAAATTAAAAAGCCGTTGCAAGACCAGAAAATATGAACTATTTCTTTGCCTGTACGCTTCCTCATTAATATACTTATAATATCTGTAAGCATAACAGTGAATATTACTTGCTCACATCTTCGAGTTCACATGATGTGGCGTTTTACTGAGTTCATAATATTTTTGCAGAACTTTGTAACGCGGTCCGATAACCGTTACATATATGACATTCATATTATCATATGCCATGTATTGTATTAAGGTAGCAGTGGCGTCAGTTTCACAGGTATAAAATACTGACGTGACGTAATTATGACGTGAAAAACGAGGAATTTTTCGTGGTTACTTTCACGTATTTGTGATTGTTCGTAAATCGACAATACGAACTTGTTCAGCGGACTTAAAAATGGCGGGGGAACTCGAGTCACACTAATATCTTCATTTGAAACTCAGATTATATCCGTTAAAACAGATACGCCGCAATGGAGGACGTCCCGCGGTCCACCTCCCGACTCTGAACTATGATATCTTTTAATCGGTGCAACAGTTGTTGAAAACTTGACTATTGACTATTTTTTGAGTGCTGGCACGATTAAAAGACATATTCCTCATCTATTTTGGCAAAATAACACGGTCGTTCTACGCAAATGAATTTTCCTTGTTCCCGCGATCATGACGTCATCTTTAAAATAGATGCCACTGCATCCTTAAACGTTGGGATAGTTCGCACGAAAGGCGAGTGTAAGAGTAGGTATAACTGAAGCACAATGATCCATTGGGAACACAGCCTTAGTCGTATAGTTATTAGATCTGTATACTCTGCATGCTTAGCTGATGCCTGTCAGTGTATACTGTAATAATAAATCATAAATTAAAGTATGAATAAATTGAATAGCACCATAGTATGTGAGTTCATGATCTTGTTATATAAACTAGCCGAAATTATGAATCTCGCATCGATATATGTGTACGATGAAATTGACTAGGGCATGAAATGATCAAAATATTAATGAATTTTGAAATGTTAACCCAATGAGGAGAAAAAAAAGATCAATATTTTTTCAATAACAACGTACGTTTATGGATGATTTACGCGTCAGTTTTTTATTCATGGTCCAATTCTAAGTAAACACTATGGCAGTAACCAACCATCTATTTATATCATCGCAAAACCTATTTTTGAATTATATGTATACTTGTAATATATCTGGCACTCTCGTCAATGTTCACATTATTATCATTATTATAATTATTATTATTATTATTATTATTATTATTATTATGATCATTATCATTATAATTATTATAAAATGATTTGGCTTGTAAAGTTGAAAATTTCTTCGAGCACGAGTATTACAATTTCTTCACATTTTATATGATAAATTAACTTCATTGCTATACCCATACATATGCATAATACTGTTCATTGAATGAAATCTAAGCTTTTTTCACAATTTATATGATGCAATTTGAATTAAGCGCCGTACTTTTCAACTGGTTTTATTTATTTTTCTTGTCATCGATTTATTCGCGGATATCTGCGTAAATTGGATCCAATTTTCAGACGTATGTATGTATATTTAACTCGTTTATCAACCTAATCTGTATTTGATCTTCACTGACTTTGATTTTTGCTCTAATGGTTCTATGGAAAATACAGAGAATAATTAGTTGGATGTATTGAACGAGGTAATGGATCGGTGCCACACGGAATCACGGTGTTCAGATGCTGTCTCAGTACATGCCTTGCCAAAAGGAAAAAATAAATATTAATTAAAAAATAATCATAAGCTGTAACTTCTTGTATACCCGCCAGAACGCAATGAATAACTTCACAGCATCTGAATCAAGAATTGGATTATTTCATTTTGTTATTCTTACCTATCTTTTATTTGAAAATTGGAACTTATTATAATATATGGCCCCCCCAACTTAGAGATTAGTAAAATTATAATATAACTATTCATTGAAAATGTTTGTATTTAATTAGTACGACGAGTACGACAAGTACACTTGTGTGAAATTTACAAGAAATAAACCAGTTGAGTGAATAGACGAAATTCACATACGTACATATTAGTTATTTATCATACTATGTCTTATTCCACCGATTCATGCGAATATTCACAAAAAAAAAAAAAAAAATAGAAGACTGGAAAATACTATTACCTACATACAATCGCGTCGCAAGAAACGATGAATTCCACCGAATTAATTCTGTGACAATTAATCAACTTTGATGATATTATCAAAGAAAAAAATATCCTAGTCCTTTGAAACTTTGAAAGTCACCTTTCAAGGTTTGTATGGTCACTCCTATAACTATAGATAGAACAAAGTGAAGAAGAACGAAAATAAATATTACTATGAGGCCTGCATAACAGTTTTTTTTTTTTTTTTGTGAATTCATTCATTCCAATTGATGAGTAAAAAAAAAAGATATCTACTGTATTTCAACCGGACGCTACGATGCTTGTCGGTCTATCAAAGAGTGTTCGCGAGATACAACGTTCAGTGTGGATGTGTCGAAAAAGTTGACATGCACAAACGTACGTGCGTGCAAATCGTACATCTGCGCAAATATGCTCAAGTGTGTACCCAGCTTAAGGAGGTATATAGGAATTTGAAAATAAATAAATAACGATTTTTTATACTGTATTGTAGCCCCGTCCGTTACCTACATTTTAAACCGTTAAATATTGCGAAATTCCGCAAATTACTAAAGATAAAGCGAAAAATGTTCATGAATGCATAATGCGCGCATATCCGTACTCGGAACTATACGTTTTAACGCACGGCGGGCATGATTACTTACGAACCAAGGTACTGAAGGGGCCGAAATTTTTACAAGTCCTTCAAAATTCCCTTCGGCTTCCCCATCATGTGAAGCACGGCCAATATGATTAAAATTCTGTAACGGATTCAATAGACCAAAAGGAACCGTTGTATGGAAAAAAACATTTTTTTTGTTGCGATTTTTCACAAAAAAACGGTCCTTTTTGGTTTATTGAATCCGTTACAGAATTTTAAACGTATTGGCCGTGCTTAACATGATGGGGAAGGGTATTTTAAAGGTCCTGTAAAAATTTCAGCCGTTTCGGTATCTTGGTTCGTAAGTAATTATGCCCGCCGTGCGTCCGAAAAAGGGGTGGGGCAGACACATTTCGATTATTATCCGGGCCCAGGCGTCGAAGACGCAATAATAAAATGCAGAGCGTCCGAAAATATGTTCGTTTCATGCGAAAATAGAGCTGTAATACCGTTTTTAGATTTTTCAAATGTCAATTTCCTCGGCGGCCATTATTATGTAGCTGTCCGCCGAGTTGAGGGTAAGTAACGCCACGAATTTAGTGTACTATCCTTGCGTCGCGGCGTCGGAGCATTATATTCGTGGCGCCACTTACCGCCCGGGCCAGCGAAACTCGGCAGACAGCTGCATAATAATGGCCGCCGAGGAAATTGACATTTGAAAAATCTAAAAACAGTATTGGAGCCCTAGTTTCGCATGAAACAAACATATTTTCGGACGTATGTGTTCGGAATTGAAATAAAATCGCCGCTCTGCATTTTATTTTTGCGTCTTCGACGCCTGGACCCAGATAATAATCGAAATGTGTCTCCCCCACCCCTTTTTCGGCAAAAAGGAGTTGGGCAACTAGGGATAGGCCTTAAGTACGGGCATGCGCGCTCTATGTATTCATGAACATTCCTCGCGCTATCTTTCGTAATTTTCGGAATTTGACGACGTTTAACCGCTTAAAATGTAGGTAACGAACAGGGCTATTGATAATATAGTATAAGAAAATCATTTTTTTGTTTCATTTTCAAACTCCTATACCCCCTTAATGGTAAAATTAACTTTTATCATTTCATGATGACAAGGTGAACTTGTAGAAGAAAAAAATTTTCCCACAAAACTATTGTATCTTTTTTTGTAGCTTACGAATCTCTACTAAAAAGTAGGGGTTCCCATTCAAAAAACAAAAGTCACCCCATAAAAATCCCATAAGACCCCACAGAAATTCAAAACCCATCATCATCAAATGTCCTCCTCCAAATTCCATAACTTTTGTATGAAACATTTTCTTGGAAATCACTTCATCTTCAAGATATTCAGTACACACCTACTGAGTTTTTACCTTTTACGTGCCTCTATCATTAATGTAATCTTTAACCGGGGTTTATTTGATTTTCATATTGTATGACTACAAGAAATCCGCAGTTTCAATGCAGTCTGTTTCTTGTTCAATTTTGGCGCAAAACTACCGTGTTCGCTGAGTATTCACTACGCGTTGATACGGTCGTCATACTTTAGTTAAATGTACCCATACCAAGTTTTTACGTCATAACGTCTCATCTGAGTATATCAAAAGTCGCCGGGGAATGTACACGAATATCGTGGTCGAGGTAATACATTCAATGTGAATTTTATACCGAAAAATATCGTCGAATTCCTATATTGGATTGCAAGGATTCGAAATTCGACGCTAATCGATTTACGATAGTTAAAAGAGTGTAGCTCCTATAAAAGTTCATTTGTGTCACGACGGATGAAATTTGTCAGGCGTTTATCACAGATGGCGCCACGTTGACTATTTCATGTGGAAAGGTTGCAAAGTGGATAGCCTTCGGCCAGGTCAGGTCGGTTATAGTGTATCCCGATTTGCTCTTCTTTTTTAGACTATAACTTCAATTTTGAAGAGTGAATATCACTGTAACCGTACTTTTAGCACTATTCTAGAGTTTATTGAACCCCAGTAACAGCTTGACTTGTAGAAGTTTAGCAAATCGTAGAAACGTTACTAGACGAAGTCCTTCGATTCTGACATCACCGGGCCGTATTTCTATGTGCGTGAATTTGACACACTATCTTTTCTATTGTCTCGCTCGGAACTGAGAGAGCCAACCGGTGTAAAAGTAAGTATACAAAAATATTATCAGTTTGTCACCAAATTATATGGGGTGATTTGACAAATATTTTCGAAATCTGAAAAGAAACCGTATTTTGTTTCTAAATTCATAATTCACGCAGAAAAATTAACTGTTTTAAGATATATTATTTTAGTGATAAAAAAAAAGAAGAAAATGGTCAATAATCGATATAAGCGTTAGAAAAGTTTCTGATTCTCTATTCTATTCTCGTCTCATCTCTATTCTATGGCCATTATTTAGCAGTCGCCTCTAATTAAAGGTCACTTAATTGTAGCCGTAAGGTTTAACACAGAGTTAAAATCTACTTTAAAGGCGGCTTTGTTTATCTCTGTGTTAAATCTTACGGCGAAAGGTGACCTTCAATCAGAGGCGACTGCTGAATATTCGCCTATGTGTTACGATACTGCATAGGTCATAAACGTCAGCCGATATATACCGTGACGTATAGATAGCGGTTTAGTTTCACCGTGACGAGGCTTGATAATTTAAATTTTTTCGATTAACGTTTTCACGGGAGTAATATTGTACATCAATTATTACTTACTTATAAATTCAAATTAACCGTATAGTACCGGGTTTAACAAATATTTGGTCGTACTTCATCGGGTCATTGTCCAGCTCGACATCGGTGAAGATCTATCAAAACTTGTAGCCGCAAAATTGACCTTGACCTTCAAAATCAAGGTCAAAATTTTATATTCTCTTGAAAAATTTTACTGATTCGAAGGATAAAAAGTCTCAAAGGAATCATGGGTCGAAATCGATTCCTTCCCATCGAAAAGGACCTCGGAAGATTAAAAAAAAATCGATGTCATTACAACAACGAAACAGTCCAGTCGGCTGTTAAGAATTGTCTGAAAATTTTTTTTTTTTTTTTTTGGACTGGATGCATACTCATCGGATTATCTAGTTACTAATATGCTACAGGAAGTTACAGGCAGGATGACAAATTATAGGTGATAGGTGAGGAAGGTAAGGCCTGGAATTTTTTTGTTTTTCAAATACTGTTTTCTTTGACGAGTTGAGCACGTAAATGCCTATAAATAAAAACGATTGACGTTCGAGATTTTTATTATAACTGAAACGTTAGAATTCCTTGTGAAAAGAAGCTATTCATGGCGACTGATAAGTGTGGTTGCTCAAGGGCCCTAGACAGATCGTAGCAGTCCAACGGAGCTCTCGATGTTTATAATATTAGGGTGGTCCCGCTTTTGGATATTTTTGCCATTTAATATGGCTTCCCCCGAGGATCCTCCAAATATATGAAAAAAAATGCCTGTGAAGTTTTAGCCCTTAATATCAATATTGACACGTGCGTGAAAGTGACCACACATGGAAATATTTTCACCCGACTGGTTACTGTCTGGCACATGACTCAGGCCAGGTGCTAGCGAAAAATTAAGTCAGTACCTTAATAGTTCGTGTGCGCACATGAATCAGTCGTGTGCTAGAACAGTACTCAGTGTAGTGCTGCACACGTGTGCGCACTACAGTACTGGCTCATGTGCATACTCGAACCATTACTGTCCCGCACCGTTCTCATTATACTTCCAAGCATATGACTGAGTCTTGTACAGGGTGTAAAAATGAAAAAATCTTGTGTATAATTATGTGTCACCGCTTCACCGAGTGATTCGCCAGCTTGAGATTGGTGAAGTGTGAAGTCTTTTTTGATGGGAAGGAATCGATCTAGACCTATGGTTCTTTGGGGACTTTTTATCCTCTGAATTAGTAGGATTTTTTAAGACGATAGGAATTTTGACCTCGATTTTGAAGGTCAAGGTCGATTTTGCGGCTACAAGTTTTGATAGATCTTCACCGATCTCGAGCTGGAGAATGACCCGGTGAAGCGGTGACACATAATTTTTACACACCCTGTACTTTTTGAACCACTATCTTCCTTTTGACTTCTTCTTCTTCATTTCCGCCCCGTTTGGTGTTTCCCTGATGTTGGTTGGTAATATAATTGATATGCCATGTTACTACGTGCGTCGCATTGCTTCGACAGCATGCTATAGCACGTGCATAGATATAAATGGCACGTGTGATGGCAAAATGCCACTCATAATGCACGCTGCTCTTTGCTGATCACTTCGTGCTAGTAAGAGCACCGCGTTTTCGCACGCATGGCGTGAAAATCACCCAATGCGGGGGACATGCGTCGCACAATTATTATCTGGGTCGCCTATCAATTAATTCTTGCCAACGAATGTTCTTATTTGGCAAGATTTAGTGGATACAACAAGTTATTTTGGTCGTTGACCATATCAGATGTAGCTATGTATAAGCGACATAAATGAATAACCACAAATTTGGACCCTTCACAAGCCTTATGGAAATTGGCTCTCAGTCGAATTTCCTAAAATTGCAGGATATTGTAACTTTTGCTTTTCCGATCAAAAGTTTTCATAGGCACAAGTCTCGGCTATGGCTGTACAGATCTCAAGTTATGAGGGAACGGTCGTCACAATTAGCTTCAAGCCTAATAACTTGAGATACAGGCATAGCAGAGACTTGTGGCTATGACAACTTTTGATCAGAAAAGCAAAAGCTACCACATCCTGCAATTCTAGGTAATTCGACTGAGAACCAATTTCCATAAGGCTTGTGAGGGGTCCTTACCAAAATTAAAAGAGTCTTCAAACTTGTCATATTTCTTAGTGTTAATTACGTAAGATGTGTAATTTGACACTGCCGGCACAGCTAAATCAAAACGATGAACTTCATCCAACATATGTATGGAATTTTAGGATCAGTCTTCATCCATAGTCCTTTCTGCTGCCCACAATTGAACAACGCTGTCCTGTGGGAGTAATTTATCAGTGGTTCTGCTTCGTCATTCCCGGAAAATTCAAAAACGCTAGGATTATTCGCAACAGTCAAAATCGAACATAACATCTAACAATGGGTTTAAAAAGATTCAAAATTGTATTTGATAGTCCAATTTTTTACTCGGGACAACCTATAACGGGAAAATTGCTGGTGGATATTGAGAAGCCAATAAAAATGCGAGGTCAGTCATCGTTTACAAAATATTTGTTTATCTGTAGATTAATCGTTCTTTACTACGAAACGAATCATATACTTCACAATTACGAGTATGTGCACTAGGGTGGTCCTTAATTAGGTCATTTTCGAATTTTTTCGCTCCCAAGGGTTCGAAACGGTTCCTTTTCAAGAAAAAAAAATTATCCTAAAGTTTGAATGCTCTATCTCAATTTTAACATCCTGCGCACGACGGCCAAAGTTTTTTTTTCATTTATTTATTAAATATTCGGCTGAATTTTATGCGTTTGCCTCGTTATTAAGCTTAATTTGTAGATAATTCAACACTTCTTAAAAGTATTCAGAGTATCATTACTGTTAGTTAAATCTTCCTACTAGTATAAGCACACGAAGCACACGAAAAACTTATTGATATCAATTTTGTAGCAAGTTTAATTTCCTACAGAAAAAATCCATGACCCAACTTTGTCAAGTCATTACCGTCGAAGTTATAGCTATTCAAATGACATAATTTTTATTAAAATGGAGCTTTTTTCAAATAACAGCGTGCGTAGTAGTTGGGTCCACTGAATTTAAATTGAAAACGCGTTTAGGGAAAAGTTCCCCATCTAACACGGTCATTTTTATTTGAAATTCAACGAAAATTGTTTTTACGCCAATTTTAGTATTTCTTAGATTCTATTCTTTTGTATTTTATATGAAATTGAAATTATTCTCCACATTTTATGAGCATATTATTAATATTAATTTAGCTAAAAACTTGTCAAGATAATACCGGAATGAAGTTAGCGCGGGATATTAATTTTTTAATTTGTAGGAAATTAAATTTGCTACAAAATTGATATTAATAATTTTATTTGTAAATTCAACCATTTAGAAGATATTGGAGGAAAAAACCAACTTAAAAAAAAAAAGATGGCTTCCTGTGCTTATACTAGTAGGAAGATTTAAGTAACAGTGATGATACTCTAAATACTTTTAAGAAGTGTTGAATTATCTACAAATTAAGTCTAATAACGCGGAAAAAGTACCTATAGGATTCAGCCGAGTATTTACTAAATAAATTTAAAAAAAACTTTGGCGGCCTTGCGCAGGATATGTTGAAATTGTGATAGAGCATTCAAACTTTAGGACAATTTTTTTTTTCTTGAAAAGGAACCGTTTGAACCCTTGGGAGCGAAAAAATTCGAAAATGACCTAATTAAGGACCACCCTAATGTGCACATATTCGTGTCAACTGTTTTTCGTGTTTTTAGGAATTTGGTTGAATTATTCTGGTAAAGCGACTGTACGTTGGACTGAAGGGTCAGGCAAAAACAAAAGGACATACACAAACAAAGAAAGTTATCTGGACTTGCAGCAACTAGTTTGTGGTAGTAAGTATTCTGAATTAGCTTGAGACAATGGAAAATGCAGGCATCACCGTGTACTTAGAATTATTTGTCATGGACATGTTAATTGATTACGCGTATTCGTGAGTGTCCGCCAGTTCGTTAAGTCTTGCGTTAGTTAAGTATAGGCACGTTGCTTCGAAATTGAGATCCAAGTTCTAGCTATCTCATTGCAGATTACGATGTTGAATCTGAGCTTGCGGAAGGCCAGTACGTTTTTGTCTTCAATTGTGAACTGCCGAAAAATTCCCCGTCTAGCTTTGAAGGAGATTGGGGGCGTGTTAGGTACTCTGTGAAAGCGACAATGGATCTAGCTTGGAAGATCGATCCTGTTGACAAACAACCGCTGACGGTGGTATCCCTAATGGACCTGAATAACTTTCCTGTAGCAGCGGTAAGCGAGACCATCATCATGTGAAAAATACAGTGCATTGACGTTTATTCAAAACAGTAGCCAAGATTTTTCTCATTCAGGCGCCAGTCTCGGAACAAAACAGCAAGACCTTCTGGGGGCACCCCGAACCAATATTTATGTCCTTCAATCTTCCGGTCCGTGGCTACGTCCCCGGACAAATGATGACAATTAGAGTATGCCTAAATAACGAATCCGAGGTCGAAGTGAAGAAAATCACGGCCGAGCTGAATCAGGTTAGTTATTTTCAAAGTAAAAACTTACCAATTTTGTGACCATTACATCACCTATAAATAGTTACAGCAATTAAGTACCGAAATCCAAAAATCATAATGGTGTTGAGAGTCATCGATATTACTTTTGTAATTCAATTACCCATTACTTTCGTAATGTGTCATTGAACTTTGAGTTGAAGTTCAATTGCATATTACACGTTTACATTACACTTTGTAATAATAGCATAAAAATTCGTAATTAAAATAAATTCAATTACACGTAACGTGTAATTGAATAAAATTCATGACTGTCATGTGGAATTGAACTTATTTTAATAAAATTAAGTAATAAAATATATTATGGACTTGTTTCGCTTCTATGGTTGCCTTTCCCAGCAGCAGTGAGCGAGCGCTGGCGTTACGGGTCTTTACGTTTTTGGCTATAACTTTCGGACAAAAACCAAAATAAAGTTGAAAGATTGAACTATATTAAAATGTCAAGACCTGAAAATCGATTGCAAAAAAATCAACTTGGATATACCCTTAAGCGGTTAAATTTTGCAACAATGTACATTTCGCTACAAATTCGGATATATTGTAATTAAGCGTTCAGATAATAAAATTGAGGGTTCGGCTGATTGAGATTCGCGTATCGAGGTTCTACTTTATATGAATACCCATTCGACATTGAGTTCCAAATGGATTTGCTCGCTGAAATCCGTAAGAGAACAGAATATTCTGGTACGAGGACTAAAAATTAGTGTTCCACCATTATAGTATTTCCTATAACGGACGCATCTCGGCGTGACGCGATACAGTCATTTTCAGACAGTTAATATACCGAAATTTTACAATAAACTATACTTATTCTTTCCTGAAACAGTCAACATCCCACCATATTCATACCTACCTCGTAAATATCGACTAAAAAGACAAGGATTAACTGTCACCTTCCGTCTTAATTATAACAGGAAATCTACCTATTTTAGGAAAAATTGGCAAAAAAAATTTCAATCCCACTGTTGATGGAGATAGAACCATCCATCCCTTCAATTAATCTTCAAACCATTCACAGAATTTGCTGTTTCATGCAACGGCAAAATCGAGACCCTCGAAGACGCTCGTCGCTAAGGTTGAGTTGGCCATCAATCAAGATGTAGGACTGAAAGAGAACTTCTTCCGTATTAAAGTACCAGCGGTTCCGTCCTCCTATCTGGAGTTCTGCAAAATCATCGACATCAGATATCATCTAACCGTCACAGCAGAAGTCCGTGGCCTACACATGGATCTGGATACCACGACGGAGATTCTAATAGGCAACGTTCCATTGATGGCTTACCAAAAACCAATTCCTAGTCACCAGGTTCTGCCTGAAGTCGTAGATCCTGAGAATCCCTCGCACAGTCAATCCTCGACTTATCGACCGCCACCTTACAATGTTCCTACTCCTTCGTCGACATCGTACGGAGATTTATGTACGTACAGCAGATTAGTTGTATTTCAAGGATCATATATCAATGGCATGCAATTTGTAAAAAGTCTAAATAAACAATAAACTTGCATTTCTTTGCAGCGCTTCCAACTTATGAGCAAAGTATGGGACTTGGAACATCCGAACGGGAAAAGCCGTCAGATGACTCTGATAGTGACTCCGAGATGAATAACTTCGCTCCTTTGTGTCCAGTCTATAAATTCAATACCATTAAAGAGTAACCTATTCCACGGAGTAACTATTGATGCGGCACTGGAGCGATTCATTGTTGCGATAAGCAAACTTTTAGTATCAAGCATATGAAAATATATATGATTGCTAAAGTTTCCGCTTATGAATTGCAGTCATCACACGTCGTACAATTCGGTGCCTATTTTCGAATAACGGGTTTCTATACGATCAAAAATTACGCCCCATTTCGAAGACTACTTGCAAGTATTCCTGTTGCCTTATAGTGTTTTATCAGTGTATTATGTGCTATTGTCTTGTTAATGGTGCAAACCAGTCTACAAATTTTTTTGTTATTCAATTTTTCTGTTGTTCTCTTGAAGCATCAATCGTTGCATTTTTATTTTAAGCCATCGCGATCTAAAGAAAAGGCAAATGAGATTGTAGCTGAGTATATTACATGAATCGGAGTGTATACATGAAGTGATCAATCACGTAACCGAATCTCAAAAAACGGATAAATCCAAAACAGGCTGGGAGGCAATGAGAGCTTAAAAAAGTGCATTCGATAAAACAAGAAGCGAATCTTAAATGTAGATCCAAGTGAGTGCAGGACGCTCTGCCAAACAGATGAACATTCATCAAAATCGACCTATTAGTTTAAAAGATATGGCACGACAAAAATTTCGTTTTTTTGATAGACGTGAGTTGGTTGGTTTCGAATCACTCAATGTCAAATCTGTCAAATTATTTAAAAACTATTAAAAATTTCGCACATAAACATACAGACTGAACGATATCTTCTGACATTAAATATAACTCCCTAAAACCTAGAAATGTCGATATTTGACAAAAAATCGATTTTTGAAAATTAGACGGAAAAAAATTTGTATACGGAAAACTAACTATAATTATAACCTTCTTTGATGTATTATACAGGGTGATTTTTCTCTGGTATCGAACGAGGGAGGACCGTATCATTGCCAACGCTCCACCCATTTCTATTCATAGTTGTTATCGTCAAATCGAGAAACGCCACTTTTATCCTCAAGTCTAGAACAGGTATGTTTCTATTTGTGACAGTAACAACAGAGTGAGACTTCTTGATATGATAATAATAAGTATGAATAGAAAGAGGCTGAACGTTTGCGGTAATAAGCTCCTCCCTCGTTCGATACCAGAGAAAACTCACCCTGTATATAATCTTTGTACTTTACTGTAATGTATTAATAGTATTAATTTACTGTAACGTATTTGACACATAGCTGGAAGTTTCAAAGGTTGACCCACAGGTCAACCGGTTTCCTGATTTTTTTGTACAAATATGTTGGATTATTTCGGCTTGTCGTCGAACAAAAGTCTGTATACATTCTCGGAGACCATTTTCTTTTATATCATTTTTAACGCAAAACGGCGACAGGGCGCAAAACAGAGTACCCCAAAAATGTGGTCAGAATTTCTTTTCCCAAAATGGTTCAAAACAGTCATTTATTACTCTTATTATCATTTTTGCATAATTTAGGGTGTCTAAAATATTTTTGGTCAAAATTTTTTTTCAAGTCTTTACTTACTAACTGTATTGAAAATCACTTTTTTCATTCGGATTATATGTATATAGCAAAGTTATTATAATTTTATTCAAATTTATTTCAATAATTCAATATTTTATTTATTTCACTTTTTTTGGTGAGTACCCCATTGTGCCCGCAAAAAAAAATAAAATAAAATAAAAAAAAAAAATAAAATTCACGGCAACTGAAAATTTGTTTTATTTACTTCAAATAGAAGTAAAAAAAATTTAATCAAATTTTCAGGAATTTTTTCTGGGAAAAATGTCTTTCAAACAATTATTTTCATAAATATTTGAGACAAAAAAAAATTAATATAAAGTTTATTGCACAAATCAATATGCACTCGGTTTTACAAGAATTGTGAGACTCAACAAGCGAACTGAGAGCCACCTCTTTACAAAATCGATTTCTACGTAAAAAAGCTGCAAGGATTTGTATGGAAAACTTTAATTAAAAACAAATTTCGCGGAACGATCTGAAAAACGAGTTCTTTTTCCAAAAAAACGAATTTTTTGATACTTTAACTACATTTTTGAGATTCAGACATATTCGTATTGAAAAACTGAGGGTTTTTTTTTTTACTGGGGAATACGTCTGGAAAAATTTTTTCTACCAAATTTGAATCCAAGAAGAAAATTAATACAAATCCATAATTTTAATTCTTCAAAATTTGAATTGCGCGCCAAAACTGGTAGGGTCATCAGTAAACAACCAGTCGTGAAACTTTGATCTAAATTGGGGAATCCAAGGTACAAAAGTGGGTACGGAATTAGAATAACGACTCATCTATAAATACCAAATACAAAGAAAAAAAAAAAAACGAAGAAACAAATACATTTTTGCAGGGAAGAACAAGTCGTAAGACTTCATAAGGAATCCAACTGGCACAAAGCGTCGATAAACTGGTGCGAGGATAGCAGGTCTTTGTGAATGGAGCGTAGTCTAGAGTTATGAGGAGGTTTGTCAATACTGTTCCACCTTGTGATTTCGAACTGAAAAGATGGGCGGTCCAATTCATCCTTCAACCTGCATAAGAAATGAAATAATGTGATATGTATTGTACATACACATAGAAATTAGAAGTGACGCAAATTCATCCTGGCTGAAACTTAAACTGATTTACAGTAACGTGTGCAAGTACGCTGTCTCTAGCGGAATACTTCTACCACCACGCAAGAATGTTATGAGTATTGTTTTTAGTTTGACAAATACTAGCAGTATCCGAAAGTAGGTGCCGTCGGACGTTACGGGACTACCCCTTACATGTGGGCATGAAGTCAGCATTGAGTGACATTCATTGATAGGGTGAAAAAAAAAATGTTGCGCAAATAGTGGCACTTTGTGAAAAGTCATTCGGAGTTTCGAGTTTTCAATAATCTGTAAATCAGAAACAAATTTCGAAAAAAATTTGAAAAAAATCCGAAGCACTTCTTTGAGCCTGCGGTATAGTATGAAAAATCCTTCGAAAAATGGAAAGGGGTCATGTCCAGGTTGGCATGGAACCCCTAACGTATGCATCGCCAATCCGGAAAATGATACTTTGATACAGGCAAGTAAGCTTGATACGGAAAAAATTTTGACTTTTTCCGAAGAAAATTGCAGACAACTTTCTTTCCTTGCATCTCTTTTTAAAACCGATGAGAACCCACTTAAACCACCTCTGAACGACCCTTTCTCAATGCATAATTACCTCTGTAAGCCCGATTTCAGTTTGTCGCAAGCAATTTGGGTCATCCCTTCAATTTCACATATGAGTAAAACCAGAGTACAGGAACGCGCCAGTCTTTGGATCGATAACACCAAGCTATGAACGGTATTTCCTTTCCCTAAACTTTTTACGTAAACTCTTCTCAGTTTTGTATTACCGGCAAGTGTGGTGAATATGTGGGACACCTGACCTAAATTGTCCTGTTGCAAAGAAAAGTCTTTCAAGTTATGAGAATGGGCAAACATTTGCAACAACTCGTTCTTATAGCAGCAGGCGCCACGAGGACCCAGACTTTCCAGCCTCAATTTCTGTAGATTTGTGCATCGCTTGCCTATTTCAATGAGAAACTGCCCACTTCTTATTGGCAGATATGCCAGGTATAAAGTTGTGAGGTTTTCCCAGTTTGCTATCAAACACAATGCATTCAAATCCCAAGTCTCGCCTCCCCGAAGTGCACTGAAATAAAAAAAAAAGTCCATAACATCTTTCATTTGGTCAATCTACATATTGACGTGTGGTATTCAGACTTGTGTTATTTGATATTTAATTTTGAGTCATGATTGTTCAGGGCACTATTGTTACCAATTTGAGAATCAAAAAATCCATATAACGAAACTAGGAATTCATACAAAAACTTGTTGCGATAATAAGTAAAAAATACAAACTGCTAGGATACCTCTTAAAGAATGCATGCATATTCTTTGTATCCAGGTGCATGTGGGGGATTATGAGCATCCCTAGATATTTTTTTGGTCTGTTATAAGAAATGGGGAAGATTGCTTCAGACTGTCACGGTGGATGCTATTTGTATAATGTACAATGTTGTTTGTGTTGATGTCATAACAACGTGATGATCAAAATTTCCATGGTACCATTGTTATTTACGTTATTATAATCTATGCTCATATGTTTCTCATCACTCAGTTGGATATCAATGAAGAAAAAAATTATGAAAATATGACTGTAAAAATCTATTCCCAGAAGCATTCGAGACATTGATTAGTTCTTATAATGTTGCCCCTTGTTTTGTAGAACATTGTTATCAACTTTTGATTACCTAGCGCACAGTGTCAGGTCCTTAAGATGAGGAGTATTTTCTATGAGCTTTATAAAAGATGAATTTGGCTCCGGAGCTTCATTGGATTCCTTAAGAGCGAGACGTTTTCGTTTGAAACCTGTTTCGAGGTGGTTTTTCTTTGCAATCGATGCTGTAATTATACAAGCAATTGGCTTTATTTGATGAACTATCTTTATGTTAGAGTTGAGCAATTGTTTTAAAGCAATAAATGATTGAGATGCTGTAAGTGCTGCTCTATGATACCAGTTTTTCATAATAAGGAGTCATTCCATATCAAACGGTGCAACCTTCCTATGCCGTACTCATCAAAATATCTGAAAATAAAACAAGTACTTCTTGACGCCTGTTCACGAGAAATATTCATAGGTAAATATAATAAGACAGAATGAGCAGTCCCAAAGGACTGTACTCAACAGGCACTCATAGTTTACTAGTATCATACGTATCAGGTCAATAAAAAGTGAAAAAAATGGACATTAATTTAATTTTGTTTTATTATTCTGTGTTCTCTTCATTGTTGGTAAACTGTAAGAATAAATGGAATATTATGAATTTTTTTACCAAGAGCATAATCCCCGACTGCAATCGAAGTTACTCTCCGAAGAATGAGAGTATTGGGTCGGTGCAGTAGCCTGGGCTGCCCGGACGGACAAAAAACATGCAAAATGATGAATCTGTGAAGTTGAATCAGAAGAATAGATAGAATATGATACAATTTTTTACTAAGGGCATAATCCTTAACTGGAATGAGTAACACTCCAAAAGATGAGTTTTGGGTCAGTGCCGTAGGCTCAAGCGCTCCAGACGGACGAAAAACCTGAAAAATGACGAATCTTTGTAGGTAATCTCTCAGACTAAATGTAATATCATAAGTTTATTTGCTAAAGACATAATCCTCAATTGCAATGAGAGTTACGCTCCAAGAGACAAGAGTTTTGGGTTGGCGCGGTAGTGTTGATCGGTCCGGACAGATAAAAATAGTCCTTAGGAAGACAAATTCATAAGGCAGTCTGCTATATATACTTCGTATATAAGATAAGTGCCTAACTAGATATTGTACTTCGTAAAGATGAATGTCTAGATCACATGTCTGTGGCTGTACAGGGGGCTCAGTGTAGATGAGTGGAAGACACTGAGTCTCCCTGAAAGCATTTCCTTCTCCCCCCTGTAGCACCCGCATTGGTGAACCTCGATAAAGGCTTACTTTCACGAAATGTAAATTATCTGCTAACTAATAAATTAAAACAAAATTTTGCGAGAGATCAAAAAAAAAAAAACATTTGACAGATTCATATCTCCCTGAAACATTTTGAAAAAAATTTCAAATGTCTAGTAGTCACCCTACATTTCATTGAGGTGAGCGTGCAAATAATTTGAGCTGATTTACAATTGGAGGCATAGAAAAGTTGCATGATTTGATATTGAATGACTCAGTCGTATTGTTGAAAATGATACATTTATACACATCGTGTGACTAATGCCATAAGGGCGTAAGCACCATTTTTTTTTGTTTTTTTGTTTTCTATTGGAACCGCCTCGAAAGTGGTTGAAACGCGTATATCCATTGAAATTCGAGAAAAAATTTTTTTGGCGGATACGCCCTTCTGGCTTTAGTCACGCGACATTAATACGCATCAGGAGGGACTTCAGTGAGATTTTGGTAAAAAATGAGCGTAAAATCGATTGTTCGTCTTGCATTAGGTTTTAGGTAATTAATGTTGTAAAATATGATTGATAAAATTCATTGGTTTTTTTTTTTTTTTCTTTACTAAAATAAATTGGGGCTCGGAAATCGCTTCTTACAAAAGTCAGTCTGTACTATACTAGTATCTGTATTGGAAATCAATTCCAGTCTTTTGCAATATGAGGTAATGTGCTAAGAACAATAATCAACTGACAGAGTCCAACGTGTGCTCAATAACTTGTTTAAACGTTTTACATACACATTGTCCGCATTTGAAAAATTTTCCTTTGAAAAGAAAAAAGTTTCGGTTTTCGCCGAGGTCTTACCTCAAAAATCTAGAATCAAGTCAATTGGAAAGGAAGAGTGTCAAATTTACCTTTGCTTTTGATAATATTGGATAACCCAAGCTTGGTCAGACCTGGGAATGCCATTGCGACGAGATGCACATCGCATTCTGGCTCTATGTTATGGTTCAAATATAAATACGAAATTTGGTGTCTAGGATTTTTTAGCAGTAGCTGAAACATTGTAAATTTTATTCGTTACCAACCACGGTGCAAAAAAAAGTAGTGAAATTATTTCCTACTTTGATTTTTGATTTAATGTGAATTGTAATTAATAATTGAAGTATGAAAGGTATTGTTTACATTTTCTACACTGATTAGATCGAAAATTCGGAAGTTTATCTATTCATAGATATGCTTTTACCTTTGTATCTTTGATCCTGAGTAAACACGAATATTCATCCGAACAGTGTGATAAGCAGCAGAAGTTCATCCAAGCTGTCTGATGGATGATTCGCATAACTTCGTTTAGCAGGGATTCAAAGCGTAGGAACCAGCCTACCTTCTGGATAGATTGAGCAAAGGAGGTCGCATCCATAAGTACATGAGCCCGCAGTTCCTGAGTTACTTCTGGGTTCTTTTCTGAAAAAGTTATTATTTCGTGTAATCCATTATTGAATGAGACACTTTGAATGGGATACAAATGAATACCTGGTGAAAACTCAAAACCTTCATTTTCGGTGTGATTACAATATGGTTTATGTTTATGGTTTGGTACGTAGATACTATGGCATGAAATTTTGTTGGACAAACATAAAAATCTACTAAAATATTTATGGTTGCAATCATACCAAAGTAGGAGTAAACCATATTCCCAGCTTCGTATGGTTGAAATTGAGCCCACTGTTCAGGATGTGGGAGCATGTCTACGATGATTTTTTTAAAAAATTCTGCGTCACTTCCATAATAAGTAGCTATTTTCAGTTTCTCCAGCTTTTTAGGCGTTGGCAGCCATGAATCTCCTCCTCTGGGTGTGGAATGTTCATTAATCTGTACTAGGCACAATTTCTCTAACTGCTGACATAGTTGTAACACATGAACCAGTGTCTTTTTATACTTGACATCGGATGTCATTCTTAAGTGTGTTAGTGCTTTAAAAGGACCTTCTAGGATTCCACAACAGAGCGTATTGTTTATTGGCACGGATGGACAATCGATAGACAATTTTCTGAGCTGCTCCAATGGTTTTAAAAAAGATGCCAATTGTTTGATGTCTTTGAATTCAAATCCAGTTATGTTAACGTCGATAAGGTTTTTCGCTTTACCAATACTCTGCAGCATTTGGCGTGGCCTCGTGCAGTAAACGTTGCTGACATTTATTTGGCGTATGTGATCATACTTGCTTCTGTCATTGAAATATTCTTGCACCTCTGACATTGAGGTCAAGTAGCCTTCGTTAGAAAAATCTAAACACCTGACATGAAAAAGTGCATTTGAAATATGTAAGAGAAAGAAAGTAATATGTGACTTATAGAATAGTATATTGCGATAGAAGTGCGAGAAGGCAGATTTTTCGCAGAGGTTGTGAAGTTGGCAACACGAGTTCTGCCAACTTTACACTCTTTCTGAAGAGCCCGCGTTCTCTCAACCAGTGTCATACATTACTTTTTGTAAAAAGTGCATCGAAAATCTCTTGGTGCTCATGAAGGAAGCGTACGAAAAAGTGACTAGTATTAAAGGAGAGTGGGAAACAGTAACTAAAGTGTTAAAATAGCGTGTGGATAAGTAACAAAGGCGTGCGGAGAAGTAACTAGTGAGTAAAAACGAACCTATAGTCAATCTATGCATGCGCAGCTCATACCTAGTGAAGCGAGCCACTTTCCACACACTTCACAGGCACCAAAAGGGAGACCTTTGATGCATGTGTGACAAAAAAAATTTTCCACAAATGCCACAATGGGCTGCATCAATAAGAAAGGCTTGTCTGGACAGTATGTGATTTTGTATACAACAAATAGAGTACTTTATTGAACACTAGATTCATCAGAAACGTTGCAATCACAGATAGAAAACTAAATAATTTCAGAGCATGTCGAAGTACAAATCTATGTACATACATACTTGGCGAATGTTTTTGCACCGAAGGTGCTTTTTGGGGAATATAATTATATACTACCAAAATACATACGAATATTTACCTTAGTAGCAGTTTTTCTTCAAATACAAGTCTGTTGAATGTTTGGCACGAGTGAGCTAAAACCAACCTCTCTCTGGCGTTCAAATATAAAATAATTTCTACTAACATTTCATTTGGCATATCCAAGATGTTCCAGATGCTGCAACTGTATCATACAATTATTTTATACAATTATTACAACATTGTAATTTTATTTTTCAAGATGCAAAATTACATGTTATACATTGGTACATTATACGTAGGTATAATAGAAGTGTTTCAACTCATAACAATCGGGTAACTCATTCGGTCACAATTGTACCAAAAAATATTTCTGATAAAAGACAGTACGAAGGTGACATACAAAACATAAAATATATTCTTCTTACAATGCACATTTTTGGAGAAGTCAAAATTATATCTCTGAATTCTATTTAACAAAATCATCTGATTTACATCCGCCAATATTATAACTGTAACGCATGCTCTGGTGCTACCCAACAACCAATCACAACGTGTATTAGTCACATGTTACACATGCTGGCAGAGTCAGCTAGAGATGTGCTAGAATAGCTGGAAAGCAGACTCATGTCAGGGGAGAGGCAGCTGATGTCAAGTCGCAGGAAAATCTGTCGTAAAGGGTGATGTTACAGCTGTACACTAGGGTGGTCATTGAATAAAAACATTTCGCCACCGCCCCCAGAACAGTAGTAGTAATTGACAAAAGAAAAATATCTGTGAAACCCAAACTCATTCAATTGAAGGAACCAGGTGCTGCTTTGCATTAGAAGTTCCAAAATCTGCTATTTTTTACTCACTTTTATTAATTAACACAAATTTATTTGATGTTCTGTATGTCTTTCGATACTATCCATCGACTGTAAACAAATAAATTATTTGACTATAGGAGTTGAACCACATACGTATCAATGTACAATTATGTATAAAGCTTTATGGTGATCAGGAGCAAATTTTGAATGACTCATGTCATCAATATCTCATACATTATTTAGGTAATAGTTTTGAACATAGAAGCTATGGAATAAATTAGGCACTGGGCTCACAGCGATTCCACTCCCATTGCACTATATTAATTTATCAAATATTTGTACAGTTAATGTATGCATTCCATACCTGGCACTCATTTTTATTCGTTGTTCAGATTATAGTTCAGCTCAATTCTAGAAGTAAGCAATAGCCCTAACCTCAAAATGACATAGTATTCATACGTCGCGGGTATTTGTCCGGTAACTACTAACTAGTCGGATAAGCGCAAAATTATTTGTCTGCTAGCCGGACGAATAAGCGCAAACTTATTTGTCCAGTATCAGCGATAATTATCGCAAAATTTGATAAAACTTGTGGTGTTGACGATAAACTTTCTGGTGTAACTACAGCTCCATAAAATATGAGAACTTCGTTATGATTTACTCTAACTTTTTCAGCTGGTTACACTGGTGTGCACTGAGTGCTACACTCGTGCAGGGAATCACAAAACAATAATTGAATGTACACTCGTGTAGTGCTGCCTAGTGTACCAAATGTGCACTCAGTGCACACCAGTGTAACCAGCTGAAAAAGCTATAAATCACGTGTGACGTCGTAGCGGACGTTTCAACTTGGCGGGCATTTTTGTGGAAATTACAAAAAAATGAATGAACTATTTCAATGTTTTTATAATCATTTAAACATCAGCCCGCCAAATACCACGTACTCCAATTTTTTTTTTTCGTTTTGATGTGATGGGATATTAAATTAAGAGAACACATGTGATTATGTTAATGAAAAGGTATATAAGTCAATTTATTCAGGAAGTGAGGTAAGATATATTATACAAGACCAATAAGAGAGAGCACCAAAAGGTATAGAATGTAACGCCCCCTTCCAACATAAGGGCGCTATATTTGAATAATATGCCAACACGTTTCTTTTTTTTCTCAACTTTAAGTTTAATTGATCTTTTCTTATGAGAACGTGTGTTGCATGTTATGTATATTGAAATATAAATAACTACCGACAACTAATACTAGGCGCAAGGTTTTTGCACCTGAGGTGCTTTTGGGGGATATGTACTTCCGAACATGGCTAGAATACGCGTTACGAAAGTTCGCATTCGGGGGAATCGATCCACAGATAAATATGAGTAGAAATCTGGAATCCCGACTTCAGTGTATGTCTGTTTTAATAAAGAGTCGCATTGTATTTCTATCAATTCCATTTGCAGTTGCTCTTCGATTATCTCTCCTTCGATAGTGAACGGCGAAGTGAAGAGATGAAACTCAGACTCACAGTTTTTGAAATCGGAAAATCTTTTATTGAACTCTATCGCCAACAGATTCAATTGGTATACTCTTCAAATTCTAATTCAGGATACTTCTCCACGAGTGACTTGCAGCTTTCAAAATGAGACAAATTCTTATTTTCTATTTGTCTTCGCCACAGTAATATTTTTTTGAACGCGTTGATACTATCGAATAATGAGGTAACTAGTTGATTTTTGCCTTGAAGTTTCAAATTAAGTTGGCTGAGGTGACCAGTAATATCAACAGAGAAGACGAGATCTTCTATCCAGTGTGGATCTTTCAGTTCGAGGCATTCATAATCTTTCGTTTCCAAAAAAAGTATAATGACGTCCAACAATTCAAAGAAACGATTCAAAACTTTATGACTCGAAAGCCAACGAATTTCCGTGTAGTAAGGCAGATCTGTGTGTTCGGATCCCAAATCGTCTAGGAACGTGGCAAATTGACGATGGTTGAGTCCACGCGCACGAATAAAATTCACAATTTCAGATACTTTTTTCAGCACATGGTCCATTTTTATAACTTTGGAACACAGGGCTTCTTGGTGTATGATGCAATGAAAGTGTTTGACCGAATGGTTTTCATGTTTACACGTTTCTTTTAGTTTTCCAATAACCCCATTAGTATTACAGGTCATGTCAGGAGCACCATCAGTTGCTAAGCATACTACTTTATTCAGAGGTAGAGCATAGTTTTTCAGGACCATCATGAGTACGTCGAAAACATCAGCTCCAGTTGTTGTGTCACGCATAGGGAATACTTCTGAAAGTTCTTCCGTCACTTTTAGATTTTCGTCACACCCGCGAACAAAAACAGCTAGCTGAGCAATATCTCGTATTGTACGTCAGTGCTTTCGTCGATTGCTACGGAATAGGCTTCGAATTTTGATGCGGTTAAGCGAAGCTGATCTCTTAAGTTTTCAGCTATTTCGTTTACTCTGCTAGCTACTGTATTTCGGGATAGACTCACATTTTTGAATTTACTCACCATTTCCGGGCATAAAACCTCAGAGCTTTTAATTAAACATTCACTGAGTAATTCCCCTTCTGTGAATGGTTTCGACTTGCTTGTAATTAAATGCGATATCAAATAACTAACTTTTACAGCAGCTGCATTATCGGCAACGGGTTTGAAGAATACATTTTGTTGTTTTTGAAGACTAGTCTTCAATTCCGACAGTTTTTCTTCACGAAGTTTGTCCACGTATTGGTCATATTTGGCTTTGTGATTCGTATCATAGTGCCGCTTAAGATTATACTCCTTGCGAACTGCGATAGAACTTCTACATATCAGGCACAATATTTTGTTCTTCGCTTGTACACAAAAATATTGCATCCCCCATTTATCTTGAAAACTACGGTGTTCTTCTTGGATAGATCTTTTTTTACTCACGTTACTAAGCATGACTATACGTGACACTTCACATCGACACTGGTTTATTGAATAAAATAACGCTGCAGATAAGTGAAAACTTCAGAAAACTATGAAAATGTAAGAGCTAGCTGTGTTGCAAACGGCAGTGATTTTGAGACTGAGTAAAACACTAGACTGGCTGGAAAAGTTGAAACAAAGTAACGAAATTGTGGTTTGGCGTGAATAAACATGTTACAACCAGAAAAACCAAAAATTGTACGGAGATTTAGCAACTTCGGGAGAGGGCAAATATGATTACTTTTTGTAAAAATGATCTCAAATGTATCGGAATATATATTTTTTTATCATTTATTGTATTTGTTTGATGTCGATCATTTTTATATACGTTTGAAACAGCATTCGCCTTTCAGAGTCGGCGGGCCGCAATCACGAGATCGCTGGGCCGCGTGTTTGACATGTCTGTCCTAAGATTTTTGTCATGAAAGAAACCTCTATTGCTTGGCCTATAGGGAGATAAGCTTTTGGAAAAGAAGAAGGAGAAGGAGAAGAAGAACACAGACGTAAAAAAGCGATCCTAAAGGTAAATCGGCTATAGTTATGGCTGGTTTATGCAGTGGTCTTGACCGTAAAGACTTAAGGATCAACCAGTCAAGAGACTCGTACAGCTGCATGCAACCCTTCTGATTGGTGGATTCTTAAGTTTTTACGGTCAAGACCACTGCATAAACCTGGCATTAGTTATTATCCTACACTTTAGCCTCGAATCAAGTTCCGAAACAGCTCTACGGATTCAGATAATAAACACGCGGGATCGCTACCCGCGTGCGCGTGCGATCGTCTGCACCGGACGCGCACCACCTTGCGCTTTTGGCTCTCCAAAGCTCAATTTTGCGAATTTTTCAGTTGTCTTTGTGCCAAAATGTTCGTGAAAGATTGTACTAATAGAATAGATAAAAAACATAAAATGCTATTCTTTTAGATTTTTAACCTTATTAGTCTCCCTAATCCAGGAAAGCTTTAAAACTGAATCCCCCAAAAAAATATCACGCCCCGTATCTTCTACATTAACAATGCAACGGGCATAAAGCTATAATTACGATTCGAATTCGTCACACATGGCAAGGGCGCTGGGCTGTCTCTCGGGTGTAATTCAAGGTTCAAGGTATCCAAAATAGCAACTACCTGTCTGATGCAAAAGATTTTATTAGAATACCATACATCGAAGTACGGAGAGCCGGAAAGAGGTCACATATCAGGTACAAAATCGAATATTTCTTACATAGGAGCAGGCACTTTGGTTGAAAATGTAATTAACATCACCTGCAAGCCCAGGTATAGTAGAAGCTTTAAAGAAATAACTGTCTAGTTACAAAATTCTATGTGGACTTCCGAGTTAAATCTTCCAAGTATATCCTTAACCTATTCTGTGCCTCATTTATCATTTTTGTATTTGCTCAGATACAAAAATTGTACAATTGTCAAAAAATATATACGGTTCTGACTACATGTATTTACATACTGCGATACTAACATATATTTTTTGTTATAGTCATAAGCTTCCTATATATTTATTAACACATATTTCGGCCCTCTTTTGAGAGATATATTAAGAATACTAATATACAGGTAACAACGAATATAAAATGGTATATTAAAATGCACTCAACATTGATACCAGTTACAACAAAATTGAATAAACTGGAATAAAATAAAAGGGAACTTGATAGTCCGTATATAGTCACGTAGAAATGATGCATAGTACCGCACACAAGTATCAATGCATTGACAAAATAACGGTTATTTGCAAAAAGTTTGATATCTGCGCGGAAAGTTAACGTATACAACTTGAAAAGAAATATTTTGAAACAAAGGTAACAAACGTTTCAAAACAAATGGAAGAAATTTTTTTTGCAGATTTGAAAAAATTTAATGAATTTTCAGCATGTAATTACACACATTTTTTCTCTACAACGGTTTTGTCATTTTAATCAACAATTCTAGTGTAACCGATAGCTTGCAAAAAAGCCTTTTTGTAAATAACAACCGCTATGGTTCTGCAACAAAAGATTCTAGCCCAGTTTGCAAGATAGCACTTGAAAGCTCACGAATCTTGCTTTGCTCTGTTTTGCGAAATTTATAAACTTAGAATTCTCGTGAAAATGCATGTCTTCAAAGCTGCCAAAACAGATAAAACTTAAAGGTCGCCTGATTTAATATTTGTATAAAACTCAATAAAAACAATATCAAGAATCAGGCAGAATGAAAGCGTGTAACCTCTTCTTCAAACTCTTTTTTTTTTTTCTTTCAAGCTCTAGACGTTGATTTTCCACTCGATACTTTCGAGCGGTACTTATTCGTATGCAGCATTAATCAACGGGTATTCCCGTGAAATGGGACGGTTTTTGGCCAAGAGTCACCGAATTTGACGCCAGTACAGATTCGGATTTCTTGTCTCCATACATGAAACCCCCAGCAGTTACAGCCCCTCAAAAAATTGTTACCAGAGATATCGCTCTAGTCATTATAGCGAAATATCTCATTTTCAACACCACCTAATTCAGTACATGAACGAAAGCGCAACTTATTATAATGCATTTTACGTGAAAAAACCAGCTTCTGCCGAATATGTATCACTCAAATCATTTCCGAAATTACTGAGCATAGAAAACGGAAGAAATGTGCGATTTTATCGATTTTTTACCTTTAGGGTCTACTCGATTTATTTGAAAATTTAACGAATTATAGTTCGGGATGTTAACCATGGTAAAATTTTCAGCTTGCCTCTAATTTCGTTTTTTTTCTTAATTCAATAAAATCAACTTCTTTGTTTAATTGAACAAGAAAAAGAAAAAATAGTTTGTCAACATCTCGAACCGTTATATTCTCAAGTAAATCGAGTAGACCACAAGGGCAAAAAAACGATAAAATCACACATTCCCTTCATTTTTTATACTTAGTAATTTCTAAAATGATTCGGGTGATACATATTCGGGCGACGCTCGTTTTTGCACGTGAATTGCATTAGAATATGTTGAGATTCCGTTCATGTACAACTGAGTTAGGTGGAGTTGAAAATGTGATATTTCGCTATGACTCGAGCGATATTTCTGGTAACAATTTTTGTTGAGGATCAGTAACTGCTGTGGGCGTTTCATGTGAAGACAAAAAACTCGAATCTGCACTGGCACCAAATTCCGTGACACTCGGCTAAAAGCTATCCGGTTTCACGTTAAATATCTCTAAGTAAACTGAGTTATTGGTAACGGGCCATTTTAATCCCATTGACTTCAGGATATTCGAATTCTTTTTCATCATCCCGTGCCCATGTTACATTATATTAATTGATAAAATATTCGTTTACAATATGAATGTTTGTTCGGCGTTCACTTAGTTTTATTTTTTTCTCTTCTTTTCCTTTTGTTAACCAACTCTAACCATTCAAAAATAACGACATCAGGTTTGGTTGGAAAAAATGCGTATGATTTAATGCATCAAGACACAAAGACAGATGTATTATTCGCTAATAAAAAATGTATGCCCACTGTCCCAATAATTAGAATAACTACTAGATGAATTACTGCAACGTAATAGGGTGAAATCGCCAATTGTTGTTCTGGCGTTGTACCTCCAATTTTTGGATTTTGTTGTCCCTTCTCATGGCTTATTCAGCCATTGGCAAGCCTAAGGAAATTTTATTTTATTTTTTTATTTTATGAAGCGCGAGAGATTATTTTTCGCTAATTTTTAATTTGTGACAAAATTGTAGGCATTGGGAGAGGTGAAAGAAAATCAATCGTGCTTCATACGTATTTCTGATGGAAATTTTCCGTTCTTTCGATTTCTCGGTGAGCTCACGCCATTGGAAATGTCTCAAAATGACAAAAAAAAGTAAAAAATGTCGTATTTGACCTCCATCCGCATAGCTTATCTCGGATATTTGTTGCTCCTTCGCTTAATATGACTCTTTCCACGAATCATATTCAATGGGCAACTTGCGGATCTAATTCCTTCAATCCAAAAATAAATTTTCGTTTTTTTCCCAAGCATTTTAATTTTCTTATTGGATTTTTCTTTTGAAATAACCATTTTGGAAGAAAAAAATTATTTTTGGATTGAAGGAATTGGATCCTTAAGTTGCCCTATAAATATTTTTCGCGGAGGAAAGAGTCATGTTGAGAAAGGGGACAAAAAATCCGAGATAAGCATGTGGCAGGAGGTAAAATACGAATTTTTTTCTTTACTGTTTTTGCCGTTTCGAGGCATTTCTAATGGCGTCAGCTCACCGAGAAATCGAAAGAACGGACCATTTCTGTCAAAAAAACATATGGAGTACAATCATTTATTTTATTTTTTTCCCCCTCCGGAAGCACACAATTTCGTCAAAAACCTAAAAATCACAAAAATTGATCTTTAGCGCCTAAATATTTGAAAACAAAAAACAACAAAATTTGTTTAGGCCCTTTGAAGGCTGCTGAAGACATATAAGAAGAGACAACGAAATTTTAAAATTAGAGAGAGTAAACTGGACCAATAATTGGCGATTTCACCCAAATTTAAATACATGAAAGTAATTGACAATGCATCAGTACATTGATCTGGCATACCCTTTTAGATCAGAAATCATACCTGATATAATATTATCAATTTCATTTGACCAGCAATGAATTGAACAAAATATTCATTCGGCCGTATACCTTAATTAATCATCATATGTTAAAAGATACAAAAGAAAATCAAACAAAAAGAACACTGGAGTTTCCAGTTCGAAATTCGGCTTTTTGGCGTAGTATGTATCTAACGTAAGCCTGCAGCATTGATCTATCATCCTCGCGGGAGTAGACTTTTCATCAAATTCGCTGATACAATTGCAAATAAGGCCACTTAAATGTAACGGAATTCAAAAAGATAACTTGTGCACTACATGTAGAAACATATCTCAAGAAACTTTCTGAATAAACGGCATATGTAATTGATCAACGCCAAAAACAGCGATAATACTATGATGACTAGATAAGCACTGCCCGACATTGAATATGTACGTTTGCATCCATATGTATGTTCTATTGAATGATTATCTATTTCGAAAATGCTTCCAGGCACAATAAAATGAAGACAATCATATACGTAAAACCATAAAGAACTATTCCGTATAAGAAGGGAATAATTCTGTCATTCTTGAGAACAATAACTACTCTTATATTACGAGCAAATAAGTCCGCCAATATTATAAGAATTTTTCGACCCATGTTTCGTCAAGTCAATTTCTCAAATTGTCTTAAGATGATTTGGGTGTACAAGGAATTGTATCAAACAAAACCAGTATGGTGCAAATGCAGAACTGCTTTACCTATATTTGAAACATTATATTTGATACTTTTTATTGTAGTGTTCAGAATAGTGTGCCCGAGATAAAAAAAAAAAAAAAAAGTATATTTCTTAGGATTTGCAGGTGGTCACCGTAGTTCGCAAGAAGATTTGTCTTATGACAATATGATACAAGGAGACATTGTAATAAGTGTTGGTTGGAACTCCAAAGAACTTAATCACAAAGATATTATAATTTGGTAAAAATAATTTTTTAAATCCATAACATCTGAAAAGGTTAAAACTCAGAGGGTGTGAGTGACAAAATAACAATTTTCGGGCTGAAGCTGATTCTTTTTTAATGCTGAAGCTGAATGCTTTTTTAGAAAAAATATATTTAAAATTTTCTTCATGTTCACGAGTGCCATCTAGAGGTACTTGGGAACAATAACTTGTTAATAAATTACTCAAATCACTTTGTGCCTAAACGGTATAGGTGCAAAAATACAATGCAGCGATCACCATTCTAACAATATAAAAGTGAAACCATCATCTAACAATTTAACAAGTTATAAAATAGGTAGTGATGACAAAGAATTTTCAATAATTTACTTATTTTAAACGTAAGTATCTCAGCTAAAAAAAAAAAAAAAAAATTCACTTGAACCCTTTCAGTTCCAACCCCATCATTACATTGCCTCACGTACGTGGAATTGTTTAGTTGGCCTCGGGCATGATTAACAAACTCGTCGAAATATCATAGCAAAAGATGAAGCATGCCCTGTGAGTACTGTATAAATTTGATACTATAAGGCCGCCAACCTTTCGATGCTTTCACTTGATATCAGATTCATGTTCTTCACTGTGTGCCATTTTCAGCCCGTTCTGGTGCTGCTAATCTAGAAATATCAAGAAGGTTTATTACTTGTACTCAGACTAGTTACTAACAAATTTCTCCAATTATTCATTACTTACTGATGTATAGTGACGTAATCCTCAGCTAGAATATTTGAAGTGTCCAGGGGAGTCAGAAATGCGAACTGATTACTTGGGTGACATCTTGTATGATCCAACAGGATGTCCATAATGACCCGCCGATTAACTTTATCCTACAAAAATTATTTGATAGAAGAGGAGATTTGGTCGTGAGTTATGTAGGACGTTGCTTGATTAAAACAAAATTACAAATAGAAACTAGAATTTCTTGAAAACCTAAGAAAAAGTAATTGATTGCAATCGTTTTTATAGTTGAAGTACCGACTCCCGAAGAATTTTGAGACTAATGACAACACCGCCGAAGTCCTGTGGTATTACTTTGCTCTAGTCCAGGGTAGCGATTCTCAATCTCGGTAGCACTGATAACACTGCAGTCAATGCTAATCAATTCCAGGTAACACTGCTTTTTTTCTCCTAGTGCTACTATTTTCTTGCACCCGTAACGACTACCATCCGCTCAGGCTATGATCACACTAAGAGCTTTCTCTGTTAGCACCCGATCACTAGTGAGCATTATTACCGAGTCTGGTTTTCTATGGGTTCAATTATCGGTAGGCATTACCAGCCATTGAGATTGCATAGTGACCTCTGCTAGTCAGCTTGCCGGTAATGAAGCACATAGGTACTAACACGGGTGAACAGGTGTAAGCAAGGAGCGAAGAGTAGCACAAGGGTGAAAGGCAGCGTTACCCGTTGTGAGTGGTATTAACAGCGTTAACCTTGCTATCGGTGCCATCAAGATCCAAAATTGCTCCCCCGATCTGTATTAAAAGTGTAGATATATGAAATGAGTATTATAGTTAATGGCTTACCATGAATACATCAAACTCGTCAAGAAAATAGAATGGCAATTCCATGCAATCCCACAATGCCAAAATGAAAGCTACAGTAGAATATGATCTTTCACCTCCGGATAAAGATCTTGCATCATTAGTCGTTCTTTTTGCGCTACCTGCAGGATTCACTTCGAGTGTCAGCAGTCGATTACTATGATCGATTGTCAAATTACCCTATATGTATGAATGTCAAAAATTTCGAATTAGACGTATGTGAAATTGAAATATTTGGATTATGTAGTATGCTTAACATACCTTGTATTTTCGCAATGCTAAAACGCTTTGAAATGAATGTTGTACTTTGGTACCAATTTCCTTCTTCTTTATGTTATAAAGACGCCATCTCCTTTCCAATCGTTGTAAATGGGTCTATAAATAAATAAATACAAAAATAGAGATTAAGACAGATTTACTCTGAATTGAAGAATTAGATGTAACAAGGACCTGATTCAAATCAGGTCCTTTCTCCGGATATGAACTTGATGGAATATTTGGGTAAGATTTTATAAATCATGTTCATGTTGTCAAGACACCATGTATACTTGGGAAATTGTCTTATCCAACCCTTCGATTATAACATTGGAAAAATAGAAAATTTAGAAGATTCTGGGTTTCAGGAGATATTAACACTTGAGAAATTATTATTTTTTCTAATCACTGTACCGTTGTAAAGAAATATACTATGGACTCAGGTGTTCCACAGCCGATCACTTGTCCTTCAGGACATAATACCAACATTTTTGAAATTTTACTGACATTGCCTTACATAGATGGATTGCACTACAGAAAAAGTGATTGTCATTGAATACAGGTTGTGTCGTTCATCGAAACTTCTCGAAATTTGGAGGAAATTGTCGACGTCGATATAATTTTGCAGCAATCCAAATATATTTAATCAATTCAATTTTTGGGTACGAAAATTTTCAATTCCAAGCCATTTTCTTGTAAACGTTGAGGAAAAAAGTGTTGGTCGCTCACCACAATGGTAGACTGATCTTATCTGTATACGTATATTATTCGAGATATCATTGGTGTGCCCCGAAAAAACATCATTTCAGAATAATCCCTCAAAATTTCGTATATTTTCGGTAAACAATGCAGCTTGTACCCTGCAATAACGACTTTTGTTTTTGTGAACTCAATCTTTATAAGTCGGAGTCCATAAAATCTTAAATTGTTTCATATTTTGTCTCGAAATACGGAGTGATCAGCTGTGAAAAAACTGTATCAATAGAATATTCCTTCAAGACCGAAATCCTACGACCGATCGAGTAGAAAACGCGTGAAATTTACAGACCAAAACATAAAATCTGTATTATATAGCGATCACCTGAGAGACTAAAGTGAATGCTAATAACTAATTACATATATGTATATTGATGAGGTACGGAATAATCAGAACGCTTTAATTTACCAAATCGATCATGATATTTTGAACACTGGTTATCTATTATTAGCAAACCGGGATCGAACTTGCATGTAGCACAAAAGTATACAAAAATGATGAATGACTTACTTTGTGGCTTGCGTCTAGTTTAGAAGCAAACCCCAGATCCTCATTATACTTTTTTCGTTTTGTATCCAATTGGGCCGATATCTCCTCCTTGGAACCCCACTGCTCTTCGATGGTTTCAATATTTGCTCTTAATTCTTTTATCATGCGATTAATTTCATTTGGTGACCTACATGGGTATAACATACACATTAACTTTCGGTTTGCCTAAAACAGATTTTACAGAATCAAGTCCATTACCAATAACGGTCAGAATCAATTTAACAATAACAAAACATGAGCATTCATTAAGTTTTGTAATAACAGGCAAGGCTCTGTATCTATTTCACAGATAATACTTGTTTGAATTCGTCCTGTGGTCATAAACTAGGTTACCAATGTAGGGGGGGTGGGAGTCAAAAAAATACTACGCACGGCAACGAGGAGGGGGAGGGGGATCTTGTAGAAGTAACGTAGCCAAAAAAACGTGCGATTATATTCTATGTAAACCAGGATTTAATAAATGTCAGTGGTAACCATTTGCTTTTTAAATTTGATTTTTAATAAAAGTTTTTCAGAAGTTTTTATAATATTATGACATAAATAACTTTTAGCTTACTCATATTCTGAATATAAAATAATCAAAGGCTATGTTACTTTTGGGGGGGAGGGTGAACGAAAAACTACGGTTGTCAACAGAACGGGGGGTTAAAAAATGGTTATATCGATATATTATTAGCCATTTTTTTCGAACCATTTTTTGTTTTTCAACTCTCAAAAAATAAATTCGATTCAATTTCGTGATTTGTCTTTTTCAATTTTCAAATGACTGACTTCAGGATTGTTTTAATACTCCTCATTCACACAAAAATCCACTTTTGAGTTTACTTAATTTATAACGATAAAAAAACAGCTTTTCTTTCACAATTTTTACAAAACAAGACATTTTCAGCAAGCAATTACTCTAATATTTAATAAACTTCAGTGGCATCACTCAGGATTCCATGAATTCGCGAAATAATACACAAAAAAAAAAACCGAAACGGAAGAAGAAATAAGGATACAGAAATCACAAAAAAATTCGAGAATTAAAAACACCGAAGAATTATATTTAAAAGATATGGCTAAGGAAATTTCGATCATAATTTTTGACAAGGATTGACGGTATCAAATATTATTCTGAATCATTCTGTATCATCAAGAGACTCGGTAGAGTCTCGCACTGAGTACATTTTAAATCACTCTAACAACCTTAAGAATCTCTTCAATACGCTCCATAGAGTGCTAGGCTCTAGAGGTTAAAACTTGATAGGACTTCAGATCTTAGTGATGATAGTGAAAAAAAAATCACAGACTCAAAATTTCAACGTCGAATGGTCGAATCGCAATTAAAATAGATTACCTCTGAGTAGTCATTCGAGGACACAGTTGAGCAGCATCCGCGACAGCTTTGCCAGTAACACGCTGTTGTTTTTCAACATCAGCATTCACTTTTTGTAAAGCTTGTTGAGCTTCCGACAACCTTTGCTCCCCATACTGAGAATGCACACGAATCATTTGCAGCTCATTCTCGTGCTCTCTTATCAATTTCTGAAATAAGGGGCACAGTCTGATATAGAATGCTTGACTCAAAGTTGTATTAGACAAAGAACCATGAAGTTTATTCTAGCTATGAAAGGTTCCCTAAGTTCGTAGAACGCATGACAAACATTTTTACGGAATAACTGGAATCTTGAGTTCTCCTATGTTCTGCGATAAAGTAAAGACAAACATTATGTTACAGACAGTATCAACAAGTACCTTTATTGGTTCAAGCTTCATATCTAGGCAATGAGCAAGGTCCTTGTATCGTCTAACTTCTACTTCTAATGATTGTTCTTCATTCTGAAGCTGTGCAATTTCCTCTTTTAATTTTGTTTCTTTACCCACATCATGATCTTTCCTCTTCGATAGGTCAGCTAAGTCTGCAGTCTGGGGAAATACATGATTATTACTTCGTTATGACCATATTTCGGTTAGACGTACAAATTTCAATTGTTATATTACAACTTTCCATTCTAGTACTTTAAAATTGTATTAGCACACGAAATATGGCTTGTTCATATTCTAAGTCTATGTGATTATTTTAGAATGATATTTATATTTTTATACAATGAAATAAAAAGTATTTCAATACAAAGAGTACCAGATTTCTACAGACGGCAGAACCATGCACGCAAACATGGGATTCCACTACTCAATCACATTAGTATTGCTCTCAATATACTCACAAAAACAGCTATAGAATTAGAATCATCAACTTCGCACTTGTCAAGTAGCTCGTTCATCTTGGTATTGATTTTAATTTGGCTTGATCGAAGCACAGAAACCTGCCTATTAACGTTGGTCAATTCTTCTTTTGCTGCTTTTAATTTCTGCTGAACCTGTTTGTATTGGTTGATAATCGTCATTCTCTTCGCTTCTGTAGAAACGAGCTCTTCCTCTAAAACTCTGCAGGAACACCATATTTATATAAATGAATCCAACAAAATTCCATAGTAAGCAAAGACTAACTTACTTGATGGCTTCTGTAGTTGATACTTGTAGGAATCTTGCCCTCATTCCAGGGCGACCACCATAACTTCTATAGTTCGGATCAGGAAAGAATGTATCACCCTGTTGTGTTAAAGCCCTTTTGCAACTATGGGGCACTCGACGAACGTCTGATAGCATTTGACAAGCCTCTTGGCTTGTAGGTATTAGCAACACACATTCAACTTCCCGTTGATCGATCAAACAGTTTGCCACAACAGGGTCAGAGAATTCCATTGCCTCAAGTAAATTGAAGTATCCCGGTGCTCGCGTACAATGTTGACTAACGTCATGAATCTGCATAAAAATTCAAACTTTTTACAAGTAGAAGCAGACCACAAATTAAAAAATGTATAAGCTCGAATCAAGAGAGCATTTTCTCTTCGAAAGGGAGTATTTATACAGAGCTGGTATGGGTTCAGATATTCAATTACTGACTTTTATTGCAAAAGATTGCTCATCGGTTGAAATGTAATCAAGTAAATGTTAGGTTCTTTGAGCTATCGCAACTCATAGTTAAACACAGAAAAAATAACAGCATTTGTCGTAAGATCCTGAATCGGGTCTTGCTCGGCGTTGAAATTTTTTGGTTTGTAATCGTCTAGGAAACATAAACCTTTCAATATGAGACAAACAGATGACTTGTTGATCAGTTGATTTTCATTCTCGAAATTTGAAAGATAGATAATAAAAAAAGTTTGTAAATTTCAAAATTTTTTAGAAAAACAATGGTTACTCTAGAAATATTTAGTATATTAGTGAATCCAGGTAGCTGATAGTGAATTGTTTTCTGACTAATTACCAACAAAAATATCTCAATTTCAAGCAGCACGTGATCTAAATCCTTACGACAACTGTGTTTGCTTCCTCTGAATTCAACTATGGGTGATATTAGCTCAGAAATCCCCCGATTTATGTGATTATGCTGTAAAACACTAATTAACTACCGCAAGAATACTGGATAAATGAATATTTCTCTGAGGACACACCCAGTCCTTCCAGAATACCCTCCTTCAAGATTATATGGAGTATATCAATGAATCGTCAACAGGCAAGCCCTCATCTCAATGAATTTTCAGATAAATTTCTTATCGTGTTGCCCTAGAGTTAGGAATGACTGATGATTTTTGTTCTAGTTTTTCAACTGGCGATTTCAAAAAATAAATACCTTATAGTAAAATCTGCTGGCGACGATTTGGGGATTATTTTCATTCCTAAACACCTCTTTCATTATGTAGCTCAGGGTCTTTGCATCTTGACCGTTATCCACACAAAATGAGCGCAACGTGCCTGCACCAAGAAAACTTTCAACTGCTGCTGCCCAAGCAGGATCTTTCATTTTTATATGTAACCCTGTAATAATGAAAGAATTAATTAAGCACATGTTTGGAATGAATTACAAATCCGGGAAAACTAAAATAGAAGCTTGAAAAAAGGCCGTAGGGTGTCATTTGGCACACCGCGGAGAGTATGAGTCGGACTAAATGGGAGTAGGTAACTGAATTGGGTTGCCAAAAAAAGTGCGGAACATAGATATGAAAAAAAAAGGCGCAAAACCTCTTAACAAATGTCTCAAGGACACAGATCTGGTTAAGATATACAGGGTGTCCCAATTTAAACGATCCATTACGTTTCCAGCCGACCTAATGGTTCAATTGGAAAATGTGTCCCGCAAAAGTTGTATGGTTCAAAGGGGGAAAGAAGTTGGCATTATTGGATTTTTCAGTGGAGGCGCCACTGAGGTCAGAGGAAGGTCAACTTTGTTTTTTTAAATGGAAACACATATTTTTTATTGCGTAATTTTTTTCTACTTGAAAAATCGAACGACTTTTGTATAAAACATTTCTGAGAGACATCAATTTTTTATCATAGTCAGTTGAACAACTAGAGATTTTAGGACATTTGAGAACATTTCACCTGTGAACTATCAAGTTCACAAGATTGCGAACGGCCTTTTGTCGGTAAACAAAAACTATTTTCTGATATACTGGTTGACAAATTTTGGTTCATTTTCTTTCTGAGAGGTGAAGAAAAAAACAATGTATTCGCGTTTTTTCAAGTTTACATTTTGATGCAAAGGAGTAGAGGAATCCCCTGGTACACCAAAGATGATTTTCTCCCAAACTGCTAAACAGAACTTGATAGAACTTGGCAAGCCTATTGTACTTGCGTGATATTTCAACCTAATACCAGAAAATCGGGGTGGCTGAATTGGCATTGGTCAGGAAAATTGGAAGCATGACAAAATAAATAAATGGTTAAATTGTTAATACTCACCCAACGGACCACGTGGCATTTGTTTAAATCTTCCTTTGTCGTATTCTTCTTTTATACGCTTTAAAAGTCTGGGCATATTGGGTCCGAATACTGTAACTGCATTGTGAGATTCCTGCTTCAAGGCGGTCAACTGTCTCTTCTTCTGTCCTACATGATAAATAAACTCCATTAGTATTCTATGGAGGATTGCTAACTCAATAATAACCCAATTGTTTACTGATTCTCTACTACTATATTCAGCATACTTGAGTGAAAGTAAAACAGAGCAACAATAAATTCAACATAATAAATTTATGAACAAAACTGGACATACTAATTTCTGTGTCATTTCGATCAAGATCTTCTTTAAGAGTACGCTCTTCTTGAATCAAATGAGTTTTATTGGCTTCGCAATGCATTTGTTCCGTCTGCTTTGTATGCAACGTAGCCTCAACTACAACTAACTTTTCTTCCAATTCATTAAGAGTTACTTTAACTCGCCGCTTCTCATCTTCAACTTGATTACTGTCACTGAAAACAAATATTTATTTCGTAGGAATAAGTTCTGATTATCAATGAAATTGTTTAATGATAAGAACAAAGTTGAGGGCAAGATAACTGAACGTTTCAATCTCTCTGAGTCATTGGAGACTGGAACTCTGTAGAATTGAAAATTTTCAAAATACCGAAACTATTTTTAGCTAGGTACTTATTATTAACAGAAAATCATAAAATATCTAACGTCGACTTATAATTCTTACGCCTCCTGTCGTTGAATCTCTCTATGTAACATGTTAATATTTTCCTCGGTCCGCTTTATTTCAGCCTGTAACGATTTGCATTCTCTAGATTTGACATCACGAGCTTCTTTCTTGTTGGTAAGATTTTTTTTTGCTACAGAATATGCTTCCGAACTCCCCGCAGCCTCGCTCTCGATTTCCCGTATTTTCTCTTCAAATTCCCTGGGATAAATCATTGGAAATGAATGTATGCAAGGACTCGAGATTACACATAAGCCTTTCATCTTGCAAATGCACTGTTAATCCAGTCAAATCAGACTCACAATATACCGACTTCTATCATGAACAGGGGTAGGTTAGCTGATCTTTATACAGGTTCATTTGACCCAATAAACATAGCCTCCGAGTTTTCTACAAAAGTTAGGTCCCGGTTTGGCAGCAGAAAATTGTTGAACAATTGAAAATCAACTTCTTTCCATACTCCTTCCAATTATTCTATTTTTCCTGTGCATTTTGTAAAGAAATGCTTCAAACAGTTGTTCGTCTCCCGCAATTGAAGAATGCACAGGAAGAAATATAAGGTTGAATAAGTCGATTATCAATTTAAAATCAAAATTATCAATTTTTGAACAATTCTTTACAGCCAAACAAGAGCCTAACTTTTGTAAAAAAAAAAAAAAAAAACTCTAGGGCTACATTTATAGCGGTCAAATGAACCTGTATAAAAAATCGGCTAACCCACCCCTTTTCACAATAGAAGACAGGTGTAATCCAACTGGACTGAACTATAAATCCGATCATGAGACAAGAAAGTGAAGTTGAAAGAAAGCTTATAGCTACAGATGTTAGGATTTATACACGCGCTCAATTAATCTGAGATTTGTCTTACTCAATTTTGGCCTTTATCTGCTTTTCTTTCATCCCTTTCGTCTTTATTTCTTCCTTATGATTCTCTACATTGTTCTGATGCTCTTCCAAACTAGTCCGAATTTGGTTTAGCTTGTGTTCCTCCGTAATTGCCTGACATTCAACGTGTGTACAGTTACAGTTTAAGTTAACGCATTATTAGCTACTCAAATACGATGAAATTATTTCAAAAGTTTCTTTTTAAAATATATACTGCATTGAACTGCTGATTGTTCATAAATTAAAACGACCACGAAAGAGTTGGATAGATCATTCGAAAAAATGTTGGGGACAAAGTGAATTTTCAAAGATACGAATCAGGTCAATGTTGGATAAAGTATGGTTACATAAATTATGGTTAGTAACATGTGATACTCACTATTGACCAAAGTAGTTCATGTTTCAATGCATCATGCTGAGCACGAACCCCATCAATGGACTCTAGCATCCGTACGTTATCTTCTAATTCGTCAATTTCTTTTTTTGCCAAATTTAAACACTACAAAAACATACAAATATTGAACAATTGTGAATGTACATTCATGGTAAACTAAATCCTACAAATGTTGTCATATGACATTTCACATTGGTAATCATTGTATTGGTACCTCTTTGCTTTCATTCAATCGATGTTTAGCCTCCTCGCATGAAGCCTGAGCACTCTTATAATTGGATCCTATTTTATCCAGATGCGTGGCTTTCATGAATAACTCATATTTTTCTTTGGGTCCAGCGGTAACAAGAAATGTCCGCGAAACATCTTGATTTAGAATTGAAACTGGGTTCTCCACTTGAATATTCATATCTGAAACGATGCATTCTAGGTCGTCTTTCTTTGTAGAAATTACGTCACCTAAAAATGAGATTTAACATCTGAATATATGTGATCCTGTACTTGAAAAGGCAATTTCTGATAACTAGTTTAATCAGACAATATCTCGATCGCCAGACGAAAATTATAAAAGAATATAACAATGACTTATAGTCAGTGTAGTTGATGTATACTCGGAAATCTTTCACACGGACATTGGAATTTTACATACTTGAACAACACTAACACACAAATTGCAAATGCACGCTGTATCAGTCAAAAAATCAAGTTAAACGAATACACGGCATTACCATTTGAATTTTTTAACTTATATCCACTGCTGGATCCTATGGTACGTGAAACCGTTATAGAATTGCCATACACTTCTGGTTTGTGAGCCATTACTCCCTCGTTAACCAAAGTGATTTCTACCAGTGCTGAGTTTTTTCCTTTCTTAACAAATTCTGCAAAAAAGTTTAAGTTTTAGAAAGTGGCAGGATGAGTTTTTAATACGTTCGACAGTCGCTGAAATTTGATCAAGTATGTATACAATACCTTTGACTGATCTGCCTCGACTTGTCGCATTGGCTTTAGCTCCGAGCCCTACAACTAATGCTGTCAGAATAGCACTTTTGCCGCTACCATTGCGGCCGACAATAAAATTCACATTGCTATTCAAATGAATTTCCAATGCATCGTGACACATGAAATTTTTGACAAAAATACGTTTTATCTTTCCTGCAGTTGCCTGTGAACAATTCGACACATTAAAGTGGTGTGCGACCATTTAATCAAATTGACTGTTCAGAAAATTTGACTGACTGTTAACTTATGTCACAAAATCGTGACGATAAGGAATTAAAGAAATATTTTATTTAGAAAGTGAGGGATTTGTTATAGTAATGTCAGAATAGCAAAACATAAAATTTTCGACCTCGACTGACGAATCTGCTTGCGAGCCAGCTCCTTTGCAGCGTTTAGCCCGGTGTTCATCGGGCTCTGTTGTTTTTCTTTTCTTTCTTCTATCGTTTGCCATTTTCCATAAGTTCAATCACAGTTCGGTTATGCGGTAGCGAAAGTCTTCTTTTTGTAAATTATACCAAGTGGTCTCTAGCCTGACGAAGATATACATAGATATAGATAAGAATTAGGTTAGGTTCCATTTTGCAATTTTCTTCTTTAAGATTCAGTACAGTCATTGAAATTGGTTACCTGCAATTGTTCATGTGATTGTAACTGAGTGAGGGACAAATCCTTGTTCAGTGGATTCTGTTATGGAGTCCGGCAACTGCTTGTTGCAGAAATATAAATAAAACAGAACTCGTCAGGGTATTTATATCCATTACTCATTATTACTGCCTAATTTTCAAATTCATCAGTTGAGTGTTATGAAACTCATCCCCGTTGACATCCGTTGACCAGCCGAACTTTGAACATACAGTACACAACTCTGAGCATTTTGTCCAACCTCGAACTCACTAGGAGTTGTCCAACTAAAATTCCCTATCTTACCAACACTAGAAAACTCAGACCTTACCGACATTATCCAACGAAATTCTCGTATCCTCAACAGGTATTACCTCAAGAACTTATATGATCAATAATCGATAATCATGTACTCATTATTATGTTTTCATAATTATCAACTACGAAGTTAACACTTCAATTATATCAATTATCTACACTTACGCAAATTAATTATTGTCTTCAACAATAATCAAACTACAGAAATTATACCTTATAATACAACTTTGGATTCAGCTTTAAATACCTAACGTATGTACATACACCCATCCGAATTCACACAGAACATCCTTCCAAGAAACACACACCCACTCATACACATACATTCTACTCGCCTGCAGCTTAGGCTACGTTGAGACCTTATTTTACGATACGTAAAAGCCTTAAAATTGTATTATAATGCACATTAATAACGAGCTCATTTCCTTATTAATTCATAAGTATATTCAGACAACTCATTACATTATATCAATATATAATAATACCGCATATACATGTACACTAGGACTAGAGTGGTCCTTATTTGCGGTGTTTTTGAAATTTTCTGCGGACGAGGCGGAAAAAGTTTGCAAATAAATTCAAAAAAACGTACGCAAAACTTGGAGTTTGTAGGTCAACTCGAAGTACTGCCTACAAGGCAGTGAAATTTGGCACACGTCTTCCCTACAGGGATAAAGGTTTTTTTTTCCAAAAAATCGCCCAATCATTCATTGAATACCTATGATTATAAGAAAGACGTATACCAAATTTCAGATTTTTCAAAGTACTATTGAGGCAGGGGAAAAAAAAATGCCGTGAGCCCGAATTTCCACGTAAATCAAATGGAAAAATTCGCTGCCTTGTAGACAGTACTTATAGTTGACCTACAGACTCCAAATTTAGCGTTCTTTTTTTTTGAATTTACTGGCAAACTTTTTCCACCTTGTCCGCAAGAAATTTCAAAAACACCGTAAATAAGGATCACCCTAATATACACATTAGGGTGTGCCAGAAATTTTTTTTTTTTTCTTTTATTGTTTCCCATATGAAACATGAGTGCTTTCATGGATCATAAAAAACGTCGTCGAAGGGAGTCTCTGACAGAAAATGTTAGAAGGTGTCTCAGTCGACCAGAAATGACACTGATGAGACACCTGCTAGACTTAATTGACTGAAGCCCCCTTTCGCGAGGTGAAATTTTACAGCAAATTGAATGAAATCACAAGGTGGTACATAGAACAGACTAATGAAAAATAATGTTTTGAGAACAACATTAAAATTTTTTTTTTCTTTATTGTTTTTCTCACTTCCGACCGCGGGTATACCACATATTATACCACATACTAAAACAGCTGAATGCCATGTAATATTTCAATTGTTCTCAACAAATGGAAAATTGTTTATTCGTTACATTGAAAATTATTAACATGAAAGTACAATTCAAAAACTTCAAAATGAGTTGTTGCAGACGTCTGTACGACAAAGGGAGCTGGAGATATTAACGTTCAAGGGAGAGCGCGATATCAATTTTTGGTCGTTTCTTTGAAAATTCCGAGGAAAATTCTACCCACTGTAGCTTCTTAACCAATCGAGTAAAAAAAAAATGTTTCTTATGTTTATTTTACGTGGAGAATATGTAAGAAACAAAAATTATAAAAGAATCAGAAACATCGAGGAATATTTTTGGACAAATCCGTCCCGCTTGACGTGAATGATTCATCTATAGTTTACACGTGATATCCAGGGGCCCAGAAGACCGTTGCTGAAAACGACCACGAACCAATCGAACGCCATGACTTTCTGTTGGAGCCAATGCTATCCTCTGCCGTGGACCTCAATGGGACAACCTGTTGCACACCCCCGCGACTAAAACTTGGACTCATCTCAATTTAAATCTCCGGCCGTTGGGGTTCGTAAACATAGCTATAGCAACCGTGTGTTAGTAGTCAAGTGGCGAGCGAGGAGTAAGCGTAGCGTAACAAGTTGTCATTGAAATATTTAAAACAAATCAAGGAATATGAGTGATTCAGGTGATAACTCAAAATATAAGTGGACACCCGACAGCACTACGTTATTGGTGTCTGTTTGGACGGACAAACAAGTGCAGAAGCAATTGGAATATGCAACGAAGCCGCAATTAATATGGGAGAGCGTCGCTCGGTATATGCAGAAGAAGGGCTATAATGTGTCTGGGAAACAATGCCGATCGCGAATAAAACAGGTACTCGTATGTTATCGAGAAGCAAAGAAAGCTGGGACTCGAGCTGGTGTTGAACAATATTACGAATCGATTGATAAAGTTCTGAGAGACAAACGACTACTACAATCTAATATCAACGGCGTAGACACTGTCGGTAAGCATCTCTGAATTACACGTGTATAGAGTATAGCCGAGAGTATAGCTGATACACATACACTGCATTACGCTTGAAATCAGTGCTGTACTAGTACGCTCATTTATTTACAACACGCCCACACGTGTTACAATACTAACGAAAGTAGAATGAAAGATTACATAAGAAACATGAAATTTCCCATACTACATCGTTACTTGGCCGTTGCGCAAGCTTATCTTATCATATCTAATTCCTAACGAATTCCACGCGTAGAAAGGCATTGGTATACACTGGGGTAACACTTGTTCAGGTCTAATTGCACGGGCGTGCGGTAAAATGTCGAGAAAGACGAGACTCGTAGAATTATGTCTAATTATTAGTAGAATCATGTTACATATTGCAGAAAATCGTATCTGATCGTTTGTGCATAATATGTTTCAATGATTATATAGATTAATTTAGATGTGACGACAGTTAAAATGTATTTACTTATTTTGCATGAAAATTAATTTAGTAAAGCTTCATATTAATATTTAGAATAATAAATATAATATGCAATTTTTTGTATTTTCTTGATAACATATTATTTATACAGAGAAAAAAATAAAAAAAAAACACAAAAATTTTACCTTGAATTAAAGTACCTTCCTGCACGCCGTATTTAATAACTTCGGTCTGACCCTGAAACGTGATTCTTTTTTATTGCATATAGTTCCTCAAAATCCGAGACTGGTGAAAAATATCTAACAATCGCCGGAGGATTTGAAAAATTTCAATTTTTCTCTTTTCTTTAATTCTCAGATGTGAGCAACTCTTTGGAGTTTTATAATAATATTTAATAATTGTTTGCAGAGCTTATTGGTATGGTCGAAAATTTTTTTAATGCCATATAATTTTTGTTCTCACCTAATAGGTTTTTCACTTTAACTATAAAAAACCAACACCCACTCTACTATACATATGCATGTGGGAACTTAATGGAATTCTGTGAAGTTCTATATAACTTTATTGTTTAGACTGATTATTTTCAAAAAATCTTACAAAATTTCTATATTTCTGTCTGTATATATACAGGGTACCCAAAAATTTAAAGTGTTGTTCCTTGTGAGAAACCAATAGGATCCAAAGATACATTGTCAAATTTGGAGTTGATTTTTAATATTTAATTTTGAATTCCTTTATTACAGGGTTGAGAAAAATCATGGAAAAAAGTGAAATAATATAAGCAAATTTGTCAGGTTTTTCGAAAGTTAAAAAGTTTTTTTTCTTCATATTATACTACATCTCAAACTTAATGTGAAACATGTAAGCAAATTCTTCAGGAAATTTTCATACGTTTTTGAATCATCAAATCCGAGAATGATTATCATTCTGAAATCATTTTGAAATTTTGTTTTTCTACCAATGGTTTTGTTCATTCAATGCTCCAGAACCAGATTTTGACTGATGAAGCTAGAAAACCATTTTTTTTTATATCTTCAAATTATTTAGCAATAAGTATTATGTATTTTGAATATGAGTCATAACATTTGTATAACTGCACAGTTTATTATTCTTAGTTTTATTAATAGAGCTTTCAGCGTGTTTGAGAATCCTTTCATGTTATATCCTTGAGCGTTCGAATTATCTATTTGAATATTAATTTCAAGCCGTGTACAAAGAACAGAAACAGATTTGAATCTTTAAAAGGCATGTTTTAAAAATTTAAGAATAAATTAAAATCTGCGTCCATGATTTGAAAAAATCGAACTGATCTCAAAAGTGAAGGATCAAAACCAAAGAACTTCATGCTTATCAAAATTTGGCTTTTGTGTAAATGTGAAAAAAAGTTTTTTTTTGTTGTTGTTATAATCAAATTTGGGGTATTTTAATACATATGTTGATTCTCCAAGACCTATTGGAGATGTCTTTTTTTGATTTCAATAAAATAAAATCAAGTGAATTTTACCAGGGTGAAATGTGAACAAATCAAAAGTGAAATCAATTTTCATGAAATATGGAGTCGTTTAGTTTTGATCCTCCACTTTTTATTCGAACCATGATTAAAACGAGTCATTCAAATCACTTGGCTTTAATGATACCAAGCTTGGTTTATAGTATAGTATATGAGATAATTCATGCATTGATAGTAATCCTCAAGTGTTACTAGAATAATTTTGATTACAATTAGGTTTGTAATAAAATTGAATTTGGTATTATATTTTTTATTCCAGATGCAGGTTTAAACGTCAAATCACCTCCCAAAGATGTTAAGACTAATAAAAATCTGCAAATGCGATATCAGTATCGCGATCCTGTTGAAACCTTACTTCGTACTGAAGCTCTTTCTCCCACGTGGCAAATGACACGTACGTAGATTTTTGTTTATTTAAGGTAACCAGGTATATTTTTCACCCTTGAGGCCAGCCACATTCAATAGATGATTCAACTTATTATAGTCTTTAATCACAACACTCTTTAACTTGAAACAACAAAGGCTGGGTAATATGTATACAGGGTGAGTTTTCTCTGGTATCGAACGAGGGAGGAGCTTATCACTGCAAACGTTCAGCCCCTTCCTATTCATACTTATTATCATCATATCAAGAAGCCTCACTCTGTTGTTACTGTCCCAAATAGAAACATACCTGTCTTGGACTTGAGAATAAAAGTGGGGTTTCTTGATTGGACAATAACAAGTATGAATAGAAATGGGCAGAGCGTTTGCAATGATCCGCTCCTCCCTCGTTCGATACCAGAGAAAACTCACCCTGTATTAAGGTTTGTTAAAAGAAGTCAAAATTTTTCTGTACAAAAGTCTGTCTGTCTCCAGGGCTTTTGGGTTTCTGATTCCGAATCTGCGGTCTAAAACCTCAGATTCAGCGACCCAAAAACAGCCGAGATTCAAGACATTTCATTTTCATTCTATTTTTTACGTAATTTGAGAGATTTCTGTCGTCGGTGCTCGAACAAAGAACAATTCCGGTTCATTTGTTGAATTCACCGCTATGTAAAGAACAATTTCATTTGTTTGTGACGCACCCTATTATAACAAGTGGGACCACCTCCTAAACTCGACGACTACGATACATTTCAATTGAGGATTTCGCAAATGTTATATGGAGTGTTAGACAAGTGTAAAATCTTAACTTGATACGTATTAGATTTTTAGAAATACAGGCCACGGGTATTTTGCGTACTTTCAAGTAAGAAATAGAACTTCCAGTAAAATATTTTAATTTGCCTCGCATTTGTGAAATCAATATTGAAAGCGCACTCTTTTCGAACTCGGCCAATTTATTAAATTTTTTTTTAACACAAATATACAGCCTGGTATTCAAAAAAATGTCTACTGCCTAGGCAATCTAGGACAGTCAGTCGTTTGTGCACTATTATAATAATAATAAAAAAAAAACACATGTATTCTTCACGCTCTTTCGCATAATATTCCCAGTGGGGCCCAAACAACTGGCTGCCCCCAGATTGCCCAAGCTGTGGAGATTTTTTTACATACCAGGCTATATATTTATGTGAAAAAAGATTTTATACCATGTCCAAGTCCGGAAAGTCTGATTTTATCATTGAGTTTATAGAGTCGATGCAAGTTTTAGAATTTTACCGAAAGTTCTTTTTTTGACTTCAAAGTATGCAGCGTCTGATGCAGAATGCTGTTTTAACAATCTATTTCGATGAAATTGGCTGAAATATGCATAAAAGAGTAATGAAATAGCCATAGCCTGTATCTCTGAAAATACAATATGGTACATGTCAAGATTTCACACTTTTTCTACACTCGGCATTACAACTCCAAGGTCCAAAATTAAAGGGAATCGCAGTCATCGAGTTTTAAAGGTTGTCAGCTGCTCGGTATGGAATCCCCTACATATCGTATAAACCTGATTTCATCTTTTTATATGATTCTCTCCACTACATTATAGATGAAGATGAATATCCGGACTCGCCAGAATCAAATGAAACAGTTTTAGCGCAGCCATATCGAGCTTGTTCGCCAGTCAGGGATGTTGGTACAAATACTGTACACCAATTGACCCCGATTGTGAAGAAATCACAAAGGCAGAATTTGGTTCCGGTTAAAGAAATGCCGATACATCAAAATTTTCGACAAAATTCTTTTCCAAATAATTGCTTTAGCGAAATCCCTTTCCAAAATGCAGTGCAAAACGTACAAAATCATATAATACAGGAAAATATGCAACAAAATTTGCTACAGGCCCATAATCATCTGTTGCACCAAAATATGCTACATAATAATCCTATGCTGCAACAAAACCTGTTTCATAATACAAATCAGAATTTACAAGATCCGATGAGAGTACCGAATGAGTTACAGGCTAATCTCATGTTGAACCAGAATCGAATTCCACAGAACATTCAACGAACGCAAAATCAATTTCAGCAAAGCTCTGCACTAAACAAACAAGCAATGCCACAGGAGCCAAAGAAAGCTTCGTTTAGACAAAATTTGGCAGCCACGTTCAAACAATATCAGGATGCAGTTCCAACGCAAAATTTCAATCAAAATATAAATCAAATAACCGGACAATTATCTCCAGACTTCTTGGCCGATATAGCGCCGAATTTGAATGATGCATTCTGTGAAACTTCAAAGCATGAAAAATCGCAGAATTTGAACGAAACGTTTAACCAGCCCTTACCCACGTACAATCCGGCATTCTTACCAAGTCTTGACGCTACATCATTAACAACAAATGCTACTTATAATGATGACACTTTATCCATAGAATTTTTGCAAGAATCCCCAACACCATCCGAAACTGCTATTAACAAATCGAAAGACTTTGCTATGAATACAGAATTTGCACCAGATGCACCGTTTCGGAAAAAAAAGGCACAGAAGCTGGAACAACTTATGATGAGCGCACTAAGTTCACAAAATGAAGTTGTCAATAAGGTGAACAAACAATTATACGCATACTTGTATATGTATTGAAGTTCTGTACAAAACATAAATAGACATGAAAACCATGAAACTAAATATCTATGGAAAATCGTTTAAGATTAGCAATTCTTCAGACTAATTAGTTTCTTGGTACTCTTTTCACCATCCGATATATTTACGTCGTTCAGATTACGTAACGAGGTTTAGACATGTTTAATTATATACCTAACTTACCAAAAATTGTTGTTTTTTGTTTTTATTTTTAGATCCTAGCAGCCCAGAGTGATATGGTAACACGCTTTTTGGATATAGATAGAGATCGCCAGAATAGATTGGAAAATCGTTTAGATCACCTACTGAACGTTGTGCATGCCTCAGTCCTGAATAAAAGTTCAGAAACAGGTAGCGAAATGCCTCCGCCGCTTCCAGAACCCAAAATCAGTCGTCTAGCTCCACCTCCCAAACCAGGAACTGTTCCACCCAAGTTGGATCTAGTTCCCCCAAAACCATGTCGAGTAGCGTGTACATTACCCAATTCTAAAATAGAATTAGTTAATCAGAACCCTTTAACAACGAGGCCTGGAGTAGTTACTCCACTTACAAGTCCTAATGGAAAATTAGGTAGCATATGGTCAAAGCTTGGTCCAGTATCACAGTCCCCGTTTATAAGAGCACAGATGCAACTTGGATTTCAGCCAATGACAAATACAGACATTCGCACGCAGTCTTCTGCAGAAAGACGTATAGCAAGACAAGCCGGCCTGTTTATGGATATCAAAACGCTAATATCGGAAACCATAATGTTTATTGAGACAGAAAAAAGGCTAGATGAGAAGATAGAAAATGCCAGGTATCAAGTTCAAACGGGACAGGATTTATCTGCCAGGAAGAAACTTTTCACCCAAAACGAAACTGATCCAGCGATAATTCTGAGCGCTGCGTTTATTGATATAGAGAGGCAAGTCGAAGAGCTTATTGAAAACACAAGAATAATAAGGAACAACAACAGAATAACTGAAAGGCGGGAGAATCCTCTTCATAATTTGAAATTAAACCAAAAGGAAGGAGACATCCTGGTCACTGGACACGGTGAAGCTTATGAAAATCTAAGACAGCTAAATAAAAACCCCAAATATATTAATGATCCTATCGATAGCTCGACTCCAGCAAAAGCAACAGTTCACTTTAGGGCAAGCGATAGAAATGCAGCCAATCTATATACCACAAGAAGAGATGAGGAACCTCGAGTAAACTTTGATGAGGATGAACCAGGGGATACTAAACAAACTATTCAGCAATTAGCTCAGTTAGTTATGAACAGTGCTCGTTGGCGCAACACCGCCACTCATCATCATCAAAATAAGAACAGCGCTGCAAGTACAGCCTTTCGGACGATTGCACAAAATATGTGCTCGAATGTTAATAAAAATCCTGGTACATCTTCCAATATCGATAGACAGGGAAGAGAAACCAATTCAAATACGTACTCCCAGTTTGGGTCTGATACACTGACCGGGAACAATAAGCTGCCAACGCTAAATCATGATCGATACTCGTCTGGAGGTCATCCGGGGTTCAACAGCCATACAGGACAAACGATGAGCAACAATGTTAGACTGTCATACCACGAACCTATCACAAAGACTCAACCACAGATGGGCTTTACTACTGCCAATTTGTTAATCAACGAGAATATTGATGACCAACCTATAAATCGATATGGGAATCAGATTGGCTTTGTTAATGATGGTCGATTGAACTATAAGCAGCAGAAGCGTTACTTCCCAGATGTTGAGAAAGACAAATTTCTTGATCACCAGCAACTGCAACATGCCTACAATAGAAACTTCGCTGATAATCAAAGAAACAGTCAAACCATTCCTCCATTTATGACTAGTAATGGGCAGATCGTTATGGCTCAAACTGAGAATATGATTCGCCAATATGTGAATGGCACAATGTCAAGGAAATCTAAGGATGAGAAGGAAACTGATTCAGACAATGACGATGTATTTCTTGATACAACTGCAAGCATGCCACCACTGTCTTCACGTAGAACTTCGCTTACCTCTATGGGAACTGCTACGTCGACTACCTCTTCAAAGTCCGGCAAACCAGATGCACCGAACTGCATAATAAGTTAGAATTAGTAATGTCAATCATTGTTTTCTTTTGTTCATTAAATTAAATTCGTGCATAGACTTTGCAAAGTGCCTCATTCTACATATGGCTATTTTATTTTATATGGATTAATTTCATCTACATATTCGTCAGTTTTTATATGAGACTTATAAGTATAGGTATGATAGGTAATATGTAATGTAAGTGTTATTTTTTTTTGTCAAGCCAATGAAGCTAAAAGTATTCTAATATTTTTTTCATGCACTTTCTTTGATACCGAAATGTGCGTATCAAATCACATAAACTGTGCTGATATTGACAATTAATAACGAAATGTGCGTATCAAATCACATAAACTATGCTGATATTGACAACGTTCAATTTAAATAGAATAAAAAAAAAAAAGAATTTTCTAAAACTGATAAATTTGGCAGTAGAAACTTAAAAACAACAATCAAAGAATGTAATTTATGAAATGGATTTTCGCTGTGTAGTATTACATACATACAATAGTAATATGTTATTCGTTAATGAGTTGCCATGACTCAATTAAATAATTATAGTGCAATACTTCATTGAGCTAGGATTATAGCAATAACAATGTTAATTATTTTTTTGAATTTTATTAAATAAATGTATTCAAATTATATCGAAAGAAGGTACGTGTGTTAAATTGGAAAGCTCTCTTTGTTAGACCTTGCCTTTATAATTTCCTTGATACAGCTAGAATCAGCAATGACATGAATATCAATTATAGTAGCTGTGATGAAGATACCTGGTGACGCTTGATTCACTGAAGAATGATTGAAATTTAACATGCCTCTCTAGTTTTCTTGCAGTGGAAACTCCAATTGGAAGTCGAATTGGAAACTCCATCACACTATAGGAACTATAGTGTGATGGAGTTTCCCGACTAGGCCATCATTACGTAGGTTTTCCACTATCTGAGAGAGTCAGTGCAAATCCGCAAAGAATAACAAGACCGAATACCCAGTGTCAGATTGATTGACAGACTGATAATTGCCAGGGAGTGAATTGAGAAGATGGAGAATTGAGAGTTAACGGCGGCTTTGTAAGAACTTTTTAATTCCCCAGAGAAAACGCACAGCCCTGCTGTGTTTTCTGATGAATTCTCAGAACCGTCCGTGAATATCACTGAAAAGCCTCGAAAGTAATTAAAAAATTATAAATGCTACTAAAGCTCTTCTCCGGCTCAATACTTTTTTGAATGTCCTTTCCTAAGTCTATGAAACAATCATTTTTTAAATAGTGTGCAAAAAAGGAAATATCTTAAGTAGAGGGTCTAGCTTGAATGTAAATCATTTCAAATTTGTCTTTAATGGATAACCAAGTTTTATATAGAAAGGAGACGCGTTTGTCATCTTCCTCAAAAATTCCTTCGCGTTTAGTCTTTAGGAAAGCAACGTTTTTCAATAAAAGGCTATTCCTGTTGCTGGCGTTGTTTGTAAAAAACTTAGACGTTAAAAAATTTCTTCTAACATGGAGTTGCACCATGCCCCTAAGGTGTAGAAGGGAGTTGATTGGCGTTGATTTGAAACATCCGGAAACCCTTCTTGTGATTCATTTTGAATCACATCCAACTTAGAGAGAATATTCTTGGCAGCCTCCGAGTAAAGGCTTCCACCTAAATCCAATCCAAACCAGGCCTAATTAATGCTTTATAAAACTTCAACATCATCAAAAGATGAGAGTCCCACGAATAAGAAGAATTACACCTTCACATGGCAACTAATTTATCACCTTTTTGTTTTAGATGGTTAATATGGTGAGACCATTTTAGTTTATGGTCCCATAAAACCCTCAAGTATCTTGCTGTTTCCTGATTAGGTATTCGGGCTTTGTTGACTTTTAGTGCTAAAGAATAGGGTGACAAAGCCTTATTGTCACAAAGAGAGCATGCTAAGGATAGCGCAACTGTAGCCCATGCCCTATTTGTATTAACTTTATAGCGTTGTCTGCTACAGTTCAGTTGAGCTGAAGTTTTTGTAAAATAATGTGAAATGTATTTGTTGACTTGAAAAAAAATGAAACTAAATCTGGTTATGTTCAGTCGAGCTTAGCCATGAAATGAGTGCATGAATAAATGTAGTATTATAAAAAACTAAGATTAAAAATAGCCAATAATTAAAACGTTATAATGTTACAGTAAAACCCACTGATTTATCATCACAGTATGTAAATCTTGAGATGAAATAATGTCGAATTGGAACCCAACAAGTTCGCGTCGTTTTGAGTTTTTCAACTTCCAAACTACCACTTTCAAATCAAGGCAAGCGTCAGGTGGACTTGTGTCGCATCGATTATAGCGTCAGATCTGAGCGATCTCACAACGCCACTAGTATATGTGGCAACGTTTTTTCCCTTATGTGCACGACCTCTCTGTTGCTCTAGTAACTTCTGTTTCCTGTTTCTGTCTGGTAACTCGTCACAATCACTGTAATGGCAAAGCATCGGCGATGCACAGTCCAGGAGTATACCTATGATCTCACCTATGAACAGTTTGACTAGTGCGCTTTACGCTAACTCGCTAAGTGTGCCATGTAACCTCATCCCCATTATAAGAACATAATTTTACTCCAAATTCGAGATTTTTTTATCTAGCAGTATATTGTATAAAAAAAAGTATCAATATATACAGAGCGATACAGATAACTCGTATACAGGGCAAATTTACGATATATAATTTTGATCTAAATGTACAAAATTCACCATACGCTAGCATTCTAAAAACAGCATTCCAGATTGCCTCAAATAATACAAGATATTTAATGTTAATGTAGCGTTATAATATTGATCAATGATAACAGAGAACACTATACAATCTACTTTATGCGGGCCTTTTATTTTAACAAAGGAGAGAGATTCCCCCGTTATCAGCACCCAGCAAGAGAAGTCTATTCAGAGGAAGAACAGCCATTGCAGTAAGAACTCCTTTGAACGTGTCAGATCGTAATTTGGTTGAAGAAAATGAAGCTGTAGCTTCTACAGAGGTGTGAACACCTATGCGATTTGCAGTTGTTGCTGATATCAACTCTTGCTCGTAGATGGATAAACAATGTACTGGTTCCGTTGTACCTCTGAAATCATCACCAGCATATATTAGCTTTGAGAATAATGTAAGTTGGTTAGCGACTATGGTCCAGTGAAACCTCATAATTCGAATAATCATATCAAGCTCAAATTGGAAATACGAATTTAGCAGAACAATATTTTGTAATACGATTACACAATAAAATCCTATACATGATTCAAAATCTTATCTGCTTTTGCAATACTAGGAACTTACTTTAAATGAAATTTCAATTTTCCATCGATGGCACTCCATACTGCGATGGATTGATCCAAGGAAGAGCTGATGATAGTGGAATCATTTAAAGCTTCCAACTGCAACACCTGGAATTATTGACAATAGCAATTCACCGTAAGATTGAGAATTATGAAAAATGACAACGGTTCTGACATAAATGACAATAATCTCAATGTTGTTAGTGTAGCTAACTCTCTTACATGTGGGATGTTCTATGCCTAATTTTAAATAAATTTTAGTCTCAAGGTGAAACACGGTCTTATACACAGGTCTTGAAACAAAGGAAAAATATCTATATATGGGGCTGTCCACGTCGACTCAACATGGCTCCAGACCTCACCATCTCCGATTTGATTTTTAATTTTCTATGTTATTACTTTATCTCTGGAGAACCTTTCAAATTTGTGTTTAGATTTTTCAAACCAACCCTTTCGGAGCTATGAATTTTTTTGACCTTAACAAAAAGAGTTTTTTAAATATTCTGAAAAAATTCACAAAAACTCGGTTGATGAGAACAACCTCCAACCATATCTATAATAATTATAAATAAGCTGCTTTAAGCAGGAATGAATCGATAGGTAATTCAGTAATTAATTCATGGTCCTTTTGGGATATTACAAAGTATGGCAGACATTTTAGTTCATTTCTGTTCTGCAAGGTCACAAGAAAACAATGAATGTTCTGATTTCAAAGTTTCAATTTTAATGCGTTGGAGCAGAGGAGTCGCCTAGCAAAAAAAAGATGGATATCTCCTTAACTACTGAACAGAGCTTGACAAAACTTGACAGGAGTATTGTACATACTTGTGTAATACTTTACTTAAGATTAAAAAATTGGGGTGGCTGATTTTGAATGGAATGCTTCATGTCCTAATATTTTTCATATAAATATAAACATACTTCACACTCGTGTCCTTTCCATGATGCTATGATGAGTCCAGTACGAATGTCTAAAATTGTAAGAAAACCAGATGCCTGGCCCATGGCTATCCAATGTCCACTGGGGCCTACTGCGATACATCGTATTAAGCCAGTGGGATTCATCGATACCTGAAATCGATGAATAGGACAGCATCGTAATACGGATCTTCACTGTTTAGTTACTTCCTCTCAGATTTACCCGTTACCTTCATTTCATTAACATACTGAAATGTTCTGCAGTCAATCACTCTTAACGTAATATCTGTAGTCGCAGCAAGCAACATTGTTGACGGAATAGGACAAGCAGTCAATGTATTCACAGGTGCTGGACGGACACATTCTGGCGATCCTAACAGAGATCCCATGAATGGATCCCAGCAATGAATGGCTCCATCACATGTTACAGCATATCTTAAAGATTCCAGAAAAGTCAAAGCTAGGATTGACTTTTTGTGTCCTGTGTAAGTATATTGACACTGTGAGATTGCACTGCCATCTCCCTGCGACCAATCGTGTTATGGAATATCAACGTGAAGAAATTTTTAGTTATAAGGGTGTCCAAGGGGTGAACAGGTACGGCTATACGTTGATTTTTCGAACTACATCTGTAGGGTTAAGTCGATAGAGACATGCGGTGCTTTTGATTACTATATCCAAATTCTTGCTGGTTGATATACGATTCTTCGAACCATATTTCGGAATACTGAAATTGACTATCCCTTGAATATTTTTTGCCAGCTATGGGTCTCTTCTCTCGTTGAACGACCTATGCATATCGTTAGCTAAATAGACAAGTCACGTAATTACCAACATTTCCACGTTTTGAAAATTTAAGTAATAATCACATAATTATTTTTTGGAGATAAGTCATGATTTTTCCGACAATATGTACTTTTTGGTAGTTACGTGACTTTTCTATATAGCTAACGATATGTATGTGCAAATATCTCCACCATTGTACACCCCATTGTACACCCTCAAGAGAATAATATTATCGAAAACCTTTCTCTTTGAACCTGCGTCCAACTCATAATGTTCAAATATACAAAAAAAAAAAAAATACTAAATTACCTGACTTCTAAGACTCCAAAGCTTTACACTTTTGTCTCTCCCACCACTCATGAAACTATTTTCATTGTCGAGCACATACAGGCATCTCACGCTGTTATTGTGACCCGAGAATGTCTGAAGTTTTATTTGCTTGATGTTAAATCTGGTATCTTTATCAGGTCTGCCAATTTCATGCTCCCAATACGCTAACCAATTCCCTCTAAGGTGTCGACTGGTAGACATCATTTCTCTACTCACATATGACACATTTTCATTGGCAGACTGTGTTTGCGGAGATGGACTCTTTCTCAGCTGTCAATTAAAAAACTGTATTTTTTAAAGTTCATTGAGTACAAAAACTAATTGGTGTGGCATCTCATCCATTCGAGATTCTTATTTATATCAGGAAGTTCAGAAGAAATCTGATTTCAAGCGTACAAAATTAAATATTTTCTTAGTTAAGAAGTAACTACGCTTTTGCAATACTTTTTCTCTCAAATTACTGGTACACTATAAAGAAATATTCTATTGACTCAGTTTTTTTGCTATTACTAGAATTTCGAGACATAATTCAAAATTGTACTTGACATCTTCTAGGCTTTGTTTTGAATAGATTGATTGCACCGAAGAAAAAGTGGTTGTCTAGGAGGGTACGGCTCACATCGTTGATTGAATCTTTTTCAAATATGAAGGGAATATTCTACATTGATATAATTTCGAGGCAAACCAAAGATGTTTGATGAATTTAATCTTTAACTATGAGAAATTATTTTACAACTTTTTTTAGTGTTGGAAAAAAGCGTGTACTATATGCTTACGACAGAAGACTGACTTTGTCTCTATATATTATTGCGTTGCTCTGAAATGACATCATTGAACGATATTTTTTACAAATTTCATTTTGGTACCCTGCAACAACCGCGTCTTTGTCCGTAGACTTAATCTATATAAGAGGCATTCCCCGTCAGAACGTACGGGAATAATAATTCGAATTTTTGATTTCATTGAAATTTTTATAGCTGATTATACCTAATGAGAGGACTTTCACGATTTTTTTAGATTTAAAAAAAAAAAATAAACACCTCCCTCGGTCAATTTCTCAAGAAGTTATGAATTTTCGAAAGAAAAAAATTCAAAAATTCATATCTCAAGAACAGATAAACGAAAAACGTTGTAATCTCTAAAGGTGATACAAAAACTATTCATTGATCTCACCTGCACTTCAATCCTATTTCCAATAACAGAAATGTTTCCAAAACTTTCTGCATCTCTTGTGTCCGGGCCTAAATTGGCAGCTGTAAAATTTGATCAATATGAAATAATTCTGATCAGCTCGGGTAAATATCTACTACTACAATTATTATGTATGATACTCTAAGTTTGACATTGTCAGTAGTTTAAACTGCCAGTCACCTTTGCTTATCCCCATACATATTAGATTTCTTCATATAAAATATGTATCATCTATTATATGATAACGCTAAATCATGAATTAACATTTATCTTTGTTTCATATAATGTGATATTATCGTATCTCTGCTCAAGAAACGTGAAATGCATACCAATGTTTGACTGAGCAGGCTGAATTCCTTGTTCATATTCACAACAAAGATCTCTTATTAACTGATGATTCTTAAGGATCTGCTCCATTGCATCATCCCCGATATAACGATAGAATGCTACGTAAGATTTGTGTGCCAGTTCTGCAGTGAATACTGCTTTCAGTTCTTCAAGTGCCTGTCATAAGATATAAAGTATTTCAGATTAGAAAAATTGTACTAATGATTGGCGAATGAGTCATAAATTCTCACATTCTTTGACCATCATTCACCTTGTTTCTTTGAGAATCAGTGAAACCACTGCTTTCAATTACAGGAGGTGAGAAGGAATCAGCAATTTCATCACCAGCACCACTGCGCACTTCTTCAGTACGCGTAGGTGTGCCTATCACAGCCCATTCCTGCGTCGTACCATCTAGTAATACTTCAAAGTAACCGCTCTCGTCGAATGATGCATTATTGTTTGTGGAGCTATAAATCACCAGCATAAGATCAACAATAACAATATGAGCTGAGCGAAAATGCTCTGGTTGAAACGGAGCTTGATTTTCAAAAAGTCTTCTGTATTATAAACATTCTGAGTTGTAAAACTTTTCACACCCTGAGATATTTTCTTCATTCAGAAAAAATTTTTTTTAATGAAACATTTTTGTGAACCAGAATTATAGAGAATATAATACCTAGCAGAAATATTTTTTTTGGAACTCGCAATCTTTTGCTCGATATTTTCCATGTAAACATTTTTACTAATTTGCCCATTTGCCTTATCAAAGGCAAGGAAAAATCTTTGAATGGATACCGCTATTTGCGTTTTACTCATTTCGGAGCCCAATCTTCGACTGAGGCAGAAAGTTACTGTTATGTATTTCTTGGCTAATGCACTGCGCGCAATTATACTATTGGGAAAAGTATAACGAGTCGTTGAAAGTATCCGAACAGCTGGATGTAGAATTGATCTTAGTATAGTTTCCTGAAACCAAAATCAGATAACAAAATTCACACTTAAACTAGTCTTCATTTTCTCTAAAGTAAAAGAGTGGAAGATTCATACATACAAACATAGACGTACACCCAACAGACGCAAACGCACACTCAACAGACACACAATTACACACTTACGAGACAGTATCACCTTAATGATCGCACCGGCTATGCGTGAATTTACACAGTTACAATCACAGCTACACATCATTAGTTTAACGCCTTTTGTGAACAATAAAAAGTGATGATCAATAACGAAGAATTCAAGCATACATACATTATCATTCACCTAAATTATCAACAGCAACAATATCCGTTACAAAATTGAATGTGGTTTTTATGCATTTCTTTTTTTTCCATTGAAATTTGATAAAATGTAAACTGGATAGTCCAGCATTATTGGAATGCAAATGTATCTGAAATTTCATTTCTGAGTATTCTTTCAAATAATTGAAAGAAATGTTTTGCTCGAAAGTTGATTTGGTTAGTTACTTAGCAAAAATTACTGGACAATGAAATACGTTGTTTAACGTGAAATGTAATTACCAAATTGTCCTATGAGAAATACTAGTCAAAATAACGTTATCCCAGTCGCACGAGCGATTGCCAGTATATTATCTCTCATGGGCCTTACCACGAATGAATTTTTCTCAAACTCATTTTCAACTTCGATTCAAACTCATTTCAACATCTTGTTACATCTTGTTTCAAAGTTGTTAAATCTGTTTTTGATAGTTAAAATTGACCAACAAATAAATGTTGATATATTTTTGAATATGAGGTGGATGTGAGAAAAAAAGTTCACATTTGTAACGTCCAATTTTCATTAATGAAGAAAACTTTTTTTGCAATGATCAATACAGAATTAATGTGGAATCTTCTCCTTATAGAATTTTCTTAATATGTACATTTAAGGGAAAATCAAGAATACATAAATGTAAAAATCCGTAAGATTTCACCGCCTAGACTTAAACAGATTAAACCTTCTTCTGAAACATGTTTTTCTTCTTAGATCTTGTCCGATTTTGGCCAAAATTAATATTGAATGGATAGATTGTTCAAGGGATTTGCATACGAAATTTTGTAGTTCGAAAAATGGATGCTATGAGAATAATTCATAAGTGTCCCGTTTTCTTGGAACACTGAAAAGAAGTCTGAGTAAATTTAAATTCTGTATAACATCACAGTGCGTTTATCAAAGATGGTTCAGACTTACGTGAAGAGCATCCATTAGAGCGGAATCACTAAGAAACGTTATTATGTGTGTCAGAAGAGCCAGACAAGAGACCAGACCACCTTCTAAGCTTGGAGTCAATTTTCGTTTACACAAAGCCAATAATTCGACCATGTGACCCAAGTATTGCAGTAAAATTATTTGCTCGCCGTACAAGCCTACATTATTGAACAAAGTTCAGAGTTAGTAAAGTAACAGTAACAATATGAAATAGCTCTACTAATGTCAGCCCCATACGCTTCGAATTTCTTCATTGATTTTTTTCTCTCATTCTTTGAAATCAAAGGAATACTCAGTATTTTTGTTCGGACTTTTAACTCAAATGTTTTAGTTGATAAGTAATTTTAAATATTGATAATTTGCACGGCTCAGCATATTTTCAGTCGGCTATAACTGCCGATCACTGAGTCAATCATCAAAATTAAGTCTATTAAAGTTTTAGTCTTGACATGTAGTTTTCAAAAAGAGAAGAAAAAAAACCCGAAACAAGTCTTCAACACATCTGTAGCGACGAAATTAGGCTGAAAAATATAAAGATTGAGTTTTCGCGAGGTGTGCCATTTTTGATTTATCTAAAAAAATTTACAAGATATAAGATTCATGTAAAATCGGCCTAAACTGTTCGTCGTCATGGTGAGAATTTTTGGAGGTCTTCAATAAAATTAAAAATGGGATACTAAGTATCTAAGTTTGATGATCCGACTTAAATCGAAAGTTATAGCCGACTGAATATACAGGGTGAATTCTCAACGTCCGAACAGTCGGAGTAGAGTTGAGATGGCCAAGAGGTAAAGTCGGCAATCGTTTCAGTAACTAGCGACTCCTTGATTGGCTATCTCGAGGCAAATAATTTCCGATTTTGACTCGCGGCCGCCGCATCTTTACTCCGAGTGTTCGGACAATAGGAATTCGCCCTGTATGCTGATCAGTGGAAATCTGATAAATATGTTTGGGTTAAGAATCTTGAATCCCAATTAGGAATGCAAAATACAATCACGGAAGAAATCTGAAGGTGTAATGATAAAAGATTGGTCGCATTGACATTCAGTAAACTGAAACTACTTGGGAGAACAAGATTCAGAATGTGTCACGGTATTGTTCCAATCCCGATGCCTTGAGAATTTTAATCAGTTACTTTTTTTAAAAATTTTCCAAATGTTCGACATTGTATTCCACGAATGTAATTCATTCGAATTCGAGTTAATGTGGGCAGGAATCGTTTTATATTCTATTCCGAATCACACATTAAAACGAATAGCAAATCTTCCATACTTATGTTGTACTAATTCGTAATCTTGGCGAATTGGAAGTCGAAGATAGCGTTTCCAACTCGTTTCGGTTTACTGGGCATGGAATGCTACGAATACACACACTCTAAAGTTCAAACTACTATAATAAATTAATAGTAATTGTCAATGAAATCCTCTACCGTACGAACCTGCAATTGCGGTAAGACATTCTAAAACTTTGGTTGCATTTTGATCTCCTACTAATGCAGCGTCAAACCATTTACTCTGGTCTACCGCCAATGATTCATCCTCAGATAAAGGTCTCAAATTTTCGGCGCCGGCATAACACAGTGTCAACATCCTGAGAAGGTTTCGAGACAAGTAACGAGCAGTCAAAACTGGCCCCAAACGATGCGAAAGCCAAATCACAGACTCGGCACTCATTTCGGACACTTTGCAATCAATAGGAACTAACTTTTGCAGCGGAAAATCCATTTCAACTGTGTCATCATCAACGTTATTTTCTGATGTATTCGCAGTTTCACAATGAGGAGCGATATCCTTTGCATTTTCAATATTCACTATCGTGCTTATAGTATCAGCAGCTTTATTACTCGGAGCAACGTTACCCACATACGAATTACTGAATGGTATATCTTCGCTAGAAGTTTTACTACCAACATGGCAACCAATACTGTTAAAACCAGTCACTAATTTACCACCCTCTACTCGTTTTGGTATGGGTATAGTTGGAGACTTCATACTGCCCGGTGGAGAGTTTATGTTTGCTTCTTCAGATAGATCGTTCAAGCTCAAATTTAGCTCCAAATGAACATCTATATTGTACGGTACACCGGTGTGAGAGGATGGCGAGCTTTCTTCCGTCTCTAAAACGAAGACTTCTGTGAAAGCAACGCAATATATAATATTTGAATTCGTGTCAGCCATAAGAGATTGAGTAACAACAATCATATGGTCCTAATTTTACGAAAGTTGAAGTTCATAATGTCCTACCCCCTTAATTCATTCTACCCGACAAAAAAGGATCGAAGTACTAGATTTAAAATTGTTCTTAGATGGGAGAAATAGGAATTTTAGAGTTTTCTTGCAGCCCTCCAGGAAAAAATTGTACAGAATCTCCTACAGTAGTTTTCGTGCGTTGAACAACCTTAATCAGCGCTAAAAAAAAATGGATTCTAGAGCTGAGTTTTCAGAAGATTCACATCACAAATAATTCAAAAATATCGAAAAATCTCTATCATATGAGTCGTTCCACGACGAACACACGACGGCGACAAGCGGGACGAATTTGGCCAAAAATATTCCTCGATGTTTCTGATTCTTTTGTCATTTTTTTTACATATTCTCCGGGTGAAATAAACATGAGAAACATTTTTTTTTTTTTAACTCGACTGGTTTAGAAGCGGCCAAGAGCGTTGCGCGGTAAGACCCTGTTCGCGCATCGTTATGCACTTGAAAATTCAATGTACGCGGCCGCGTGCGAAGTCTCGCATGAGTCAACCGCTTTTTAAATATACTGTCCATCGGAACTCCATTCCACAACTCACAGATTTCGTAGAGAATGAATCAAAGAACACGCTCGTATTTTTTTCGGAATTTTTAGAGTGTTAACATCTCGACAATCGCGAGTAAAAAATATAATTGTTCTCAACAAATGAAAAATTGTTTATTCGATACTTTGAAAATTATTGACATAAAAGTACAATTCAAGAGCTTTAAAATGAGTTTTTGCAGACGTCTGTACGACAAAGGGAACCGGAGATATTAACGTTCAAAGGAGAGCGCGATTTCGGCTTTTGGTGGTTTTTTCGAAAATTGAACGCCTTGTAGCTTTTAAGCCATTCGAGTTAAGAGAACAAAATGTTTTTTGTGTTCATTTTACCTAGAGAATATATGTAAAAAAGATTACGACAATTTTCAAACACATGAGGTCAAACGGGTGTCCTGCTTGACGTGGCATGACTTATATTGAGTTTTTTTTCTTACTCTTAGAAAAAATGCTAACGCAATATCATGAGAAATGATATTGAGTCAAATAACAAAGTCAAATGAATAATTTCTCAAAAATCAATCAGAAATTTAATAATTTTAAAAATCATGACCACTCGAGCACATTAATAGGTTTGATTTATTTAATTTAAGTAAATTAAATAATATTTTTAATAATAATTTCCTTTATGAATCTCCCGATAACACAGTTCCAGAATCTTCGTTTGGGTTTTCCGCTGCACCAGTTCGACGCAAAACAACTGTGGTCAAAGATTTTGTAAGCGGCAGCTCTGGGAATTTTTTTCCTACAGAGCTACGAGAAAAATCTCTGATCGGTGTTTCTCTCCATTTAAAAACAATGTTAAACTTTAGGTGCTTTGGGGCACAGGTAAGCGTTATCTGATTCAATTGAAACTTTGTACGGATCTGTTTTTTTTTGTCAGATACAATGTATCGACAGGGTGAGACTTGACTCTGTCCTCAAGTTTCGTCCAGAATAGTTTTTAGGCAGTTTGAAAATTGGCAGGCCTGAGGCTCCCTGGCGGTACAATCATTTTGACAAAATTAATTTTTTTGAAAAAAAAAAAAAAAAAATTTTGCAGGGATTTTTTTTGAAGTTTTAATGTTTCTAGCAAGGCATTTGAATTACGAGGATTGATTCTACAATGGTTGAATTTTTTCAAATTGATCGGATGAGTAGTTTTGAAATGGTAGATCGTGAAAAAGTACACAGGGTCTGGGAGACCCACAGTGTGCTACGTGATTGAAAAAATTCGTGTGTGCTCCGAGGGTTAAAGAATTCCCACTTTGATATAATAAGGACCACCCTATGTCGACAAGGATATGACAAATCTCTACCTTCTATTTCATTGTCTGTCAATGGCACCACTTTATGATCACTAACTGGCTGACTCAGACTAGTGGAACCATTACGATCAGAGTCACCTGACGAGTCCTCATCCAGAGGTGATAACATTGGATCAGCATCGCTACAGCTACCAGTAAGATCACAAGTCCTTGAAAGCGATTTAGGAAATTGAATGTCGTAATCACAGTCATCGATATTAGTGGCCAATAAATAAAAATAATACTTAACACGTACTTGAGGTTTCCATTTCTGCAATGATTAATATTTGAGAGACTTTGCAAATGATCTCGGTAGCCACCGACTGCTTCGACTAGCGGTGTTATAAAATTATCTAAAAATCGTCGTAATCCAAGTCTAACCATAAGCTTTAACAAAAAACTACGATGATATAGCCTCACTGTCCTATGCTTAGCTGGAGACATGGAAGACAAAATATCTAATTGAGATTCGCTGTCCATTATGGAACCATTTTCATACAACTTTACAATTGGCTCCAACAGAGCTGCTGCAGAATGCTTCGGTTCTATTACCCTGTATATAAAAAAACATCCTCGATATTAAAGCTTTTGAATATTTCTCAATGCAAGTACATCGACTATGTTAAACTCACTTAGCGATAGGGTCAAATAAATACCAGGCTGCTAAAACAGCACAATACGGTTCCTCCATTATTTGACGGATGTGTGGCACTATTAATTCAAGACATGCTTCGGAAGTGGCCCCCATCTCGGGAAGAAGAAGTTCCAAATCTCTCGCCATGTCTTTAACTTTACACTCGCTGATTTTGCAAAGATACTGAGTTCGCGTTACAGACATCATGTCGTTTTCTTTGGCTGTATGTGTCACAAGGTTTAAACTTTGAACGAGATTGGTATATTCTTGTAGCATCTCAACGATACTAAATAAACGCTGAAAGTATTTTGGAAAGGGAAATAAGCTTCCGGATAAAATGGGCTGCAGCAACTGATGGGCAGATGGTGGAGGCAGGCCTATATTTGTTACAGTCAAATAACGAAACTGTATACTGTTTGTATTGAAGTTAGAATCGCTTGTTTCCACATTTTCATAATTGTAGCTGTTGGGTATGACATCAGCTTGAAGCAGCAAAGCTACAGCATTTCTTACACATCTTGGCAAAGCGTCTGGCGATGCCTTTAACAGATTTAAACACGCCCTTAATCTTTCGTTGAATGTCATGCGCCCGGCTTTCGACGATGCTCTCAGCTTTGCTGAAAGGAATATTTCGACTATCAAACATCCAAGTATTTGCTGCTCCTTGATCCGATTAGAGGCAATGATTTGTTTGTAGTTAGTTGCGCTATCGTGTGTTGTGGCACTTGGTTTGTGAGTTTGATGAGACGCTTTGTTCAAAAAAGCGTATGTCGTTTCTATCTGTACAAGTATAGCTACTGGGTTGTAGTCTTTTGGAAGAATAATTTGCATCGATGATTTTTCAGTCCTTGGTGCTTCGTCTGCAGCTAGTAAAGAGCCACGTGAACGACTAAGGAAACGACTCAAAGCCAATGGTGAAGACCTCGACAGATTCGGATTTGCTACTGATTCATCCTCTTCTAAACCTGAACTGTGATCTTCATCTTCACTAATCCTCTCTCCAGAGCGATCATTTTCTGGAAAGGAAATTGAACATTTTATTATCGAACTCATGATGCATGGATTTATATAACATTTATATATTTATATATAATTCTATATTTGGATGATTCTACCAATTATCAACCAGGTTCGGATTCTCACCATCTCAGATTCTTTTCTAAGTTTAGAAGCCGTTCATTTCAGTCACAAGGAGCCCGAAATATTAAAAAAAAAATCTGATTCCTTGTAATGCATACTTACATTTGTAACTTTTGTGTCTGTTTTGAAATCCGACTTCTACAATAATTTTCACAAACTCCTCAAAAGAATGAAAGCAACACCTGATCATGAGTTGAAAAATGATGAATTTGCAAACACCTGTATCTTTCGATCGGGAAGCCATATTGAGAATTCAAGGGGTGCAAACTGTAGCTCGAAGTGTCTTTTTCGACGTCCGTTAACTGGATATTTTTTTATCGTGTCTCATTGTTGAGTTGCATCTCTCTGAAGCGATCGGTGCGCAAATTTACGTTTAAGCGCAAACTTCAACGCAGCACACCAAGAGGGGATTTTTTTTTCAGAAGTCCGTTTCGAGTAAAAGTTAGGAAATTTCCTTGGCTTTGAAATGCTTCTTTGAGAATTTTTGTTGAATTTTTTCTCCCGGAGCTACGCCAGTTTGAAGTGAGCTACTCCGAAAAATTATCAGACCACCATAACTTCCGACAGAATTAGGGTCGAACAATATTCCACCCACCATTTTTTAGGTAATTTCATCCTTCTGAGATGCATGTATCAAATTAATTTTTTTTTTACCAGAGGTAAAGTTAAAAAAGAATGGGAGACGGTGAGACCCCAAACCTGGTTAATAATTGGTGGAATCGCCCATTTATAATATAAATTACTATATTATAGTAATAGCAAGAGTTAACTTCTTTTTTGATTCTCATTCGTGGTAAACGTGTTACTGTTCCACAAGTTACATACTCGTCTTTTCCCGTAAGTTCGTTTTCTGGAGACGAGGAGGAGTTTTACTCCAATATGGAGAAGGCACAAGCTTTTGCGGATGTGGCAACGTAAACAGCTGTACTATCCCTGAATTAATCAGCCCTTTATGATTGTCCACTAATTGCAAACAGACGTTCTTTGACTTTATAGCAGCTGAGCCTGACAATCTAGTAATAGAAATATGAATTATTAAAAAACCTGTCGAATCTGTCAATAATATTAAGGTCATTAAAATGAGTTCAATTATTACACATTACAAAAGAAGTATTTTGTTTTGACAGAAAATGTAAAAATTTCTTCTGCGGGCTTCCAACATGAGTCGAAACGTCTGTGAAAAAACTTTTGTGTTTTTTTTTTACTGACCTCATGAGCCAAAAAATTCCTATCATCAAGTAAGAGGTCGATTAGAAATTGTTAACATTACAGACAACATTAAGAATAATTAGGTATTCGGCAGACGAACTAATGAAAATTTGATGGGATTGTGAGATATAGTTATCAGCAGTCTAGGTAGACAGTTAAACAAAAAAAAAAAAAAACTTCATTAATAAATGTGAAATAGTGTACTTGTAACCAAAAGTGAGATCTATCCAGTGATGCAATCTCTCAGAAACATATGAGCTCTCCAAAGCCTCGCGATGCTTTTCTATGAAGTCTTCTGGGGACGTTGCCCATGCCGGAATTTCCAGATCTGGTAGGTCTTCGTGAGTAGACTGAGAGAAAGAAATGAATAATAATAACATAGTTCGTAAAGTATAATGATCTTGTAAAGTCCAAAAAAATATTTATTACCTTAAACACATTAGGATCAGTGAAAAATTGAGGAATACATTCGTCAGGACTCCAATGATGCAGCCTTTGAATAGATGCAGGATACTCCCACGGAACCCATTGTGGTCTTACATGCTTGCATAAGACGGACCGAGCATAGCGCCGAGAGAGATATACGTAGTAAGTAATTTCTGAAAGGACATCCGAAACATGATGACCGACCTGTATATAAAGATAAACAATATACATACGCGGTATATCTCATGCTGCTGGTTAATACAAATATGATTTCTCTACAAAAGTCTCCAATTGCATGAAGAATTATCAAATAGAAGGGTTTTTTTCTGACATAAGTTTAATTTCAGTTATCAGTCTGTGTAATTTAGTTTTTGCATCTCAGTTAACTGCAACCTGATATCCTTTCAATAAAAGTTTGTGAGAACGCGCAGATTTTAAATGTATCCAGCAAAGTGTAAGCATTACTACTAACATCGTACCTCAGTTACATGCGAGTCAAAGGTAAGATCCAATTGCCTGTCTCCTTTATTAAGTCGAAATTTCGATTTCGTAAGATCCCTCCAATTACCGCCACAGCGTGATGTAAAATCGGTTATCCAGGGCATAACGTGGTGGCAGCATGGATCTCCATACCTTCTTCCAGCCACATTATTAAGTGCAGTCAAGTAATCAAAATTACTTATACGTCCCTGTACCCACATCTCGCACAGCTTATCAATGCTCTCGTTGAATCCAAACAGAGGACTACCAGAATTTTTGCTACAGTCGTAACTCAAATTTGTCTCTTTACTGTGGTCGTAGGTTTTGGATTTTCTGTGACTATGAACACCAACCGAGCTTCCACACTCATGTTGTGGTTTTAAATGTATATTATCACTGATTTTTGGCAGGACCTAACGCAGGAACAGGAACAAAAAATAATTTATCCATTCCATACATAGATTCTTATTAAATTGAACAATATTGTTGGCGCAAAGTTTGTTTCTAATAGTTTCTAATTGCATCGCAAAATACAAGTAATCAGATGTGAAAAAACTGAGTCTAAGCGTACAAGTGAAAAAAAAAAAGAATATTTGTAAAGCGTATTTAGGTATTCCCTTAAGAGGTCTGGCCACCCAGACCACTCGAAAAATGCGCATATTCCAAAAAAACTCATAAACTCGAAAGTATAAAACGAAATATTTTTCCCTTGGACACACAGTAAAATATGGCTTCATTATTATGGGAAGGAAATTATGGTGAGCCAAAGAAAAAAATCCGTTCTGGAACATTTTTTCTTCAGCTCACCATAGTTTCCCTGATGGTCGAAAAAAACAAAAAAAATAACAACCATACGCTACATTATAGCTACACCATTCACAAATAAGCTTATATATTCTTTTTTTGAGATGCAACATGACGGTGATACACCTGGAGGAAGATACGCATGTGTCATACAGAGAGCCTCCGCGAAAATTACTGCAGCACAGTTATTTTTAAATATTTTTTTCCAAAATATAAATAAGGTATTTCTGAAGCCGTATTTTACCGTGTGTCCAAAAATAAAAATATTTCATTTTATACTTTCGAGTTTATGATTTTTTTAAAGAATATACTCACTTTTCGAGTGGCCTGGGTGGCCAGATCCCTCAAATAATAGATCTACCGTATTTTTGTATTTACTCTCTAACAGACAAAAATCTATGCGTTAACTTGTCAATTGGATTTCAGAATTGTATCATGTGGCAAAGGCGAATCCGTACAAGACGAAGTTTTGTTAGACCACTGTTTGACAGCCGATCTGATAAATATTTAATAAATAGGATTTCGTCCTGAAAGAGTTTGAAAGAGATCGGTATTCATCATTCTGAAGCTCCCTGATATTCTCTTGAATGGCTATAATAAAATAGTTCTTCTTCTTTTCCTTGATAGTTATAACCTCGTTGAGCTTATAATAGCTCGAGGTAAGTACCAATATCAAAATTGTTACTGCATACAGACACTACGATATTTTTTCAGTCATGAACTTATTAGATTTGTCTAATGCATAACTAACGTGCGAAATAAAACAAATCAAAATAAAAATTTATTTCAAATATGGAAAACCTATGTTCCTTCAACAGAAATAAGTATGTGCTTACAGGCCCCCTTTCCAACTCTGCTTTGGAACAGATTCTTTCTACATCCACTAGAATCATTGGTACGTTGTGCAAAAAATGCAGGTAAATTAATTAAACTGAATTTATATACACCATTCATTCAAAGCTTGTAATGAAAATTAAAAAATTACCTGAATAGTAAAATTATCTGTTAGTAATATATCGCTTAGCGTTATTTCCCCAAGAGCTAATCCTTTATCGTGCATGTCTCTCAGAAGGCGAAGTAGCTGGTATACAAGAAACAGGGGTTTGCTATGACTCGAAGATAACGCTGCCGGACTGTAGGTAACAGATCTGTAATGTGGATCATGTAAAAGTATATGGATCTGATGTATTTGGCTAAAATTTCCGATCAAGGATATTAAAACACATTGCAATTCTATTTTATGATCCTACTCTGGCATCAATACATATCAATTACTTCCATGATGAATAGCAATACTTACTCTTGGAGGGAATATTTGGCAGTTTGTTCATGGAATGTAATGAAACAAGATGGTGTTTCAATGGTTAATAGAGCTGATAATAAATTACAGTGAGGCTCTCGAGTCGATCCTGCTGTCACAGTCATTACATTGTTGTCCTGTAGTTGTACCATAGGACAACCATACATGCGAATAATAATGTCTTTCATTACAGCCACATCGTTGCTGCTCGCAGTTATATTTGACTGCTGCTTTTGTTCTCCTGGATTCCATTTGCCTGTAGACAATTTAGTGTAATGAGAGAACCTATGTTACATACATATTATTATGGTTGCGAAGAACAGTGTTCATCAGATAAGACCGCGACCACGTACTGTAGTATTTTTTATAAGCCTCCTTCCACAAATTGTGGTGATTTGTTTCCATAACATAATGCAAGAGCTGGGGAAACGTTAAATCGGATTCGGTTTTTCCATGCGCCAAATTCCTTGCTCTGGGTAAAGGAATTGCATTTCTGTGTTGTTTTTGATAAACCTGTAATAAAGCGGTATTATCTCTTAGGGAGGAAATCTTTCTGCAAAACTTGTTCAATTCTTTATTTGATAATTGAATTATATTCAGATATTAGATAAAGAAGTAGAAGTGATCAATAATGAATGGCATTTAGATCATGTGGAAATGATGGCTAACCCTAGCGTAAACTCGTATCCAACTTGATCCTAATTCATCTAGCAAAGGTTGAGCAGCGATTTCGTCGCAGGAAAGTTTATCGTGGGTAATGAAGGTGACAGGGCCGACGTTGAGTAAATTAGCTAGCCAACTTCTGTGGGCTGTAATACAAATTCGACCATTTGCTAAGCGCATATATTTCTTTGGCACACCAATTTGATCGTGGAGTATATCCATATTTTATTGAATTAAAATTCGACGAAGATAAGTGACATTCATTTATTGATGCGACAGTAACACATTACTTCAATGGAACGTCTTAACGGTTTGATTTTTTTTTTTTGTGTTTCAGAATGTTCACGTTGTAAACTTTGTATTTTGATATTCATTGCTGATTTTACGAGTTTACACTCGTTGGCTCCAGAGACATTTCAACCACGGTCGTATTATGGCTGTTGTAACATGCCTAGGATCCAACCCGACCGACTTAACGTCTTTCTTCCTCTGTCGCCATGCTGTCACATTTTCGTGGACAAATCTAGAGTCTAACTATTGTAATGACCCAACCGTTGACTGAATATTTATGATTTATTTATTTTTATTTATTGGTTGAATACTTCCGCACTGACGCGCCACACCGCAAGTGCAGGAGACCCACCAGCCAGGTGTAACATACCGATCTTTACTCAATGATGTATTCAAATAACAACCGAATCCTGCGGTTCCCGAGGTAATTTACAATACAAACGCATAAAGATCGTAATAGTTCACAGCATTTGCTACAAGCCCATCAAGCAGAATGGCTGCATTAATAAAGAAGAGGGTACTCGCGGAGTTCAGTCAAAACCAGGTGTGGTAGTAAATTATTAAATCTATTAAAACCCAACTATTGCATCCTGTTCATCCCTTATTTTTGAGGTTAGAATTTTAAACAGTAATCACCTCTGTAGCACAAAACACTAAATATAATGACGATGAATAAATATATCTAATATATATATAATATTGACTCGGTTAAAAAGATACTTCGGCTATTTACCCCTCAATATATCTCCCATGTATTGTAATGTAGGACAAACTGCGATCAGTTAGATTAAGTTATGCCGAAATAAATGGATGACTGTATTCTGGTAATAAATTGATTTGGTTACAATAAACGGGCCTTCGCATTTCATCCCTTTCGAAAAATTTTTACATCACATTGTTTTCAGGTGATAAATGAGCCACCAGCAAAAAAGATCCGTTCACTTCGCCTATCTTCGTCAGCAAGTAATAAAAACGGCAGCGCAAGTAGCGAGAGTAGTTCAGCATTAGCGTATATAGAGCTACTTGATAAATGCAAAGCTGGTAATGATGCTTTGCAACTTTTGTTACGTATATCTGATTCGTTGGCACAAGTACAAGCAGACGATGTTCCACTTGCTGCAAAGAGACTTGCAGAAAGGTTTGCCAGTGAACCTGAAGCTGCAGTTAGAGCAAAGATATTATGGGTATTTGCAGAGTTAGGTGAAGTCGCTGAAGACGTGGCTGAGAAGGCACACATCGTCGAAGAGACGGCGAACTTATTGAAAAACGAGGAATCGCACAGAGTCAAAAGTCAAGGACTGGCCACTCTGTTGAAATTAGGAAATTTTCATAGGTATAAGAGGAAATTTGCTTACCTTGCTTAGCCAGTATTTTATTTCACAATATGGTCATGGAACGTTGAATTCTTAGGAATTTTATTTTAACACATGAATATTTTGAGCGGTTCCTCTTCATGTGATGCAGATTTAAAAAAATTGAACAAATTGAATGGTTTTGGAAATAACAAGCATGAAAAAAATTTAGCCGCCTTCTTGGAATACAATGACAATTTTTTTTTTTTTTTCAATGACAATTTAATTTTTTTTATGTTTATTTCAATGACAATTCTGGTCATTGAAATAAAAAAAAATAAAAAATAGACATTAGGCCACTCTTGATACAATAAAACACAAATATAATGAGAATTCTGGTATTACAACAATTTTGGATGAATAAAAATGTAAGGAACTTTAACAAATTGACTTTCTTTTAGGAGCGTGGCGTTGCAAGCAGCTCGTGATCACTTACCAGACACCTGGCATGGTGTTCAAACCCGATGCCTGTCTATAATTGGTCGTTTCTTGTCTGCCAACACTTCAGATGAAATGTTAACATTTGTCGGGAGTTACGCTCATTCACAGGACCCACGGGTCAGAGCTCAAGCTTTTGAAACCATGGCAGAGTTGCATTTACGAAGGGGATGTCGTTTGCCGGCCAGTTTGTTTTCAGAAGCATGTGAAGCCCTACGTGACGATTACGAGATCGTTCGTCGAGCTGTTTTGAAGCTGATATGGCTGTTAGGAGCAGAATATCCTGATAAGTAAGAACCATCCTTAAAAATGTTCTAAACAAGATTGTGTATAGAATATTTGGTAAAATAAGCACATTGATAACTCTCTCGTTCCAGCATTATGGTCGGAGATGGCGAAGAGTTACGAATGATAGATTGCGCCTTCTCAAAAATTTGTGGTCTGATGGGTGACTTGTCACCTCGTGTTAGAGCTGCAGCAATGTCTTTATTAGGATCAATGAAAGGTGTTTCGCGCCGATTTGTCGAGCAAGCATTGGATAAAAAACAAAAAAGAGGCAGAGACGAAGGACTAGAGGCTGAGGAAAGAAGTGGATCTTGTGGCGCGTTTATTCACGGTCTGGAAGACGAATTCTTAGAAGTAAGTCTTCGGCTTATATTATATGTATGTGCAAAATAGAGTTTAACTTAAAAATAGTATTTTTTGTATATAGGTGCGTACAGCAGCGGTAGAAGCTCTGTGTTCTCTGTCACTCGAGCAGCCTAACATAGCGCGTACTTCCCTTGATTTTATGGTAGACATGTTTAACGACGAAATTCAGGATGTGAGATTGAGAGCTATAGAATCATTGCGTAAAATGTCTGCCAGTGTTACGCTGCGGGAAGATCAACTGGAAACGATACTTGGAGCATTGGAAGATTTTTCTGGAGAAGTAAGAGAGGGGCTACATGCGACGTTGGCTACTAGTCGATTAGCCACCAGAAATTGTCTTCATATGTGTGTTAATCGTTTATTGGATAATCTGTCCCGATACCCTCAAGATAAAGAGAGCATTCGAGTCTGTTTAGCATCTCTAGGGGCTTCTCATCCGTATCTTACTCTACCACTTGTGCCACAACTGCTTGGACGTCATCCTTTTTTCGACACGCCTGAGCCTGACGTTGACGAACCTTCTTGTATCCTTGGATGTAACAATTTTCCCAAATTATCATATTATATTAGAGAAATAAAATTCTTGAGTAATCACTTCTAAACTACATTTGAAAGAATAGATACACCTGGAATAGGGGTATTTTCATTGGACTGGGATTTGTCCAAATTGTTCTATGATCAAATAGTTGTATTACAGTTGTTTGCTAATCTTTTGAAGCATAATCAAGGAAAGTTGGAAGTTGTGACTCATCGGGTCTCAGAGGTACATGCGGGCAAAGTAAAAGTACTTGATGCCAGAATTTAGATTAACCACTGCTTTAATTTCAGATATTTGGGTCTCTAATTGTTCAGAAAATGCAGCTTTCTGAGCTGAACAGATGACTTTTTGACACTGTAAACGTGATTCAAGTAGTCTTTTTTTTGAACTGACAAATTTTCAAGTGTACAAAGTTTTCTTTATTGTTTCTTTATTTCTTAGAACAAAAATCAATGCATCGGAAAGTTCGTTGAGCAAAGATTTATATTCTGAACAATTGGAGACCCAAATATAAAAAATTAAAGCAGCGGTTGATCCAAGTCGTTGCATTAAGTACTTTTACTTTGTCTTGATGTAAATTCGACGCCCGATGACTCGCAACTGCTAACTTTCACATGCGATTATGCTTCAAAAGACAAGTGAACCTTTGTAGTCAAACTGGTTGTTTACGAAACAAAAACTTGAAGTCATGGCCCTATTCAAGGGGCTTTATTACAATGGTAATCACTTCGAAAACGCGATTCGTAGTTTCGCCTGAATTACACAACCGATCGGAATGAAACTTTGAAATTAATGGTTTATTTCAGCAGGAAATCGCTAAGTATTTGATTATTGGAAATTTTGCGAAAATTAAATACTCAGTCACCTTCTGCTGATAATATATAGGTATGTATAGTATGAATCTCTAAATTTTCGTTCCAATCGGTTGTGTAGTTTAGAGAAATTGTGAATCGCGTTGTCAAGCTTTGCTAGTTTATAGATCATGTATGAAAACCCCTCATGGTCTGTATTATTCGACGATTTAAGTTATTCAACGAATAAAAACTTATTCTTTATTGGTCAAACCGACCATAAGTCGGATTCAGAATAACAGCATCAAATGTCCTAGAATCTTGATAATATAGCGTTTTTCGGCAAAGAAATTTCTGATAGAATCTCCTTATTTGGTATAAATAGATGCCAGTGTCCTAGTGTTAATATTTAACGCGGCATTACACTGTCCAAGTATGCCCGCGCTGTTCACAGAGCACGCTGCAAAGCATTATCATTATCTTAGAGACACGATGCCTCATCTTGTGCCCCGGTTGAGACCTACTCCGACCCCGCATCCCAGCCTTGGTAAGGATAATATTGAGAATGATGAGACGAGAGATCGAAGAGGACGAGAATTTCTGGAAAGAATGGTCGTTGGTGTAGAAAGAGCGAGGCCGGATGGTAGAGTTTATGCACAGTTACTGGAAGTCGCAGGGGTTGAATTAGATCGATTGGCAGAAATGGATTCCCGAATGGAAGGAGCTGCTAGATTTACTGCTCTCTATATCCGGTGTCTTCTATTACTCAGATCAATTCTTCAGGAACTTTCATCTCCACCAACTAGTCCATCACCTGCTATTGCTGGTTCAAATGCCACAAATAATGTTGCCCTACTGCTTCAGCATGCCCAAAAGTAAATGTTTCTTCGATATAGCAACAAACCGTTCATTCACATATATACGAAAAAAACCTAAACTAATTCAGCACCATATTTTTTCCAGGCTTCAACGATTATTCACTGGCTTAGGTGGAGAAGAAATTGCCCTGGCTAATGAGATGCGTTTGAAAGCACTGGCAGTAGAATTGATACGTGTTACACGTGGTGCTACTGGAAGTGCTTTGCCTCTCGCTCGTCACTTTCTTTCAGAAGCTGAAGCGCTTCGACCTGATTCTAGAAAATTACCGCCTTTTTCCAGGGCTTTGGTGTTGCAACTTCCTTCCCTTGGAGAGGCAAAACCTGGAACTTTAACTCGCCTCTTGATACCTTTATTACTATCACCTCCTACCCAAGGTGAGGAGAGGCTACCCAGACCATCTACAATGACACGTGTGTGTCGAGCTATTATCGAAGAGCCGAGAGGTGACGCGGATGCTGCCTTAAAATTTACTGGTGGTTTGCTGTTAGGCATTCCCTTGACAGCAAAAATTCTTAATCTTAGAGATCCAGCGATGCTACGCATCAAACTACGTCATCCAGATCAGCAGATTCAATTACTACTTCCGCGCCAATCCGACTTACGTTGTCAGGTAACTGAAAGAAGCGATTTTAGGCTGCGGACTACCGTACTATTGTCGCATCAAGTTTGGATGGAAGCCTGTAACGTTGAAGTCTCGTTGGCACTACTTGCTCCCTCATCACCCCTCTGCACACATCCTCCGCTACATGATCCATGTGTTATTGATCTCTGTAAGCCTGTCAAAGTATCAGTAGCACCAAAGCCAATTAAAAGGGGTATCTGATTGGTATTTACGTTGTATTTTATACGATTAATAAACTTTCATGCCTTGCATATTTAAACACATGATTATTATTTCAAAATCGGATTCATGATTACATAACATCTCACAGTATAAACTTTGTTAAAAACTTTCATAACTACGTTCAATTGAAATATAATTACTGACTTTCAAAAATATGGCAAAAATGTTCTGTTACTTCGATTATATTTGCAAAAACAATTATTCCATCAACCCAGTTATTCACAGAAATCCAATTTGTTGACAGTGTTCTTATTGAGAAACTTCCTAGTTGTTTGAAGGGTGCTGCCATAGTACCACCAATCGCCATAAAATAACGATAGAGCGCTTACGGCGTGATGCCATGTTCGCACGAAAATAGAGAAGTTTAATCAAATGAGAGTATTGATTATAATCCAATATTCCCACAGTTCTGTTATCTCCAGCTCTGGAACGAACTTTTCCTGAAAAACACCAAAGACTTGATTAACCAGATGGAAGTGTAAACCTATTAAATCAGATTAGTTGTGAGGAAAGGTACGACAGAGCGGGGGTCTCCGATAGGTATATGCCTATATTTGACGCCAGAAGAGCGATAATTTCGTCAATAAATTGATATCCCATAAATTGGCTCAACGTGTCGACAAAATTCCTTGTATTTAACATCTTGCTATGACATATCTATCGAAAACCTCTAAACTGACGACAGTTCTGTGGCACCTTAACTTTCATACTAATCGTGATAATTTGATGCTCTAAGAAACACAGTTGTGTTTCTTCTGTCTATGACAATAGAGTTCTATTGTCAACTATTACATGGAATGTTATTAAACAAATGGGCTCACCCTGAAAATACTGGAGGCGGTGCTGGCTCTGATTGTTTCTGAGCTAGATTATCAAAAGTTAAGCCTCCTTCTTGAGCAGCGAGATTTTCAAACGTATTATTCGCAGAAAGGTTACCTCCCATTGGTGTTGTATTCAATCCAGCAAATCCACCTACAACCACATATCTTCTCTGTTAAGAGCTCAGCGAGGGTCAAATTTACCTGTAAATCACGCCTTTTCTGCTAGCCATGAGATCTGCTATTTCCAATTGATTTGATTTCAAATGGCAACCTTTATGCAAAATCTCATGTCACTTGATGAGATTAAGCTAAAATGGAGATGATGAGGTCTGGAGGCTGTTCAGATTGAGGCAGAATATTTTACATGCATATAGTTAGTAATATTAGAGTCTTACTTGTTGGTTGTAAAGTACTAGGAAAGGAGCTGTTCGCAAATCCACCCTCTCCGAATATCGGTTTTGATGGTCCAAAAATATTTACAAACTGTGGCTTTGCACCGAAAGTTGATGGTTGTCCAAATGCTGGCCCAATAGCAGTCGGTGTCGGTGCAACTGCTCCCATATTAATAGCAGGAGTAGGATTGGCTGCGCCCCCAAATATTGATTGATTTGGTGAGACAGGTGGAACTGTACTCAAGACGGATCCACCAATTGGATTTGATATCGCACCGCCAAATACTGACGTACCTCGGGAACTTCCAATAGCTCCCGCAAGAATTGGTGTGTTTGAAGACCCGGCAGTACCGCCTTCAAAAGGAGATAGTTTTGCAGCACTAATCTGAGCACCACCAAAGACAGATGGCTTTACATCTGGAGATCTGCCAAAGCCAGAAGTTGGAGACTTGATAGAATCGCCAGCAAATATTGGCGGTTTTGTAGGACTGGTGGTGGATTTACCAAAAAGTTGTGCCGGCAAATTAGTAGTGCCTCCTAAAGCAGTCGGATTTGAATTCCCGCCAAATACCGATGCTGTGTTAGCAGTACTGGACATGTTGCCAAAAATAGAAGTTGATGATGAAGTGACAGAGCTTTCAAATCCTGGTGCAGCAGGTATTTCACCACCAGCAGATTCTACAGGACTCGCAGTAGAGCCACCAAAAATAGATGCAGTTGGGCTCGTAGTACTGCCCCCAAAAATCGATGACTTTACAGAAGAAATTGTAGTACCTCCACCGAACGCAGATGCTTTGTTACCACTTGCAGTAGACCCACTAAATATTGAAGAAAAACCAGAATTTCCAAAAATTGTACCAGGTGTCTTGTCCTTGGCCGTACTCGTAGCACCACCGAATATTGTTGCCGATGAAGAATTTCCAGTAGATCCGAAGATGCTATTGCTGGTCACTGCAGATGCTGGTGTTAAATTTTCAAGAGGAGTATTAGAAGGAGCCTGACTGTCCAATCCCATAGCTGATAGGTCCAATGATTGCACTGCACTAGATGGTGGGCTCGTAATTGGAATAGAAGCGAAAGAAAACGTACTATTTGCAGGCTTAGATGCAAATGAAAAGTTTTCCAGGGGTGAATTTTTTCCACCTATTGAAGCCACTGTGACTGTGGGAGTTGATGTTTTTGGTGTAGTACGGTTCGCGAGTGGTTGGCTGGTAGATGGTTGAACTGATGATGGAAAGCTAAAGTTGGTCTCTGGGTTTGCCTGCAGTGGTGGAGCTGGAACCACCCCAGAAGTGATTGGCGCTGATGAAATAGTGACCGATATTCCTGTCGATAATGGAAGCATTGGTGGTACGTCGGTTTTAACAGCCCCTGAGGCAAATGGAGTTGTATCAATTTTAGAAAATGGCTTTGACGTAGATGACGCTGTTACTCCTGTTGTTATCAGAGCAGGTGGCAATGACGGCGGGACAGAACTTCTAGGTGCATTTGAAGTGAAAGGGGACACTTCAGATATTGCTACAGGTTTGGTTCCACTGGGAGTAATAGATGTTGGCTTAACCGCCTGGGGTGTCCCAAACAATGGACCAGATATTGGTTTGTTTTGTCTGGGTTGTCCCATTGTTGTCTGGGTTTGGGATGTGAGCAAGGCGGCAGCAGCTCGTGCCTTACTATCAACTTGTGGTATTTTGATGATCTGTGAAGTAACAGGAGTTGTGTTTAATGTAGGTACGCTATTCTGTAGATTATCATTAGCCTGTGAATCAACCGATCCAATGTTGGCTACAATTCGGTCCAAGGATGCTAAAGGACTTCGTACTGCTTGGACAGGTGGCATCGGAGTATTTATCACTTTTTTTGGCTTTGGTTCAGGCTTTGATTTGATTCTTCGCTCTTGCGCTTGTGCTTGCTTAGGTGGACTTGAAATAGCTAGAGAGGAGAGTGTTTCCCTCAACCGATCGTGAATCGGAGAAGGAGTTGCTGCTTTGATAATTTTCGTTGTAGATCGGTTTAATAGATTTCTTATTTTGCTCTGTTTTTCTCTACTAAAGCTACAGCTTCGACTAGCTATCGTTCTACATCTTTGTTCAATAGCTCCGTTTGTGTTACGGATACCAGATGAACTCAAAGATAACAAAGATATATTAGCCAAAGATTTGTTTAACGAATGGGTAATATCCCCACGTCTAAGAGCCTTCCACTTTTTAACCAGAGATTGAATATTGCTTTTCTCTTTGGCAATAATTTGTGCATGCCGGAGCATGTTTTGATAAACAAATTCTAACCTTGGTACTTTCATTTTATTTTTTTCCTTATTTATGTGCTCAAGCCACTCGTGATCTAGCGCTCTCATAGCTTGTTCCAATTGAGATTGCACATAATATATCTGACTTTGCAACTCTTTCGTCTTATCATTATCCCCATGACTTTGAGGATTATTGAAAGAGTCCAACGAGCATCTGGATTTCGTTTCCTCAAGCCAAGCAAAAGTCTGTAGCAACAAATTCTTCAGACAGCTAATGTCACTAGCAAGACTAGCAGTTGTATCTTGCAAGTCCATCAGGAATCCATCCATTTTCTCAGATTTTTCAATGAGTTGGCTTCTCTCAGTTACAGAGCCAATATCTATCGTTTGTACTTCTCTGCGACTCTTCAGTTCCTTTTCAAAAAGACTGCATTCCTCTTGATAGGATGAAATGCATATATTGCTATCAATGCCAATGTTTTCTTGTTGATTCACTTCTCTACTAGGTACTATTGCTGTGTCTACTTTTGATGATGTATCAACGTTCTTTACCTTCGGGTCTAGCACATTCAACTCAATTTGAGGTGGCTGAATAGAAACTCTAGGAGTATTTCCAAACAGACTGGCAGTCGCAGTTGTCTTCGGTCTATCTTGACTTGGATCTATTTGTTTTGGTAGCGGAGTGCTAGTGACTCCACCGATCAGATTAAAGGATGTTTCAGTAGGGGGAAGACTCATATGCGGCTGACTAGCTGATGAAACAATTTCAGTTGGGGGAGAGCAAACTGCCGCTGTACCAGGAATCAAATTGACCATATGGAAGTTGCACAATACTCCTGACGTTCCAAGAATATGAAGTATGGGAACGGGATGGGGAAGAGTCGAACCCTCGCCACCCCAGGGCAGCTTGTTAACCGATGTTCTATCCACTGCTAAACCAACAGGATAGCTTTCGCTAGTGCGAACGAAGGGCAACTGGGCTCTTCCGCTGTCAACTAGTTGCCATTGTTGCCAAGTTGTTCCGCCGTCTTGAGAACCTAAGACAGCAACTTCACTGCTACGACTGCTGGCTGCGACGATTAATCCCCATTCAGGAACATGTTCAAAGTAGTAACGCGGGCCACCCTCTTCGCCTTCAACACCAGGTGAGCCGTAAGTTATATCTTCGTAAGAAGTGAAGGTGGCGTTAACTTCACCTTTCGGTGCGTCAATAATAAGGACATTGATTCGTGAATCTTGGGAATCTAAGTACGCCGCACAAAATTGATAGTTGCTGATCCATAAAAGAGCGATTACACTTCCCACACTAGGATTTGGTCCTGTGATACTTCTGGCTACCTTTAGCTCTGGTTTTAGCTGCAATAGATTTCCATTTTTACATCCCACTACCAACTGTTTTCCTTTTGGACTCCAAGCAACGCAGAGAACCTCAACTTTTTCCAACTTCCCCAAAATCGATAGCACTGATGGAGACTTTTCTGTTGTTATGCTGAAGCTATCTATTGTGTAATCGCTTGTTATTGTACACAAAGCTCCAGGAAGGCATGGGTTCCAACGGAGATCCAAGACGTATACATTTTCTGTTGATGATAGTCTGATCTCACGCAACAGCTCTAAATTCTGAAAATATATACGGACGGATTGTCTTTGACAAAAAAGAAAAGGTGTGTTATAAATACCAGGATAAAATGCACATGGTAGAATTCTTCTACTTAGAAATCGCAAGGTCATTCAAGGGGTTTAATATACCTAAAATAAGGGTATTTTCGAAGGACTGGCATGTATCCAATTCTATTCTTATACAACCAGTTTTATTACAGAAGTTAATTAGTCTTAATAATCATAATCAAGTAAAAGTTAGGAATTGTAAATTATTGGGTCTCACAATCAGAGTCAAATGCAATCAAAGTTCAGACACCTTGAGGCAAGGACTTAATGCAGGCAACTTTTTGACGCGTTAATTTTTGTTCTACAAGGAGTCTAACAAAAATAAAAGCAAAATTTCGAGGACATTTCGAGGTTTCCTAGGACTAAAAGTAGCCATTTTCCAAGAACGTATTTTCATTATTTATAACATTTTATGATACATTTTCAGCGAGAAAATAGTGTTAACTCAATTTATACACAAACTTTGGATATAAAAAACATTTCAATATCCAAATACGTATATTCTAACTTGAACAAAAAATCTTCGAATAAAAAATCTACAAAATTTCAAACATACTCTCATCAACTAACAAACATTTCACAAAGTTTGAACCGATACTGTGGGGTTCAGGGTTTTGGTCTGGTCGATTTCACGTGGCATGCTCCATGTACACTCATAATGTACCAATCATAACTTTGAATGTTTTAAAAATCTAATCATCCTACCTGTTGTGTGAAAGAGGCTGCACTATAGATGTAGGCGATGGGATGTACGAGAGTAACAGCTAGGAAGGAACAATCGCAATTCAATGCTAGGCGGGTTATTTTTGCTGCCAAGAGGAATTCTTTTTTCCAATTCCTGTCAGGATTGTCTCCGCTTTTGAGGACTGTTATTTTATCATCACATGCTGTAAAAATTAATCCACGCTTTCCGTCTACGACAACGAGGCTACAGGCTGCAGGAACAGAATCAAAGCCGTCCGATATTTTCAAATGACTTAATTGCTTGAACTGAAATTCCTGAAAAATATACAAGTACGGTTCATAAAACATGTTGACAACTAAGGATCAATTTCATTCAGAAAATTGGCAATAGCCCCTAGGCTCACGATTTCCGCTGATTGGTTTGATTCTAGTCTCATTTAGTCTCAGTAATTTTAATGAAGTAAAATTTCACACAGGTATAAGATTTGCGCTTGTTCGTTTCCTCAGATTGTATTCATATGAACCCTAATATGTATGAATGTGCAGTTCGTTACTTATCAGTACACAAATTTGAGGTTATGATTGTTGGTTAAAAATTCTGAGATATGTATGAAAGAAAAATCGATCGAATGCGTAAATCGACGATAATAACTTACGAGTATATCCTTAGGATCCGGTGCGGTCTTCATTTTTAATATTATCGCATTAATTGATTATGCTGCGGTCACGAGAGTTGTTAATTCGTAATTTGCACGAAGACTGTAAAGTTTGAAATCAACCACAAATCAACCAACTGGAGCCTGGTTGTAGCAGTCGGCGCCACCTATGAAAAAAGAGGTTGGCTTGTTCGATGCACGGTTTGCAGTACCCACAATAATCTTTTAATCGACTGATATACTTACCAGCTGCAACGGCTTTTCGATTGTGGTCAATGGTAGCGGCCCGCTTACCTACTAGACCACGTCTCTTGTAGGTAATGATGCCATGAAGGTTGACGTTCGGTAAGGAATGAAACTTCTCTTTTTCGAATAACGGGTCTCAAATAATAACTTCCATACCGAGGTTGGATAACGAGAATAGATGGAACAAATCCGTAATTGAAAAGGAGGAGGAATCGAAATCCCGTAAGCATTTTATTCGTGTTTTGATTGGGCGTTTCTCTTCGAGGTGCAAGGTTAGAGATAATCGCGGCGCTTATCCTAATACTTCAGTTTATTGAAAACCTCTCACAACAAGTCTTGCTTTCTTCCTATTATTATAGATTTATTTGTAAATACCCATTTTAAGTCTATTATTTTCTTATTTTAAGGCCTCTCAACTAATTTCTATGTATTATTTTTAAACAAACAATCTATTTCTTTATTCATAGCCTCTTGCCATAAATCATTTTCATTACTGTTTATAGCTTCTTCGTAAGTTAAAGGCATCTGCACTTACATTATTTACATAAATATTATTTGAATTCGCAAAGCTTGCATTATATCTATCGGGCTTTTTCTTTTCTCGTTCTGACCTCCTTGAGGATTTTGCAACATCATCATTCGATTTCTTATTTTCATTCTTTTCAACTTTTTCGTTTACGATTTCCTCACTTTTGTCATCTAAATTCTTATCAGCATCAAAATTTCCATTATCAACACTATTTTCATCACCTTTGTAGCCAATTAAATTTTTATTATTTTCAATTATGTCAACATGTCTGGCTCTGACTATTTTATTATTTATCAAAACTCTATAGCCAACATGATCATATCCCAATAAAATTCCTACGTCAGCTTTTCTATCCCATTTCGTATTTCTTTTTATTTCTGGCACTCTTACAAAAACTTTAATACCGTATAATCTCAAATTACTGATATTAGGTTTCTTTTTAAATAGAATTTCGGAAGGTGTTTTATTTTCAATTGTATTTGCGAGTGTTCTATTTTTCAAATAAACTGCTGCTTTAACTATTTCTGGCCAATATCTTGGCTGCGCTCGCCTTTTAATTATAGTATATTTATATTAGATTTTTTCTATTATCAAGTACTTGGCGGCGATTCGCTGCCGCGAATCTCGATAATGAAATGAATTGCATTCCAATGCCGGTAGCGATCTCTAAATATTTTTCAACGGATTTTCTGCTCCGCGAGGATTTTTTATTCGGTATTACTCATGGTATTTTGAGGTACCCCACCCAAAAAGAAATTGAAGTTAAATTTGGACCACCGTAAGGAGCACATATGCGTAGTGTGAGCGGATCGAAGATCGAATATAGGTTTATCACTAAAACTATCTTTTTTTTTTATATAAGGATAATTTCATTTATTCCCATCAAAACAATTGTCAGTACATTATCGAAGTATTAGTCATTTGAATGTGGTATTTTATCAATATAAAAGCATAGACTATCGCAAGGAATGAACATGTTGTGTGAGTAACTGATCACTCTCTTCAGTCAATTTCAACTGTATATTGAGTTCCTGTTACTATTCTATTCAACTGGATGACTTTTCTCAATTGAGACAATATTCACTTTTGCATATTTGATCGCGGTATTTCGCTCAGCCAAATGAATTTCATGTACTCCACACAATCCTTTTTCTCCGTGTAAGCATCGACAGTAATGTAAATCTTCTGATTATAGTTGACCTGATAAATAACATCTATATAACACGGTTATCAATCGGACTTCAAACTTGTACGAGAATTGGTCGTAACGTGACTTTTGACATAAAAAGATCCAAACATGTATAGGAATATGATACTATTGAGGATTGTCAAAACAGATAATGGTTTAGGATAATCACACTCTATGAATAATATTTGAGCGCTATGTACACCAACTACGACAAATTGTAGCATTTGCAGTATTGTCAAATACTTCTTCCACCACAGGTACTTCTGCATTTCTGGCCCTATAGCTGCCAGCATATAATAGCTATACATAACAATGTGAACACAGCTGTTTAGTACTCCGAAAAGCGATCCATGACCACCAGGGACATATCGAACTCCAACCCACGTAACAAGTGGCATTGAGACGTGATGATAGAGATGTAGAAAAGATATTTGGCGACTCTTCTTCCGAAGTACGAAAAACACCGTATCTAGAAGCTCGGTAATTTTACTTATGAAGTAGACATGTGCGACTCGGGCCATCTGAAAATAATTATCTGGTTTACTATTAGTTCGAAGGAGTGAGGATTAAAAGGGTATGAATGATAAATTGCGAATTTTCGAGATAGGTCAGTATGGTTCTGGTCGTACTTTGAACGGTTCTTCTGGTATCTTCGGAAACTTCACATTTTGTCACTTATATTTTTTCTTTCTGTAACCCCTACATTCATTTTCTTAGTACCGTCCAGGGGCGGTTTTGATACCTTGGCGGCCATACGGAAGATTGCCCCCCCCCCCCCCCCCCCCCGCCCCACTACTCCCTGCAGATCACGAAAAATCCTGAGAACGATTATTCCTCTTTTCCACTGTGTACGAAAACTAATACTAGTGGCAGCGAAAATACCGAATAACCCAGTACTAGTATTTGTAGCCTGTAGTAGAGCAAAATGAAAATGATACGCTTGGAATTGAAGTAAGGTAGTAAGCAAAGATCCAGCTCGATGATTTAAACTTTGATTAATCAGAATCTTCGTACGGGTAAATTGTTTTTGTGAAGTGCCATGGACATATTTTTGAGTTTTTAGTCGTTCGACGTGTAGGTTCACAGAGGGCACGACTTGTAAAAAAAAATCCTACTAAGTTTTTCCGCCCCCTAAATTTTGCCACCCTAGGCCCGGGCCTACTCGGCTTATAAGGAAATCCGCCCCTTGTATACCGAGTAAACGGAAAACGATTATTAATATGTATCAATCCAAAAATCTTCAGTACATAAATACAATCATTATGTAAATCAACTCGTAATCAACGTAGGAAATATTTACGTATCGGACTGTATAGCTAATTCTAACAATTTATTTAGGACCAGTTGTTCACATAGTTGGAATGGAAAATAAATGGTATTTCACAAACCGTAAGGTCACCGAACTTACCCGCATTGCCGATGGGCTATCTGAAAAATCGATCGGCTCACACGTGTAGCTATATTCAAACAACCAGCCTGCCATAAGACCCTCGTAAAAGATGTAAATGCTGAGCAAAACTTGAACGAAGTTATAGATTATTAGAGGCGTGCGTAAGGAGTAAGGTGCTTTGTTACTCATGTATCTCGGGCCTGCCGAAACGCAGAAATAAACGTACAGCACCAAAATCGTGATTAACGTCCCCGGTCTTGACACCAAAAACCATTCGCTAGTTCTCGGATCTGGAAAATTAAAAATCAACTGATGGATGGTTCTAGATGTGGGGGTAACGGTACCTACACATGTACACACCTACGAGTGAATTTCGCCCCCTAAAATCTCACGAATAAAGAATTATTTCACGAATCTGATGTGTGTGAATCGTTCCTTGGATACAAATGTTTGGCGTGAAATAGCAGGGGATAACCACCAATGAACCTAAACTTACAACAAAATGTTAATTAAATATCTGACACACGGATACACACACTATCACAACAAACATGGCTGCCGCGTGAGCCGAGTGAAATTTAATTATGGTGATATGTATCCCTATTCAAAAATACAATTTGCCGACGCAGACCATATGGAGTGAATATATAAAATTGCTACCAATCTGGAAAAATTTTTAGTGTATTGCTCCTTCTTAAAATTTCCAGAAAGCTGGTGCCATTGTCGTTTCACCGACCCGTTGCGCGAGACGGTCACGGTATATCTATGACTTTTTACAGGTCCTAACCCTGCGGATTGTAATGTAAAGAATCATCAAAAAGAACACGCAAAAAAAGGATTTGTTGAACCAACTAAATATATTTGGTCAGTAAGATATTTTTTTGAATCAACTAAATGCTTCAATCAACTAAAAATTGGTATTCTTGACAAATTCAATTCAGTTGAATAAAGTGAATAATTCAGTCAACACAATTATTCGACTGACCTCAACTCGTGCTTGGTTTGACTAATGTTTAGTTGATCCAAATACTTGTGTTAACTGAGTTAAAGTGTATAAGTGGTTTGGTGAACAGAATATTTTGTTTCCGCAGATGTGTAATTTATTCGGAATAAAACCCAAAACAATTGAATATCAATGGGATTTCAATTTGAAGCGAGCATATGAGCTTTGTTATTCTGAGATAATGATATTATTATCACTTGGTTCAAATCGAAGTACCACGCCACGCCGATAAATGCTCGACTGCATGTTAATTTCTCACAAGTAAATTTACACGGTGTCGGCTAGACCTATGCACCAACGCTCGTCATAATTACGTTGAACTTTTGAGTGCGGATCTTAGCGCGTAATTTTCAAGGCATCAAGAACTCTGTAGCCGATGCACCAACGCATTTTATGAGATCGAATTCGCCATGAAATGAAATTCACAATTTTTTATATTCAAGACAATGTAAAATATGACTCATGCAATCGTTTCAATCAGTTACTTACAATTAAAATAAATGTTCAGGAATAAAGAAAATCATGCGCTGTGAATTCAATTGGACAATGATTTCGTTACACTAAATTTAAACAATCAAATCAAATAATGAATGAGTCGAAACAATTAGACAGTAATTTATTGCAACTAAATTCAAAAAATCAAATCAACTAATCAATAAATCGAAACAACTAGAGAATAATTGATCTCAACTAGATATTTATTTGATAGGTAGAGTTCAGTGAATAAAATTATTTTGTTAGCTCAAAAAGTTATTCATTTCGCGGCCCGTGACCGCCAAATTTAGTTGAATGAAACAAAATTTACTAGATCCAAACAATCTTTTTTCTGCGTGAAGTGATCAGTGAATCGGTTTTTCGTGGACTTAAGAAGCTTTAGTACCCGCTGATCACCTCGAAAACGCGATTCGTAGTTTCTCCAACGCCACACGATCGATCGAAATGAAAATTTTGGCCTTGATGCTTTATTCTAATAGGTAGTGGCTAGGTATTTGATTTTTTCAAAATTCCGAAATGATGACTGGAGCTCTAAAGAATATTTCAAAAGTTTGAAATAATTCAATACCTAGCTTACCTAAAGCATGTTGCCAAAAGTTTCATTCTGATCGGTTGTGTGGTTTTGGCGAAACTATACGAATCGCGGTTTCGAGATGATCGGTATGTACAGTCAGGGAAATGGTATCTGTCGCCGCCTTACTTGATGCAACTGAACATATAAGTGGTTTTAATTGCCTTGAAGTTGGCAAAAAATTAGAGCAACCTCTGCTCGAGTGTTCTTTTCCACGGGGTATAACAATGTGTCAAATTTTTCATTACAACCACTTGTATGTTCAGTTGCATTAAGTAAGGCGGCGACAGATACCATTTCCCTGACTGTACATTACGTTAATAAATTCTTCTAAATAAACTTACCATTGAGATTGTAGATATGGTCGTAGAACCATTCCAATGGACTCATCATTATTCGTTTCAGTTGTAACAAACCTTGGCTGAAAAGTAAAATGCACGCAGTCGATGTAAATTGAGAAAACTAAGAGGATGTGTACCGCTTATGAACATCATACCTTGTTCTAGTCTTCTGAATCAATAAAAACTGAGGATTTTCAGTTTTGGTTGCAACCTTGGCTAACCGCAACGAAGTGCTCGCAATGACTGAAAACTAACCGACGCATGCACACAAATAGTTCTTTTGAATTAGAATAATGTTTTGTTGAATAGCGTGAACCTTAACCTCGAATGAATTAATTTCATCAGCAAGAGTTCACTATATCGCGACCTACAGTATAGTTATTCGTTCAAGGTAGCAGTCCGAGTTAGTATTCGTTTCTAATATCCATCACCATAGCCAGAATGCCATGTCATTCTGGGAGCTATCTCTGAAAAGCAAAGTGAAAAATGCACAAAAAATGTGTATAGGAAAAGTTATTGATGTATGTATGAATTCGACGGTTAATATGGCTTCAGGTGCTCGACTATTTCGCGTGACTAAAGCCAGAGGGGCGTATCCGCCAAAATTTTTTTCGGGATTTTTAATGGATATACGCATTTCCATCAATTTCAAGGCGATTCCAATAGAAAATGAAAAAACAAAACAAAAAATGGCTCTTACGCCCTTATGGCATTAGTCACGCGATTTGGTTCTGCCTATGTGTATGAGCATTGAGGTAGTTGAATTATAGCAGGTAGTAACAATTGTTTTTGATGGACTTTAATAATTCTAAAAGAACACACGTATGATAATTTATTAAAAACAGATACGATTATATGTATTCGATTCGAGTAAGTTTGTGATAGTGTTATAAGTAATGAGTGAAAGTTAAAAAAATAAGCGAATTCCGAGTGTAAGTAAAGATTATCCTAGTCATGGGCTTGCGTAGAACACATGCTATTCGGAGTAATTATCAACAGTGCAGGGAACAGTGGGGGGAATATTGTCTATTCAACAGCTACGCCTACAAAACTGACACCCGCTAAAAATCTTGAAAGAAATTCAAATTTTTGAATCAAAAATAAGGATGTAGGATATTTTTCCGAAAATAAATATAAATCTTCCAGGATTCTTCTGTTGGGCGCCATGTACTCGAATATACTGCGATACAAACAAAAATAATCCAAATTACACGAAATGTTTTCGATTGTGTTGATTTTAATTCCAACGTTAGGAAACACTGAAAAGTTTGGGGTGAGGCCAACGTGACGTCAATGATAATGAGAAGGGGCGGAGAGGGGAGGGCAGGCAAAACCAGTTTCTTTCACATTTTTATGAAATATGAACAATAACCAAATTTTTTTCCAAATAGAACATAGCTGACTATAGCTATAGTATAAAGAACGGACACATAGAGTAAAAGAGGTACCTAAATTGGGTCGGCGAAGCAGTATGGGAGTCTGAGGATAATAATCGATGTATATAATTGGCGTCAATATAGGGTAAAAGCATAAGTTGGCCAGTGAAGAAGGAATGAAGAAAGGTACAAGAAGTCTCAACGCACTCACACGGACACGCACTGCAATAGAAATGACGTAGTCCAATTTACGCAGCCTGACTACGCAATTTTAACAACGCACTTTTACCTACGCAGAATAGTATGTGACAGGGATATCAATAAGATTCGCTAATGTATTATTACTCAAATACAAAATTAGTTCAACTCAAATTCTCCGGAATTTAACGAAATAATATGCTCGGAATAATATAAAATTCAAAATGATCAAGGGAAATTATAATTAGACGTGCTTCGATATTTCCTCGAGATTAGTTATCGTAAATACTCAAAATTCAAATTGGGGACTTCAAAATCGAAACAAACAGACGATGAAACACAACAAAAGGGTCGGCATAAATGATAACGAACAAAGACACAATCAAAAGAGGTGGGGGCACGACAATTAATCTTGGCGATTTTTCGGAATATTGTTTCCCACACAGTAAAATGATATCCTATGTATATTAGGGTGGACGTTAAATACCATCTTGAGGAGTGAAGCCCCACAGTTTATAGACAAAAAATAGATAAAAATTTTGGCCCCAGAGCGAGATTTTTAAAATGAAATCAACCCGTGCCGGTAAGGTCTCAAAGTTTCCCATTTAAAACACATGCATTTTTACGGATCTCAATTCAAAAATTCACTGTGAGGCCAATCTTGATTCAAAAAATTCCAAACTATGTGAAAGTATCAGGTATGTGTACTACTACATGGAGAAAAATCGAGGATATCATACTGTTGAATCTGCTCATGATTTGACTCCAAAATAAAATTCTTGAGCATTTTGGTTCGGAGTGGAATCATGAGCAGATTCACCGGTATGATATCCTCGATTTTTCTCCATGTAGTAGTACACATACCTGATACTTTCACATAGTTTGGAATTTTTTGAATTAAAATTAGCCTCATAGTGAATTTTTGAATTGAGATCCGTAAAAATGCATGTGTTTTAAATGGGAAACTTTGAGACCTTACCGGCACGGGTTAATTTCATTTTAAAAATCTCGCTCTAGGGCCAAAATTTTTATCTATTTTTTGTCTATAAACTGTGGGGCTTCACTCCTCAAGATGGTATTTAACGTCCACCCTAATGTATATATTACGTATATAAAGAGTTGCACAATAATTGTCAATATATAGAGCGTTCCTCGCCGATGACAAACAAAAAATTGTCAATGTACCCAGATCGAATTGGAATGAAATGCACTGGATAAAATTGTCGTTCGCCAATATATAGGGCGTTCTTTGTCAATGACAAACAAAAAAATGTTAACATACCCAGATCGAATTGAAATGAAATGCACTGTATAAAATTGTCGTTTGTCAATATATGCATAGCGCGTTTCTTGCTAATGACAAACAACAAATTGTAAATATACCCAGATTCGATTAGAATGAAATGCACTGTATGAAATCGTTGTTTATCAATATAGTATAGGGCATTCCTCGCCAATGATAAAACAAAATTGTAAATATACCCAGATCGAATTGTAGTTTCACTTCTACCACGCGGAGTCATGTCAAGCATCATTTTTCTTTTTTAAAGTCCGGCGCGAGATTCGACAGTTTCTTTTACCGTAAAGGCATAACGCCTCAACGGACACAACGAACCTCGATCTTACCGACCGCGGTATAGTCGATCACGACTGTATTCATAAATGCTCCAAGGTCACAACGAAAGATAACAAACGCTGGAGAACGCTGTCATCTGCCAGAAGCTACAGCAACTTAAACTTATGGTTAGCTCAGCCATATCGCATCTACTGTTCACCCGGTTGTCGACGTCATGTATCAGCGTGGATAGAATAATGATTGTCCATACTTGACATTTCAGTTGGCAATGATTCTTCGTTAACGGTTTTTCCAGAAATCATATTTCGTAGATAATAAAAATCTGCAAAACAGTGTTTCAAGTGTATAATATTAAGTATAGCCACACTTAGGTGTAAACTGTTATTTCAAAAATGAATAACTTCATTAGCTTAGGGTTGATAGTCTTATTTATTTCCATAACAAATGCAAGTGATTCAAAGTCCGATGAAAAACCAAGTTGGACCAAAAAGGATATTCGTGATTACACGGATGCTGATATGGAGAGATTATTAGACCAGTGGGAGGTTAGGTTTTTGAATTTAATAAAAAACACCATGATCGAAAATGTGTCCAGTCGTCACATTATCATGTTTTCTACAATGATAAACACATTTTGATATCGAAGGAAGATTCTTTGAGGAAACAATTGCTATTTTATGTTATTTATATTTACAGGAAGGAGACGATCCTTTAGAACCCGATGAACTACCAGAACATCTTCGTCCCAGTCCAAAAATTGACTTATCTCAGGTTAAACTGAAATCGAAAATAGTAAATCAAAATCAATTCCCTTCGCCAAAAAATTCGAAGACCAATTGTATTTCATATCTTACAGCTGGACACAACCAACCCTGATAGCATTATCAGAGCAACTAAAAAGGGCAAAGGTTTGATGATGTTTGTCGGTTTGAAGAAAGAGTTTTCTCGTGATCAATCAGAGACCATTACTCAATTGTGGCAAACTGGCCTTCATAACAATCACATTATTGCAGAGAGGTAATAATTTGAGGTTGATTATAGAAACTAATAATATATTTTCACAATTTCAATTTCATCTAAAAATCACATGTTGCATTTTTCAGATATATGATTGATGACAATCGAGCGATATTCATGTTCCGCGATGGTGCCCAAGTCATTGACGCCAAAGTATTTCTACTAGAGCAGCCAGAATTGACCGAAATAACATTTGAAGGGCAGACCTTTTATGGAAATCATACAGAGGTAGAAAAATGAATAAATAGATGAATAAAGAATTCATTGACTTACTTCTGTTCATAAAAACCTGTTATTTGAACATTGAAGATGACTCTCCCAGTTAAACAAATTCCAAAGTGACGTAGACTTGGTGAATAATTTTGTCTATCTTAAGTGAGGAATTGAAAAGCAGCGTTAGGAAACTTTGAAAAGATATGATAGGTGGTTGATTTTCCAGGGTAAAAGGGAAGATAAGAGCAAAGAATCGAAACAAGAACCAAAGAAGAAAAAGTCTCAATCTATACCGAAAGAAGGACGTAAGACAGGGAACAGAAAACAGGAACTGTAGCTCACAGTAAAGTGAAGAAAGATATTTGAATGCCAATTGTTCTTCAACAATATTGTTCCATCTATGAAAATTACTAACAATTAATTATGATGATCCCCGATTGAATTTTTCTTGTAAGTTTCACCTTCTCATGCACAGTGCTCATTTATGAATTTATTTACGTTTCAAATGCACCCTTATACTTACTTTATTTTTAAACCCTATAACGAGGTTTAATACATAAATGGAAAGCGCATGAAAGGGTTGAACATATTTTGAAGAATACTTTGATGCTCATGGATGACGTTACTATTATTTTTATCTTAAAATTAAGATGCAAGTGTTTATTTTATAAGCAGTTTTCTACATTTTACTTTGGGTTTTTTTTTTTTCTTTTGTTACATTCCGCGTCTTACTCTTATGTATATGTACATATATTATCAAGGGTCTTCCAATTTCCGCATCTTCTACATTGCATAAAACACTGAAAAACTCTTTTCATAATCGGTGCTAGTAGTTGATATTAGAATTTGGCTTTTCATCGCCCTTTTTCTCTACAATACCTGTCCACATCTTCTTTAATTTCTTCAAAGTGGAAATAAATTACCATCTTTGATGAAATAATGTGTAAAGATAAAATAAAACAAATTTTCTGTGCTCAAATCATATAAGTTTATTCTTCAAGATAGGATTCCAATACCATCCCATCCCACATTATTATTATTTAATTTATAAACCTTGGTAATTGACCAAAGTCATTTTATATTTATTTTGTATAAAAACTAGTGGATAAACAGATCAAATTCATCACGATTAAATTTAGTGGATCACTAAATTCAATAACCTTAACATTATTACTTATTTAAACTTGTCTTGCTCGAAGCAGAATCGGACTGCATGTTACCCAAAATCTTGACATCTCTTTGTAATTCTTTAACGACGGTTGCTAGCGCCTGTGGGTTTACCCCATTCTCACAAAGTCTTACACAAATGCTTAACGTTGAAGGGTCTAGATTAGTATTCAACAATTTTGATATTTGATGCAGGATCTGAAACGTCTTGCGAGCTGCGTTCACCTGATGGTTCAAAGGTTCCGGCATGCTGGCTCGATTCAGTTCTTTACTATAAGAAACGAAGAACAATATTACTAAACAAGAATAAAATGAAGAGACAAATTCAATCTTAATTGGTCCTAGCCTGTCGAAATTTTTTAATATAAATATCGAAACACTACTCCAGAAAGCGATAAAGCCTCACCTAAATAGCAGACATATACCTAAGTAATTCAATACTTGCAGATTTGAACATCATGAGTATTTTTCTTACAGTTGTTTTTAGATAATAGAGAGGCTATTTTTGCAAAGGAATATATAACGTCCAATAAATATACAAATAATTTCGACAATTGAGGCCAATATCAGCTAATTTAAGGTTTAACCATCTTATTTCGGCACTGTGACTCGTTCATTCTAGCCAGACTTCTAATCGTGAGATGTTTAGTCGTATTAGAAAGTCTACCAAAGTATGCCAGGTATTTTGCTGAATATATTCTATGAGAAATTAGTATGGGAAAAATTGTTTGTTTGATAAACCAAAAATTTTGTGCCGATTATAATGATAAATGAGTAGACGGTTCATGCTAAGCTTAAATCCCCATGTGTGACGCGTGGAATGAAGCAGAAGTTAGATATTGTACACGTTATGAAATCTAGGAGCTTGATATAACTTGCTCTATATTCTATGTATATAGAGAAGAATTTTTTTTATACCAAAACTTCATTCCCTGACGAAGATATTTTTATTATTGGCTAGTGCTATATATAATATCGTGAATAGATATAGTGTATATACTGTGTGTGTTTAAAATAGTTGAAGTTTCGGTGGTAAAAATCCATCTGCCAAGTGTTTCATTTTCTTCGGTTTAAAGTGTCCACGATATTACATTATGAATGTATACTGCTTTTATTAGCATACCTAACAAAAATGTAAATGAAATATTGCGAGTGAAGTTATGCGGGTTAACAGGGTCTAAGCAGGCATGGGACCGAGTAGATAATTGTTTTATTTAGTCTGATCATTAGTGAAATGATTATCGCCTACGCGTTATACGGACGAAGAAACATCTAACAAGTAACAAAACTCACTCTCCGGTGTTAGACAGCTTTGGGCATCCGGCCAGTCAACAGCTACAAAAGAAATTTTTACTGCAGTCAAAAACACGAGACTCATTAATTTTTCAAAACATTTCACTTCGGGGGAATTTTGCTATTTTGGATAAATCCACGGAGATGTCGAATCCAGAAGCCGGGAAAAGACGCGTAGTTCGAGAAGAGACCCCTGTGCAATCAGAAAGTAAGTTAACCGGATTTATTAAATCCCTCGTACCGAATTGTACCCAAAATATATGCTTGAGAATTTTTATTTCGCACTCCCGAGCTGTTACATAAATTCATCTATCAATCTCTTGGGGTCTATAACATTTATAATATGACATATAAAAAAGCTGATAAACACGTTGCAAGAAACCCTCGCTAGATTCATCCCTGAGAATTATTGAAGGAATAAACGCAGCCTAAAAAGGTGGGCGTGACGTTCGGTCAGTCAGCTGACTGGCCTGAACAGTTTTGGATCATCAGCGAAGATTCTCTTCAACCCTTCGACTTACGCTTTCATATAAATAAAAGAAAATCTTTCTTAAAAATGACTCTTCATTCCGCAGGAAAGGGAAAACTGCTTGCAGTCATTGGAGATGAGGTAAAATAAAAATTCCGTCCAATAATTTATATACTACGCTCGATCATTGTGAATTCCAAGATTTCATATTTCCATAGGATACTTGTGTTGGATTTCTTCTCGGAGGCGTTGGAGAGATCAACAAAAATCGTCAGCCAAACTTTATGGTCGTAGACAAGAGTATGTTCAAACATTTTTAAATTAATTATAATCATTGCCACCCTGAGCCCCACTTTGTTCTTCGGGCCATTCCGATTTCTCTGTATATCATACAACATGTTTAAAGATATCCTTCAATTTTTTTTTCACTTATTTCTTCTACCCTTCCACCACTTCACTTCATCCGTGAATTATTTAACCACAGTTCTCAAAGTATGTGTTAAATTTAGTAATTAACTTGTATCATTTCGATTTCTCACTTAATGAGGTTAAATTTGGAACGAGGTTAAAGGTTGTAAAAAATTCTTCAAATTTTACTTCAGACACTTTATTTTGCATGTCATTATTACGTGTAATCTCTGATTAATAATACTAATTGGGGTGTTTCATTATTCATTTCCAGACACTGCTGTTAGTGAAATCGAAGACACCTTCAAGCGCTTCATAAAACGTGATGATATCGACATTATCCTTATCAACCAAAACGTAAGACATGTATAAAGCATGATAAAAAAATAGATGCTAAGTTTCCATACACTTAGGGGAAATGAATCAGCTTCTAACAGAAAAATAAGAAGACAATTCTCAAACTGTTGAGAAAATTTTATAGTCTTCAACAGTCAAGGAAATTTCGTAAATAAAATTCATATCATGACACTAATGAGATTGACAACACATGGTTAGATAATTATATTATGTGAGTTTTATTGCTAATTGAATATTGAAAATTTGTTTTTGGTCTTCAAGGTTGCGGAGATGATCCGGCACGTAATTGATGGTCATACCCAGCCTGTGCCATCTGTTTTGGAAATTCCCAGCAAGGATCACCCTTACGATGCAAGCAAGGATTCTATTTTACGACGTGCCAGAGTAAGTGAATTTTTTTACAACCATAAACACAAAATTAACAGAAAAAGCAAAAAAACACGGTTTCATTATGGAACTTATGAATTTCAAATGTACAGACTTAGAACACTGAGAAGTTATACTATATTTTGTAATCCTGATTGCAAAATGAGATAAGATATTATGATATATTGATTGTGAAGCACAAAAATGATGAAAATTCATCCTATACTGTGTATCACGTATTTTTACTCCTATCGTATAATATTCTGTTATATTTTATTAATTTTTTGACTATGAAAGCTTTGAACTAGAAATTTTATGCCATCTGATTTTCTCCTGTGTTATGTGAACGGTGTTATCTTTTCTATCGTATAACTCATGTGTAATGAAATCATTTATTCTTTATTATTACAGGGTATGTTCAACCCGGAAGATATCCACTAATTTGCATAACTTTAAATCATATTGGACCACCAATATTAACTGTGTATAATAAAAGTATTATCAATAACGCGTTATTTATTAGTTTAATTATTACTACATACTAGATACTATCATAGTTGAAAATTTTTCAACTCTATTGCAATTGTAAGAGATACTCATTCGATAGAATCCGTTACATTCCATTATCTGGTTGTGGATTCATTGTATGTGAACCTTACCCAAAATTAAACGAAACCCAAGCATTTATATTGACTTTATTATAATCTGGGATAATTTGTCGTATGAGCCAACTTCAGTGTCTGTCATTGAGGTGATGAATTGTAAATATATTGAATGTTTTAACTAAACAAATTTTCCTTTGAACGTATCGAAAGAAAATCGGCGGTATTCAGGAAAGGTTTGAGCAATTGCATTGTCAAAATATTTTGAGAAAAGATTAAGATATATGTTACAGATTTTTTTTTCCAATGAATTAACAACAATAATTTAATATTCGATAAAGTTATGCAGTGAAGATTTCTTTTATTGTGAACATGTACAAACCACTCAACATATGAATACAAATTTATTCTAATTATGAAATATTTAAACTTAGATGAAATTAACAGTGTAAAATTTAAACACTTGATACACTGGATTTTTGGTAAAAATGAAACCATACTATAACAATACAATACAATACTGAAATAAAAATTACATACATATACCTGTAATAATTCAGTAAACAGGTAATTTTGAATCAGTACTTAATAAATAGAACTACAGTAAATTTTTGGTATTATTTAAGTGAATAAATAACTATGCCAGAAATTGAACTTTTCCGAGATTCCGAACAGATACTTTTCTTTCATACTAATGAAGCTCAACATTCGCATTTTATTACAGGGCAACCCAGTATGTTTTTATCGTATCTTGTAAGATGAGATTAACAAAAAAATAAAAAGATCTCTTCTGCATATAATTAGCTTTCGTACATGTATAATCAGTTTTTTTTTTAATGGTGCAAAGATTAACCGCCCAAGTAGATTAGTACTATAAATCACGATTCGAAATGAACACAATATAGATGTTGAATAACAATTTTTTTTTTTGTTTCAAATAATATATTATTTTAAGTTTATTTCATTCACTATAACAGCTATTAGCTAACAGACTCAGAACGTAGCAATAGCAAATATAAATTGATGTAGCTTGAATATTTCTTGAATACTTATCATGTAACATGACAATATTTTTTCCATGATCAACACGAAAATTTCAATATGTCTTTCTAACAATTGCGTATAGTATGATATTGACAAATATACAAAACATATATCTGCCATTTATATTTAATATGATAAACTGAGACTAAAAGCAAAAAATTCGCATAACAATTGTATATAATATTGTTATGTCGAACAGAACTTATTAGATGCATTATTTTCATCTATAAATACATATATCATTATCCGACCAACAGTGACGAAACAAATAAATAAATAGCAATCAACTTTAAAGAGATTTAGTATAATTGTGTTGTAGAATTTTCTAATTTTCAATCTGACTTATTCAAAAATATAAAATTATGGCATGTAAAGTGCCTCAACACCAATTTTATAAGCGATAAAACCCTCTCAACGCGATATTTAGACAATATAATAGAATAATATAATGATAACACCGTTATTAATAACGAAAGAAAAAGATTTTTTAAATCAAAAATTCCAACGCCATATCAAGAAGAAATATTGAGAATCAGTATTGTCGAGTTAAACACGTAGTTATTTCAATTCTTGTGACCATTGAATGCTTCACAGAACAAAACTACTTAAAAAATCAGTCATCCTTTTCCTCTCTGGCAGATAATAACAACTTTTGTACTGTGCGTGTGATTTGATCTGGAACAAACGGACGATTTAATTTCGAGTAAACTCATTTGATGTGAAAATAATGTGATCAATTACAATCGATCTATATTTTTCAAAGCCATAGTATTAACTGATAATGAGACTTTTCATCACGATGAAACACAAAACAGGTTTTTCATATACCAATAATAAGATAAGTCATTGGATTATTGCGCTCACCATTAATACGTAGAAATGTCTTTGGTTTATTCTGCCATACAACTCCTAAGAAATAAGCAGGTATTCCAGATAGCGTGATCAGAATGCCCATGCCGACTTCGAATGGCGCTTCGTAAACGGATACCAGGATAAGGAAAGCACATATTATCACAAATGTAACGGGTACCATGAATGACACCTGACAACAAAAATGAAAAAAAAAATCAACACGGTATGCATTTGAATTGATAAATCTTATGAATCAAACAGATATTTTTCCACTTAGTAATTCATGGTGATTGTACGAAACAATGAGCCAGCAGCCGCACCTTAATTGGTCGTTCCATATTTGGCCTCTTATATCTCAGCCATAGTATACCAGCAACAGAGAGCATGATGAAGAATGTTTCCACAATACTGCAGTAGGTGATGAGCACAAATACATCAGTCGTGCAAAGCATACATAGAGACAAAATGCACTGAAATTGATTAAGAAAAAATATATGAATAAAAAAACAAAGAATAAAAGCGATTTTTAATATTCTGCAGGAGCAATACAAAGACTTCTTATAGTTTCGATACTTCTTATTTCATTAATTAATCAAAATTTCAATAGTTAGATGATTGTCGTAGTATAATACGCATAATGTGCATAACATGATGTCTATTCTTGTTATTATGCATTACATAGTATATACCCATTCAGCGGTATACCAATTTATATATCAAACATGATACAACATACCAAAAAGACTAGAGCTGGGGTAGGTGTGAGTTTCGCAATATTAATGTGGCTCAACATAGCTGGAAAATGTCCGTTCCTAGCTCCGACAAAACACATTCTAGACGAAGTCATGATATGGACACTCAAACCACCAAAAGCAGAAATTGCCACCATCACAGGTATGCTCCAAGACATTACTCCTAATACTTTGTCTCCAAATGTCTGAAATTAATGAAATCATCACAGCTCTAAAATAAGCTAACCCTCATGCTCATTAAAAAGTTTATCCAATTATGAACACACTAATAGTAGGTTTTAACCATAAGAACCATCTGGTAATGAATTGCAGGTTCAGAATCATGTATGTGTTCTAATATCAACTTACCACAGCAATAGCGTTCGAAGAGATCATCGCATTTGGTGTCAATACCGCTAAATAAGCCACATTAGCAAATACATAGATGGTAGTAACTAATGGCAGGGATATGTAGATGGCACGTGGTAAATTTCTAAATAATGATAAATAACAAATTTTTTAATTCTGTTCTATTATTACCATCGATACTAACTCTAACATGATAGTGTTCATGTTGATAAATAAATAATTAAACTCACACATATGGATTTTTCAATTCTTCAGTCATAAAATTTAAATAATTCCATCCGGAATAAGAAAATATACCAGCGCAAAAAGCTACTGCAATTTTTCCTGGATCCTTAGTAGTATCTTTGAATGGAGTTTCGAAATTTTCACTATGCCCTAATTGAAGAAGATATGTGTATTGGAACAACTTTATAAATTTAATGAGTTATACTTTGAACGAACTCTGACCAGTTTAGTGTCTAAATCTTACCGAGTGCTAACCAAGTTAATCCAGTAATAATAATAATGACTAATGCCGCAACTTTTGCGAACATGAACACGTTTTGCATCACTGAAGTCTCTTTGACATCATAGCAATTAATAAAGGTCAGTAAACCTGGAAGGATATTATTACCGTATTAATATTTATCATTGGATATTCATCAGTTTAAAGTATCTTTGGATGCATTAAATTTAACTTACATATTGTTAGAGCAGCTATGAGTCTTACACCACCGTCGGGAATCTCGCAGTTTGGAAAAAATGGTTGTAAAACATATTGAGCAAATGTGATACTCATAATAGCGTTTGTTGTAGGACTGAAAAATCAAGGGACAGTGTTTCACTAATTTTGAAAATCGTAGAGCAGAAAGAGGATTTTAAATTGACATACCTCATTTTTTGTATCAAGAATGTTGAAATAATTATATTATATTTCACTGACGACTTTATTCTTTGCATATTATAATGTTGTAATCTCATTAATAACTTGAAATCCTAATCCATACTTACACGAATATCAAATTCGCCGCCCAGAGATATAAAAATGATGGTAACGCACCAAAGGCTTCATGAATGTAGGCATAATCACCACCGCTAAGAGGTATGCTTGTACCTAATTCTGCGTAACATAGGGCGCCGATCATAGATAGCAATCCACAAAATACCCAAATGATGAGAGACAATCCCACACTGCCTACTTCTTGGATGACACCCTTTGGCGATACAAAAATCCCTAAAAAAAAGTAAATCATATGGAGAACATGAGGAGATGACGTTGTGTTGATTTGATGTTGTCTCTTGTATCGATTTGGAATTGTGTTCAGAATTTTTTGGAACATTGTCACAATCTCCATAGTTGCAAAAAGTATATAAACCCAAATATATTGTAATGCCCTTTCTGGTAATGTGAAGGTTTATTAGCAGAAATAAAGTTCCAATGAGGAACTCCGTTATGTAACTATGATTTTATTTGATTGACTTAATCACCAAGATCTGTTCTTCCATTTAAATCAAAAGTTGAAAACAAAATTTCATACTAAACTGAAGAGTTGACAAATTATGAAAATTCACCTGAACCAAATATGATTCCCAGAATGATGGCCACTCCTTCCATTAAACCGAGTTGTTTCTTCATTTGCACTTTCTCAGAATCAGGATCTTGCCTACCTGGCAGAGCCGTTCCATCCTCCGTGGGTGTCATTAATTGCATTTCACTGGGAGACACAGGCGTTGTGCGTTTCACCATATTGGCTGTTTTCGATAAATGTAATATGAGGCAAGTCAACTCTGAATTGAATTTTACTTTTAATATTGAAATAATTCTAATTTATGTATCCATAATTCGGATTTCTTAAACCATACTTTCAAACGGCTTGTGAGAAAAATAAAGTCTGTTTTTAATACAATTGAAATTTATCTTTTCAGTGAACTTGTCAGTGTTGCAATTGACAGTTATGGAATTTCTCAGTGTAACGTTGAAAAAGCTGGAATTTTCTATTATGTTCACGACTCAGCTTGCACTGATGATCAGCAATAAATTATTTTCTTTATGAATGTTCTAGACAAACACAGAAACTCAATGAAATAACATTATTCCAAAAACTGAAAACTAACAAAACACTATTTAGTCTCACAGTTGGATAATGTGTTCCAGATTTACTACACTTGGTAAATGGTTGGTAGATTGAAGGAAAAAAACAAAGTCAATGTTGTTTGTTTGTTTAATTCGCTTATTTGTGAAAGACTATCAGTTCCAGCTAACAGCTTTTCAATAACACGTTCTAAAAGCTTGTTGTTATAATTCAACAATTTATTGAACACAAACATCTCAATGAACAACAAAATTCATTATCTCACATTATCTTTCTCAAGCAAGGCTTTGAAATCCATGTCTCATGTGAAAAGAGAAATCTGTCCAGAGTCATGTTTACACTAGAACTCGAACCCGAAATAAATATTTATGATATTTAAAGGAGTTCGATCATGTTATTAAGATTCTCATTTACTAATTCTGATGATACGAAGTTACTGTTCAAGTGTTGTAAGATGTAAGAAGTTTGCTCGTTTGCAAGTGAATAAAATTCGAAACTTGTCTTGCAGATGGAGAAGGTTCTTCGCCCATAAGAATGCAATTTGTTCGTACTCTTGTATTTTCTTAACAAGTTTTTGTAGATTTTTTGAAATGATGATAATTAAATCTTTTTGATAAAACTGAATATTGATTTTGTTGGATAATAAAAATTGAAACTATTCTAAAAGAAATCTTTTCACCTCATTAAAGTGAACTTTTATTTACATTCTATTTAGTTACACAAGCAACCAAATTTTTGAAATAGCATTAAACGATTGAACTCCCTTAAGATGTAGGCTACATGAAAGCAGCCTAAACAACATGGTTAATTAAACTATAATTATTTTAACAAGGGTCAATTACAGAAACGTTTAAACCTCCATTCCAGAAGATGACAAGTTGTTAAACCAGTAGACAAATATTAGTACAATCGCTGATAATGATGCAACTTCCAGAGTATTGAATAATATAATGAAAGACAAAAAAAAAAAAAAAAAGAAATAAAATAATGTAGGTATTCAGAATCAGGAGCAAAAGCCTAATTTACCTCGACGCTCAAAATTTCAGAGTATAAAATTCAATCCAAGTATGAAATCTGTCAGCTCAACAGCACACAATTGTCACTTCTGTGTCTATATACATAATTAATTTTTCTCTTATGATTAGCTACACCATATGTTCATTACATAGACATAATACCTTGTTTGATTAAGCCGTGTTAAACAACAATGGACCCGCTGGGACCGATAGAGATCTTTAATGATGGTTCGTTCAATGTTTACTAAATACAATGGTAAGCGACGATGTGTCGCTGGAGATAGAGAATGCTGACTGAAACCGTACCTACTTTGCTGATCCACCTCATAAACATTCTCTGTAACAGAATAGTGTGAGAATAAAAGTAAGAAAAACGAGAAACGTTACTTATGTATGAACGAACACACATATCAACACAGTCGGTTTATCGTAATACTAAGTATTGAAATTGCAATGAAATTTTTGAACATGTGGTATCATGTAACAGTTACTGATATAACCTCATTAGATGTCTGAGAAGCTAGAAATATCAATAATAGACGCACATAAATGTTATGGAAAATTGTTCAAATTATAGAAAATAGATTGGGGTCTCTCACTAACGTAGATATTTTCATAAGTACCTAGAAAATGAATTTGTTAATTGATATACGATCGTATAAGATATGCAATTTTTGGCCGGGACGCACGTGTATGGGCACAGAAAAGGGTATACAGGTATTCTACTGCCCATGTGCTACGTCACATCTTATAACAGCAGGTAGATTTCAGCCAATGAAATCAATGCATTAAGTAGTACCATTTCCTGGATGCGTTTGGACGAATTTTTATGTATAGCGCAGGATATTGTGACGTCATCGTATGCTGGTTGTGTTGTTATGTTATTGAAAGAGTCGAATTTTCCCTCGATCGGGTTTGAAGTTCTTTCAAGTTTACATTAAATCACGATGAGTTAGTATTTTCACTATTTAATCGAGAGTCTTTACACACCGAGGAACGATAAGTTGTATAATTTACTATCCCCGTTATCTCGCCGAAGAACATTAACATTATTTCATATCCTAACCCCAAAATGGATTCCATTATATGAATATCGTAATTTTTGTCCGTTCAATTGTCTCAAAAATTATTTATTATGATATAATTATTCTTCGAAATATCTTACCAGTTTTTCAACATATTGTTCTCATTATTTTCATCATTATCATTGAAAGTATTCTTAATTCTGTTGGTTTATGCAACCTGATGTTACAGTTCAACGCAGCGAGGAATGCATAACCTATAATCATAAATGAAAATGATTTGAAAAATAATACACAGCTGTTGTTTCCACAATAACGATGTCTCTGAAATCCAAAAGAGACATGTATCAAAATATGGTCGAAGCTGGAATAGAGCACAAGGCGTCTTTTGTAGACTGCGAAAAGTCCTCAGATTATTTACTACTATCAACAGACGATAAAACAATCGAGGAGCCTGTGGTAATTTTATACTATTGTAAAATGTGCAAAATAGATAATTATGCACGTGCAAACTATGTTCAATCTTCATGTTTCAGGTGATTATTATAAGCAATATTACTAACTATAAATTCGTCCATTTCTCTTTACACAGATAGAAGAAAAAATTGAGCTAGAAGATGACGTAGATATAGATGAGGACGATGTTGACAGACTGTGTAAAAGCGAAGGTGATGAACACCAAGTTTACTTCGAAGAGGCTCTTGGAAGTTGCGAAGAAGTAACGGTTGATTATAATGAATCTCCTGTGTCTATTCCACTTTCACCTCCCATCTCTCCCAGATCCCCGCATGCTCGTTTTAAAGTCAAACGAGAGTGGCCTCAGGCAAACGATGAAGAAAGATTATCCATGGTAATGATATATCTTTATTAATATCTAACTTATTGGGTTGAAAATCCAGGAATTTTTACAGCCTGGTTATTACACAGCTGTAATAAAAAGTTACAAAAGTCAGAGCATTTGATCCGAAAATACGACAAAACATTATCTAAAATATTATTCTCAGGCTTTTATTCACTTTTTTCACTCAAAAAAGAAAAAGTACATTCCAGACTATTTTGAAAGTTAGAATTTATAACAATCCTGAATGATCATTTATTGCCTTATTGGGAATAAGACTCGGTACGCTTATCAAGGTTTTTTCTTTTAATTACTACAAAAGATCTGCACATATGGAAGAATTTACTACAAGTTCTTTTGGCCTTGTTCCCAGCAAACTTTGGACATATTTTTCTATGATATTTTTTTAACATGTTGGTATATTTTTTCACTTAATACATAGCATCTAGATTGCGACAATGAGAAAGGATATTATGCCGAGGAAATGGAAGAATTAAGAGACATTAATGATGAAGATGAGGAAACTATAGCAACATTTGTAACAGCTGCAGGACAGCAACTTGCCCTTTATGCTGTCGAGGATTCAGAAGATGTATTTGCCGTTGCTGTTTACGACGAGTCCGGGGAACCGCCAACAAACTTTCAATTCCTTATGAAGTAAATAATAGAAAATTTCATACGATTATTACATTGTTTCAATAGAATAATTTGAAATTTTTATTTCGTTTAGAAATTATGTCAATCTGTGATTAAATTATTCATATTTTCCCTAAACAATTTCTCCGTCACAGATCAGATGTAGAAAGATTAATAGGTGAGGGTGCGGTGAGAACAGTGAAAAAGCCTAGTCAAATAAAGAGGCAACTACTTACTACTCAGCCGCCAGTATTCTCATCAAAACAACGACGAACTCAGTCTACTCAAAACAACTACGAACTTGTATCTGATGATAAGTCTAGACAACAAAAAGTTACAGATCAAGCTGACAGCAATAATGTAATAATAAATCAAAGCTGCCAAGCAATATCGGATTTAACCGCAGTTGATAAAGAGAATTATTCTACTCATAAACCATCAAACAGTGTTACCTATGTAATGATGAATGAGGCAACAATGGGCATCGGTAAGTTCGTTTAATAAAATACATTCAAATGTTTATTTCATCATTGGGACAAATCTTATTAACTTTAATTATTCTTTCAATTAATAACTGGATAGGTATATCCATGTATGAATTTTCTGAAAATTAATTCATCAATTCCTTATCAGTTGGGCAATCGGAAAGCAGTCAAGAGTCTATTGGAAGTGAGAATGAAATAGTTGAACAGTCAACAGTCCAGTACATTCTTTTGGATGGTGATCAGTCCGAATCTGAGTTGACCTTTGATGAGATTCAGGCTACGCTACAGGGTCTAAAATTCTCAACAAATAAGTCGGCAAAAACGAAGACGTTAAAACACAGGGGTACGTTGGATCAAGAAAGCGCAAAAAAACGTAACACGAATGATATACCAAACGAAAAATCTGAAGCACTGTCAATTATTGATGGAGCTAAAAATTCTTCGACATCAAAACAGGATATTTCATCGGTAATAACTCAACCAGAAACTAGAATAAGCGAAGACTTTATCTGCAATGAAGAAAACCATTCAAGTACAACCGAGCCAGTTCGTTTATCGGAAGCTAGGCCTGGTGTGAAGGAGAATCTAACTGATAAATCATCAGAAAATATTTCTAACTCATCTATTGATCCCAGAACCAAACCCAATGGTATTGTCGGTAAACAACACTCGATAAATATATTGAGACCGAATACATCTGATGAACATATTGAAATACTTCCGAAAATAAAGAGATCAAGAAAACAGCAGCTTACCTCGGTTAATCGTGGTGACTCCGAGATAATAATACAGCCTGCGTCAATCGGGGCGGAAGAAGATAGTAATAATAAAAAACGAGGGAGGCGAAAAAAGAAGCCTGTACCAGACCCTGATTATAATCCAAGACCTGTTAGATCTAAGAAATCTAAGAAGACGTCAAAGAATCCCAAAGTAGAAATTATCGAAATTGACATAGACGAAGATCAGAGCGTTTCACAGACGAGAACGGACGTTATTGAAATCACTATCGATGATAACAAAGAAAAAGGCTCAAGTGATAAGGAAAACGAGATCATAATGGTCGGGGATTCTGATGACGAGTCTGAAGAAGTTCCGGCCAAACCAATACCACCTGCTATGCAGTGTATACATTGTTCAAGAAATTTTAGACAAAAAAGGGCGCTGGATACGCATTCTAGAGTATGTCCAAAATTGCGAAATAATATAGAGAAAGAAAACATTAGGAAACGCGAAACGTGTTCAGGTCAATCAAGTAAAAATAATTTAGAGGATAAACAGGGTGGTAACAAAGAATACACGTGCAAAGTATGCAATGAAAAATTTAATGCTGTTGTTGTATTAGCTAGGCATGCGAGAACCGAACACCAGAAGAAGTATAAAAACAAGATCCGTAAATCTGGTATAGAAGCTAAATCAATCGAAACAAAAATAGTCGCGACCAAAGAGTCGTCCGATGAAAGAAGAGTGACTCGTGTAAGTCAGAAAAAGAAAATCCAAAGTTCTAATCAATTGTGGAAATCAAAAAAATTGAATTGCGATGATTGCGGAAGATGGTTCCCAAGCACAGCAATATTAGTGGCTCATTGCTTACAACATGCTACCAAAAATTCTGGTGAGTCTAAAATTAAGAATTGAATCTTCCGATTGTAGATTCTTTCGACACCATAGTAAAAAAAAAAAAGAAAATGGTATTTCCGGTATTATTCGACATGGAATGTGATCAATGATTGAGAAATATTTACTGTTTTATTGATTGTTGTGTTCAATTTGAATTATTAACTTTTCAGAAAAGCAAATTCGTCGATGTCATGTATGCAAGAAATTGATAAAAACACGCTCGCTTTATATTCAGCATATGAAGACACATGGTAGAGCGACGAGAAATACGAAAATTCCATCGACCGTACTACAGAAAAAATTGCGACAGACTAGGCAAGTCACAAGTAAATTAACATCTGTTAAAAAACGAGGCAGACCGAGGAAACTTTGATTTACATTTTAAAGTTATGAAGTTCATGTGTTTTTTTTTTCTTTTGGAAATTAAAGAGATACGTAACCATACTAGAAAACGCTGAGAGGGGTCATACTGAATTCAATAATTAAATTGAACACCAATCTGGCTGCATAAACGGAATTCTACATGTATATGTACAAAATATATAGATATAATAATTTATATATTCAAATTATTTGATTAATAATAAAACGGCGGGATATAGTTATTGTCCTACAATTTGTCTGTTGAAATTCTTGTTTTATACGTTATTACTATATTACTATTACAGTATAATATATATTTATATTATATGACGCAACTTTAAATCAAATTTATAAAATCTAAATTTGGCGTACATCAGCATAATATAAATTTATAATTAAACTTACTCTTTTAACCATCCATAAGCCATTCTATTGAATATTTAATCAATAGGTATTGACTTATCTTTCAAAATAGTACAGATTGGCTTTTGATTGACATATTCTTTCATCATCTACATTGTGTGTACTACATACGCGTATGTATAACAATAGTAATACATACTTTGAGGCTCTAAGCTATAACATTGATAAAATAAAATCAGACTTTATTTTTTTTATATTTACATTAATATTGATACTTATCACTTTGAATAATACAAGTTGCATAATTGATATAATAACCACTGTTGATTACATATAATCACGATTTAATTCATGATTCGATTCACGAATTATACTCAAAGAAATGTTGTCGGTTTGATTCTATTTTTCAGTGAAATCTAAACGTGATGCAGAATCATTATTATTATTATTATTATTATTGTTTTTTATTTCCATCCAATTTTTTTTATTATAATGTACAAAATAAAGAGATTTTATTATTATCTTAACTACATCTAGTCATATCAATGTGGATACGCCATTTTCATGCAATTGTCAACTCTGAAATTCAAGATCGGTATAACGTCAGTTAGCTATTACTCAAAGTAATTAATGAATAAAAGGGCATATATATTACCAATATACAGTGGGTACTGTAATCTCTCCAATCCGAGGATAATCAGTGCAAATTTTTATTCATAAACTTTTATTATTATTATTGTATTAAATTATAGTTATGTATCTCTGGAATGAAAAAAAAAAAAAAAAAAAACAATTTCGGCATAGAATTTTTAGAACTTTTCTAATTATTATTTAGTCTATCTATATTTCTAGTATACATAGGTATATACTTATTTAGTTTACTTCGCTATGCATATATGAATAAATATTGTAAATAATTCTATCACGCATAATGAGTTACATATTATGGTTTCAAATTATATAGTTTCGTGTTGGTTATGAGAAGAGAGCAGAGAGCGTTTGAGAAAAAAATAAAATAAAGTAAAAAAAAAATAACAAGTCTTATGCTATATTTTAAATATTAGAAGAATATTTAAAATGATACAGTGCAGTAGATCGAGCATCTATTAAAAAAAAAAAAAGACTAAAGTAAGTATAAGTTGTAAATGATGCTATTATTTTCATACGATCTTATGTATATGTGCTGTTATACACTCCTCAAAAGAATTAAAGCAACCTTTGTCGAACTACTCCGAAAAATTATCAAACCTCTATAACTTCTGGCAGAATTATGGCACAACAATATTCCACCTACCAATTTTTAAGTAATGTCATCCTCTTCGAGATGCATGTATCGAATCAATTTTTTGTTCAATTTTTAGAGGGTTCAGCTAACTTTTACCACAAAAGCGCATACGTTCAAATGCTTCGAAAATCAGGGCTAAATCGAACCGCCAAAACACGATCTACACTGTTTGGAAATTGAAAATTGCTATTATTTTTCAAAACCTCAAGTTTTGCTCTGCAAAATTCTGTTTGCGCACCGATCACTCAAGAGAGATGCAACTAAACAATGGGACACGAAAAAAGAATATCCATTTGATGGATGTCACAGAAGACAGTTTAAGGTTTAATTTGCACCCCTTGAATTCTCAATATGATCTGCTGATCAAAAGATACAGGTATTTTAAAGTTCATAATTTTTCGATTCGTGATTAGGTGTTGCTGTAATTCTTTTCAGGAGTTTATATACATATATTATAGTATACCTATATAATTTGTTAGAAGATACAATTTGTTGGTATAGGATATTGATAGCGAGAAGGTAAAAAATTCAAACCGTTTCTGTGCGAGCGTCGAAGTGCCTAACTGCGTCTGAACACTTGAGGTGATAAACCCTGTATATATTATATGTATATGCACACATAAACGCGCACTGAAATATAGATATTAATGAAGCTTGACTTGCTGAATTGTTTGCAAATTTATTGAAATACCTTGCAAATAATGAAACTTGCTACAAAAAAACAAATATTGAAAAAAAAAAAACTTTTTTTATGTTTAATTAAATTGGATTACACTTATTTTAAACTACTAGCATGCTTAACGAAAAACTAATTAAAGATCTGATTGAAATTAATGTTATGCTGTTAAAAATTGTTGATACTTTATATTTAATATAATCTAATACATATAATTATGTTACTAAAAATATTATTCAATACCTTAATCGAACGTGGTAAGTATAGCGAAATTATAAACAATGCATGCTGCGCATTTGGTTTCAAAAATTCGTCAATTAAAGAATACGACTTTAAACAGAAAAGTATACACTCAAAACTCAGAAGCTACACAAAAACTATTATTAAATTACATAATTCAGTCAATGGCAAAAATATGGATAAAGTACTGTATTATCTAACACAGATCCAAATTGACTATTACAAGTATTTTATGTTTCCACCTATATCTCCCCAGCACATTGCTGTAATTATTGCTGAATTTAACTCTCGTCGTTAATTGCCGGTACAAATAGTTGAGCGATACAGAGAGAAGTTTTCTGGAAACGCAACACTCAACTAATCAGTCTGCACGGAAGCGATCCAACTATATCAGATATAGGTAGTCTTAAAGCCAATTGCTCTCATTTACTCAAGCCTCCTACAGCCAAGAACAAAAGTGGCCACTACATATTTCAAATGAAATTAATTCTTCAAATCAATTTATTACCAATTAATTGTGACGATTAATTAATATCAATTTACGCTGCAGCAATCGTAATTAGTTATATAACCAACGTTTTCGGAAGACTTTCCAAAATTTTCAACTAAGAGAAGCAACAAATATTCTGTACCAAGGTAGAGGGGACAGTAAAAAACAAAACGTAATGAAAAAAAAAGTAATGAGATTCCGTGACGAGCTCTATTAAGTCATACAAGCTTGTTGATGGGATTACCACTCGCAGATATTTTCAAGGCTTCTCGTAAATCAAAATTATATACAAAACCGGCGCGTTATACGAATAACCGCGGGACGGACGTTGACGTTATCATAATAATATACCTATACCTATATGTAGTGATTGGAGTGGGTATATATTGAACTCAGACAAAATTGAGCTGCAAACAGTGCAGATAATGACAGAAACGTACATATTAGAGGAGCACAAACGAATTGAACTTACAGAAAATTTATTAACTTATTTTTGTCCCTAATGCCATGTAATAAAAAGTTCCGTAATCGCAAGTAATATCAAGTTTGTTAAGATATCTCTATTATCTTGCAGAAATTTTATTTCTGCTGGTCAAAGTGGAGTAATGAAAAATTGTCAGGGATCACGCAATCGACTACAATATAATTTAGTAACGGTTATATAGATAGAGACTTCGATTTTATCTAATCTGTTTTAACTAATTGTCTGTTTATACTCGAAGAAACACTTTCAGTTCTTCATGAAGAACGTCAGTGGTGGCACCTGCGATCAAAGATTTTTCTGTTGTACTTCATATCGTGTACTGGATAAGTTCATTTATAAGAATCAAAAATTACCATGCGAAAAACTTGGATTTTTTATGGAATTTGATATTGACAGTTCTCGATACCCTGTTCGAGTTGATGAGACTTATATTCGATTCTCTTTCAGTTCACCGGTAAAATGGTATCACGAAGTTTCCTCTCAATATATGGTACATTATATAGTATCCAATAGGTATATATTATAGGTTGTAATCGAGACTCGAGGGATTAATCTGTTATATTATTATACCCGTTATATTAGGCGGACAATGTTACTCACTTAAATACGTCAAAGTTGAACAATGATTATTACTTGATAATCGCTTATAATAACAAAGAAGTATCAATTATTGTCGTTCTATTATAGCAAACGAAAGAATGGCACATTAATTGGTATTGATATACCTATACGAGTAGATATTTATAACTGTGTAATACTAACGAATATACCTATACGTGTTACTTGCAAAACTGTTTCAAAAATTGTTAAAATGGTGAAATAAACGAATAAAGGTATTTAAATTCTATACCATAGATGTCAAATTCGTGCAAAAAAAGGACCGCCAGAAATGGAATACTTCACGTACACAATGATTAACTTTCTATGCAGTTGCAGAACTCCCATATAAATTCCGGATTTGAAGCTACTTGGAAGAGATATGGAAATCAGAGCTATAAAATTCTTTGAAAAAACTATAATTTCGGATTTACTATTATGCTGCTTTACTTTTCATAAATATAGTATAATGTGCACAGACGAATGGTCATGTTTGAATAGCGGAAATTTGTATTATATTATACTATACCTATAATCGTCTTAGCGATCTCATTCCGCAGCCGGGTTAGGTATATAAGAATTTAGTTCAATTTTCACAAGCCTATATGTTGGATGGAAATCGCGCATGGGGTGGGGAGTAATATCAAATTCAGGGCCTGGTATATCGATTAAACAAACGACTTGGAAACGAAGAACGCAAGATAAAAGTGATGGACGCGTGTTTCACTGCTTTCGACAAAGATGAGGACGGATTCCTCTCCTTATCTGAGTTCGAACTCATTTGCCGTGCTCTCTTCCGTAACGATCGAGGGAAGATCTACGGTCTCGAAGAAAACCAATTGATGGAGATCTACGCCGTGTTCGACACGAATGGGGACGGACTCATCGACAGAGAGGAGTTCGAGGTCTGTGTGTCTGCACGAACTAGTGATACGAGCATAGGGCAATTATTTGTTCCCTCTCCGACAAAATTATTCCTCGAATCGGAGATATTCAGAGAACAATACAGAACCGACGAACTGCAATAGTTTTATTTGTTGCTGCGCACTGATCAGCTACCGCATATACAGTTTACCTGTTCATTCGTATAAGCCATCCACTTGTGAGGATCTGTGTCTGTTTTGCCGTCTATTTATCCCATGTGATCAGAGATCATGCGTTTATAAGTATTTGAAAATAGAGTGTACTTTGACTGTACCGTGGCTTATTTTTTTTTTTTTTTTCAATCTATAAACCGTGAAAAGGCGAAGGAGACATTCCGTTCTCGTATGCATGATTAATTGTTTTTACAGGCGTGTTGGAACCGCTGGATCAAAGTGTGCACGAGACCAAAATGCGCGTTTCTGATTGTGGATGTTCAGAATGACTTCATATCCGGATCTCTCAACATCACAAAGTGTGCCGCTCAGCATGACGGTTCGGAAGTAATAGAACCGATTAATCGGCTTTTGAAATCTGTACCATTTGATACTGTATTTTATTCTTTGGACTGGCATCCGGTGGACCATGTTTCCTTCATCGACAATCTTCCACTGCGGTAAGGATTAACGTTGCCACAGTTCATCTAAATCCACAGTCTTTTTTTCTCTCTCTCTCATGCTCGTTTAGGGATGTAGACCCGTCTAGCGGCGTGTCGAAAGAAGATGCAAAGGTTTATGACACAGTGACGTTCGCTGGACCACCTCCTTTGAAACAAAGGCTATGGCCACGTCATTGTGTCCAGGATTCTTGGGGTGCTGAACTTCACAAAGATCTGACGGTCGTGAGTAACGCCGTTAAGATATACAAGGGAACAAATCCTGAGGTTGACTCATACTCCGTATTTTGGGACAACAAGAAGCTGACCGAGACAACGCTGTTCTCACAATTACAGAACAAGGGCGCAACTGACATTTACATATGTGGATTGGCTTACGATGTGTGTGTTGGAGCGACCGCTGTTGATGCTTTGGGAAGCGGTTTTCGTACCATTCTGATCGATGATTGCAGCCGTGGTGTGGATCTAGTTGATATTGAGAAAACAAAGGCGACGGTGATCGGCAACAACGGTGTTATCGTCAATTCGAGCCAAGTCAAAGCTATGGTCGAAGGTAAAGACCGTAGGCCTGAATTGGGGTACAAACTGGCTCTTGAGATTAAACGCAACATGCGCGCGGTCAGGAAGAGTAGTAATTGATTCGATTATAGTTGTATAAGGGTATGTGCAGTATCCATATATAGTACTAACTGTGTAATATAAATTAAATCAATAATCAATCTGCATGAAAATAAATTAATATTAGTCAAGCATTATAAAAGTTCTGGGTTTTTCCGCTATAAGTATAACACTTTCCCAGAATCCCAGTATAATCAAATTCTATTCTACCTATAATAGAATTCGAAAGATTCTTGTCTTCATTCAACGTTTCAAAATATTTTTGGTTTGAATCATGGAGACTAGATGAATAATAAAGACCGTATTCGCGAAATGATTATTTCATCGTCGATAATCTTTTGGTATTGCTTATTATAATGACGAGTACCTACTTTGAATTTATGACGTTAGTCGCGCGATGTTAGTATTCACCGAAATCAGATTAACATGAACATAAACCTACATACATATAATACCTATATAAGGTAAAAGAAATTATACGTCGGGCTCTCGATGACAGCTGGAGATCAAATAACAAAGAATAATAAGAAGAGATGTACAAATCGGCTGGAAACATGAATTTTCTAAAGTATTTTTCAATGATAATAGGCAACTGTTGTAGACATTCAGCGTATAGGTATATTCCGGAGTGAAAGCGTTGTTACAAATAATTGAAAATGAATATACAAATGTTAAAAATGTTACGCTAGATCATTGTCGCGAGTATCACTTTTCTTTTAGATAGGATTAGTTTTTTTGTTCTCTTGTAACAAGTACAGAGCGTGCAAGAACGCCCTGTAATCGAACTCCAAACGGCCACCACGCTCGATACCGAAACACTTGTGTACTGTTTCTAATTCAACACTGCTTATAAGGTGCAGCATATTCCTCGCAGACAACGCTTTTGTCAAACGGTCTCCAGAGACAGAACCAATGTTTTCCTTGTCAAAGTCCTGCAAGATACAAACGATAATGATCACTGACTGGACGAGGTGGTGGTTTGAACAAGTATAGGTATGTATAATGAGTCACGACACAATTAGAAACCCCTTCTTTGGATAGTATGCTTAGTTCGTAGCCTGCAGTCAGCCACAAAAGATTCAAAGAAATTGAAAATAGTTCAAATCTTATTGTTATGTCTGTACGAATTACCATTTCAAATTATTTCTAAAACTACTATGTATATGTGTAAAATGAAAAAATTATTTTATATACTTCATATATACGTCAAGGAAAATGTTCATTTTTATACCTATTTTTCCGAGCGCCAAGGTGGTGTAACCCCTTAAGGGGTTAGAGCATGAAAAATCCAAATTTTATTTGCTTTTTTTTTAATCGACCTAATGTATATAGTGCAATCACAGGTATAATCAACGTACTGTATAACAGAATCGAAACTATAAATAAACACACGGAGTGAGATAGCGTCATATACGATCTCCACTCTAACTTTTCGCTCACCGTAAATATCTCTTCCATATTCATATTCTTGCGAATGCACAGCTTGTCCATAGCCTGCGCTAAAACTCGGCGTTCATCGAAGTTGAGGAACGTTCTTGTGCAGGCTGTCGATGGCAAGTGCTGCAGAGGAACCAGGAGTGGAGCACGCTCCAGAGAGCCGGTCGCTACAGATTCTTCAACTGCGTCAACGAATCTTGTGTACTCGATGAATTGAGGTCTGTTGTAATAGATGCAAGTTTCTTATAATTACCTCGCACGGTATGTGTTATAGTTACGAGCATTGAATATAGAAATCAGGTTAACGTAAAAAAGTAAAATCGAATATGTATAGTAAAAGGTATCATGAATATATAAGTATAATAGTAATCAAAAGTCTGGAGATAAAGGAAAAGAGAGGAGAGAGAAGAGTGTTGAAAAAGGTGTTTACGAGATTTTAGACTAATTTTCGGTTTTGATCAAAACCGTGTTAAAATTTTTCATGGCAATATACACACAACAAAACTATGAAATATGGTGTTCCCATAAAAATGCGGTCCGATTTTGTGGGAACCGGACTTGATTATCCGGTCTGGCAATCATCCTGCTTCTGGGTGAAATATAGATAGATAGATAGATAGATCAGTTTATTACATCCAGGGACATAGTCCCGTAGGGATGAGAGTAACAAGTTGAGAGTAATACATAGGCAAATAATAAGTAGTACAAAGTAAGGAAAGTTATAGTAGAAAATGGTACAGCATAAAAAAATAAATACACAGAGGAAGAAACAGAAATAAAAAATAAGAAAATTTCGAGGAATACTAAGGAAAAATAAACATAAAAACCTGAACAAAGCAAAAAAAAGGAAGAAAGAGTGAGACAAAAAGTTACAATTGAAAGCTTAGATACTGATAACTTATAAAAATAACTGAAATAAAATCTAGAAAAACTAAAGAGAAAGTAACAATAAAGTACAGAGAAAAATAAAGGAAAGAATGTCACAATGAGTCCAGAAGGCATCGCATATGAAAGAAAGAACATGAGAAAGATTAGAATAGCAGAGATGAGCGGTAGAAAGTAAGACGCATACTGAAGGATGCCAGCTAAGCTCATTGTGACTTACAGAAAAGAAAGAGGTAAAATAAAAAATATAGAAAATAAAAAATATCGAACATAAAGTAAAACAGAAGATAGGGAGAGACCAAGCAATAAAAAGAAAAAGGATATAGGATAACCTAGCACTAAACTAAGACTAAGACTAAAGCGACGCAATAACCGGAAGGGGACGAGGACCTTAAGCAAGAGCAAGAGCAGGGGGCCCAGAGGACCGCAGAAGATAGGCGTAAAGCCTCGACTATATACACTATATAACATACACCTTTATTCGTTCACTGCCTATATATAAATCACGCTATACCTGCATCACAAATCTGAGAACGTACCTGAGAGGTGCTTTGTAGACTTCCAGAATTGTCTCGATCTCTCGACAGGTCAGATTGCAACGAAGCTGGTCCAACCCTCTGATAAACTCTGACCTTCGTATAATTAACTCTCTACGTGGATCAAACGGCGTAAGAAATTCCGTGACCTGGTGAATCAACCCAGTGGCTTATATTGTCACCGTGATGCATGTATATAGTTACGTAAAAACTGATATCGCAATAGCTTAATACGATCCTTCTGAAGTCAACGTACTATAACTATTAATCCGACTTGCTGCTGAAGTTTCAATCACTGCAGCAGCTTCGTACAGTTAATTTTGAAACGTGGTATACGTGTGCCAGAATATGCGTACACTGTAGCCTGAATGAATAATGTACGAACAGGCGCGTGGGTAGAAAAAGATTTGGCAGGCTTACAAAATAAGGTTGGACATACCCTGACACGTTCCCGAACAACTTTAGCCTTGATCTTGGCAAGAACTAGAACAATATTGCATTCGTCGCTGGTCGCCTTTGGTAGAGGTTTTTCGGCGTTGAGCATCTTCTTCTCTTCCAACATTGCATGGTACAGCGGTACTTCCGGCGGAAGTGATTCCATTTCCTCGATAAACCAGGCATAGTTAAATCCGAGCTCGTCGTTGTAGCGTTGTTCCAAAGCGTATACCTCTTCGCGGGACAAGAGAACACAAGCGGTAGTCATGGTCTGTCGGAGCTGGCTTCTAGTCACGTGACCATGATTATGCCTGTAACAAAAACAAAAATAAAAGAAAAAAAAATGTAGGGCACGGTCAAGAATCCATTCCATTTGATATTATAGCTCTCAAAAATAAAAGAGGCGACCCTTACGTGTCGTAAGCTTTGAAAAAGGACTTCAGGGGGATTCCTCTTTCCTCAGTTCTCCGCCTAACGCGATGCAGAGCTGTTTCACACAGTTCTCTCACAGACATGGACTCGGATTGCCATTCCTTTTGTCCTTTCCGACATAATTCAGCTATCTCTACCGGAGGAGGATCGATGTGTAGAGTTGGCAACTTGTCCAGTTCCTTGACCGTGAATACTAGAAACGAACATACATATGTATACCAAATGCTGGATATATAAGTCATATAAATGGGAAGATTTTACCTTGGTCCAAGTCATCTTCAAAGGTCCTCCAATTGACTCTCTCCGGGTCATTACAGTCCGTATAAAACGCGATAATGGCGAAAAGTTCTGGTTCCGCCAAATACAGACGTCCCATAGCTGATATCTGTATCCCGTCAAGAGCCCTTCGGAACTGCGACACTGTTACCCGCCCGGAATTCAACGGATCGAAATCCTATACGTTTTGGAAAATATCAATCGATGTGTGTCGTAACGATGAACTATGGACTGTTGGCGAATAATTTCTGTGGTATACAAGCCTTAAGATAATATGCTCACACTCAATGATCATCAAGTCATTCTCATTTAGATTAAAGAAAGAAAAATCAAATATAGCAATTCAAAGGTCATGTACCCTGAAGAACTCGTTTACGCGAATACGATGTTCCAAAATATGGCGCTGAACTCTCTGCAAAACTTCCATGAGCGGCATTGACTCTTTACGTTTTTCCATTACCGGATGAAAAACAGATTGTCGTCCAAATACTTCGCCTGGTAATACACGGCCTATCTCTGGTCGCGGCAGTTTTGGCAATTCCGCAGTAATAATTCTCCCGGGAAATTGATCCAATAAATTCTGTGGGCCAATTGCATGAATACATACTTTGGAATAATTCAATAGTTTCCGCGGGCCTCAAGATCCTCGAGTTATTACGACTTTGGAAACTCCAAACAATCAGATGAAAACGTACTCCTCCCAAACCCAGCATCCCATGCTGATCCATGTAATTCTGAGCATCCTCGACAGCTTTAACAAAAGCTACGTAATTCACGGTGTAGCTATCCTTCACGAACCTCTTAACTAACAGATTAAACTCACTAGCGGCTAGGACAATGCCCAGGAAATTAAGGATCCTGGCAAAGTGCGCCACGGTCACTGCTCCGGCATTCTTTGCCACCTACAAGAAGCGATGACAATTTAGAAGAATTTAGACCAAAGGGAAAAGCGAAATTAAAACCCCTCGGTAACTAATGTTTGCTCGATGTTTTTCTCGATACACCAAGCATCTCACTCACCAACTCGTAATCTTGAAAGTACGGCCGCAGTACCAATTTCCGTTTGTTTATGAGGACTGCGATTTGGGTAATGATGAGAGATAGTCTTCTGTGTTCGGTACCACTGACTCGGTTCACTTGCAGAGGATCTTCCCATTCTAATCCCGTTACTAACGGTTTGTTATTACCAAACTCAGGAACTGCAATGGTCAGCTTATGTTATCCGTGTGAAAAGTATAACGGCTACAATATAAGCTTGTAAACGTATACTCATATACGAGTGTATACAACGTGAAGTACTACACGCTTATGAAAGGTCAGTTTATGCCGCGTTGCATGGGAATTATACACGGGATCGAGTTACGCTGGTTCGGAGTAGAACAGCTCGATAACATGATACGTTGTTGTTTACAATAAAGAGAGAGAGAGACAGAGGGGCACACTGATTTCGGAAATTAGTATGGGACACAAATATTCTCACAGGCCTGTTCACGAAAAAAGTGTTGTTGTTGTAGGTATGTAGAGTCAATGTATCTATACCGCGATCCCATTCATTGATCAGTTACACTGTTAGAGGTAATTCATCTATCTGTCTTACTCGATTTACGAGTTAAATTCTAATACACAATACTGTATACATATATCGTATTCTTATAGTCTGCTTATTTCTATCATATTTTAGAACGCCAGCTGGCGAACGCAACTTTCAGTATAACATACTACCTACGGCAGATGTGACGAACGAGTTACAAATTTCAACTTGGATATAGCTTATAAAAATCAAATTAAAAATTTTACAAGTCGACTGATTGTCCAGAAAACATTGGATTCCATTTGCGGGTCAGATGAATCATTCAAAACTTACCAAAATTATGGTCAAAGGAAATTTGCTATATAGATCAACTTATTCGCGCCATCGTGACTGATCGTGGCATTACAATTACGATTTAACAGTCAAGAAGTGGCAATACTATACCTGCAGAGTATAAGGTATATGCAATTGTTCGAAGCAAAGCTGATATTGAGAGTTTGAACATTCACTCCGTGAAGAACTACGTACAATTAGTTCTATTATTTGGTATAATGTTTGTATGAATATACCAATGTTAAATCTTATTATTATTGATAGTATGTTTAAATCCTCAGTTATTACGTGCATATGATATTTTATATCAAGAGAAGATAAGCGAATTAATAAAGCTATATTTGAACAGAAGTACGCAATTATATGACCCGCCTAATGCCATTTTAGCTCATGGAAGAATGTTCAACCATTATAGGCAAGGCATTAACCGTCTGGTCCTTATCGAATAGTTTTTTTATGCCTAATATACGTGTCTAGAAGGCGGTGTCGAGTTTCACGACTTTACAGAGCGATCGAAAGATATTATATAACGATTTGGAATTTCTTTCAGACACGTATATTATAGGTATAATGAACCGGATTTTTCTATTTCGTACGGTAAAGTGTATTTCATCTTAAATTTTTTGCATTTATACCCTTCGGTGATCCGTCACACGTCGAATGATTAATTATTGCCCTCAGCATGACTTTATTCAAGAAATTCTTCGCTTGCCTCAGATATAGGTAGCAAAGTATGCCAGAACAATAGTGTGTGTCACTCAAACTATAGATACACTTTGGTACATACCTATTTATACTAGAAGCTCCAGGCATGGAATGTAATGGTATATGTCAATATTAGCGCGCGCATATTTGGACACATCTTTGGACAAGATTATATGTCCACCTTAACTAAGGTACAAGTGTTGTCCTAAGCAAACAATGCATTTATAACCGTAAAATTAGATTTCTTAAACTAAAGCTGATCGTTTCTGCAAAATTTTAACATCTGAAATATAATTCCACCGTTACATTCAACGCTCTGTATTCGCGATAGATTTTTGTTGTTGTTGTTGTAAACAATAACTGCTAGATTTTTACATGCAGTAATTCCTCTGCTATCAAAATAATTGTTAGTAATTAATTAATAGCAAAAATGAACAGACGGCATACCACTCTCGTGAATAACTTCGCAGAATTGCGTGTAAAGGATCCTACCATCTTGAATTCTGAAATAGTCAGCCAGGTCGCCAATTTCTTGATCCGAGAGACCGATAGGCCCTCTAAGAGGTCCTTCCAGGATCGATACAAACTTCGACTCTGTATAGAAAGCATTACAGAACAAGGAATACACCTGATGTTATAATAGGTAATTATATGACATTATAGTGCAATTCAACGAGATATAAACACCGCAACGACATCGTCCTTATCACTGTTTAGATAGAGTGATTTTTAAGATCAAACTAAGATGCTGCATAATCTGCAGTTATGCTACACCAACGTATCTCCACCGTATCAGAGCGATAAAGTACCGTCTATATAGTAAGTGGATACACTGCATCCAGGCAACCAAACGTAATCTAGTATACGAATTGCAATTGTGTACATGCTGGTAATTTGATTATGCACGTCAAAAAGTTGCAGTTCAAGTCAGCATTGCATTACAGCATTAACTGCAATAAGGTATATAAATAAAGGATCTTTTTCATACTTTTTCATATCATGTGAGGAAAATTTTGTTATAAGGTTCCATAATAAAGACTTGTTTTTTCGCTATCAGCATTAAACGGAAAAAAAATTGTAGAGGTGGCAAGTAAAGTCATGGAAAAGACACACGTGTTAGAATTTTCCTGCTATTTACGATTGCTGCTAATATTCTGAGGACTATTGTACGGTGTTCTTCAACATCTAATTAATTGAAAGAACATTTGTTGAATATGCTAACATGTTAAATGCATATAGGTATAATTGTGTACGGTTTCCTAAAAGTTAAAAGTTCTATGAATCGAACGGTAATATGAAACGCAGTCGCAGGTATAAGTATATCTATTATAGCCTATATGTGTTGTATAGGTATATGCAAAGGAGGTTCAAATATTTTGACTTCAGGTTTATTATCAGATATTTCGGATTCAATGTTGTTTACTAAATCTCGTGAGGTACGAGACTTTTAATCACAGCCTTTAAAACTTAAACGTATATACATATGTATAAGTGTCGGTTTTGAAGAACGATATTATAAGAATACTTTACCAAATGCATGTAAATCGTATAAGTTTCTAACAAGACACCTTGTAGAAGAATGTGCTAAATGCTTTGGAAGTTATAGTGTGAAGCGAGGGAGGTTTTCCCAATGCCCTACCACCTCTTGGTACTGATATTATACCTGAGATGAGGCTATTATTGTTAGGGTCCAACGGTTTGTAGTAATCCCAAAGGTTTAGTCCTACCCGGAATATTGCAGCCCTAATTTTATTGCACGTTCGCCAAACATCCCGCAGTTTCAAGTCCTATAATTCAATAGTTTCCTTATAGTTTCTCTACATCACGTTTCCTACAATTTGCATTTTTAACCCGCTTCTTCATTTTGTGTCGAATATGAATTAATTTCAAAATTAAGATACTTATCAGATGACAATGATAAGTCGCAAAAAATATATAGGAAAAACATTGTACCTTTTTTCCCTCGGGCATTTTGATATTCTAATATTTTTAATCAAATGAGAGTTTTCAAATTTTTGTCAATCTCAAGCGAAATTTAATACTAATTTTTGCAGGTTGAAGATTTTTAAACAGGAAGGCACGTGGGAAATAATTCAAAACAATACACATCGCGGATACTAGGCGGATACTAGGCATATACACACAGTGTCCATTAGTTACATAGATATCTCATTATTACAAAACCGGAAGCGTTGCCAGTAGAGATTTCAATAATTTTAGGAATACACATATTAGGTTTGAGTGCAGAGTATCAGCCGTTACTTGATCCTATAATTACAGTTCTTCAGTCAACGAATACCATATGGGAACAAACGGAAATTACAAACATTGTGAAAACCCATATACCTACGTATAAGTATGAGCGGTTTTGTTGTGAGAGATTTTTATCTGGATGAAGATTTGTAAACATAATAATCCATAAGTAATTGTGCCCGCGTTGCATACGATGATATTATGACGATATGACGACGAATGTTTTTTTCCGCTACCTATATGCGTGAGGTTACATAATATTGTCGACGCTATACTATAATCGTAAAACCGGCCGGCCGCTGAACCGAAGGCCGGAAATGGACGCGCGTGATTCATATCAACGATAAATAAACAATCCAATGTTTTGAGCGCGGGACTTATTTTGAAGACAAGGAATAAATGTTTCTCCGGTAGAGGAAGGAGCGCATAAGAATCAGAATATTCTCGTCTGTTTTCATTACGTTATCTCCGGTCCACCTGAGTAAATACGAGATACGATAAAGAAGCAAAAAAGATTCATCGCGCGGGAGATGGGCCACGCTGTATTGATTTCCCGCGTGACGCGCGGTGGCATGCGCGGGAATCCTGGGAAATGACGCTACCACTTGGCTCTGGTCGGCGAGCAATCTGATTCGATCGCGTCCCTCAGTTTCTCCCCACTACTCCGGCACATCTCAGTTTACCGGCGAGTATCGACCAGTTATTCCGCAGGCAAGTTCTATAGGCGCAACCCGATTGGCTGTGTGAGGGCCGAAAATTACCCATAATACTCTGCGCGGAGCGTATGACGCACCAGCTCCATTTCCCTGTCCCCTGACTCTGTCTTCTCCATTCGGCAGCCAAGCGGTGCGGACGTGAAGTGGTGTTAGCTCGCATAGTTCATAAGTATAATCAACGTTTAAGTTAAATATCAATAAATAATACACAATGGCTGACGAGGGGAACAAGGACTTCAGTGAAGACATCGCGGACCAGAGTTTCGAACAGAATGGTGACACTGAAAACGGCGGCGGTGACGCTACAGAAAATGGCCAAGAATCGCAGGAGGACAGGTAAATTTTCGAAAAATATACACAACACAGTAGGTACAGAGGAACACACGATGTTTATTTTTCTTACAAACGTAAATCTGTGCTGCAACTGTTGATCAATTATTACCATTAGTTGTATGGTCATTAGAGGCCTGCTATCGTTCTTTATTCGTGATTGATAAAAAGCAAAATGGAGGGAAGTTCCAGGCTGTACGACGCTGTTAAAAAAATATCCAGTCGCATCTTCATTATATGAGCATTTCCCTACAAAATTGTGCATACCTCTTGACGGTTTAACGTTTACAGAATGTTTCTCAGTGTATATTTTTAAACACTTACAAATAAATTACGTTTTAAATGTAAAATTAAAAAATAATGGAGTCGCCGGCTAAAGCCGCGGAAGCGCCCGCACACTTAAAATGGCGGGGAGAGTTGGCTTGGGTTTCCTTTGTTGCGAACAACTATATATGTCAATTTTTTGCGATAAACTCGCACTTACCTTTAAATACATAACCTAGCATATTGTTCACATAATTGTAACATGTAAAGAACCTTTCTTTGTTAAATTAGTCTGTAAGAATATCAATTTGCGGCGTAACTTTTACATTTTCAGCGTAACGGGACCTTGAGCAGGATGATTTTCCAGCACTTGTTAGCAGTAAAATTATTGCGCGCGATGATTTCTGTAAATAAATTATAATTTTTTATTTTTTTTTTTTTTTTTTTTCTTTACATTTTTCATCCAATTTTTTAAAGGTAATTTATTCTCGGCCTTAGGCTCAATATTCTCTTACATCTCCCACAGCTTTGGATTCACAAGTAATGATAAAGTTTTTTTGGTACTTTTGTACGATGGGTAAGCATTCTATATTCTAACCTGTAGTAAAAAAATTTATGTACAGGCAAAGAACTTGTAACCTTTCAACATTCAGCATCATTCTCGATGATCCAATTAATCTTTCACTTTTTCAAATTTAAACTACTTCTTTGGCCAAGCCCAATATCGAGCCAACAACAGTTTCAGAAATCCGTTATGCATTCAATGATTATTTAGATCTCATTTTGTATTTACACAGATGTGAATTGTCGGCGTACTTCTTGCTTCCAGTTTGATTTATCAACCAATTATTAAGTTAATGAACTCGTGACTTTCGTCTTGATTTGTTGCAAAAGTAAGGATTTTTGAAAAAAAAAAAAAAAAAAAAAAAAAAAAAAAAAAAAAAAAAGAATGTTGTTGGGTTATAATCTCTTGCCTGTGCGTTTGAACGAACGGCGTGAGTTGAAGGGACGCGAGTAAAGTATTATTTGAACGCAAAAGTAATAAGAACGAAGAGAAAAATATGGCTGAAAGCCGGCGCTCCAAATTGTATTGTATTGTGTAGAAAAAAAAGCAAAAAAAACTTTTAAAAGATTAAAAATTTCAAAATGAATCAAGGTAACTATAAAATATAATGATACTGAATATTGATAATTTATTAGTTGATAATTTGTGCTTTTACGAGGTTTACTATTGTATGGAAAGAAAAAAAAACAAAAACAAAAGAAATTTTGTAACTTTGTGTAAATTCTAATTTTTTCCTCCTATTATTTAATGATTGTACTTAATTATAATAAATAAGAATCTTGTAATTTGTTTGTTACTAAATTTGTACATGGATATTTTAATTGTAATATTTCTTCTATAGTGTTGAAATTTGTTTGATTAAATTTTTTTTTTATATGACCAGCTGAGAGAATCTCCTCAATTTTTTCGCAGCACTATTCAGATTGGTCAATTATTAACAATTGACCAACCAGTATTCTTACCTCTGGGATCTGTGAACGAAGCCTTGAGAATTGAATTATATCAATTATTGCGAGAAGTCAGCGTCAAGTTGCAAGTCCATCAGCACAAGCACTGGAAGTCGAGTTGTGTCGAGTCGAGTCAAATTGAATCAGAGTCACACACACACTTGTCTGCTGGGTCACGCGTAGAGTCAATTATGATCTGATGTCAATTTCAACGAGTCCGATGTCAATTCCAAATACAATTTGGGCGTGACCAAAGCACAGAGTCACTAGGGAAAATGTCAACATCTACTCCGATAGGTCGAAATGCCATTAACCCAGTTTATCTGGCTTGGTCTGCAGGTGGCAATCGACCGAGTGCAATTATGGCGGGCGGCTCGCAACTGGCTAACCGTGACCCGACCAACAACTGAGTACCGGCGAGTGACTGGTGCCCACGGTATTTATCACCAGCCCTAGATGATATAAACAAAGTCTCAATACAGATAATCAACACACAGAGAAAGAGAGATATTATATAAAATATCACAACTTTAATTTGAATAAAGAGAGATAATATATCACGACTCAAAATAACAAATAATTTAAAATAATACAAAAATAATTTTTTTAGCTTTTCAATCGAGTTGCAGTACCTATCTACCAATTGCCAATATTATTTGGGCCAATCAGCGGTCAGTCCAACTTGGAAAAGTTGAATCTTGTTTCCTTTAGGCGCAGCTGTATGTCAACTGGAGTTGTAACTGTATTGCTCGGGTTTCACTGACTGTGAAAATTTCGCTCAACGCACTATTTTCCATGTGGTTTTTTTTTCTGTCAACTTTTTTTTCGTCATTTCGGCCAAATTACGATTTTTTTTTTTTTTTTCTTTTTTTCCAATTTTTTTCTCCTTTACCTTATAGACGTTTCACGATCGGCACAAATGCACATGTGAAATTTAAAATACGTTTGGAACAGCATTCTTGTATATTGGACATTTTTATCTACTTCTTTTTTTTTTTTATTCTTCAACAAATGAGTACAACTTTATCCTTTACATGAGAGGGTCGTTTCTTATAGTCTTAGGAATCGTTTGAAGATATATATATATATTTTTCCCCTTTCTTTCCATTTGCAAACAAATACGTTTTCAAAATTTAGGTATATAGAGTTATGTAGGTTGTCTTTATACTAACATTAGAATAATATATACAACTATATATACATATATATATACATACATACACATATTTATGAAAAAATTCACGTGATATATATATACACACACATATGTATATATATGTGTGTATGTATGTATGTATGTATATCTAATAAATTTTCTATTCCATTGTATTGTTTTGAAGAGTTGCCCGTTTACCCCATTTCCAATATTAGCCCTATGCAAATTTGTACATTATGTAACTAGTAATTGGTAAAACTAGAAGACAAAAAAAAGAAAATAAGAATTTTAACATTTTTACAGTTATTCTAGATACTTTCCAGGGGTTAAGTCAAAGCATTTCTTTTAATGTCAAGTCATTTTTCAATCTGAGATATTGGAAATACAATACAAATTCTTTGCTTCATTTTAAGTCTAGTATATCTACAATTGAAAATTCATTTAGTAAAATAAAATCATTGAATTGCTTTGCAGGTCGGGTGGAGCGAACCAGGAGTCTCTCAATGATAGGTACATAGAAACTTTTTATTATTTTTACTGTATTCACAAAATTTGTAGTTTGAAAAAAAAAAAAAAAAAAAATGAAAAAAAAAAATTCATTAAAAAAACAAAAGAAAACAGAACTTCACTTTTTGGGGGATAAAAAAAATAATACATGTACCGTGCGAATAAAAAAAATGTATATCGTGATAATTGAGTTACATATCCAGGTGGTACGCGGCTTTTCGATATTGATCAATCAATTATTTGTTGGTGAGAGAAAATATTTATAGAAAGAAAAAAAGTAAAGACAAAAAAAAAAAAACAATATGAATGTTGCTATGCCTACGTACCTTTCATCATTTTTATTGCAGATCTTTATTTTTTATATATGCACAGTATGCGGAGACATTTGAATTTGCTGACATCAAAATATCACAAGCTTGAGATAATTTATTATAAACTTTGTAAAATATTCACTATAAAGTTAAATTCCTTGGCAGTTTTACGAAGCTTAGGAATCTCGGAGCTTAATTGACCATATATCAATTTATTTATTAATTTAGATATTTTTTTTCTCTGTTTTTGTCATTCGTAGGAAGTTGTTCGTCGGAGGACTCAGCTGGGAAACTACTGACAGTGAGTGCATTTTATTTATCAATTTACAATTTAGTCGAAATTTTACTCCCAACAATAAACAACGAGCAATAAAATTTTCAAACAACGCCTTAAATATTAAGATTTTATAAGCAAAAACTAGATTTAAAAAAACTGTTCTAAATCTTCTAAATCTTCTAAATCTTGGACTAGAAAAAAAAAAAAAAAAAAAATTCCTTTCGCAATGATGTTTCATCTTAGGACACCTTCGGATAACAGAACATATCGCTGTTATGTGAGACGTATAGAAAAATACTGAGCAAATATAAAATTTTCAATAATTTATTAAGATCAATATTTCTGGATCTGACTCGCTAGTTTTAAATACATTGTTAACATTTCTATTCTAGAGGAGCTAAGAGATCATTTCGGTTCATACGGGGACATTGAAAGCATCAATGTCAAGACAGATCCAAATACTGGACGGTCTCGAGGATTTGCATTCATCGTATTTGCCAGAGCTGAATCGCTTGACAGGGTAATGAGCTTATTCATCACGAATATAACTCTACGTGAATAATATTTTTAAGTTAGAGTTAGTTTAATGAATAGCTTTTGTGATGATATCAAAATGTCAGTTCTGCTACTGAGTGCAAGTGACGACAACCTTGACAACTGAAAATTTACTTATTTTTGAAAGTAAAATCATCGTTTTAATAATCTGTAATATTTCTCATCCAAACTCTTATGTGTATCTTGTTACAGATCATGGCTGCTGGTGATCACGTTATAAACAGCAAAAAAGTTGATCCAAAAAAAGCAAAGGCTCGTCACGGTAAAATCTTCGTCGGAGGTCTATCCACAGAACTGACCGACGACGACATCAAAAACTTCTTTTCCCAATTCGGTTCTGTAAGTATACTGAATATCTATTCAAAATAATGCCTAATAATAATACTTTCCGAACAGTCTTGTATCATTTATGAAAACACTATTCGATTTTTTTTCTACATTTGTTTAATTTTAATTTCATCAAGCACACTTCTTGCTAAGGCCACTTTGATATATCGATACTACGATAAATAATTCAAATTTTTTGTTTTTTTTTATGATGAAACAAATTTTTAGTCAGTTCTGCTACTGAGTGAGAGTGACGATTACTTAAAAACCTGATGATAGATTTTATTATTAAGATGTTCATTACTAAGGGATGCTATAAGCTTGTTAATTGGAATATTTCTTCAATTTTTTTTTTTCAATATAGATCGTTGAAGTAGAGATGCCGTTTGACAAGACAAAGAACCAGAGAAAAGGGTTCTGCTTCATCACATTTGAATCTGAACAAGTAGTCAATGAACTTCTCAAAACACCGAAACAAACTATCAATGGAAAAGAGGTATTTGAAATTTCGTCTACATTCACAGATTCGGTTCAGAGGTCTTTGAAACTCCCTTTATTATTCATAAAATTACCTGTTGTATCTTATCTTTTATTTGAACACTTGAGACCCAATTGTCAATATTTATACTAGGAAGCTTAAGTAAGCAATGATGTTATGTATCTTAGGACACCTTCGGATGGCAGAATGGCACTGTTGTATGAGATGAGTTAAGAGATTCTGAGCTTACTTATTCCTAAGTAACATCTTGTCACATAAGTTAAAAAACTAGAGAATATATTTATTTAACATTTTTATTTTGTTTTGTTTTAATCAGTTTCATTCATCTCTGAATTGTTTCAAGTTACATTGCCCAAGAAGAACAATTGAAAAAAATTTTCTAAACCTCGAAATTTTCTCTTCATCGAAACAAATTTATACTCCATAAAATGTTCTGCTCTGAACTAACGCGACCGTTTATTGTCTGAATAGGTTGACGTTAAGAAAGCAACACCAAAACCAGACGGAATGGGCGGTATGCGCGGTAGCGGTGCTGGTGGCCGCGGAGGACGTGGAGGTCGCGGAGGCAGAGGGCGAGGATTCGGTGGTCAGGGTGGATGGGGTCAAGGTGGTTATGGCGGTGGTTACGGCGGTGGCTATGGCCAGGGAGGATATGGAGGTGGCTATGATGGTTACGGAGGTGGATACGACTATTATGGCGGTGGTTATGGCGGTTATGGGGGATACGACTACAGCGGATACGGTAATATTGACTATTAAATTATTAATAAACTTACGTGGTTTCCTTACCGAGTATTTTATTTATTTATTTATTTATTTTTCTTCTCACAACTGACAGGCCAGTAATTGAAGCACTAGATACGCGGCAGACGCGATTGTTGGTCAAATTTTTAAGGCGAAGGAAACATGTATATTAAGACGACTTTAAACAAGATGATTCTATGTACAGAGATTCAAATATAGCGTTCGCTTAGGCTTTTCGAATTTTCTTTTGTTCTTTTTTTTTTCTATCTTCTATCTATACGTGTATAATTGTCCATGTCACGTAACTTCTGCTTTTTTTTTTTGTATTATCATTATTATTACTTTATATACATTTTTTTTTTTCGTCTAAACAACATGTAACTCATGTTCTGCTGTATTGATCATTTACATAGAAAAACATCCTGTTTCTCAGAATCGTGGAATCTATTTTTATGTGAAATGGTGGTGGAACAACATGGCTGATGCGTCTGCTCTGTATATAGTGCTATTTAAGATAGGCAAACTGTTTCGGGTTCGAATTACCTACTATCTTATAGTGAACAAGAAGTCGAAGTATTTATATTGAATGAAAAAAAAACCTTGTGAAAATTTGATTCACTATTCAAGTTGGTAATTGTCTAAATAACTTTTAACGTGTACTTGGTTTACCAGAGTTTCGAGTATCCCACCTTACTACGAAACCTCTATCAATCTGAATTTGAAGATCAGCTTTATCACAAAGAGCCCGTTTGTGTTAAATTTTGAGTTTTCGCAATTTTTGCGAAAATATATATTTATATATACATGGTATATAGGTAATATATATATATTTTTTTTTTTATTTAATTTTTACAATCGTGAAGAAACTTACATTTTTTTTGTTCTTTGACTTTTCTATACACCCGGTTGAAGTATTCATGTATTTAATATATTTAGACGGTTCGGAGTAGACAACATAACTTAAATAATTTGATGTACTTCCCTGGTATCAGCCATCGTGTTACGCTGTGGCCAACTAACTTATCTTATATACGTTATATTCTTTGATGCCTTGTTATAATATATTTAATTAATATGATATAAATGAATGAATATATAACTTATTAACAATATTCTAGGAGAATATAATATGTAACAGTGAAAGTGTGAAGGCAGATGAGCTGTAACTAGATATTCATATTAGTTTCATATAAATTTGAACTGTAATGAAGAAAATTTAAATTCTTCCATTACATGTTTATCATGGCTATCGGAAAGGCAAAAGATTATAAAAAAAAAATGCCGTTGACTTTGATAATCGTCTATTTATTCCTAAAGATTAGAAGAATAACTTTTGATGAAAATTTGCATTCACGTTTTTCTTAATTTTTTTCGTTTGTTTTATAATTTTCGATCTTTCATACGTTCACTGATTGATGTCAGTGGATTAGTAGAATTTATTGGTTTATATAAGAAAAAAAAATTGTGTTCATTAAATTCTGCAGACTCACTGACTTCAATTCCACGCAATCACTGTAACATAATTATATATAAAAACCAGATATGTGGTAAATATAAAAGGAAAGTGTACAGGATAACACGGAGTACGAAATCGTGTATATATTATACCCCCTTATTCCTGCTTTTCAGTCCTGTCATGATCCCCATAATGCATGGTTGTTTTTTTCTCTTTGTTTTTTGAAAATTTTGTCATTTCATCTCATTTCATAAAAAAAAAAAAAAATAATAATTAGCCACATACCATGCTTTGTCTTAGAATAAACCTATCGTGGTGCTTTCGATTCACAAATCTATTTGGTACATGAGCCGAGTGTGTGTATTTGGATTGTCTGAAACCTATCCCAAGAACAACAAAATTTTACAAGTAATTAATTAATTTATAAAATATTCATAAAACCAATCCAACTCAAGTATCAAAGGAAAAAGTCCAGTTTCCAGATCCTTGTTTGATTAGTAGAATACAAATCTTAACTGGACTGTTGGATTACAGTTTTCAAGTCTTAAAAATAATTCATAGTTTGTTTGAATGCAAAGGAAACCTACCAGCACACCACGTCACAGCACTAGAAAAGGATTTTCATTTAGAATTATTATTGTCGAAAATTAATGATGAATTAATTGTGATCCAGGTGTAATTTTTTTTTTTTTTTTCTAAGTATGTACATAATATTACTGTATATACATATCTTAAAACTTTCTTCCGGTCTTACAATCGAATCTTATCTGTTGATTGATCGTTAATAAGCCTGTATTTATCCGCTTCATTATGAAGCTCTAACTCAGCATTCTAGTTTATTAATCTTGACTATGTCGATGCCAAAACAATGCATGTCAGATCTCTTCCACTTCAGCACTATAGATTTATAGTATAACGATTAACTTGTAAATATATTACAAAAATAAATTTGATGTTTCTGTATTTGGAGACGATTGCGTAATTAAGGACTGGGTGATATTTATGAGTAAATTTCGTGCCGTGCACTTATTCATATAAAGCTTAGGATAGCACTTTGATTAACTCAAAATTTTTAGTAATTTCTTTAAATTTCTTGCCTCTGATTATCGGTCTGATTTCCATGCCACAGTGCGAAATCTTTTTTACTCTTACTCTTACTCTGTTACAATTCTCACCCCACGATGAAAGCACAATTATAATTATTATAAGTAAATGAACTTGTGTACATATTTACAGATAAAGGTCAGAGTTTACAGAAAATTTTTCAATTCAAGTCAAAACTTGCGATACAATGATAAGTCGCCATACATTTTTTTCTTTTTTTTTACTCATCTAAAAAGCAACTTGAATAGGTGAGATAAAACATCAGTACTGTCAAATAATTGACAATGGAAGAAATATTGATGAAATAATTTCTCCTAAATCAAAACCATAATGTAGACAAAAATCCGCAATTACGTAATCGTTATTCTGTGAAAAGAGTGCGATAGAAGTAAATTCTGAGACAGTGAGCTGATACTGACTGCATTACTTTGATACGATGTGTTTCATGAAATGCAGACGGCTATGGCTATGGCGGTGGTAGTTACGATGGTGGCTACAGTGGTGGGCGCGGTGGTGCACGCGGGAAAGGTACGCAATAGCGTTCCTTTGGTTTTTTTTTTTTTTCTTTTTTTTTCTGTTGGTTTTAAAATCCTTTAATTCCATTCAGACATTCATTGATTTCCTCGCTCCGTTCTTTGTGCCTGCTAAGATTGACAATTGGTAGATTTTAATTGTCATCTAATTTTCAAATCTCAAAACTCCTATTACATAGAAACATTTACCTACTTATGGTCTGTAAAGAGTATTAAAACAATGCTCAATGACAACAAAAATCAATACTGTTTGTAACTGCTGCAACATTTCAAGGCTATATTAAAATACCGTTCGCGATCATGTATGTACATTACAGTTCATTATACATTTAATGTAACTAAACCTCTGCAAATGTACAGGCAGTATTCTTGTTAATAAGCAACTTATTGATAGTGATTATTTGAGTGGTTTAATATACCAAACTATCAGGTTTTTCCTTTTTATATATAACTGAAAATTGTTAACTATTTCTTGCATAGTCTTTGAATATAGTCTTCAAATATTGTTGACTACTACTTTGGATTTATCAGTAGCAACCTATTCGAATTGTTAGTGGTATTTTGTGTCGTACCTCCGTACCCTTACATGGGTTTCAACTCAATAATTATTCCACAAAACTAGCTCGACATGAATTACCGTTGGCTAATCTTGTGATGCATTTGCACCAACATGCTCATCATACATCTTGATTTATAAATTATATATTCATGAATGTATAGTGTACACAGAAGTTACTACAGTATCCTATTCATACATTTCATAGGATAACTATTTTCATCAATTGTTGCTGGATAAAGATTTTTTTTTTATATTACAAGTGTTTCATATAATTCAGATGAAACAAGAACTTGTAAATACAAAAAAAAAAAACCAACTGTATACAAATCTGCTGGTGATGTCATTGTCATCGAAAAAATTCTATTCAAATTGAATTGGAATTTCGTTTTTGCTATTCTAAATTGATTGTGAGATTTGTTCACTCACCTTCACGATTTGCTTGTGCATTCGGAGCAAGAAAACTTGGTATAAATAATTATCTTCTTTAAATTTGACACATGGATTTTGTGCCATTTTTTCATTCATTATTGAATGAATACTTTGCCTATTCACCGGGTTTAAAGACTTACAGCTCCAAAGTGAAAAAATACATAAGCTTGGGATATTTTCATGAGATTATTGATATAGTTTTCATGTTAATAAATATTATACAATTTCAGCTATTTTTATACCCTCCAAGCTGTGTTCCAATTTAACTTGAGCTGCCCAACTTCAACGTTTCTGGTCTTTTCAGTACAAATAATAAATATACTAATATTCATATTGGTATAAGGTTTCATAGGATTCCCTATGGTCCTTGATCGTTGTTGGATTCCGTAACACCAAATCATTTACGAATTAGTGTTTAGTTCATACAATTTTAAAATGTCAAGAGTTCATTCAAATTTCCAGCTCAATATGACGCTGTGTTTTATAGTCATGTTGAAAATTACTTCATCTGCCTTTCCTCGTCATGTCTATACATATAGAGGAAGATATTAAGAGAGCTGAATAATTTCGATAATGCCTAAACAATGTTTTCATCATTGAAAGAGACTCCCTGAAATTTGCGAGACTACATAAACTTTGGATCTTCTTCTGTTCTATCGCAAGTACAGGAAATCATAACAAACTCCAAGATGATCCTTAATTTCGACGGCAAATCGGACTTTCAAATAATTTATCACAACATGCCCGTGGCTCTATATTACTCGAATTACTCGTAATGTTGTACAATTGATTATATGTAACAATATTATTTGGAATTATGGGGTAACAATGTGTTAAGTGAATAAAATACACGGATTTTATGAGATGAACCGTTTAAGAAATTCCGATTTGTGGTATCAACTTGCGAGTTTATTTTTATTTTACTAATTTAGGCCAGAATTGATGAAAAACAAAAAAAAAAAGTGGGAAAAGATTCTCACTTGAATAGGAACACAGCCGAAAGCTTACTACCTTAGCCTGTAGCCTCTATGTAGTATTTCTATTGCCTTTATTATCATCGTGTTAGCCTCTTTCGTAATGGTTATTATTTTAGTTTAACTGGTTGTCACTGTGTGCGTGTGGTAGAGTTAACCAGATTCTTGTTGGATAGATTTTGTTCTAAAATATCTGAGATCGGTGGAAGGATTGAGGGGTTCCAATCACGTGGGCTAACAGTGCGCCGTGCGTGTGTTTCAGGAGGCTCAGGCTACGGCGGCAAGCAGAGGGGTGGCGGTCGCCAGAACCAAAGGCACCAACCTTACTAAGGAAATCTTAAGTTGCAACCACAGTGCAGAAATTGTATTGTAACCGCTGGTGAGTGTTCTTTATTCGCACATTAACAATTTGACGCCCTCATTTCGATATTCAAGGGGTCAATGATATATTCCTGAATCACACTTTGGGGTCAATTTTCATTAAATTATACTCCCAGTCATTTCCATATTCATTATTTGAAACATCATATGAACCTCTCTCTGCACACTGTGAGTTTTCAACTCTGATAAACACGGAACATTTGAAGGTGTGTCTATTTCATTTTGTCAAACAACTAGTTCTCATCGTAATATTTAATATTATCTAATTTCAACTATGCAAGTCATTTTACAAACTTTCTTTCTTCAATTCATTCGGTGCTACCAGAATAACATTTGTGTAAGCAGACCACTGCTCATACTTGAAATTTGATGCTAATGACGAACACAGAACAACACCTGCTTCAAATAATACGAACTATTGTTGAACAAATATCTTGAAAAACAACAGATTATTTAAAAAAAAAAAAAAAAAAAAACATGAAAAACAACACATTTAACGGATCAAGAAAGTTTGGTAATACGGTTTTATAGTTGAACGTTTTTTTGAAGTCTCTTTAACATGGTGAAAAATTTATTATGGAGACGAAACGTTCAACTTTTTTTTTCAATTGATTGTACGAATAATATTTCGAATTTATATCTCTTTGGAGATGATACAGTTATTGTATTATATTTTGTAAAAATATAAGTGGTTAAAATGTTTGCCGTTTCATTTGTTTCAGATTTCCTGCCCTATAACAAATCTCACAACTCGACGAATCATCATTCCATTAAACCCCGTCAACAACAGCGCAAACAACCCATAAAAAACAGTCAACAGCAATAGTTTCTCATTTGCGTTCATCCATATTAACATAATATACAGCAGTACATAAAACCATTAAAAATAACATAACATAGCCCAGCTCTTGTGTATAAATTTGTATTTCACTTAATAATAATAATGATAATAATAATAATATTATTTAATAAATAGTTGACAAGACAAAAGAATAAAGGCGACACGCGAACAAACCGCTCGAACGGTGCAGTTAAATTTCTCTACACGTGTTAAGTATTATAGTAAATATAGAGTTGTGTGCTATCGCTGATTTCGCATATCCTCAAAATGTATTTTGATTTTTTTTTCGTCTTTTTTTCTTTACAATTTTTCAAGAGTACAGTTTGATATCATATATCAAGTGAAGTATTCTTAGCTTAGTGCAGTTTGGCTGTTGTATGTGACAATTAAAAATTGGAACTGCAAATTGTATACTGAAGGTAATATGTCGAACATGAGATAATTATTATACAGTGGCTTGGGTCATAATCAATCATATTGATGCTGTTGAATGGGATTCACACGCTTTACCAGAGCAGTCCTATTTGACAGCAAAACAAAACGAAACATAGTATCGAAGTAAATTGTATTTCAACAGAAATTCAGATCAACTATACAGATTTAATAATCATGATGGAAGATTTCGCACATTCCGATTCCGGATAATTTTGCGTGTGTGCATAATCAGCATATGGACACACCATGTAAAACTGGTTTAATTATGGGAATTGATGATAAATAATGATCGATAAAACAAGCCAATGAAGACTGTGAAATGAACTGCATTTTGTACAAAAAAAAAAGAAATTGATTTAAAAACAAGAATAGGTTAGCTCCCCGTTCTTTAGCTGGAGAGCATCCCGACATGGTGCAATCAACCATGTTCAACAATTTTAACAATAAGATTATTTTAATTTTGTCTATAACTAAACTTAAAATGCTACGATAGCAAGGTAAGCAGGCAATGTACTTTTTACACTGGAAAAAAACTGTTACTATGGTACGTGAGGTAGAGTTGTAAAAAGATGATTGCTTCCTTATTATTAATAAAAAAAAAAATAATAAAAATGAAAAAAAATATAGGATTAAATAAAAACTCATTTTGTGTACATAAATTGTGTTTGTCTTTATTGAACCTTTCTCTTTTAATCATTCCCCCGACAGTTCTATAGAACATTATCCAAAACATTGCTCTTCATATTCTGTACAATACATCGATAGATACGAACACAGGCGCGAAATTAATCAATGAAATTTGTTTTACAGTAACTGCAGTTTCGCATATTTTTCATCACTAATACTATGTAATTTTCAATTTTATGTTTTGTGCCAGAGTTTAATCACGAAGAAAATAGTTTTGAATCAAATCCGTTGACTGCACAGTTGGTAAAAAATTATTTATTAAACGATGTGAAAATATTGTAAAAAATTTTTTATTAATTTATCAAACATCAATGCGTTAAAATGACAGTTAAACACGGACAAGTTGAAACAAATTTTTTTCTTTGCTAGCATTTGGAATTTCAAATATTCAAAAATTCTGAGAATTTGTAATGGTTTGAAAATGCCTGAACCGAATAAAACAAAGGATGTTGCACAGTTTATTTGTTGATGCTAGCCGATTATTCAAACCACATCGCAAACGAAATTGTGAACAAGATTAATGATTTTTTTCAAATGACGTATAAATTATTGAAAAATCGGTGAAATCTATCTCTCTCGGTCCTAGAGTGACAGCAAAGTATCGTACGCGGCAGGAACCACTCCGTTTCGGCTATATTATCCAGTCATTCACAGGGTCATCGTCATCGTTTCATGCGAAATCGCAGCCATATTTATCGTCGGGCCAATCAAGCCATTCGACCCTCCCGGGTTTGTGATCCACGGGGCCTACACGACCGAGAACACGAACAGCCTCGAAGCGGACGCTGTAAGCCTTTGGGTTCGAAGTCTCATCGGATCGCGCATGCGCATGCAGTGCATGTGCTGACACCACGGTACTCTGAGGGCCCCACACCGAACTGTTTTTATAATTAACATTATTGTGACTGTTATTATTCATACTAAACCTTGTTTCCTGAAAGTTTTTCCAATTTAACACCACTCTATAACTTAAGTGTAACTGAACGCATCAACATCTTTAAAGGTGAGCATTCAATTTGTCGAAGAATCTTCTTGTATATAGCTGAGAGCGTACCAGAATCTAAAGAGACCTTGCACAGAGGGATTTTCGGCGTGGTTTCACATGCCATAGCCCCACATGCCGGCTTTGTAGTCTGAATCAGACGTAGCGTTACGATCTTTACTATAACCTCACACGCTCAATTTTTGATTGTTAGAAAACTTTTCCCTACATGCACGCGTGTATTTTTTTTTTTTTTTTTTCCTCCTATTTATTCTCCAAATTTTTACAAAATGTCCACGGATTTAATCGCCATGCCTGTCTACCATAGCATGAAGCGCCCTTCTTGCGACGCTGCTTTTGTTCCTCCGCCCAGATATTGTATCCTTCCCTAAGTATTTCCCTCAGAAAGTTTTCTGCTTTATCCGATCTGTACGAAAAATTCAAATTATTCTCACCAATTAATTCCGTTCACGTCTATCAAAATTTTTTCATTTCCGACACGAGTGACGATCCACGAGGTGTATTCCTTTGTGTTCATTAAAACCACATAAACGTAGTACTTTGAATTTTTCATATATCGCCTTATCGGTCTATTTAAAAATTCGATATTTAAATCATCTAGTTTTAAATTGACCTCTCCTTTTGATCTGTAACACGGATACATCGTAATTTTTCTATTCCATAGTCTGTGGCTTTTGTTAACAGTTTGCATTTCTGTCAAGGTTGTTACGCTCGCACCAGTAATCTTAGTTTTGAAATTCTATCCACTACCAAGTACTGCAAAAAGATCTTTATTTTTGAAACTGATAGAATGTGTATCTTCATAATATCTCTTTAACCGGTTCAAAAAATTCTAATATCTCCTCGAAGAATGATTCCACTCGTTTATTTTGAACTTGAAAGTATCGTTAACAAATGCACTATCTGAGGCGTGCGTAGAACTAAATTATACCACATTATTATACAGATGTGTAAAACTCATGATTGCAATTAACTCTTCTACTAAAAAGTTTCAGAGTTAAGTTCCGAGTAATGCTTAGTAAATATATCAGATCAGAAATTACGCGCTAGACGAACTGCGTAAACATTGCTTATAGCTTTTAGCTGTAGAACTGCAGATGTCTAGAAATGATTCCCAAATGTAGTTTACTTATTTTTGTATATTGTTTGGTTTTTTTTTTTTTCTTCGTTTTTTACCCTTTTCAAAATCAGAGTAATTTATAATTTCTTAAAAACATTGTGTTTCAGAAAAACCTGCCTTAATATTTATAAGACTTGTCAATCATCGCCAACATCTCATTAGTTAAACAAGTTATCTGCCTTTGTGATAATTATCAAAGTTGTTATATATAATAAATATAAAGAAAAACGTGGAGAAAAAAAAAAAAACAGAAAACAAAAACAACAAAAAATTTGAAGACCCAAGATAGCGTCAAGGAGTGGGACAGGAAATGGTCATGGAGGCATCCCCCTCGCCTCAGTCTGTCGGCCGCGAGTTCGTCCGACAATACTACACCTTGCTTAACAAGGCCCCCTCTCATCTTCATAGGTAATATTCATGTTTGCAAGAAATTTATATTTTCATCTGTAACAAAACGTGTAAGATTTATGGGACCAGTTATCAGAGTATTTGAGTAGAAATTCCGAGATGTTTTTATACGATCTAACTTGGAAGTTTTTATTCACCTTCTTTTGTATTTCCTCAATAATTAAGGTTCTACAACAATCAATCTTCGTTTGTTCACGGAGGATTGGATGCTCCTAACAGAGAAACTAATCCGGCAATTGGCCAGAAACAAATTCATCAGAAAATCCAACAACTAAACTTTCGCGACTGTCATGCCAAGATTAGTCAAGTCGACTCACAGGCGACACTCGGCGATGGTGTTGTTGTACAGGTATAATCTTATGATGATTCTACAATTACCTAAAGCGAGATTGTTTACTCAAAAAATTTGGAATAAATCTTAATCACAGCAATAATTTCATTGTTCTACTAATATTTTTATTTATTGCAGGTGACAGGAGAACTATCCAATGCTGGTCAGCCAATGCGACGTTTCACACAGACTTTTGTACTCGCAGCGCAAGCTCCAAAAAAGTACTACGTCCACAATGATATATTTCGTTATCAAGACCTTGGCTTTCCCGACGAGGAGGAAGGTGACGTTGAAGGTGGCGATGGAGGTATAGGTGAAGGTGTAGGCGAAAGGGAACCTGAAGAAGGCGTTCGCTCAGAACCCGAAGAAGATGAGCCGACTAATCAAGGGCATCAGTTACCTCCTGCAACTGCTCCTCCAGAGCCCCAAGGTCCACCTTCTCTTATCCCAAGCCAACAGCCGCAATTACAACATGTTTACTATGCTCCACCACCTCAGCAACCTGTAAGTTAAATTCGAATATTTCTGGGTAAAAGCAATACGTTGGAAAGGATATTTTTATCGGATAGTGTTCAAAGGTCGATTACAGGTCTCAAATATTCCAATTTTCATGCTATTTGTGTTGGCATTAGACACAGAGTTATTTGTTTTCGAGTTTCCTATCAGTAACTATTAAAGAGTGGATAATGAAGGTTGAATTTGCTGTGCAAGAAGTATTTTGGGGTAATAGAAAATTATAGGATACGTAAAATGTGACTTTGAGGAAGATACCGGGTCGGAATTTGTGATTAAAGTAAAGAATAGTAATTTTTTAAAGAAATTTTACAGCCAAATAAGTTCGTAAACGCTTAGTTAGGCTGACCTTGGTACTTTAATCGTAAAAATAAAAGAAAATTTGTTGGGTAATGCTTAGGTGCATCCGGTGATGCAACCAGTGGCAATAAACGGTTCTGTTCACGATGAATCACCTCTGATAAATCAACAGCAACATGCCCACACGTACATTTCTGAGACCGCAACTCAGGAACAATTTGTTCAGGAACCAGAACCAGAAGTGGTTCCTGAACAACAGCAACAGGTCGAAGAGGAAGCTCAAATTCAAATTGAAGAGTCTCAGGATCAGCCCGAAGTAGAAATCGAACAACACTCCGTTTCAGAACCACAACCAGAAGTCCCTGCGCCAATTCAAACTACCAATAACAGCGGACCTATTTCGTATGCAAACTTAGTAAAATCCTTTGCTACAGCAACCGGATCTACTAGCCCCCAAGCACCCAAGCCTTCCATGTCACCTGTGAGTCTAAATATCATTGTGAGAAAGAATCATTCTGAATTTAATTATTACATGAACGTGGAAATGAAAAAGGATTAAATAATTTATTGCGGTACATAAAATATATATGATAATTTGTTACAGCCACCAGTCACACATCAACGTCTCGACGATCGCATGCCAGTACCTGCCGTTAATTCTGGACCTATACTCTCCTCTCCTTCGAACATTACTTCAGGCCAACAACAGGTACATAGAGGAATGGGGGGTAATCAACAGCAACAACATCAGCAACAACAAAGAGCGCCGCGAGGAGGGCCAGTTCAACGAGGTATGGGTAGGGGACCTCCCCGCCCTCCCTTCCCCTCCGAAGACAACGGCTGGGGTGATTATAGTTAGAAATTATTTCTGTTTATTCAGTTTTTTATACGGGGTGGCCTATTTTGATTTCTCCAGGCCAATATTTCGATAACTAAGCAAGATGGCGAAAAATTGTTGAGACAAAAGTTGTATGGCTCCGAGGGGGCCATTTGACGATAGGGTTTTATGAAGTTTTTATGAGATAAGTTTTGTTTTTGAAATGGGAACCCGATTTTTTTAGTACAGATTCATAATCTACAAATAACAAAAAAAAAAAAATAAATCCATCACTTTCGTAAGAAACTTTTTTCTGAAAGTTCGATTTCTATCTTCATTTTGGTTGAAAGATTTTTTTTTTTTTTTACCATAAAAAAAAACTTCCATTCAAAATATGTGGTCAAAGAAAAAAAATATTCAGATTAAAAAGTTTTTAATTTCTATCGATTAATCACCACAAGTCATTCTTAGAATTTATTAATCACTTTGAGAATGTTGTTACATTATTAGCTATGCAACGTTATAATTAACTTCATTATTTCATGATGAGAAGTTGAACTTTTAGAGAAAACAGTTTCCTACGAAATCATTGTATTTCTTTTTTTGTTTTGTGTATATTATGAATCTGCACTTGAAAACAAAGGTTCCCATTTAAAAAACAAAAGTTACCTCATAAAAACCCCATAAAACCCTATAAAAATCCAAAACTCATAGCATTATCGAACGTCCCCCATGGAACCATACAACTTTTATCTCCAACATTTTTCACTATCTTCCTTAATTATCGAGATTTTGGCTTGGGGAATTAAAATGGGTCACCCTGTATAATATACTCGTTTATATCCATGCGGTTTATCCAAGAGTTGAGCTTTTGAAATACGATTAAACAATCATGTACCAAATATGTTATTAATAATGAGTTTCAATCAGATGGCGATCGTCGTGGAGGTCGACAAGGCCAGTACGGAGATTCACACCAACTATTTCTGGGCAATCTGCCATTGGATGCCTCAGAGGATCAATTGCGATCGTTATTTGAGCAATATGGGCCAGTAGCTGAGCTGCGGGTTCACAGCAAGCAGAATGAGAGAGGAAAAGCTCCTCACGGAGCATCCAATACTAGCAGAGTACCTAACTATGGGTTCATCACGTTTGAGGATCATGCATCTGTTGTGAACGTCCTGCAACATTTGGTAAGAGTTATTTTTCTTATTTTCTTACCAATTTAAATTCCAGCTTAAAATAAATCAGAGAAAAACAAATTTACATGTCTTCACTCTTTTAATCACTTACAGCCAATTCATTTCCCTGATGAAAACCATACAAAGCTGAACGTTGAAGAGAAGAAAACTAGACCTAGGATGTCAATGGAAGGTGGAGGCGGCCGGACATCTACAGGAGATGGTTCAGTACGTCAAATGGGTCAACAGCCACGTGGGCCAGGTAATCGCTATATCGTTTTTTGAATTTCGCTTTATATTTATGAATGTGAAAATGAAAGTTGAACAACTTCTTTAGAATATTTTGATATTAGTGAATATTTTCTCTAAAAAGATGTGTAACAGGGTGAAAAAAAATTGTAGAAAGTGTCTAGCCGGATAAGTACTGTCTATCTGCCCCCACCGAATTTTGTGACGCCAGTTTTTCTAAAAATTCGTAACCTATAAAGACAATTTTGTCCCAAGTTACAGCCTTCCATATCGATTCCCGCCCGTTTTATGATGAAAAAACGTGTTTTTTTCAATTTTATAGTTTTCACATACTCAAAAGTCATCTAAAAATCTGAAAAAAATCTAAAAAATCAAACACACCTCAAATTTCATAAAAATTTTTTTTTCTTATTTTCTCATGTTAAATCCTATTTTTTATAAGCCAATCTTCTTTAAAAAAATTTATTTTAACATGTATCGATGCTTCTACTATAATGTCAAACACGGTATATCTCTTGGTTTTCCTATTTCCAGAGGACAATGAATTTTCAATTAGGTATTATAGTATCGCGAATAAAAAAAAAAAAAAACTAATTAACTTCTAGAGAGCTGTCCGGAGCTTTTCGTTAAAATATGCTCAAATTCGATTTGCAGGAGGTCCAGGTGGTGTGATGAGAGGTAGCGGACAACCAGGGGCCCGAGGTGGTCGTGGAAGTTTTTCGCGCGGTGGTGATGGTGGCCGAGGTGGCGGTATGCGACAACCAGGAAATCACAGCTATCAAAGCCGTCGTTAAGTGTTCCCATGCTGTAAGTGCACCCTGCTAAACTTCGACCTCACACTAAACGTGATTATACAGTGTATATTATTGGTCGTTGATCGATACATAAGAATATTTATTATGTAAGATGTGTATATTAAATTGAATCTAATATAGGTATTGATTTTGGATCATGAAGAGCTAGCTGTTTAATTATAAAATATAAATTTCATTTTTGTCTTTATTTTTTATTTTTCTTTGTTTATTTCATATTGAAAGAACATTATACACGTTTTTCATTCACGGTAAACAAATTGTTTTTATTATTCAAATCTTGACCCAACTAAGTGAACATATAAATGTAGGTACATACATACATATGTTTTGGCTATTAATTTTAATCAGTTTTATAAAATCATTTTATGGTCAAAGACCCGTATTCGGCAGTCGCTCCTATCTAAAGGTCACTTTTAGCCATAAGGTCTAACACAGTTAAAATCGACCTGAGAGGCGCCTTTATCTCTGTGTGAAATCTCATGGCTAAAAGTGACCTCTAGTTAGAAGCGACTGCTGAATCCTGGCCTATGGCTATAAAGTTACCTTTAGTTAGAGGCGACTGTTGAATACAGGCCTATAACTTCTAGATTAATTATTGGTATCTGGAAATGATACTATGTATGACAAATTTTCGGTGCTTGCAAAAGTTCAAAGATCCTCATACGTGGATAACAGGAAAAACAGGAAACTTTTTTTTTTTTGTTAATTACACAAGGAATCTCAAAAACTGTTATTACGTGATTGGTATTTTGTTTATTTTATCTCTTGTAACACCATACGCACTCATTCACTCAAATATCATCGCAATTGATAGGATTACATCTATCTTGGTTGTCTTTGAGATTGATTCTACTGATTTTTATAAATTTTATTGAGAAATTAAATTTCGGAATATGATAGCTCAATGTTAAATGAACTGAGGTCTTGAGAACCAAAGGATGTAATATGAATGACTTGATCAAATGTACAGTCGTTTTTTGATTTATTTATTTTTTTTCATTTCTACATAAATTAGAAAGGTTTACAAGCTTTTAGAATTTTAAAGTCTTAGCCAAAGGAGCAATACTCATATCGGGTTTCAAGAGCCATAGGTGAAGATTTCAAAAAGTAATTTTCTTTCAAACAACACAAGTAGAGGGAATATCTTCTCGAAATCTGTATGCTGTTCAAGTCACGGGGTAACAGAGTCAGGGAAGAGTATATGACCAACATTGGAGAACTCATTTTCAAAAACTATTCTCATCAATTTGTATTTCTCTTGAATTGCTTATTCGGTGTATAAATGTTTTCGTAGAATGATGGAATATCTTTACGTACTTAGATCGCATATGTCGCAATGTCATGTCTAGACTCTTATCGTAGGTATATGTTTTACACTATATTCAATAAAATACTACAATCCCAAAGTTGTGCAATAAATTATTATAAACTTTATTTAACGTTCATCACTACATCATTGTTTACCAAGCATATATTTTCAAGTTTGAACATACAGAAACACAGTAATCTTCATATGTAATTTGCAAACATATCCTGTTCAGTCAGGTGTAAAGCATTGGATATTGAATTATTCATTACTTTTCGAAAAATGTCCTTAAACCCCATGCTTCAAATTACGGTATTACAATGTACAGTTGGGCAATAAAGTTCGCATAGGGTAGAAATTTAGGCTCAACCGTTTCAGTGTCTACGCTGTTAAGCAGGCCCTTTGCTCCACATACCCCGCTCCCTGAGCCCATCGATGCGTCACGGACGGTTGGTTGGCTAGCTGGCCCCGGCGTGTGGATATTTCGGAAAATCGAAAGTATTTTTTACTTTCTACCTGCTCAAAGTAAAGTGAAAAAATACCTTATACGGCCTGCTCAACAGCGTGGACACTGAAACACTTGAGCCTAAATTTCGACCTTATGCGAACTTTATTGCCCAACTGTACATACATACAATAGATACCTCACCGAAATTCCTATTGTCTGCTAGCGATCGTTAAACACACAGTAGCCCGAAATTAAACGCATTGAGCACATAATTATCGGAAATTCCAATTGCCTATGAATTCACCGGTTAATACAATGAATATTGTTAATCCTGAGTGGCCTCAGGGCATTTCATTAAATTATGAACGGAGTAGGATTATCATCAATGATACTTTCGGTATCATGGTTCATATTGAGTTACATTTAAACAGAATTATTATTGTTGATGGGGAATATATTCAGAGAAAACTCTGAAATAGATAAATTTTTTAAAATTACAAAATTAAAATCCATATGATTTGTACGTATGTACAATAATGTAGATACAATAGTGCGAAAAAAAGCGCTAGTCGAATGTTTGAATTTTAACTGAGAACTTTGTAAGTAACTTACGAATGAGTAAATTGAGTCTTATATTAAATTACATCAAGGACAGACCAAATGCGATATTTATTAATAACATGTCGCTCCACGTGGTTGTAAATAAAATTTTCATAGCAAATACACTCTGATATCAAATTGCTGTATCAATAGAGATCTTGCAATTGGAAATAAAAAAATAATATCGATCACTCGATATCTGTACATTTTTCTTATACATACATACGTACTATCCAACAGTGAAAATATTTTTTTGTATTCTGGTTTGTAGAATTAATTTTTCTTAGCCAAATTCATTATCTTATTATTTATTTTTATTTTTCTTTCACCTTTGTATTCATAACAAATAAATAATTTAGTACAGTACAACACAGTAGACTTGAAAAAATATCCCATTTGGTAACTTTCGGCTTCTCATTTGACTGTTACAAACAGATAATTGGTTTTTTTTTTTTTTTGTTTAAATAAAAATTTCATGCTTCGGAAAATTTCAGGAATTCAAACTAAAATGGTATTTGAATAGAATTAAAAATAATTTTTGAAACACTCTCATTGGATGCTTTGGAACGTATCTAGTTTTTAATCGTGAATATTTTTAATTGTTTTCATGCTAGAGACTGGGTCTGGCAAAGCAGGAAACCAGCGCGGAAATGGATTGACAAACAGCTCGTTGACCGGAGACTATGAAAAACCAGAAAAACAAACAAACAAAAATAAAAACAAAAAATGAAAAATAAAAAATCATAAATGACGACAAGTTGCTGCAATTTTAAGGCTGAGAGTGAATTAAGAAAACAAAAAGTTCTCCATTCTTACTATAAATTAATAGTCCTTAAGGACTGATCTTATATTACTATTATTAGAGATACATACCGTTTAATATGCGTATATAAACTGTAATGAAATGGCATGATAACAGAATGATTAGGTATAAAAATTGATAATAATTGAACGTACAATCCAGTGAATATCGTACTAAAATTGTGAATAATTTCATCGTAGAATTAATAATATTAAAAGAAAAAAAAAACTAAAAAAAAAAAATCATATTTCTACAAAATAAAAATGGAAGTGTTTAGGGTCCTCAATCATTCATAGCTCTGTGGAAATATGCTTTCTTTGCTTTATCATTTAGGTGTGTATACATTAAAAACAGCATCCCCTATTACAGTAAGCGAGACACATAGTTGATGACTTGTATATTTGCATAATAGGCCAGTTGCACCAACATTCGGTTAGGATTAGTTTACTTGAACTAAATTAATACTTGAAATGAAAGAGAAACTGTAGAAAAAGAAGAAAAAGAAAAAATGAAAAAAAAAAAGAGATAAATAAATAAATTATTGAATTCCATAATTAACTAATTACTGATCACGGCCTAACCGACATTGAGAATTATGTATCGGACCCCGTAATACAAATAGTAAACATTGTTTTCTGTAGCAGAGGCTGAAAAAAAAACAATAATAATAATGAGCATCGAAGTATCTAAGGCTGTACTTTTTGTCTGTATTTTGTACCAAGATTTTTCTTATCTGGTTGCACCAAAATTGATAAGTAAAAGTCTCATATTGTGTTCCATTGATGGACTAATAAATTAGTTTCATGTAACCCACACAAACTTGTAACTCTTTCATACCTGTTTGGGGCTCGAAGCATTTTTTCGTAATTTACCTAATATTTTTTTTGTTTTGTTTTTTTAGCAAGTCTAAATAGTGAAAGTATGCTCAGTAGTATAATTTTGAGTTGACCAAACAGTTCATGTGTTATGTGAAACCGTCATGCCTCGGCACAGCTGTAATCTTTTTTTTCAGTCTGTTATTTTTTTATTTTTTTTTTTTCGAGAAAATATACACATAGTAAAATTGATGTTGACTATAATAGTTACTTTATAATAATTATAAATCGATTTGTAAATTACGCTAAACAAGCTTATGTGAAAATGATTATCGCGATATTCCAACTTTTCGTGGATGTTTTTTTTTTTTTTTTGTTTCCATTTTTTTTTTTCTTTCTGACAGGAATGGAAGAGACTAGAATATTTCTCTGTGAGAAAGAGAAAACAGAAGAAAAGAAATTTTTTTTTTGCAAAACTATTATGTATGAGCCTGGAGTATGTCAATTTGCGTGTGATCGAGGTGGTGGTGGTGTTTTTTTTTAAATTTATTTATTTGTTTCTTTGTTTTTCAATAATTAAACCACAACAGGTGAACTTGTTTAACACAAAGTAGAAAACCAGGTGTTTCGTTGAAGAAAATGTCTGGATTTGTTTAAAACCTGAAGATCAGTCTCATCAATGACAATGTGAAAAACAACAAATATAGAGCAAAAAATAAAAGAATAAAAAAAACTGACACCACTGTTACATAAAAGCACCTGTAGCTATATCACCTCTTTCCAACAAAAAAGAAAAAAAAAAAAACAGAAAAAGAAAAAAAAAAAAAAAAGAGAAAAAGAGAAAAACAACAAAAAAATGAATAAATAATTTTTAGTGTGAATGTTTTTTTAAAAAGAAAATTAACTATTAAAAACCAATAGAATAATTATAAATATAATATAGAGGATGGCGTAATTAAGTTGTGAAACGTAAGAAAAAAAAAAAATTTGTAGCGTACCTTTTTATTTCAGCCTCTTTGGCCAGTTTGTGTGTACAACCTTGGACATATGTTACTGCGATAAAGGAAGAAAAAAAAAATTGCAAAAATGAAAAAAAAAAAAAAATTAAAATAAAATAAAATATAATAAAAAAAAAAAAAAGATAACAAAAGAACAAAAAAAAAAAACAACAAAAAATGTTTAAAAACAAACATAAAATGTATTGTAATTTTTTTGCATTTAGTATAATATACCTTGCTATACCAACTTACAATAGTTTATTTATATATATTGTTGGCTAATAAGGAAGATTAATGGATGAGACAGACAGATGATTGTCAAACCTTATTCCATTTATTCCATTGATTAATTTTTACGAATTTATCGAATACATACAATATAATGTATAACTATCGGTTTGAGAACTCGGATATACATATATACGCCCGCCAATGACTGTCTTATTTAATAATCTACCGCACACATACTACGTATGCATATAATTAAGTGAATAAATAATTTTTTTTTCTTGTTTTTTTTTTTTCTTTTAACTTTCATTGCTCGCACGAAATCACTGCCGTAATTTCGAATATTCATTCAGCAATTGGTTAACTCTCTCTGATGTTCAGTTGGAGGACTATACCTTACGAGAAGAAATATCCTGCATGATTTTATTTATTTTATTTTTTTTATTTTTTTACACATGTGTATTTAAATTGTATAAAACCAGAGCTTGGAGGCCCTGTTGTGGCTTTCCTCTTCTGGTCTATAATGTGTATAGTAAGTTGTCTATTTTTCGTTGACATAATACATACATAGATACATACATAGGTATATATTGTAATCAGTTAATATAATAACCGTGCAAAAGACTATAGAAATTATATGCAGTTTCCTCTCGTAGAATATTATTTTTTAAATAGTTTCAAACGCTGAGAAATTAAAAGCAAGAGAGAAAAGAAAAAGAAAAAAACCTAAACAAACAACCATCTAAATATAATTTCATTAGTATTGCGATGCCTCCTACTCACTGTGTGATATTATTTAATTACATAATCGAATAAATATTAATTGAAACAAACATATCTCAATTATAATTCATCATGTAACATCTTATGCCTGCAGGCTTGCCTGAAAGTAATACTACCACAAGTATTAGAATATTATGTGTAAATGATACTTTTCCATATACATAACGTATAACATTCATTTATTTGTTTATTTATTTATTATTATTATTTTTATTTTCTCCCCAAAACCATCAACTTGACAATCGTAATCAATTGTTTCTACTCTACGAAACGGTTTTCCATATTACCTTAACATTTTTACATTTGACGCATTAACAAAAAACAAATACATTTTTTTCTTTTTTCATACCAGGTTTTCATTTTACAGAAATCGAGACCTAACAATTCGCAGATAATATATTCGCATCTCATTAAAACGTTTCACGGGATGTTACCATCTTTAGAAAAGATATATCTATATATGAATGACAATAAATTATAACGCTACGCTATATTTGCCCTTTCATATTGAACTCAATTATTTGTGCCCTATAATTTTATCTACCATATCCCGTGTAGAAGAGGTATATGGAGGAAGAATAGAGAATAACGCTTTGTAGTATAACAATGCAGTATGTATAAGATTGGGCTTCGAAAAACGTTCCGATTTCTGTCCTCGTATGTATACTATAACTTTTTACGTAATGCGTGCGATCGCGCGTAGGGCAAAAAATACAGCCCGCGCGTATGTTAATGGGATCAAATGAGAAAACGAGGGTATGTCCAGAAGGCGGTATGAAATCATCTCAGATTGTAGAAGGTTCGAAAGAGCCGTCCAGTCGTCGTTGGTCCAGCGAACCGATAGGACAACTTCTCTGAGATACTTTTATTCCAGTCAAGGTACGCATATATATTACTTCCACAGTTTTCTACTTGAATTTTGGAGTTATAATTTAGAATGGAAATTATTTTAGTATCCTGTAATACTTCGCGCATTTAAATAAATCATTTTTTAGTGTGACCGCGGACTAAACTTTACTACCCGATATAAATTCAGTTTTCCGACGACTAGGCAGGTCATCAAAATGTAATTTCGAACAAAAATATTTCAAATTCATTTATTCCAAAATTCGCGCCAATTTATCATGCGAAGCCGTATATCATCTCGTATGAATGTGAATTTGTGCTTTCAATGATCAAATTTAACTTCTATCAAAGTTACATATTCTACTAAATTTTATAAAACGCGTTCGTTTTGAATTACGCCATTCATTTCTCATGTTAGCAATTCTATTTGTCGATGACGTAATGGTTCGTTCGGTTCAAAGTTCTCATAAAGCCAGGCGATTCGCAATTTTTAAATTCCAAGAGAGATTAAACTGCATTGTTCAAATACGGTATAAGTCTCATTATTAGCCACTTTCTTTTGTGAATCTCAAAGCCGGAATGTCTGGTGGAATCATAATTGCAAATCTTTGGTTCAAATTTTGATTGCAACTATTTTTCGAAATAATTGAAGAAATAAAAATTGTCCCAAAACGTGATCATGGTTATCGGTAAAAATTCCGTGATGAAACATGCTGCTTATATGCCCAACCATGCAACAACGAAATTTCAAACTGCACTACCTCTCCCACACTTGATTTCCAAATTGTTGTATATACTTAGCCAAAAGACTCAATGCCTCGAGGAGAACAAATGAAACAAATTTCATATAATTCGCAGAAACGGTTACCGAGATATTAATACTTATGTAAGAATACGTTTTTCCCAGCACTTCCTAAACCCTTCGATCGATTAGTCTCAAATTCAATATTGGAAATAAAAAATAAATCGAGGTATTCGCACGCCAAGTTCCGTTGAATTCAGTCGACTCGTTGAAAAGTTATTAAGCAAATACGTTCCAAGGAACTTAAGTCTCTCACTTACTTGGGACCCTCGGTCCTAATTCACAGAATAAGATACCGAAATGTGACGGCCGGTCGATTATATCAGCAGAAAATAATTACAAGCTTTTTTATATTTCTTTTTTTTTTTTTTAAATTTGCCCCAAATAAAATCTAAAAGCCTTCAAACATACGAATAAATATCCTATGCGAATAAATTTTGCCGTTATTTCAAACAGTTAGGTATTTGAATTCTGGTAACAACGAACCAAAATTTATAATTCGCAAATGAATAATTGTCTATATTTATTTTTCGATCTATTAACTGAATTCTATCCTTTGAGTTTCAAATACCATATATACAGACATACATGGCGTCTAAACGATCAAGAACTTATTCATTACTTATTAAATTGAGAACTTATCGTATATCCTAATCGAATTCGTGTTCTTATAGTTGTTGAGGTATTATATTAACCTAATATAATGCAAAAATAATTCACATTGCGAGTACAGCGTGACCTTATTTATAATTGTTTCGAGTCTTGCATTGTCCTGCGAATCGGACGTATAGTTACTTCGGAAATGGAGCGCATCTGTTATCTGAAATACTGCCCGCTACGCGGTTATCGACGTTTGCTTATAATATATTATTATCAACTCGTTCTCGACTGCGTTTTGTTTCAACTATTGCAGCTGAAATAGTACGTAATTTAAAAATAGATATATATTCATCTTCAGATGAAAACTTTATTCCGATACGTTGCAGTATGCCAATAAATCAATGAAGAATCTATTAGTTATGTATTACATTTTATTTTGTGTTCGAACTCCTTGGATATCTGTTACCGAGGATAGAGCCAGTTTTTCGGTATAAATTAGAGATAAGCGTGACCCGGCCACACGATTCGGCTGATATGGCGATAAAGTATAATAAGACATGGGCCGTGATATTATTTAAGGCTCTACGTAAGTGAAAGACTGGATATAAATGAAACGCGTGGTTGAGTCCGCTGCCCGAGTAACCCTGTAAAAAAAAAAAAAATAATAACAACGATAAAGTTGAGAAGAAAGAAAAAAGCATTTCTGTATCTCGAATCTTATTTGCTATTCGGCCGTATTGTGATATGTATTACACCGCAGCAGCGGCGTATTAAGTTGAAGTTGTTTCCTACGACCGACCGACCGTCAAGACGCGTGCGACAATTAAACTTTGCCCCTAATTGTTAGAGCGATATAGTACTTTGCAATTTTCAGCTGCACCGCGTTGCGGTCTCCTATGGGGAAATGGCAATTGTATACAATATGATCGCGGTTCCATTACTTGTATCACTCCGCCTAGCCGCTCGTGATATGTATCTCGATTTCCATAGACCGTTGCGAGTCCGCTACGCGTCTTCGCGCCCGCGTCCAACTCAGCTAGTATTCATACGCGCCGAGGAGCAGCTCGATCTCAGAACCAGAAGGAAACAAGTCTCTAAAATCCTCCGCCCGCGTTTGGCGCTTCCCGTACTTATCAGCGTGCCTTTCCCGTGCTCCTCGCACCCGCTGTTTCTCTCTCTTTTGTCAACGTATCTGCAATAGCCGTCAAGATTTCTTTGAGACACACGTGGCGTGCAGCTCAAAGTGGATGTGCCAAGCCCCGCATAGCGCCGCGTCGTCTGGTCCGTAAAAGGACATCTGCTTCGAGCAATATTTAATATAGGTATACATTCATAAGTCGAATCTCGCGCAAACAGAATAAACACTAAGTTCTCTGCTATTCTTGCAGTGGCTATATTTATCGGATATTCTTTTGTCAAGTTTAAAATTATATTTTAAACTGTATATAACATATTATATGCTATGTGTAGAAACGACGTTTTGTATGAATGTATCGATAAAAGAAATGATCTATACCCACAAATGAATTGTAGCCACTGATATACTTCTTCGTATACGCGGTCATCGGTTTATTACAAATTTATACGCATGCATACCTATATAGAATACGCGGATGCAGTAGCGTGTTCTATACCTATATAAATACATATGTATAATGCTGATAGCAATGCGATTAGATTTTTAACTACATGTTCGAAATTAATAACCATACACCATACTTATATAATATTTATATATACTATATGCGATTATTATAGTGGCTATTTAAGAATTTTCACGATGGTTGATACGTGTTGATAATTCCTATGGCTAAAGTAGCGAATCGATTTCAGGCGTATCGTTTAGCCCCGGGGCCTGTGCAAATACAAATTACGTATATTTATATAACATACATATGGGGTGAGCCATGTCATTTCGACCGACCTTTGTAAATTACCACTTTCGATTTTAGATTTGTTTTTTGTGCCGTAGTACTTCCCGAAAGAAACACTGCTGAATTTTTTCAAATTTTTTGGCTCACATGCAAGAGAGATACGTATTTTTGAATTTTTGACTTTCTTTATATTCCATTATTTTCAAGCTTTGCTGTTTCCGAAAGTGATGGTTATTCAAATTGTATATACTTATCCTTTTTCTAAATAAGCCCACCAAAGCACCACGTACTCCATTTTTTTTTTTTTTTTTTTTTTTTTTTCCAGCACCCGAGGTGCTTTTGGGGGGATTTTAATATACAAAAATGGGCATAACTTCTGAACCAGTTGTCATCCCATATTCGAAAAGGGCTTAAAATTTTTGTAATTTCTCAAAGAATTTTGTGTAATTTTTTCGTGAAGATGAATCGTGCCCGAAGACATGAAAAATTGAAAATAGTGTTTAGAAACAGTTTTTCGAGCTTTTACTACATTCAAAAATATTTTGTAAATTCTTCTTCTGAAAGACGATACGAAGGTACGAAACTTTTTCGAATAACTATCACTTCCGGAAATAGTACAGTTTGAAAATAGTGGAATATCAAGAAAGTCGAACATTCAAAAATTCGTATCTCTCTTGCAAGTAAGCCACAAAATTTGAAATAATTCAGCAGTGTTTCTTTCGGTAAGTACTACGGCACAAAAAATCAAATCCAAAATCGGAAGTGGTGATGGTACAGAGATTGGTCGAAATGACATGGATTACCCCATATATAGTGGTAAAAAAAGTAAACATTATATTTCACACCCGAATGTATAAATGTATAACATACATATCACTGGTATAAGATGATAAAAATTCTAATTAAAGCATATCTCAGCGTGTTTCAATACAGAAATTGGGTTATCGCCGTAAAACTGCGAATAATAATAAGCTATGAATATTAATTATCAGTCTTCACATTGACCCAAGATGCCACGAAGATATATCTGTGCGTTACATTTTGTTGAAAACAGATGATCTAATACCTACTTTGTAAATTTCGTAACAGCATATAGTTAGAGCGATGGGAGAGAAGAATTGAGACTAATTATATTGCCGTCAATATATGCTAATACATACAACGAATGCGAAGCTTACAATTGCAACGATTTATTAGTCCTGCGTTCAGGCTCAATTGGGAATTATAATATGTGAACGTGCAATTCGTTATATTCATACACGTTAGTATTACATATTAATATGCAATTATCCCTGGCCACAAATTAATAAAACAAGCAAATATCGTTCTTTCGTAAATCGTACGAGTCCAGTTTCGAACGATCATCATTGTTATGATATACCTGTATTGGAGGAACTATGATGAATGATACAGTTTAAAGTTTGATATGTATAGGTATACAGACAATCGATTAGAACATAATAATTCTTTTTGTCTCAACTGAACCTTTGATTTCAACAATATCAATAAAAATTGGTATTGCAGGAGTAGACTTCATAAAAAAATCTAAGAAAATATACGGTTCCGGTTTTTTGTACTGCGATACTTCGAGCAAAAATTACGCAATCCGAGACACACTATGTGCAGTTGCGAGAATTAGTGCTTACGAAGTCACAAAACGTGGCAATATCTTATAGAGTGATGTATTTTAAACATGATATAGTCATATAATAGATCTCGTGTATAACAAAATTGCATCGAATGTTTCAGAGATCGGCAGGATGAGGGTGAGGACGCAGTTACTTTTGGTGACATTCTGCGTCGGCGTTCTTCTGGTCGTGGATGTTTCTGGAGAGGTAAAAGAAAAAAAATTCATTCTTCATTAATCTCCTATATATAGATTATCACAAAAATCTTCCTTTTATTTTTCGCAAACTTAGACGTCCAATCCTGAGTAGGATGTATCAAGTTTTGCCTAATCTGAACTGTACTAACGAATATATCGTTAATAAAAATTTTCAACAGAACAAGAAGCGTCATCATCATTGGTCCCCTTCAACCACAGAAGAAGTGTCAATCAAAGAATCGGATGTAGCTTACGAGAATGAACCTGTGCATTACAACCCTTGCATGCACAAACATTGCAGTCCTGGACGCATCTGTCAGGTAAACCTTTAAATATTACAGAATATGTTATATACTTTTTGTTCTTGAGAAGTGGATTTTCTTGAATAGATTTCGACACACCTCAACTCACACGCTTATCTTCTAAAGTAGGAATTACCTGGATAACAAGGTTAACGCGATATTGTTACTAACATAATAACGGCGGGAGCACATCTGGAATTGCTACGATGCTATTATTACTTCGTTGATTCTACCCAAAATGAATAAATGAATATCCAGCATAAAACTGTTTGAAATAACAAAAACCGTGAATCACATGTATACAAAATAAAAAACAAAAAACGGTATAATCTGCCATCATATTACTGTACGTTATAACAGGCCGACGAGGAGGGTATTCCCAAGTGCGTGTGCGTAGATGAATGTGAAACTGAGCCCGATCCTCGGCGCAAGGTATGCACAAATCTCAACGAGACATGGCCAAGCGATTGCGAAGTTTACCAGGCACAGTGCTTCTGCAAATCAGGTGATCCTAGATGTACTGATCCAGAGTACAAACATGTACACATAGAATACTATGGGCAGTGCCGAGAAATGCCGGTAAGTTTGATTCGTAAAGTTTTCTTACCTATAGTTTTGTTGGGAGGGACATAGGGTAATCATAAGCACATGTTAATGCGGAGATTGTTGTATTAGTGTTGTGATTAATTTGTGCATATTATAATGATATTCTACATGCTCATGTAATTAATATTTTCGGTCTTGATACAGGAATGTACCAAGGATGATATGTCCGATTTCCCAAGACGTATGCGTGACTGGCTTTTCAACATTATGCGCGACCTTGCTGACCGCCAAGAACTTCCGGAGTATTACATTAAAATTCAACGGGCAGCGGAAACGAATTTAACCCTTCGCTGGTCGACTGCAGCTGTATGGAAATGGTGTGATCTTGACGGAAGTCCTCACGATAGAACGGTATCGAGACACGAACTTTTTCCAATTCGGGCGCCCTTGATGACTCTCGAACACTGTATCGCTCCTTTTCTTGACTCGTGCGATGCCGATGACAACCATAAGATCACTTTAGCCGAGTGGGGAAAATGCCTAGAACTGGATGTGGTAAGATAATTTCGTTAATTTTGGTAAATCGAATTTATCTGAGGGGAGGGTGAACGCCACGGGAAAGAAGAACCTCTAGAACCATCCCTTGCACGGTTTTCAATGGTATACATACACTTCATCCGGGATTCCGTACGCAAAAATAGTGAAACTTTTAGTTTTATTCACAGAATTTCAATTCAGCGAGAAAGCCACGATCGCAAAAACTATAGAATCCTAGATATCGAAGAAAAAAATTTCTGCTATTCGTTTTGCGCTGGAGAAGTAGAAATATTTCAAATAGCGTTATTTTTGGTGTATATAAGAAATTATTTTCTGGTAAGATAATAGAAAAAACTTGACATTTGTAGTTGGCGCGATAGAGGCATAATATGTGAATATCTACTGTAATTTTCATTCAATTATTCTAAACCGCTGTAACAAAACATTGGTTACCGGAGTATAATAAAGAACAAAATGTAGTTTTGCGAAGGTGATAGTTATACAGCGCGCAGCGCCTAACACTCTCGCTTTCTCAGGACCGAATTTTTCAAATTCCTCTATGGGCCCAGCGACTTTGCGAATATTCGTACATTTAGACCTAATAGCGAATAATTAAGTAAAAATAATGAAATAATCGCATCGACATATTCAATGTTCAACCTCTATTTCAGTCCCATTAAAATGTTATGAAGTAACCCATAACATTATGGCTGTAATTATAAATATTGAATAATTATTTGTTTGCAGGACACTCTAGACTCCAAATGCGGCGAACTGGCTGAAATAGCTTTAGAGCAGGAGTAAATAAACAAAATGTAACGTGTAAGACGAGGGTTTCGATGTAAACAAGTTTGAAGGGAAATAATCACAGGGATTCCTTCCTTCCGCGTCACAACTGAAAGCGATTGTAGCAAGGTGAAAACAGAAGCGCGGGAAAGATGGCCTCTGAAGTTAACCCGCGCGTCGCGTCATCGCGCATACCATTTATCCTCTGTTCGTCGTCCGTTAGTCCGGCTACATGAAACTCGTCGATATTTCCCCGCAGCGAATTTGCATCGAAGCGTATAATTATTTTTATGCATAATGTAACAAAGAAAAAAAAAAAAAAGAATGAAGAAACGTTACCGTACTACTAATTGACTACATACTCCTTTATGAATAAGAAATATAGGTATATACATTATATATTCTTCTAATATAGGTAGATGTACAACGTACCTATATGTATAGTATATTATAATGTTATATGTATATGCCATAAAAATATACTTATGTTAATGAAATGTATCCTATCTACTATAAATCAGTTGCAGAAAAAGAGCGTATGCAATAATAACAATTTCCATATGTGTAAGTTGGTCATCAGCTTCCTATTTGTAATTGATGATTTTTCCTTTATGATGAAATAAAAGTAAAATGAATCACTGCCTTAGATTGACCCGCGTTTAACTGTTATACGTTAAAGCGTTGAGCGAATAAAACGTTTGAAATTTAATTAATATCTACTACTAGAGTCAAGCCTGCGCCACACTAATCTGTTTGAATCGTTATCATACCTCCGAAAACTCTGTATGAATATTTTTCAATTTGCATTTGAATATATTATTTGAAGAAACATAAAAAAATAATAATAATATTCTTTTGGAATCGTTAGAGTCCGTATTTTTCGAGTCGATTCGGACATTTGCAATGAAAATTGAACTGCTTGTAGTGGATACTTTACGAATCCAATGATCGCGTTGTTATCACAATAATTCTAACGCTACCTTGTATTACTTTGTATCAACGACGCGACAGCCCCCGAGACTCATTTTGACTCTTGTGGTACATTCTAAACAGAACATTGCTAGAGATGATAGTTTAGTAATGAATATTACATGTGTATCTCAGCTGCGTTCTGGTACACGTTGCCTAACGTCGAAAAACTGATGTTTTTTTTTTTTTTAAACTACGCTCCAGATTTAGTAATATAAATAGTTGGAGGTTTTAAATTATCAAATTATAAAAATGGAACCACACATTAAACAACGGTCCGCATTTCAGATGACCTGCGACGATAATACGTACGACTAAAGTGTATTAATGTGCTCGCTAAAATACGAGTACGTTCAACGAACGCTTCGAATGTTTGAACACATGTGTGTTAGTCATTGAACCATTCAAGCATAACTCAATTTAAACAAAAAAAAAAAAGGAAAAAAACTACAAGCTGCAGCAAGCCTTGAGCGTGTGATCATTTTTGAACAACGAAACGTCGTGGAATCGTCCTGTCGATATACGGCTTAACTATAATAAAGCTTTAAAGGAAGACTCGAATGATCAAATCTAAAATTAAATCGTACGTCTCCGATACAAATTAGTTATCCATTTACGGTGTAATAATTCGTTAACTTGAAAGTGGCTAAAAGTGCGAGAAGTTGCAGGGCCGCCCATATCCACCTAATATAATATTAAATTACGAATATCAACGAAACGAGTACATAAAATGACAAAATTTTCATATTCGATGAAAATGGGGTGTACATATTTACACAGATATTTTATGCGACTAAATTTCCCGTAAAAATACAATTCTCATAGATTCCTCAGATATAATACTAATTCATCGTAGTGCTAGGAGCGTCCCTGAATGTTTTAGCTTCCAACTGAATCGATAGATAGCGCGCCAGACGGAAAGAGTAATCAAAATGTTGTCCCATGATTGGCCGCTCGTGGTCACGTGGGGTAGTTTACAGGACGCACCAGCAGCGCCAAGCGCGTTTGGCGGGACGGCGATTAGACGGTGGCGTCTGTGGTCTGTGAGGCTATCTTGTAGTAGTGAACAGTGAAAGCTCCCGTCGAACAATGGTGAGTATCCGCAAGTTTTCGTTAGATATTTTGGCCATCCGTGGACGAAAATGGCATTATCTTAAAGCCGGATGTCTGGTGATTGTGCTGACGAAGTTTGGTGTTCGTATCTTGAAAATTAACCCTGATTTCCTTCTACAAATAGGCTGGTGGTAAAGCGGGCAAGGACTCGGGCAAAGCGAAGGCAAAGGCTGTGTCCCGTTCCGCACGGGCTGGCTTGCAGGTGAGTTTATTCGGTTTGTTTACACCGTGGTATAAACAGAATAGTTTAAACATGGAGCAGTGACATTAAGAAAAGCTAAGAAAATTCTAAACCTCCAAATCATCACGTATTATTGGCTGATTTTCAATTTATAAAATCGCTTATGCCCCGACCGTTTGATATTTTCAGATCAGATGCTAGTAGTAAAGTGTAATCCGAAAACATTGACCCTGTTCGGTATCGATGCGTAACGTTAGTTAGTTAGTTATTCTTTTTTTTTTCCCGCAGTTTCCAGTCGGCAGAATCCACAGGCACTTGAAAAACAGAACCACGAGCCACGGACGTGTGGGCGCTACGGCCGCCGTCTACAGTGCGGCTATTCTTGAGTACCTGACTGCCGAGGTGAGTTAAATACGACTAAGCTACCGTTCTTGGCGACGCCGCTAACATGGCTGCCGGTTTTCCCGCCTTTACCTCAAACCTATTAATTGGACAAGAAACCAAACAGACTCGATTATAAAACAACAAAATTCTCAATTGAAAACGATCAAACAAACTTACAGATAATTTTGACAGGTGCTATTCACATTATGTTTTGTGCTGTGTCTGATAACTCGGCACAACATCGCGCGGTTGTTGTTTTTTCATTATTATTATTATTTTTTTTCCGTGACGTAATTTAGGCGGGAAAGTGCATCATCACAATAGGCCAGTGGTTTTCAAAGCATCTTATTTGTGTTATCTATGATTATTCGTTACCGCATTTCATATTCACCTGCAAACAAACTAAATACATAGGTATCGTAACTAAGGCGTGAGTTTCAAAAAAAAGCTGTTTTTTTATTGCAGATTCTACTAGAAGACAAAAAGTAAACAAAAATAAAAGGAAAACACTAATGGCTATATCCTTATATTTACCGTTCGAATATATTAAATTTAACTTTCTTTTCACGTTATCTTTTCATTAGATAATTAAACAGGCTATAGTTAAGTTTCATTATTTCCATCGTCGTTCTAGCGAACAATTTATTAGGAAATTTTCGATATTTAAGGTAATCGAAACAAAAACCCGCATCTCAGGTGCATAAATTACATTACAAATGTCTGTTATTTGAACTGTTTTTTTTTTCTTCCCCTCCTTATTTTTACCGTTAATCATTATTTAGAATACGTAATGAAGGAATTCTTTCAATTTTTTTTCTTTGTTAATAAACAAAGATTACCTGAGATCGTTAATAATCTTTCAAATATTATTCATTCAGGTATTGGAGTTGGCGGGAAATGCGTCTAAAGATTTGAAGGTGAAACGTATCACTCCAAGACATTTACAACTCGCAATTCGTGGTGACGAAGAGTTGGACAGTCTCATTAAGGCAACAATTGCAGGAGGAGGTAAGCATGCTGTTACTTATCTTATTTCTGTTTTTCTAGGTCGATAATATCTCAGTAGATATCCTTGAATATTTTTCTATCAAATTTATTAACCAAAATGAATCAATTTTTCAACACTGTTACATCTGTCTTTGTTAATTAGCTTGGATTAAATTATTTATATCAGTTGTGGTAGTTTGATAATACACCATAGTTTTTTTTTTCCATCAAGTAAATATGGCGCCGAGTTATCTACTTGACCGACAAATTATTCTGAATGAATTTCTACATTTCTGTGTGTTTATATTTTCAGGTGTCATTCCACATATCCACAAATCGCTTATTGGAAAGAAGGGATCGCAAAAACCAGCATAAATTACCTAGTAACTAGCTTACATGTTTAAAAAGAAACAAAAAACACAACAACAAAAAGAACAACAACAACAAATGAGCAAAAAAAGAAAAAAAGAACAGTGACTTTTTGAGACAAAGTGTACCTACGTTACTGTACTGATGGAAAGACAGGCGTGATATATATAAATAAAAAAAAATATTGATATAATTTAATCTAGGTAATGATGAGAAGGTGGAAGGAGAAAGAATACTAAGTATGATGAGTAAGCAGAAAAAAAAAGAAATAGAAAGAAAGAAAGAGAAATCACAGCAGCAACCGTGGTGGGTTAGCGGGCGATGTGTTGTAGCATGGCTCGCTTATAATATTGCAGCCATTTAGTGTTTCTTCGACCTCAGAATATTTAATATAGAGTAGCTTGGAATTATTTTCTACGTTTCTGAATCAAACTAGTATTTGATGTTTCGTATTATAATCATATAGTCGACACTCCCCCCCTCCCCTCCCCTTATTCGTTGTTTAAAACTTTTCCGTTTTCGTACAAATAACTTTTCTGGTGATCATTGTTTAATACAGTGTAAACCAAAAGCGATTGGTGTAATTTTTTTAAACAGATTATACCACGAACTTTAATTTTCAGTAATATTAATCACCGCTTATCTTATATATTATTAAACTGATTGCATTGTAAGAAATTGTTTAGTGCATCGGATAAATGAATTTCTTTTAATTTTGTTATCTATTTCACTAGTTGTGTTATCGCTCTTGTTAAATAATCTGAGCATTACTAAGGAATATTGGATGAAAAAGAAAAACAAAGTGAAAAATAATTTTTAATTTCCGACAATTCTTTTCAAAATCTATTCTTACCACCCGGATGATTACGGCCACTTTTAAGTCTGGCTTTACGGTTGCGAATAGCAGTTTAAAACTAATTTTGACTGTTATATTTTGGTTTATGTAGATCTACATATCCTTCAAATGAATAGCAAAGTTTTCATAACATCTTGAATGGGATAAATATGAAAGAAAATTAAATTCAAAAATGCTTTAGCTGCAGTGACGTAAAGATAATTATGCTGTCTTAATTATCGGGGTTTAAAGTGAACTAGTTTATTGAAGAGATTTGAACTTAACATGAGCAGATGATCGTTCCTTAGTAAACGAAAAAAAAAAGAAAGAAAAATATATATAGTGTATATTACTGGTTCAGATAACTCTTGAATTTCTTAGTGGTACTTTGATGGTTCTGTGATAAAGGTTCGTAAAGCCTTGATCTCTTGTTTTTGTCGTATTATAACTGTTTTAAAACAGAGTTCATTCCGTCTGGCTGAAGGTGTTTTACTACGTTTGTCATTAGAACCAATAGTACAAGTTAATAAATGACGAATATTGTTGTTCAGATAATAGTTGGGGGTTATTTAAAAAAAATGAAAAAAAAAAAAAAAAAAAATTTTTAATATGCTTCTGAACCAGACAACAATGAACGATATATATATATATATAGATATTCAATTTATGCTAATAAACTTTTAGTGAGTATCAGAATGTTTCGTTATTTTGAATATAAACAGTGAAAATGCGGTTACGTGAATGTGCGTTAATGACTTTGAGCCTTTCAAAGTTTATAAGTAGTTCACTATTTTTGGTCTTTTCTCTTATCGATTTATTTTTATTATTCATATGATGATAATTGTTACAATTAAAGTAACCTAGCATAATTTCCACTAATATTACACACAACACCAGCCATATGTAAAACATTCATTTTCACAATAAAAATAAAAAAAAAATAAATAAATGAAAAATTTACATTTACCTGCCAATTCTTTATCTCGTTTTCAGCACTCGATTCTTAAAGTATTTGGTTGTTCCGAGATAGTCACGTTCAAAAGTATATCTTATCGAAATAAAAATATAAGGTAGTCTGAGCGGTTAGTGTATAAAACATTCAAATAGCATCAGTACCTAGGTATATCTACACATACAATAAATAAATAAAAGATAAATAAATTATACCTCGATAAATTATATCTCAGTAACGGTGGAGTAAATAATTTTCAATATTTGTGTCATGTGGTTTGTTACTTCAATTTTTATAATACATATATCAAATTTTCATCAAGTTTCTTCATTGCGTTTAAATTTTAAGCGAAAAGATTAAAACTTTGATACCATTTCTTTCATTAAATTGGGGTGGTCAATTTTAATCGAAATAGGCTCATTTGATACATATTTAATCAAAGAACAATCCAGTAAAGTTTCGTTGAAATCTTCCATTGAGGGAACCAGTACAGCTTGGTTTTGAAAATTCGGAGTACTCTAAATTCGTTTATTTATCAGCCAAAGTTTATTTAACATCAAAAAAAATTTCTTTGAAAATCTTTGTCTTAAGGTTTTAGGCACATCGTTGTTCCGCTTAAGGTCATTGAGGGCTCATTTTGTTCAGAAAAGAAATCCTCATCATGTGAACGAGGGAATTTTTTTACAATTTCGTGTTGGCCAAGTTATTTCCAAATTAGTGGCCTAAATATCGGAAATTTTAGATAATTGAGCGTAACTTTTCACATGAATTTTTTTTACCGATCCCTACGTTTATAAGATGTAGAATAGCTGTCCGAAGAAAGCAAGACCTTGAGAGGTCGAATTGGACCAACGATATGCCTGAAACCTTACGACAAAGATTTTCGAAGAAAATGTTTTTTTGATGTGAAATAAGCTTTGGTTGACAAATAAATAAATTTCGAAGTACTCCAAATTGCCCAAACCAAGCTGTACTGGTCCCCTTAAATTAATCCACGGAACAACTACCTTAACCCGTAGTACGAGTTGAGGAAAAACTAGAGAAAAACTACCAGTGAATTTCTGTTCTAGTTGAAAATAAGTTTTTTATTTCAGCCATCTTTCACTTCGTAAGAACTTCAATTTCGCGCCATTATTGTCGGACCATCTGTGCGCCTGTAAAATGGCAACCAACATACCGTTGCGTTACGCGGGTCGTATCCCGAAGACCTAAACAATGCTATCCTACGAGTCTGGTGCCTCCAATATTCACGAAACACGAGACGTGAAATTGATAATTAATTCAACTTTAAGGAAATGTCTGGGCATCGTACCATAAGCGTCATAATGCACAGATGCAAAGAAGCGTCGTCTGGCGATTGGGATGGGCCATAATTATAAGTTTTTCTGTATTTTAAGAATCATTCTAGGTACCGGTATGTTGCGTGCAGTTGTTCTGATGAAAACAAGATTTTTGTGATTTTCATAGAATGACTGACTTTTCAGTGTGATGATATCTCAAATTCTGGTAGAAAACTATTATATGTTATCTCCTATATCTTTATCATTTCATGCGGTTTTCATTTTTATTCTGGATTTACCGAAATTGAAGTATTTAAAATTTAGCCACAATGAATTTTCTGAATTGAAAAAAAAAACCATCGGAATTATTATTCCAAAAATTATAATAATGAAATCTATCCTCGAAAATTTTCTCGGGGTATCCAGCAGCTCCATGAATACGAAATTTGATAATCGCTTGAATTCTCCAACCTGATATTAGATATCAGGATGTTTATCGTTAGAGGAATCCACAAACAACACAAGGTACTGATTGTTTGTCGGTCTGCTGGTGCAAGGAGTTGCCTACGATATGGCGCATTATTGGAATAGATTAGACTGCTAGTTTCCCAGGTTTCCGATGCTCCTTAATCAAGCTTGTTCCACCAGTCTAAACTACATGATGTTTCGCTAGAGGTTTCAAAGATCCAGGAATCACGGTGTGAGTAATTTGCATCACAATTAATGATGTATGTTTGTAATACCTATACAAGTGTTTGTTCACTTTTCAGGCAACCACATAGTATATCTATACCTCGATCTATACGTATAGAATAACATACTTACGTATAAACAGTCGCAGGTCATATTACGTATATTTGAAGCTGGTTGCATCTCGATTGTAAAGATATTGCGACAATCGCTTGCGTTTTTTTTTTTTTTTTTACTTTATTCAATGACTATATTGATACTTTGATACATTTGTGCTTGTGTATAACCCGTTCTGTTAAAAGACTACTCTTCTTTATGCATAATATAGTTATGTATAGTGCATATGGTGTAAGAGTCTTGATAATTTGAAAAGATTTTTGCAGCCACGCCTAGCACGACCTATAAGTCTGGTCTGTTATCTCTAAAATTACAAAGAACGAGGTATAACGGATCTACACTAATGTGCTTTGTAGTCTAGTGAGCGTGGAGGCAACGAGCTGACTTTATTTGTACAGATGGGTCTAGACTCTAGTATAGGAATATTCACGTATGTGTACTTTTACTTGTGCACACATGTATGTGCACACATACATATCTACAGTTCAAAATTTTTTTATTCCATTGCTTTTGCATCGCGACGCTGTGATTTCCGCCGCAGCGTAAAATTTTATTACCCTTTTTTTCGATCTTCGATTCAACTTGCAGTATTTCAGCGTTGTTATTTCGACGCTTGATTATAGAATCACTATTAAATTCATTAGCACAAAACACGGTTAATTCACCAGAATAAGGTAGGTAGTTCGGTAAAATATATATTTTTTGCCTGAAAATTAAAAAAATAAAAAAAGAAAGTATATTATAGCACGTAATTCCATGCTTTGCGAAAATTTGTTGAAACTGAATGCCGCAAGCTGTTTCATATATCTACCCCTTCTGTCGTGTTACATCCATTCCATTCAAACCAATAAATATAATTAATTATCAAAGATCAAAAAAGTTTGATGGAACCCAATGGTGTATGAAAAAAGTAACAATGGTGTATAAAAAAACAACAAAACAAAAGAAAAATTAAACTGAAATTTAATTCACAGTTTAATATTTCAATCATTCAATGATTGCAAATGACTATTTCCAACTGCAATGACTCGTCAAATCACTTAGGAACCTTTAAAAGATCTCATAAATCGAGAATAGATTGAGATAATTGAGGATTTCAAAAAAAAAAAAAAAAAATCCTGAATAGTGTTTTGGATAAATTGTTTAAAAATAAATAATTATATGTAAATGAATAAGTAATCTACCGAATTAAAAGCGGGCGGAATCAGAGGCTGTAAGATTTTCTCTCAATAAAAACTTTATTTATGTATTATCGTGTACCTTAGAAGCAGAAGGTAATCGATGTAAGGGGTTGATTTATTGCCAAGTAAAATAAAAAGAGTTTGATTATGAACAGTATGAAGTTGCATTCACGTTCTTCTGTGTTTTTCCTTGCTGATATAAGAATGTGGGTGCAACTTCATACCGGTTAGAATTAAACTCTTCAAAGTACACAATACGCACAAGGCTGGCCCAACCACCACGCGGCAGGGCATCATTTCCTTCGCTCACCGTATCTAAGTACAAAGATTCATACCTATAACGAGCGAAAATCGATAGTTGGAAAACTATCTGGGATATGGAAACGATGAGAATAAAAATTTGTATGAAAATAAATTCTCTTCATTATCAGACCAATGTAGGTACAATTCCCCAGCGCAATACGCTCCTGCTTGTACACTGCTGCTCCTGCAGCTAGGCATTTTACGCTTAGTAAAAGAGGGAGAAGTATCGGCGAGGAGCAAGCGGAGTAGGCGGGCGGTACCTACATACCGCCGGCGACGAAGTAGCGACGAAGTAAAGAAGGAGCGCCGGGTTGGGGGAACCTTTCCAATCCCACGGACTGCAGCCAGTTCTCGAGCCCTCGCTCGAGCAGTGCGCGCAGCTGCGAGGCCGCGTTCCCCGGGCGTCCCTAGTGTCTCCGTCGCGCGTCGTCCCTTCGGCCGGTTGATTTCGCATTTGCCCATGGTGGCGTGAGCACTCCCCCTTTAAAGGCTCCACCTAAACTCTGTTCGTCGGGGTTTTGTTTTTTGACAGGTTGTTTACAGCGGTATTCTCAGCCCGATATCCAGACTTAGAAAATAAAAAAAAAAAGATATCCGAGATACAAAATACCACCACCTGTTCAGCTTGCATGTGATACTTTGTTCCTCGATATTTCGTGACAGTGACACATACCATTGTGGTGTTAACTATTATTAATTGTTGTTCTCTACGGCTCTCGTATATTATATTATATGTGTTTATAATAAGTGACGATATCTGATACTGTCTGTAATACTTTAGTGTTGCTATACCTGCAACTGAACAGAATCATGATAAGTCGTAAATACTGAGTTCATTAGTATCAACGAAGTGTTTAACCGGTGCAGTATCATGTCGCGTCTTGGTGAAATGTGCTCAACGACTCACGCGGGCAGGTAAGAAAATAAAATTGCATATATGACCAGTCGCATGTAGACGATTCATTTTATATCCACAAATATATTGTATTATGAAATTAAATTCCGTTCTCTGACGTTAATCCACCGTACCTACACGAAAACCTGTCGCAAGAATGATACAAAGGCGAATCCTTGAAGCGTAAGACTGTAACCAGTGTGTCCCAAAAAAATAGAATAAAAACTTTAAAAAAATATGTATATCCCATTGTGTTATTGTTTCGTGAAAGAAATTTCTCGCCGGTTCAACAATTCATAATCTTGTTCCAGTTCTCGTATCCTAATTATTTTCTTTTTATAGGCATCACAAATTTCGTCTGTTAAAGTACGAGTTTCGTCATTTGAAATTTAGCAGGTATATTAGTCATATGTATGTTGTATATACGTGAGTTGGCCAAAGCGTCGTCATAACTTCATAAGGAAAGGCATAAATGAAATACGGGGAAAAAAAACCCAGTAGAAAAATGAATGTAATACACGGTAACGCTGAGCTACCATCCTTGGGATTATTTAGTACGTATCCGTATATCTTTTGAGCAGAGGTTTGGTCCAAGAATCAACCGGCATAGATACCTTGTACTTTCACCTCCTCCGCGTAGCGTAGCGGAGCCCTGACGTCTACGACCTTGCGGCGGAAATATTTCTCCGACTACGCACGGTATTGGCAATAAATATAATAACAATAACTTGTTGTACAAATATAATAACTACAGTAACAGGAAAGTTTAAGCAGCGAATTGTTAAAGAATATCATACTATACCTATATACCTACTCACTCGTACAGCCGCGGGGAAATGAACCGCTAAGAATCCGTCTAGCCGCTGCAGGACGTCCTCGTGGTTCTTCGGAATGTATGGACCCGTATATATTGTGCTCAGATATTTTCAATTTACAGCTACATTATACTATGCGTGCGTGTAATATCTTCAGGCTTATTTCTCACTGTAAAACTTATCAACGGTGTATTGGCGGTATATAGCGTATAACTATAATACTTACACTTACGTATACCTACCTATCTACCTGCCTACTGTAGACATTCGATCGGACAGCGTACGTGCTCAATGAGCTAAACGGAGAACTCGGCTGTGTCTATTGGCGGCCGCGAAACCAATGCTAGTCTGTTCTAACGTTATTTACGGGGGCTGAGGGTAGTACAGATACGTAGAGCGCGAAGGTATAGAGGTGAGAGTGAAATAGAGAGAGAGAGTGGGCGGTTATACAGTCGTGGGTTGAGGTATTACAATCTGATTACGAAGATTCGGAAAGGTGGAGGCCGGTGATTATTCGAATCCTTTTCTCGTACGAATTTTCCTCTCTGGTAGTATTTTGGTGAGCGGTATTTAGTTAGTGTTGGGAATTGCTTTAACAATGTGTGCGTAGTGTTGTTAGGGAGATTGAAAAGGAGAAGAAATGAAGGGTAAATTGGGGATACTTTCTTTTACCTTTTTCCACTGTGAATTAACTCACGCGAAGAAACTTGTACAGGGTTCATGGTACGCGATAATTTTTACTATTGCCGCATCGATCTCGAAATTGTCTCGTTGAGGTGATTTTCACTGGCTTTTTTTTTACTCACATTTTTACGATGTTCCGGTATCCGAGTCCCCGCGATTATCTTGTCAATTTTAACTAGAAAATAAGTTGGGCGCCAAACTGATACCTCCATATGATAATATTTGGCATTGCTGCATCGGTATCTGACAGTTCTTCGAGAAGATCAAATTTTTAGAGATTTGACCGCTCCTCTAACTCTTCTCTCCTTTGCATTTGGGAAAAACTAGAAAAACGCTGAGCAATAAACTGTCTCAATATGTTGTAGAATTTTGGCCATTGAAGAAATGTTTCAAGATCGATTCGGCATGCGAAATATAATATCGTCGACGTCTCGAGTTTCGCGGGTAGTATTTTTAGACGAAAATAATCAAAGGGATGAATATAGGCGACCAGTCAAATATCTAAAAATGATTTAATCTGACATGGCATTTTTAACACGAGTTCGACTTCGACTTGGTACCGCAAAATATTATCGCACTGCACGTCTCGGTATTTTTATAACTCATTTTTTAGCAGAATGCTGTTAATAAAATCAATGATCACTTGGATAGGTGAAAAAAAAAATACAGTGCCAATCGTTTCATCGTCGAAACAATCTCACGATATAATATCTTGAATCTATAAAATTGAGGGACATCGTCGATTTGTGTAAGAATAATTATAACAAATCACTCTGGCATGTGTATCTTGCCCAAATATCGTTTATTACAGGTAATATATGAAATTTTAAAGACGAATGGTACAATGATATATATTTATAATAATAATTCTCAATTTTTTTTAATCCTTGTATCTGAATTTCCAATTTTCCCTGGTCGTTATTTCCTCCTTTGACCTACTTTTTCCAAAACAATTCTTTCTCTTTATTTTATCAATATATTATAAATCTTTCCTCGCATTTGATTTCAAGATATCGGGGATAGAAATTATAAACGCTTCCAGTAACCCCGCTAACTATTTTACTCTTATATATAGGTATATATATTATTATAGGTATACTCAAGAAAATGTTGCAGGAATCTGTATTTGAATTATTTTAATGATTATTGTTTTTATTATTATTATTATTATTATTATTATTATTATTATTATTATTATTATTATTATTATTATTATTATTATTATTATTATTATTATTATTATTATTATTATCGATGTTATCATTATGTATATACGTACGTATATATAGAAGTATGAAGAAGAGTCATGGAGAAGCACCGGATTTACATGAACGATAAACTCTATATATATCGAATATACCTATACAGGATGAGTCTTACTTCAGCTTCAGTTGCTATAAAAACACGTTTTTTGAGAAAATAAAACGTGAAATCCCGTAAATGTTGGATTCACAGGACTCAGGTATGCACAGTGTGAAAGTGACATTCGATTATTTTTTAGCCCTCAGTCGTTTGATCAGCCGAAAAACTGCATTTTAGCATAGCTAAGCCATGCCTATTTTGGACCTTTGATAAGACTCACCCTGGCATATATACAAGTATGGGAAAAAAATAATTGCCTCTCACCTCTGCAACTATTTTATACGTAGTAGAATTCGAAATTTTTTGTTTCGATTTATTTGTGTGGGTGTGTTTTTTTAACTAAGATATAGAATTCAATCATCATTAGGACCCTGTTCCGCGTCAAACCGACCACCCCAACCTCGCATGTTGTTTTCACTAAATAAATAAACTAGCAACATTTCATTCATCTGCGAAATCTTTCCATATGCTTTTGATCGATCGAAAATTATCCGTTCTTTCGCGTGAAAATACATATCCATTTTTAACTCAACTGTAATTGATATGCGGAAAGAGCAAAACACGTTTAAAAGACATTTTCGGCGATCTCAAAAATACGCCAACGCCTATTTCTTTCTTTGAATTAGGCGTAGTGTGTTTTGTCGTCTTGGATTTGGTTGCCACCATGCTGCACGCCATTTATCAGCTTGCGTTTCGAAGTAGTGGATAGAAATGTGACCACAGCTCATGATAATTGTTAAACACACCGCGGCCGGTACATGCGATTAAAATTTGTTAAGTCGAAATATTTATTTTGTCTGTTTTATTGGGTTGAGCTCAAATATGTTGAGACATTCATCAATTGACTTGCATGAACGCCTGCATTGGAAATTTTTATTTTATACTTTTTAAAAGATTATAATTTTTTACATAATGCATATAAGCGTGGCGTAACTTAAGCGTGTTTGCAACCAAATCGAAAGGGGATGTCGAAAACTTCATAAAAATTCGAAAGAAGTTGCGGCGTAGACCACGTATTTTCGGAATCGCCGAAAATACCCTTTAAATGCGTTTCTGCGCTTTCCGGATTTTAAGTATCGTTATAAAAAATGGATATTATCACGTGAAAGAGCGGAAAATTTGCAAACGAATTATAAGCATATGTAGAAGAGATTTTGCCTCAGATTTTGCGGATAAATAAAATGTTGCTGATTTATTTATTTAATGAAAATAACGTATACCTATGTACAAAATTGGAGTAGCTGGTTTGACGCGAAATGCCCCATGAATATTTATACCGAGAGAAAATCTTGAAACCAGAAACCAGTCTACGGCGCATGCGTCTAATAATTCATTCGATTTCATTGGTCGGCGAATTAATCCTGCGACGATATTTGAGCGCGTGAGGCAGGGGAGCCAACTTGCACGAAATTCTAACCACGATTCTAACCTCAAAAATCCGAATCAACCGCTTGGCCGCCAAAAGTAGAGTTTGACAGCTAAAACTCGGGATGGCCAGCCTGCATTAGCAGACGTAGAAACTCGCGCTTGCGCTGTCGACTGGTTAGTTTCAAGAGACTCTCGGTATAATAGGTAGGTATGATAAAATCGGTAAAAAAGTACCCAATGATCTATCGCGTTAATAAACTATGACAATTATACATACCAAGCATATCAATAATATCAATTGAAATCAAAAAATATCAATTGATCGAAGTAATCATATGAGATTCATTCAATATGTATTTAGGCAATATATGTACTACGTATAGTTTCATGCGGTTAATTACAAATTCATAATTGACTGCGCTTGTTACCGGCGGTGGGGCGGCATGTGACTTTGACGACGCAATGTGTGCACTGCTTAAGTATGGTAAATTACGAACTTATAAGACTAAAAAATATCAAAAGTACATAGGTATATATCGTTTGACAAAAATGATATAAAAATAGTTTTAATAACAGTTTGGACTGAAAAAAAAAAATGCAGATTTAATTAAAAAAATTTAATCGGTTGCGTAAAATACGTGAAAGCTATAGAAAATGTCTATAATGTGAAAGGAGTAATGGAGAGCCCAGTTTATACTCAACTTGGGACTTTCGAACTATTTTAGCCGTGGGACTATTCAATGATCAGAAAAACATTTTACCATCTTGTATACGTACATGATGTCAATTATATAGATCTAAATGAATGAAATCGAGAATGACGTAGGTATATCAACGAAATCGTTAGGTATTATAAATTCACAGTAAATCACACGCAATCATATCCAACAAAGACATTAAGTCATTTAAATAAGTGGAGAAATCGGTTTCAACCGAAATCTTATTTGTACACACTAATATATTTGGTGCATTCCGTGCCAAATTTACCTATCAAATGAGTTTGCATCTGCGATTTCGCTGAAATTGAGATATGTTTTGGTATCTATTTAAAGAGATTTCCCTGATTTTTTTTGGCCAATAGTTTTTGAGATAGCGATTTCTCAAAAATTTGAAGATTTTTTTTTTTTTCAACCGTCCATAATTTTATGAATGATTGATCGATTTGGACTTTTTTTTTTCTTCAAATTATTCGTTTTTAAACGTAGTTTTTGAAAGAGAAGAAATTGAAAAAAATTCTTTCCTAGAGCTGTCATGATGTTTTGCTTAATTTTGTATCGAAATAGCGTTTACCAGGATGTACGGGTCCTTCGATTTTTTTAAAATAAAATTGTCAAAAATACTTGACCTAATTTGAAAATTTTTGCAGAGCCCGGTGCTCATTGTGGACCAACCATTTTTACTATTTTTCCCGATTTTTGAAATTTTTGAAAATTTAGCATGAAGTTATAATATACGTTTTTCATTAACCTACGTTTCAAAATGCAGTAATTTTCGATTTCTCAACATTTTTCTGATAAATATTTGATATTCAGTCAGGTTTCTACACTGCAGTGACAATTGACGAGGATTAATCTTGTGAAGTATATTTGATATCGTTATAATTAATATAGGTATAAGTACGTAGTCAATGAACGTAGGTATAGGTATATCATGTATATCGCGTCGTAACTTAATTTGCGCGACGGTATTTCAAAATGGCTGTTAAGTTAAACTCACCTGTCGTTCCGTTACTTGGGTCATCGACCACTCGCACTTGGTCATACCTTGACCGTATACGTATACATGCGTGCGTGCCTACAATTTACGAAGGAGAGAACCTGTGTCTCTATACATATACTATATCGCTAACGCACGTTTGAGATCCTACTTACCCTGCAGGGATCATCTAATTGCTGTTATCTTACATACATACCTACTAACGACCGTAGATGTGCTTTTTTGTATCTCAATCTAAACCCTTATCAAACTCTTCTTAACTTTTCGCTATGGAAATTGAAAATTTTCAACAAAAAAAAGGAAAGTTATATTGGTTTCGGTCTGATTTTCAAAAATCGAGTTTTCATCAGATTTTTGAAAATCAGACGGGAAAAAAATCTGTATACGGAAAATTAACTATACATATACTTATAACCTTCTTTGATGGTATTATAAATACAATAGTATCAATATATTGTCAGGTATTTAACACATAGCGGGAAGTTTTAGGGTTGGCCCACAGGTCAACCGGTTTCCAGATTTTTTTTATCTGTTTATTTAAATAAATTTTGTTTTTGTTATATTTCTATTTTTTCCATTTTTGAAATAAAACGAAACTTTTGACTTCAATGTCTTATTGTGTAGAATCTAAAAGATAAAAAATCAAATCAGATCAAATGATTGGCTTAAATTATTAAACGAAATCTTAGTGATAAACGTCACTACAGCTACGATCCTATGTTTCGTACTGTTATTTTAACTCATGCTATCCACGTTTTTAAAACGATCAGTTGTTCAAAGATAGCCTCCTCGCACGGTCTCGGACCTGGGGCCAAGACTGACTAACGGCACTTGTTGCCATACTGGATTGTGATATTGCGTGACGTAGACACAGCCTGCGCCGTAATATTAATTTACCTATGCACATGCATACCTAAAGACTATGAACATAAATATTTATGAAATTAATTGATGAACAAAAATAGCAGAAAATAAAGATTGGTATACGTGTAGTAGAAAAAAAATATGAATTTTATCTCTGTCGAGTTATATATTTTATATTCAATTTTCTTTTTCATTTTCTTTTACTTTTTTATATCATATTTTCTCTCTGAATTAATTTTCTTATTTAAGTTTTCAAAGTCGTAAAATCGTTTTTAACGATCGTTTGAGATAAAGATAAATGAGAAAAGAAAAGAACATAAAAATGAAACGAAATTACTTAAAAGCATGTCGCTGATTCGAAAGGTTATTAATTTTATTTCATCTTGTATATGTATACTGCAAATATATGTAAATTAGGGTGCCCCATTTTGACCGACTATTTTTTGATTTTAAGTCTCGTATGAAAATTTGTTAGTTTTTTGCATTTGAGGAGCCCTCCCCAAATTCTAGATCAATTGAAGAAAATTTTAGAAGTCGCTCACGCTCGTGTTTTCACACGAAACACAAAAATGACATCCTGAAAATTTCAACTCAAAATATACATTTTTAAAGGTCGCTGAGGAATTCGGAATGTTTTGGAGTATAAGGCAGTATAACTATTATATTATACATATATCTACAAAATTCTTGAGCGACCTTTGAAAATTTATATTTTCAGTTGAAATTTTCAGGATGCCATTTTGTTCAACAACTGTAGCCACGAGAAAAAAAAATAATAATAATAATTCGATTTTTTACCATTTTTGGAATTTTTAAAATTCCCGAGCGACCTCTAAAAAATTTTTCAATCGATCTGGAATTTGGGGAGGGCAATTCTCGAATGTGAAAACTAAACTAACGAATTTTCATACTCTACTCAAACTCGAAAAAATAGTCGGGTCAAAATGGGTCACACATATTATATGATATCTATAATGTACACGTCTATAATATGATATCGTAAACGACGTAAGCGAGGAGTCGCAAATTCCTTCGGATTCACCAAAAGATGGAGCGGTTGCGTTGCCCTTTACACGTTGGAGACTGTATTCAACAACGAACTTGCGCCGAGCTTCAGGACTCATTCAAGTCGTCTCAGAGATTGATGGCTCCGTAATGGTTCTCTCACCACTTTCCGTTTCCCCCTTTTCTGGTTGCTTCATCTCCCAGGCTACTACTCCTCTCTCGTTTCAAAGATGTACGTATATATATATATATATATATCTAGATACAGTTCTATACATATACCTATATTATATACATATAAAACGAAACTATATATGTACAACTATTGAATGATTCTATAGTTATTCACTAATTTTAAAACACGAAGAAACACGAGAAGGCTGATTCAGATGATTTTTTTATTTTTTTATTTTTTTTTAAATCATCATTTTTACCAAGCCTAATTATACTTCGTTCGAACTAAAAGAAGGGGAGCAGGATTATCATGGTTATTATTATTATTATTATTATTATTATTATTATTGTTTTCTTGCATCAACTATAATCAGCAGTTGGTTTGAATGACTTTTAAGGACGTGACTTGAGAATGAGAGATTATTATCCACTGGTGCAGATGTACGGTGGATTTCCGACCATTGTAAACCGAGGTGGAATAACGTGGCGGGTATAGGGTTATGGTATATGTATATACCTATACGAACGGTATAAAGTCCTGGGCGAAACGGGAAAGCCGCTAATTAGGAGTAATTTCTGGATATAATAATACACAAGTTAATTGCGTAACGCGAAAACCAGGTCGACTGGTTCTCCAGTTATAGTGCCTACACACTTCTGCCTTCTTGGCAGCTAGTTCAACTCCGACGTGTTTTACCGTCCCTCCTCATCTTATTGGTGCAGCACCAGACCTAAAGTGGACCTCTATTGTTCCAAACTTGTACAATCAGCCGGTCTCATCGGGATTATTAATTTAATTCTTATTCACTTTCTCAGAGGCGAAAATTCCCATCCATCATATTATCATCAATGCATTTCATATTTTCATATGCGACTACTTACGCCGATTTTTCTTCTTTTTTTTTTGTTTTTTATTCAACGTATGTATTTTTGTAAAACTCTCAAAGCGGCGGGTTGTTTTCGAGTATTTTTATATCCCAATTAAAAAAAAAAATTCTGATTTACCATGTTTTTCTTTCTCTCTCGCTCTCGCCTTCGCCGAAGTTTCTCTGCTGCTTTTGATCTCCGGGTTTCTGATCACTTCGGACCGTGCAACGGATCCCAGTTATCACCGATGAGAGAGGAGTTAATTAATTTTTTTTCGTTTGAAAATTCAGCTCAATATCTTTACACGATTCGGTAATACGCCCGGCGAGGGTACTTGACCTATCTCCGATTAACCGATTGCAGGCTCTACTTCAATATAAGCACGATTTATTTTTTTTTTTTTCGTTTTGTTTTTCAAAACTTTTACGACGTTGCTTTTTTCATTTCTGTAATACTTGCATATTGCACTTCTTTGCTTCAGCTAATTATTTAGAAAATTAATTACCCGCCTACTTATACCCGCTCTTTTGTGTATACGTCTTTGTAACACTTCCCATTAAAAATAATAAGCCCAACCTCCTGAAACAATGCGATTTATTATTAGCTGAGAAGAAATTGCAATAAGGTTAATATTATACACCTCGGATATAATTTTTATTTTTTCATTCATATCAGTGTCATACGCTGCGAAGAAAGCATTTTCATTTATTCTATTCATCTTTAGACATGATTAGAAATTATTTTGAGATTTTTAATCGGTACACAGGTACAGGTAGCAACCTTTATCGAAACTTATTCAAATTTTGATGGAGCAAACCGATCATATTTGATAAATTTCGTATTTGGATACGAAAATTTTAGATTTTAAGTAAATTTTTTTTTTTTTTTTGTTTTTGTCAACGTTAAGACAAACACAAAAAAAATGTGTCAAGTTCTCACAGCAATAAAGGAGTGGACCTTATCTCTGTATTTTAGAATATTCTCTCATCAAATTTCAAAAATCTTAGATGAACGGTACGAGCTGTGCTCTACGACCACCAAAATCTGAAATAATTCCTAAATTATGTTTTAAAATGAAAGTGGGGGATGAGCTTTAAATAAACCGAGTTAATATAGACCATTTGTTCGCAGCTTCGCCAGTGATTTGAAAAAAACAAAAAAGAATTGTACATAATTGCGAAATTTATTTCATTTTATTTTTTTATTCGATGTGAGATCGAGTTTTATTTAAAACCTGTATGATTATAGTATGGTACAGTATAAAATTAATTGCGGCCTTGCATCTTGATCAGAAGTCAAATATCCGTGTCCCGGTTGTGGTCTCCATCGGTCACCAGGGCCAACTTTACGAGCCGTAAAGCGTCGCGGAGTGGAGTGGAGTGGAGTGGAGTTCAAGTTAAATTAGGGTGTCGGTACCACGAGCAGTTTGTAAGCTCGTAGACATCCGAGGCTCTAGCTGGAAAGGTTTTGCCTTCTATACGCGTGCAATTAAGTCCCTCGTCGAGCTCAGTGAATTTGTACGAACATACGAACCTGCACCTATAGGTATAAATACACCGATGTATATACTATACACGTATACGTCTATGTATGTATATATAATGTGTATATATATGTATATCATACATCTATGTATATATACATATATATATGAAGGTACGTGAGGTTAAGCAGGTTGAAGGTGGCCCTTAGAGGACGCGTAACCTTCCACTTCCACTTCCACTTCCTGCAGGAACGGGAATCGGCTTACCTTGGTCCCTACAAGATCGATGTTGGCATCCAGCAAATACTTGGTCGAGAATTTCACCTTCGAAGTCTTTCCAAGAGGGCAGAGGGCAGAGGATGGAGGATGGAGGGTCGACTGATATTTCCGTTATATCCTCAAGATGAAGTTTCTTTCAAATGGTCAAACGAAAAGTTCGATGATCAGAGTCTCCAGCTGTCTTATTATTATTTAATGGAATCACGGAAGAGCAATGTAGCTATAGATACCGAGTCGAGTGGAAAATTAAAACGAGAAAACCTCACTTTCAACAACTCGATTTTTCTTTTCACAAATTATACAAACCTTACTTATACTTTTACTTTTCATCACCTTGATGGTATAAAAAAAGAAAAAAGAAAAAATATTGGTTTCAGTCGAAAAATTGCGTTTGATCATTTCAACGATTCTTCACTTTTTCGGGCCTCTAGTATATCTGATAAACAGGTCAAAAGAAAGTTGTAAAGTCTGTCCGATGAATTCGTCGAATAATCTCAGAAACAGCGAGATGAAAAGATACGAAATTTACAGAATCTTATTTAACTGACAATCTATATGATAATTTTTTTTTTTTTACGTCTTATCAATTAGATAAAATTATTTCATACACCTTCTGACGCGGTGGATTTCTTTCCAGCTTCGACTATACGCGAATACTTGATTCACTTTTTTTTACCTTTACAGTATTGGGATTATATTGTTGATTTTTTTGAAAATTATCAAGTCGAGTCATTCGTTTAAAAACGAAATGAAAAGAAAAAAAAAATATATAGGTATATATAATTTTTTCCACTTTCTGTCATTTTTTACGAAACGGACTTACGCCATCATGTCCATTTCAACCGGAGTATATCGGAAGATTCGTGTTGAAATGTTTATTTAATCCTGTTACTGATCATTAGTGAACAAAAGGAGACTTCCTTCGCGACTTCTTTTGTATAACGTCAATAGATTTCAGTCCTTGGACAAATTCCATCTCTAAATTCTAAAACATTGTCGTATACGTACTGCATACATATGTATTATATGTATATACATATACATATGAGGTATTCCATGCCAAGTGAACCAATCGTTGACCCTCACCTCTTCAAAAACTGACGCCGATTTTTCTGGTGATGAAGGAGTAGAAAAAAATATTTCCTGAATTTTTTCAGAATTTTCGGATGACAGCCGATGTTCTATATGATTTTTTTCTCTTTTTTTGGTTTTTTATGCATAACTCCCGTTCGTTTCCATCGATTTCCATCAATGAAAAACGAAAATTTTCGTTTTTCGGTCGACTTTCAGAATAAATTTTTTTCATATTTTTATTCTCGCTTTCTGATGCCTAAGACGTGAAAAGTTCGGAAAAATAACAAAAAAATTGAGTTTTGACCACTTATGACGGTCTCGATTTTTTTGAAAAAAATTACCAAGATTCCTACTCTCAAAACGATTTTTTTGAGCCGTGCGAAATCATGGGCAGAGCACTGGATCCAATTTATTTCGTGGTTTTTCTGTATAATTTTTCTCATTCTCTATATCGATGTTGACATTGAATGTTCGAAAAAGTTATTAAAACATCAAATGATCATAATTTTTGCTCAAAATGGCACTAAATTAACATCAAAGATTCATCGCGTTCGTTGTGGATCATTTTTCATAAGAATAATGATTAAATAAAAGGATAAAAATGATCCACAACGAACGCGATGAATCTTTGATGTTAATTTAGTGCCATTTTGAGCAAAAATTATGATCATTTGATGTTTTAATAACTTTTTCGAACATTCAATGTCAACATCGATATAGAGAATGAGAAAAATTATACAGAAAAACCACGAAATAAATTGGATCCAGTGCTCTGCCCATGATTTCGCACGGCTCAAAAAAATCGTTTTGAGAGTAGGAATCTTGGTAATTTTTTTCAAAAAAATCGAGACCGTCATAAGTGGTCAAAACTCAATTTTTTTGTTATTTTTCCGAACTTTTCACGTCTTAGGCATCAGAAAGCGAGAATAAAAATATGAAAAAAAATTATTCTGAAAGTCGGCCGAAAAACGAAAATTTTCGTTTTTCATTGATGGAAATCGATGAAAAAGAACGGGAGTTATGCATAAAAAACCAAAAAAAGAGAAAAAAAATCATATAGAACAGCGGCTGTCATCCGAAAATTCTGAAAAAATTCAGGAAATATTTTTTTCTACTCCTTCATCACCAGAAAAATCGGCGTCAGTTTTTGAAGAGGTGAGGGTCAACGATTGGTTCACTTGGCATGGAATACCTCATATATACCTATAACTTTACCTCATACCGTCTTACTTACCACGCGAAGACTGTGTACGAAGCTTTGTGTTCAAGTCTTTCGTGAAAACTTCCGCTCGAAGACTTCGACGTCACTCGAAATTAGTACGTATATAACGGCTAATAAAGTCGACACGGTATATTCAGCTTAAACTAAGAGGGCGAGAACTAACGAGTAAAGAATCACTTAACAAAGTCATCAGGACTTACCCCGGGGGGTAACTAATTATCGTCGTCAGCTTTACTCAACGTCCGAAACAACTTGTTATAAACATCGGGGAGAATCGCCAATTATATCAGTTGGTCCACGATCAGACATCAAAGAATGAGAGTTTTTAATAAAATTTTTACAACTTGTCTTACGTCCGCATCAACAGATGAATTAAAAACTCTGAAAACTCTGGAATTATTGGGTTCCTATCTGATCTTTTGCTTGGAAAAAAATTACTTATGCGAATTTGATTTTAGAAGCAAAAAATACCATTTTGTGTAAAAAAAAAAGAACTCTCTAATTTATGATAAAAATTTGACTCTGTACATATAACTGCGTTAATCAGGGGATAATATACAAGAAAAGAAAAAAAACGAAGGTTTGTTCCCTTTCCATCGGCTTAGTGGTATGATATAAATTTTGGTTTCGGTCGAAAAATGACTTACGCTAATTGTAAAGAATCCTTAGGGCTCTGGGGTTCTAGAAGCCGAAAAAATTTGTTAATTTTTCACTTATTAATGGCAATTTAAAAGACTATATCTCGCTCTTGGCATTTTCGATGAATAAAATAAAAAGTAGGGCAGATGATGTAATATAGTGTATAGAAATTGAATAAAAATCAATTTTTCAGAAGACCGATTATATCCGCTGATGATAATTAATTCGTGACGTATGCATTACATATTTCACGAATCAAATCCCGTACTATAATTTCCAGAGGTCTCATTAAATTCTAACCACCGGCGTACATACAGCAGAGGCATTACGATCGATATCTCGTTGTGTACTTCGCAAAGATGGCCCAAGATTCAGTCATGCATGCGTCGGGTAGAGAAATCCTCTCAGATCTGAGACTTTGAGACTTGTATAATATTCTATAGTTCTGAATCTCTAAAAGGCTCACTCTGGTGCCCAGGTAGAGTAACGAATACGGCCCAGTGTCGGACCAGTACCGTTGCCGACGCTGACGATCTCGGCACAGTCGTTCATCCCAGTACCAGACAAATACCGGTGAATAGTCCGGATTACAAGATCGTGCCAATGCTGGTAACCAGAACTGGGCCGATATTGCGGGTAAACACTACGAGGCCAGAATCTCAACTCCCTTCAAAAATACATATCGAAAGCTAAGCGCGAAAAGTGGGCCGTATTGATACCGCTGGCAGAATTTACATCGTTCAGTGTTGGCCCAACGCTCGGCCGATGCTCGGCTGGTGGGGCTGTGCCAGTACTGGGCCAGTGCTCAGCAGACTCCACCTGGGCAGATATTCGTAGATGAATTATAGTTAGATATGGATAGGGAATAAAATGTACAGATGCTTACAGACGTCGTTGAAATATAGTTATACGTCTAGATACTTATTAGCGATTAAATCAGAGCATAAAATGAGAGGCCTAATTGTTAGTTTAGTTTCTTGTAGCCCTGCAGCACTTTTACTTTTTAACTAGGCAACTCAAGCCCAGGGCGATGAACCGTTCTTCTCTATATTACGGGCTATTGGCCACGAACCGGTAATAGAAGGCCCGGTTAACTTCGACGGTCAATATCTGACCGGTAAATAGATTTCACGGTTTGCGGAAGAGAAGAAAGAACCCGAGTAACATATTTATCTGTAAAACGCTCACGCTACGTTTACCATTTATTCCTATACCACCCGGTATATCACTCGAGACACTTTTACCTGCTGTACGCCAACGTATAGTATATGCAATAAAGTTTTGCGTAATCGAATTTCATTTTATGACGTATTATATTCGCTAACGTGAGATTCTTATGGCAGTTTCTCACCGAGTGAATGAACGTTCGTAAGTATAGCAGAAGAAAGAATAGAATCCCATTGTATTTCATTCTTACGTTCCACGTCTTATATTCGACAATGCTGCTGCTGCTCCTAATTCCCTCTTTTCGCGACTTTTGGCTTTCTCTTTTCTTCACGACTATTGTCTTTTCTCATAATTATTTTTCGCGCAGTAGTAGCTGGAGGCACTAAGGTAGATACCTACATACAGGCTACTCTTCGGCGTTGAAATTTTTCAAGTTGAACTCTTACACTGGCGATTGGAAATTTTTTTTTTTTCATTATCTCCGAGGATAACAGACATGGATAGAGAAAAAAAAAAGATAAAATATCCAGAAGAATTTCACAAATTAGAAATAAAACTTGTGGAAAATTTGTAAACTACGTCTGTTTCGCATATTATACTATATACAATATTATACATGTACTTTATATGATCGGATATTAATGTCAACGAAAGTTTATTACTGTATCGTTAATACGAGATCTGGGGGTAGGTATATTAAATTTTTCCCTTTTTTGTTTGTTTTTACAACAAAAATTCTGTTTGTGTTGAAATCCTTTCTAAATAGAATCGAAAGGTTACCAGCCGTATGTTTATCAAATGTTAATTAACTTTAGAATTTGGCCTCGACAAAAGTTTCAACATGTATATACATTTTATATATATCTATAGGTATAAGGTGGAAATCCGCGACAAGGTAACTTTAGGCGAAGGCATAAAACCGTGTTCATTATTTCCATGCTAAATGTGGTTAGTCCCCAGCTGCTGCTCTGGCCCCGGCCCTTCGGTGAACTGAGTGGATTTCCTCTATTCGCTGAGGAGGTTTTCCTCGCTAAAATGCAAACCGTTCCTCGCTGGGTAGGAATACACCAAAATATATATGCATATAAATATATTTATCTGGTGTATATCTACGTACGTATGTACATACATATTATAGGTACAGTGGGTGTATACACGCACCAATGTACAGGTACTGTACACAGTAGCGTATAAATACACAGACTTAAGTCCTAAACAAACTAGACTGGTTTAAATTTCATTACACCGATTACCCTCGCTAATCCGTAAGCCTCAAAGAATAAGATGTCAACCACAGACGCGATATGTACATATCTACCTATACCTACCTGGGTTTTGCCTTATGTTAACGCCGTGTGCGGTTCCCACGAGGATGTTCAACGCTCTGATACCTCGCTTTCATTCAATTCAATTCAATTTAAGTTAATTCTATTCAATTCAATTCTATTTATAATACACTTTTTCATTCGAGAGGAGATCTGTACGCCTTAAAGATGCCGTTTTTCATTTTTTTTTCGTTTTTTTTTTTTTTTTTAACGATCGTTATATCTTACGGATGAATTTTTCTACGTTATACCAGAATTTTGTAACATTTATTTTTTACTTCAGAAATCAAGATTTCCAAACATCCGTTAATTTCTCTAGAAAATTTTTTGGACAATTGTAACTTCGTCGGTAGAAATTTAGTGTACAAAATTGAAGACCGAAGGATAGTGGATCTGGATGGAATAAATTATACACGCTCTTCGTGCGAAAATCGCGGTAAAAGCTCATTTTAGAGTATTTTTCGGATTTGGTCAAGTGTAGCAAGTTCTTTTGAATCATCCTTCGGATTATTGCAATATGAGGACATATTCCCGCTTAAAATGTGCTATCATTGCATCAAACTCATCAATTCTTTTGGAAAACAACAAAAATACGAAAAAATGATCTGTTTTGTTTCGAGGTTTACGAATCCGGAACTGAATCGAAAATTAAGATTTCAGGAGATTAGGTGAGTCTAGTTTTTGAAAATTTTTATCGCAAAATTATTGAAGAGGATAGTGTGAGAGAATAGATCTTGCAGAAAGTAAGTTAGATGGTATAAACATAGAAAGAGATGAGGATGACTGTAATGTATAGCTCTTTCTCTGTTGGGTGACTGTAACTCAAGACAGTCGTTTTCTAAGACAGTTGAAACTTTAGAAGAGTTTTCTTTTTATCTTAAACGACAAGGCAGAACAGTCGTATTCTTCACTGGGGAAAATGTCCGTTGTTTTTTTCGCAAACTACGAAGCGTTTGTCAATAGTTTTTTTTTCGATTTTTTTTTTTTTTTATGGTGACTGCAGGGAAACGAGCAAGAATTTTTCCGAATACACTCATTCACTGGCCATTATTTTTACTCAACTTTGCTTTCCCGCAACGACCTTCAAAATTTCAAGTACATAAAATAGAAAAGAACATCGGATAGGGCGTTTTTGAGATAGGTTTTGTAGCTCATACGCAAAAACGGGTTGATTAAAAAAAAGGGGAATGTTTTTTCATGTTTTCGAGTGTCATACTATCACCCGAAAAAGTTTCAATGAAATTAGAAATGGCGCGGGCAAACTCAGGTCAAGTTCACGTGGAATTCCCCATACATACCCGCTTCAGATATATATCAAATAATTCTTTTCCGTCTTTTCACGTTTACGTTTCTAACCGTTCGGGAATTCCAACTTCCACTATAATACATGAAGTTTCTCGCACGTGATGCGGTGTTAGAGGAAAGCGGTCTCAAGTTCTAATTGAAATTAGACCTCATACTGAAAACGCCACCGGGTCGTATACCCACGCAGCTACATATCCTGCCGAGAAATGCTTGAATGCCTACGAATGGATCTTATTAATCATTGATTTAACCTAAACCTAAACCTAAACGGTAAACATGCGTACAGTATTACACTATATACGTCTGTACATGTAATATATATATACAGACGGAGCTGTACGTATAATACCTATAGGTATAGTATATCTACGTCCATACATACGCGCGCTGCTCGCGTGTAAGACAATCGGCGTTTACGCTGGATCAGGCATTTAAATGCATTGGCGCCTAAAACCGACTGATCCGTGAAAAAGGGCTTCAGAGATTCTGGCAGCAACCTATACCCTCAGCCTCCCTCGGCGTTGGTTCAACCGTGAGCGTTAACAGTGAACATTGTTCACCAAAAGCTGAACCGGGGCTACCTTTGGCTATACCCTATCGTTGTATTAAAAATAAAGTGGGCATTCGGCGGAAGAGAGTGAAAAGTAGCTTTCACCGGCTCGTATCAAAGGCAGACCAGAGTTCCAGGTTCGGAGATTCTTTCAATCATACGTATATAGATTGATTTTAGCAAGGTACCTAATTACTGACCGCAGAGACTCGTTCAATAGTTTATTTTTCATCTATCAAGCTCTTCGTTAATCTATCCGATAAATTCTTTCGGATAAAAATGTAATCGGATTATATTCCGGTTTGAAACAGATGACTGAAAAAAATTTTGATGAAAATTTTTCAAAAGAGAGCCACTCCATTGAAACGGAGTAACAATGCTGCTCGTACTGGGGGCGATACGTATACATATGTATGTATGTATGTACAATACTGGGCTCGACTATGCTGCAGGTTATAGGTACTACGCATCGCGTAATTTGGTTTGTTTGAAATTGACAAAAAATTGATTCGAGCTGACATGGCAAGCTTTTGAATTGGACTACTCATGTTTATATCAAAGGGATAATTGACAACGCGGAGGTTTTACTAATTGAAGGTCGATCCAATTCAAAGTAGATTATCCAGTGTCTGTGATGTACCACGCCCCATGCCCCACGTTACCCATGCGCCCCTTTTTCTGTATCGGAGATGAAACCTTGTTGAAATTTTGACCAATATCCTCGTTTCAGGACAGAATTAGACGGTAGTGGAACCGAATTTACGGAAAATTGTATAGAATAGAGTTATGGATTGATTATACTGCGACTCCTTGAGGATTAAAGAAAATACGATACCTGATTGCTCATCGACTCTCGTCTATAAAATCTCCTGTTTTTTAACTTCCCGCTTTGAAGTTTGGCAATTTTCAAAAAAAAAAAAGGGAAGTTATTGGTTTCGGTTCGATTTTCGAAAATCAAGTTATCATCAGATCTCGACGTTATGGAGTCTTAGGAAGCTATTCTGACTTTTTTTGGATGGACGTTCGTATGAGTGTGTGTGTAAACAAATCTTTGTCGCACGATATCTTTAGAACGAATCGACCGATTGGAATGGTTCTTGCGGCGATCGAAAGGGTTTATCAAGACTTAGATTTGATTAGATTTTGGAGTCGTTCGGACGAGTAGTTTTAAAGTTCTTCGAAGAATAAAAATTAGAAAAAAAAATATTTCTTCATGTTTTTAGCGTATAACTCCTAAACTGTTCGTGCGATTAGTCTCAAAACTTAATCAGATTTAAGTCTTGGATAGCTCTTTCGATTGCCGCAAGATTCCTCAAAATCGAACGATTAGTTTAAAAGATATTGCACGACAAAAATTTTTTTTTGTCGTACGATACCTCTGGAACTAATTAACCGATTTGAAAGTGAAGAAGTTGGGAAGTTGAATAGTGGCTGTATCAAAGAATCATCCCTCAAATGTTAACGCGTTCGTTAAAGTATGAATTATTTGGATTACTTCTCAATTTTGTCTGTTTTTCCACGAACAACGAATTTCTGAATAAAAACGAAACTAGGAAATCTAAGTCGGATTTACATGCGGGTTGAATTTTAATAGAGTCCCTATAACGTTGAAATTTGATCAAAGGTTAAGAAGGTTCCGTCGATTGAGTTCCCGTGGATGTTATCCTGGTTAAAATGCTGCGGGCTTTCGAAAATCGAGATTCTCCACCCCTCGCGGTGCCTATACTGGAGAGGATTGACTCTCGTGCCAGTCACTCGCTCGCGACTCATTGAACAAACCGAACCATCGACCTCGCGGCTTCCGAGGTTACCTAGTTACCTCAGGTCCTCGGCTTCGAGTAAGAGAAGAATCAGGGAGGAAGGGAGGTCTCTGCAGGAAGAAAGATTTTCTCCCGGGGCTCCTCCAGGGGCAGACTTCTTTCACGAATTGCGCGATAGGGTTTCACGGATGGTAAATGAGAATGAGAATGAAAATGGGGTGATCAAAGAGGAGGGCATCTCAACGATATATACTACCGAGACACGGTGGCAGGTGAGACTCAAGACGTTAACAAAAGAGGAGGAGGAGGATGAGGATGAGGAGAAGAAAAAAAAGGATGATGGTCTGGTGCACGAATCTAGACTGCGTGTAGGCAGTAGCTGGTATACAGCTCTCTGTTTGTTAAAGGGCGAAGAATAATAGACGCAGAATGAGAAGAAGAAGAAGAAGAAGAAGGAGAAGAAGAGCCACCGATATAACTTCGGATCTCGCCAAACCGAGGGAACACGTACTTTTCTTCGTATAGATTTTCGATATACCGAAGTATATTTATCCACCTATTTTTCTCCAAATATTTATCACCCAAACACATACCTATACATATAATGAGTAACTCAAAAAATCTCTTGTGAGTCATTTTCGACGAAGTCGCATGTAAGGAAAAGCGTGCACGTTGCAAAAATTCGAATAAACACAAAAAATGCCTTGCCGGGCTCCTTTTGCAGGAGGATTTGTTTCGTGTAAAAAAAGCTGACGTTTTGATCCGTGGAGGTAGAAAAATAAAATGTCGATTTTTCTATTTCTTAGACACCCTGATTTTTCATTACGAGAACAAGAACTGATCTGACGGGCTAATTACTCCACTTGGAAGAAGGAATCGTCGTGTTTTCAGTTTCCCATTCTACTTCTCCGAATCCATCTCACTTTCCCATCGCTTAAGGAAGAGAGGCCTCGTATTTTCTATTACCTTTTAAATCCTTTCGGATCCACATTCACGATTTCGAATCCATTTTCGTACAAGATTATTCCTTCACAGTTCCTGCTGCAGCTATCTAACTTACACTGCAGACTCGTCAAGCCGATGTAGAAAGTCTATTTGACTAATGCAGCAATTCAGATGCAAGAAAACTTCTCCAATTACTAATTTTAGTAAAATGTCTCAAGTAAAGTCCAACGTAATTATCTGATGTAAATGGATAATTTTGATATGGAATATCGAGCTCTTGATGTGTCAACCGCGTAATCCATCGTGTCTAGCTTGTAGCAGCGACGCCTATGCTTAGTAGCATACCACACCCCGGTTTTCATCCCTATCTATTGAGTTTAGTATTAGATAGATATGGTACACCTATCCCGATATCGAAAACCGTACAGGTGACACACACTGAACCGAACAAGTTTGCGTGGTTTGGGAGTAGTTCACTTCGTCACGTTCACGGCAACTCCTCTCTATACCACCAGCCTTTCTTCTTATCCCTTGTCGCACCGTATTCGCCCCCTTCAACTTCGATCTATCTGGAACAGAGGCAATATCTTATAGAATATACGTGCCGTGGAAGAAAAGAATGAGCCGAGTCTGTCTCTGAGTAGCCGAGCGAATAATGACCGATAGAGAAAGAAGAGAAGAAAAAAAAAGAAAAAATAAAGTAATTGAGAGGGGGTTTATTTTGACAGGGTACTTTTTTTTATAAGGGAATGTATATACTCCTCAGCAGATACCAAGATAAGTAGATTTCAAGAACAGGGTGCGGTTTTTATGGTCTTATGTTTCATACGATTTTTCAAAATAATTTTTTTTTCATATCACTGAGTCGAGAAATCATCTTTCGCATATGTATCGGACTTTGTTTTACAACATAACGTGCGGAAGGTTCAATTTTGCGCCCGGCACTTTGAAAAATGATATTCCATTTACTCTCAGTTTTTTCACAGCTGTTCGGTTTCATTTTAAAACGTAATTCAAAATTATTCTAGATTTTATCGACATCATTCTTCAAATTTTGAGGAAATATCCTACATCGATGTCATTTTGGTGCAGACCGATGATATTCGATAAATTTAATTTGTAGATACGAAAATTTTTGATTTTAAGCAATTTTTTAAGTAAACGTTGAGAATTGTGTACTCAAAAAAATTGACTACTGACACTATTATTGATTCGCCCCGAAATGTGAATCAATATTTATTCCAGGTATGGTATAAATAATCCTTTCCTTATTGCACTGTATAAGTAAGCATAAGGATGAAGAATGAGTCGATTCAATTGCAGGATCCGGTTGAAACCGCAGCCATACAATAAAGCAATATTGTGAAATAAGAGAGTGAAAAATATTTGAAGGCAGGAGAAGGGTTCACTGAAAAAAAATGTGAAATATTTCTGAAATGTTTTCAATCTCGATTTTTCCCGTCATTGAAATATTTCTGCAGTAGAAAATATTTTTTTTTTTTTTTAAATATTTCTGAAATATTTAAATTTAATGAAACACTTCGGGAAGTATGTATATATCAACATCTTGCGGCTCTTCTGCGATATGGTTGGGCAAGTTCATACAGCATATCAATTTTCGATACTATCTGAAGGAAATAAATTTTTTTTTTGCCGCAAAACACGATTCATGCGATGATTCGTTACATACCTACTCATTTCTGGAAAAAAAATATGATATTGACTCGATTGAATGTTATTCTGTATAGGTAACTTTATTTTCTTTTTCTTTTTTTCTTCATTAACCGATTTTTAGCATGTTCCATCAGATGGCCGGTTCAAACCCTCAAAATGCAAAATATAATGGTATTTTTCACGATTTTTTCTACGCTAAACGAAAAATTAATAAAAACTGTAATCTGCAGGTGTTTTAAATTTTTGAAGTTTTTGACCAAAGGGCTCCTAAAGAATCGATGAATAATATTTTCTGGCTGAAAGTTCCAATAGATTTTTGTTTGGCAGATAAAAAAAAAATCGTCGAGAATACCTTTATTTCTTGTATTTTCAGGGCGAGAGCCCTTATTAAATCCCTTGTTCGTTATTTCTCTAATTGTACTCGTACGTTCGTTAAAGTTTGGTAATCGTATCCACCAATCTACTGCGGTTATGTACCTGCAACTCATGGGTGTGCGTATGGATTTATCTCCCTTTGTCAATTAGCTGAGGGCTCCGAATTAATTTGTAATATAATTATTTGTAGCCAGGGATATTAATTGACAAAGGAATCAAGAACGTTATTCCGTGATTAATATATCACGAGATTTTCTAGATTTCATTTATCCTTCATTATAGCTTTTCATACGCGGATTTAACAGCAACGTATCTTTCACAATTATACGGAAACCATTAACCAACACACGTACGTACGTACATTAGGGTGGTCCTTAATTAAGTCATATTCTAATTTTATTGCTCCCGTGGGACAAAATGTATCCAAATACATACAAAAAAAAAATTGAACCGAAACCCGAGGCTCCTATCCCAATTCTAATTACTGTCCCAAAGCCTAAAAATTTTCTCATTTGCATGACACACGATTTTTATGGCAATTTGTGGTTAATTTTTTTTTTTGTTTTTTTTTATTTCTATCACTGCAGTATCGCTCCTAAAAATCTGAAACTTTTATCATACTTCTTACCTACGGTAGTAGATATTTCATGAAAATTCAACAAAATTTCAACGATATAATTTTCGAAGTTACAGATATATTTGTGTGTCCAAAAAAAATAAAAATTTTCTCCCAATTTTTCAGCCCCAATAAAATCATTCGATTATTTTAGTGTCCGATAAATTTTTCGATTTCTTGAATTTTTTTTCTTTTTGCTTGAATTGGTGTTCTTATTACACAATATATATAGCTATGTGCCAAGATGCAGAATTATCGATGAAATTGCGATCATGAAACTCCCACGACGCTATAGGCGTCGCGTCGGGTCGCGTCGTATCTATCCATTGCAGACCGGTTATTCTCACTGCAAGCATGATGCTGTTGGGAAAACAACACACATAGGTAGAATAGAAGTCGAGGTAGAGAGATCTCTATCGAAGGATGAACAAGCTGAGACTAGAGATAAAATTTCTGTAGTAGGTACATACATACGTATAACGTATCTCGATATTTATCCACTTACGTACACATGCCCATGCCCATGTATGTATAATGTATGTATGTACGTGTCTATATATCAAGGCGGAGGTTTTTTTTTTTTTTTTTCTTTTGCGCGAATAAGTAAAAGTATGTTTAAACAAAAACGTAGGCGTCGACGATGGCTGGACCGTACTATATATCGATATATCTATACAACGTATGTACCTTCCTTCAGAAATCTAGATACCTACTCTCTCGTGTTTTCACTCACGTCTTCGCGAAGGCGTCTTGATATGTATATACCGCTACACCTACACCCAACATGTTTTTCAAAGAGTTTACCAACGCTTCTTCTTCCTCTACTTACTCTTATACCCATTATCTCTGTGGACAAGGTTTTGGTCTCAACCTAGTAGCCCAAAAAAAAAAACTTTATACCGGCTTGTCGAAGTATAATATAGTATAAAAGCAAAATCTAATCCGGGTACGCGGTTTCGGTTCTTTAAAACGGATATAGGTAACTAAACTCGGGATAGTCAGTTCCATCTCTTTCGGTTATCAATCGATATAAATGAATCGGGTGATTGAAATCGGATTAAACAAGCAAGTAAGTCGGCTGGCCTCGATGGATCAGCCCTTGAACTTCCCGTTTGGATTTTTCAAGCTCATAAAATGGTAATTTACATATAATGAGTAAAAAATTGATTATAAGCGCGGAGAGAAGTGTATTTAGAGCAAATCGTGCATTTTTTCGTTCTAATACGAAAACTAATCGATGGATTAATCCTGAAATTTAACCAAATTTAAGTTGAGACGATCCTGTCGTTTGAGACCAGAATCATAAAAATCCGTTCATCAGTTCTCGAGATATAATTAATTGAAATTTTCATTTAACAAAAATGTTGTTCTTTGAATAACGCGAAAACTACTTGACCAACCAAGTTGAGAATTAAATCGGTTCTAAGTTGAGAAAAACCGCTTCGATTTGTATAAGGAACGATAAAATCCGTTCATCAGTTCTAGAGATATCGTCGATTCCTAGGCGTTCCTCTGAAAACGGCCGAAAGTGCTTCTCCGGATCTCAAAACGTGGAGATCATCTGGTGAAAACTCAATTTTTCATTTTCTGGACGACTAACGTGAAATATATGATTTCTGTTGATCTGACTGTACCTATGGCATATCGTGATAAGAAGCGAATGAAAATCATTGCATTGTTAACAGCTTGTGTTAAAATCTCGTAAAATCTAAAATTTCGATGATGCAGATTCGATTTTAAATTTAAATAAATATTCCGGAAGGTTTGGCTGCACATATTCGTGTTCGAGTGACAATTTTGCTATTGGATTTTCCATCCGAATGTCAAACGTTCGTAATAGACGTTGATTGAATTTATCTATTTCGTATACTACTATATAGCAACGGGTATAACCAGCTTATATACCATACAAGGTGGGCGGACGAGAGTCAGGGCAACACGGACAGAGCCTCTGCTTATGGATTCAACACCTCACTACCCCCTGGCCACCGTCGAACCCCCATAGCACGTTAAATTTGCCTCACAAATTTATGAACACTTTTCTTGCCTAAAGACATTACTCAGACTGATCTAACGAAAACTGGTAATGGAGGCCACTTTGTCGCGAGGGAGTTACCAGCCGTTAGTATACAGTACCTATGTATTCGCGAATAAATTAGTATGTTCAGACTGAAATAAGGCGTTTAATTTCATCAAATGAATAATAAATTACTACCTCCTTGTTTGTATGAATAATAAGTAATACAAAATTTTCTGTTTATCAATTGATTTAGCAATTTTCTATAGGTATTCACCTGCACAGTTCGAAATCGCCCCATCACAGACATGGCATGAGGTTCTCTAACCAGGTTTTATCTAGCTGTGACCATTCTCCGTCAACTTAGCCACCAGAGATTTTCATTGTCCCCAAAAATTCTGAAATAATTTGACTGTATCACTTGACATGAGAAAAAATTTTGTGAATTATTTCAGATTTTTGGGTTGCTGAAATTCGAATACACTTTCCTCTACTTAACTTGATATATTGAACTCAGAGAAAAAAAAGTTCCGTATAAAAATTTCTTGTTTTTTTCCTCAGCTTTTCGTTTCAAATATTTCCGATTCTTTCCCGGCACATTTAAATGCATTTGAAGACATTTAAGCGAAATAAAACATCAAAAATGTGTTTTCCAAATATGAGAATAATCCATATGTAAAATGGGATTTTTTTATAAATTTTTTTGGAGTGGAGACTTCATATGTCTTCGATAAAAAAAATCATTGCGCTACTCAAACTTTTTCAGAATTTTCGGAGACATCGAAAATCTCTGGTGGCTGAGTTGACAGAGAATGCTTCATATTTGAAAATCAGGAGTTTTGGACTGCCGCAGATCGATATTGAAATAATTAATCACGATCGGTATATGCTTCGTTTCACAGATTTTCGTGTTACCAATTGTCAAACTTATTGAACGCACAACTATACTGCATCCGTTGGGTATACAGATAATACTTCAGAGATTTACTGCAGTCTCTCGCTTTCTATATCTCTGGCGGATATACCTAGTAACATTGAAACGATAACGTTAAGTGACGATTAATCCGTCGGTCCGACCCCTTCCAATTATAGACGAGTACTTTACGCGGCAGAAAATGGACATGATAACGACTTCCAATTTGCAATGAGCGTCGAATCTTTTCAAATGAAGTTTTAGAAACTGCAGCGGGCCGTTAGGTAATTTACTTTATGTACGCGTCGGTTTACCGTTTCTTCAATTTCGAATCGCCAATCTTTTGAATTTTTAGTTTTCTAGGACTGTAAGTTTTATGCTCAAGCGTAATCACGTAAAAGTTAGAATTTGTGAGTCATCGGATCTCCAAGTTAGATGGAATCACAGCAAAAGCACTCAATGCAAGGATTTTGATCAACCGCTGCTTCGATTTAAGATACTCGGATCTTTTAAGAGAACCAGTACAGCTTGGTTTTGGAAATTCGGAGTACTCCAAAATGCATTTATTTGTCAGCCAAAGTTCCTTTCACATAAAAAAAAAAAAATTTCTTCGAAAACCTTTGTCGTAAGATTTTAGACACATCGTTGTTCCGATTAAGCTCGTTGAGGGCTTATTTTGTTCAGAAAAAAAATCCTCATCGTGTGAACGAGGGAATTTTTTTACAATTTCGTATTGGCCAAGTTATTTGCAAATTAGTGGCTTAAATATCGAAAATTCTGGATGATTGACTAAATATTGAAAATTTTGGATTACTCCAAATTTCCCAAACCAAGCTGTACTGGTCCCCTTAATTGTCCAGAAATCAAACCTTCATCCATGATGAGCAGACAATTTTTTACGTCATAGAAATCGAGAAAAGAAAAAAAAAAAAAAAAAAAAGAAAACTCATTAGAACGCATATTATGGTTGCAGCCTCCCAAAGTTATCCTGATTGTTTTCTGAACAATTAGAGACGATGGAGAGCTTCGTTTTTCTATCTTAGATTGATTTCTCTCTCTTTCTCTCTCTCAGTTGGATCCTTGGCCATTTGATAATATAATAAAAATGAAATTACATCTCCATACAAGTTCTTGATGAAGGATATCAACTTTGGTGCCGTTACGCCGTGTCTTGAGTGATGTTAAGATTATACAACGGCGCCTCAACGAAATCGAGAGCGATAATACCAGCGCATAGAATTTCTCCGATGTCGGTAGGTAACTTCGTTCCATTATAGTGGAAGTCGATGTGAATCTATACATTTGTAATATATATTTATATCTACGTAGAGGTGATTCAGAATTTGTTTTTTTTTGCTCAATTTTGAAATTACTGAATTAAATGAGAATCGTTCACATGATAATCTACTTTTCGTTTTTTTTTTTAAATTTTCCTCTACGATTTCTACTGATTAAGAATATTTCACCGAGCGATTGTTTTCGAAATTGACAAATAATAGAACGAAATAAAAAATGAGTGAACAATTTTTTTTCATGTGAATCGAATCGAAAAAAAAAAATGATTTAGGAAAAAAATAATCGCTGAGGAAATTTCGATCTCAATTATTTGGACAAGGACTGATCCTGGTGAAATATTCGTCGTAAATTCTCTGTCACCTTGTACACAGTAACGCTGCCGCAGGGATGAATTATCACAATTTTTTTTTTTTATATATTTAAGTATACGTGAGAAAATGAGCAGCATATAATTTTTTTTTTTTATTTTTGCGAGATTTTGAATTACGTCGTAACATGAGGTAATTCTCGATGTACAAATGAGAAAAAAATTGTTGTAGCAAATAAGGAAAAGAATATATACCCTCGGGTGTGTGTAAGCTACGGTGTTTATGCAGAGAACGTGGTTCTTATTCTTCTTCTCCTTCTTTTTCTTCTTTTTCTTGTTCTTCTTCTTATTTTTTTTATTTTTACTATTCTTCATTGTCAAGTTGGTCGCCGTGACTTTGCGGAGGACAATCACTAGACAAAACGGATTATGAAATCTGGGCGTGTCTCGCTCGTCGTCGACTAGCGTAACTAAATTATAGGGGTTGCCGCGTTTCCACGGACTGAGGGAAAGTCACAACTCCATCCTCGGCGGTTGGAGAACGCGAGAAGATTCGCTCGTGCGTTATTCATTTATCTATACATACACCTACTATGTATATACCTTGTCGTTTCTAGCAGTCACTTGTTTTCCACCGAAATATAACCTAACTATATACCCACACGTATATACATACACATTATACGTATATCTACCTATATATGCCTACGAAATCATCATTTCATCGTATATTTCCTCGCCTCACATACGTATAGGTATATGCTCTATAAATAATTTATACAGACGCGTCATCTATTTAAAATTAAACCTGACCATATAGAAATACAGATCTTCACTTCTGACTTTTACATAGATTCCTTCAAATTTCATTTAATTTCGATTATTTATTTTCTCAAATGTGCAGAGAGTGAAGCGAGTGAATCTGGACCTGTTTGGATTGACAGACCGTGGAGTTTCTTCTATCGTACTTGCGTCTTACTCTTCTATCGATTTGTCAAAACCGTTCGGAAATCACAACCGAGTCTATTTTCACTATACCCATTTCATTTCGTTTCAAAATAACAGCAAAATTTTCGAACAGTTATAGGAAGATATCAGAATGCGATTAAATTTCAGGGAATTTTCTAATCGTATATAAAAAGAGCTGAATCTGTGCCAAAGTAAGAGAAGAAAAAAAAGAAAAGCACGTAATACAAATTGGAGTTTCGACAAGCGACGAACGTCTAGCACTATTGAAGAAGTACCTTGCGGTCCCCACTGGTTTAGTACTAGTTTGTTTGTTTTTCAAATGCATTTTTCATCCGGGCTGAAGCTTGGGGTTCCAGTTCGTTCGTTCGTTCGTATATTGCTATTGATGGTGAACAGGCGTGTATGTTACATACGTGCCAAGTTAAGCGGGCGTGAATGTCGTAGAGAGTTTACGAACGTGAATATTTCGAAAGTTTTAAGAGAAAAAGGTGCGGTTTTGAATTGGGGAGTGAAGCGTCTACTTATGAGTGTATAGGTGATGCGGGTTCGGGAGCTTTCACTAAATTCAATTTTCCACCCATATCCTTACATATCTGCAAAAGCGAATAATATAGGAAACGATAAAATCGAAGAGACAAAAGACACGGGTTTCATTAAGCAAAATCCGAAAGTTCTCCAGAAAACCGAGAAGAAGATTTTTCTTTTCTAATTAACGTTAAAATTTGCCGCAAAAGGTTCACCGCTCTCATTTCGTGGTAATTTCCACATTCCTTTTACCTAAAATAACAAATATCCATTTTGTATGAAAAGAAATTTGGGTGGATCTCCTGCAAGGTATATATATTGGTTCCGGTGACTTCACAATGACTTTTCCCAATTTCAACGAATCTTCACACTTTCGGTCCTCTCTTACGCGAAAAATCGATCGAAAGAAAGATGTCGTCTCAAGAAAAAAAAAAAAAATAAATAAATAACACCGAGATGAAAATATCTGAAATTTACAATATTTCACATCCAGCTGATGAGCGTGAAAAATAATTCCCAAATCTCTATCAACTTGGACGTTTGCTTCTCCGAAAGAAATAAAAAAAAAAATTGCCTTTCAACGTTTCACTAACTTTTCGTCTTATTTTTGGTAACAATGGAATAATAATTGACTCGTACATGCCTGCAGTTGAATGAATATTTGATTGAATTTTTTTGGCGATGTGCATGATGCAAAAATTTTTTTTTTACTGATCTATAATAACAATAATAATTGTAATTTTAATTGAAGCCAATTAATGATCTATGAAACTGTGCACGCATATAAATAATCAATTGGTAATAGTAGAGGTAGAAATTTCATATATATGTATACATTATGTAATTTCGATAAAAAAATTTAACGATATCAGTAATAAAATATCAGTTATGTGAGGATAGAATTGCGCTTTGAAATTTTATTGCAAAAAGTACGAGTTCTCGTTACATTTCGATAAGGTAGGTATGTGTGTATGTATGTACAGTAACAGCTATACGGCTATACCTACTACTTTTAGAACCCGTTAGCTTTGACGTAACATATACCTATAACACTAGTTAGTAATGCAGGCAGGCAGGCAGGCAGCCCGCGTAACACGCTACTGGCAAATTATAATTCATTGATTTTTTCCAATTATCTCGTTTAACAATCTCTTTAGGCCGCCGGTGCGCGAGCTGAATATTCATGGATCGTTAGCTCCTGCAGCTGTACTATAAAAATTTGATCAATTAAACAATCGGATCGCTGCAGCAATAATTACAAAAAAAAAAAAAAAAAAAAAAAAAAAACAAAAACGAAAGAAGAAATGCACAGAAAGAAAATGGTATCTATATTAACACACCTACGAAAATATCCTCTCACGTATTTCTCATTCCGAAATGACAGGGTGATAACCGCACCTTAATGCCATGACAGTAGAGAACCAAGCCACTCAAATTGCTGTTTGCTCCTTTTAGTGGGGATTGAAGCGCGCGCGTGAAGCTTGTAGGCAAACATTTAATTTCTGTTCTCGCGGCAGCGGCAGCATCCTGGGCTTTGCTATATAGGTTGGGGGGTGGCTCTTGGTCTGGGGAGGGCTGCTTTCTCGTGGGAAATTCGCCAAAGGGCCATGGCCAAGAAAGCAGGCTGGAAAGGAAGAGGAGCCAGCGCGTGGGCGGGCGAGTGGGTGGGAAAGGTTAAAGGAGACGGATGACGCTTCTGGATAATTATTGCGTGTCCGCCACGTCACGTCACTCGCAAGTCCCCATGCGACTATACGCGTGGAAATTTCTCGTCTGGAATAATACCATTACCTCGCGAGTGGAAAAACAAATGAAAAATATGCCAAAAAATTGTCCGCAAATTTGATTTTTCGGAAGGAAAAACGTTTCCCGGAATACAAGTCTGACTGAACGAGTAAATAAATCAACCGTTCTTGAAAAAATATCATTCTTTGAGTGAAAAGTTTAATTTAAAGAAACAGAAGCGTATGTATTATAAGCGAGAAGTTGATTTCGCTTTGTTCCAACGCGAAAACTACTCGGTCGATTAATTCTGAAATTTAACCAGATTTAAGTTGGAGCAAATCCTTCCGGTTATTACAAAGATCGTGAAAATCCGTTGATCAGCTCTCGAGATATCGTAAATTGAAATTTTTCTTACTAAAATTTTGTTAACGAATAACTCGAAAACTTCTCGACCGATCAAATCCAAAATCTAATCAATTCTAACTCGGCAAAAACCGCGTCGATTGATACAAGAAAAGATGAAATCCGTTCATTCGTTCTCGAGATATAGGTATGATCGTAGGATGAAAAATTTGATAGCACAAAAGCACGTACAGACGTTATTAATCTGAAAATAGTCTGAGTAGATTCTCCGGGCCTCAAAACGTGGATATGTTACCATTTTTTGCGATGATTACGATAACTTTCGTATTTTTTTTTCTCAAATCGGTAATTTAAAAACGCTTTTGAATGTGTTTGAATGTGATGCGAATTTCTACACCGCGATGGAACTTGGTATAAATGTTCAAATTCAAGGTAGGACTCTTTTATCACGTTGTAAGGGAGGTGGGAAAACCTCCCAGTGGAATAAATTGGTACGCTCAATTATTTAGGTGTACGTACATGGTATATTCAGTACCTACGACCGTATATATCTGTACAGACAGAGGTCGTTTTGCGGGCTTTGTGATCACAGAGAAAAGTGTCTAACGGGATACCCAACCGTCAATCATGATCCGGTATTTCCGTGATGATGAGAATACTGCAAGTAGATATAAAGTATGGATCGGATGAAGAATAACGATCACTTATAATTTCTTTCTTTCGTATAACCATAGACCGGAATCTGCGGTGAATTTGGTAATTGAATTGTCGCGTAGAAATCAGTTGAAACAATCGGCGAAATGCCTAACATACCATTTGAACAGATATTTCGCCCGAAATGTATCTGGCTTGTCAGGTGGTCAAATTATTGAATACGAAATTTAGGGCAGCCACGAAATGGTGAGCTATTCTTGACTCAACCGCATCTATACGGTTGGACCAGTCACCATGCCCAGGGACATACTGAAGGACCAGCTCAATACCAAACCCACTCTATAAACTATTTGTGCACCAGTCTTTCGGGCTGCTTGTGGAAGTTTAATCTAAAAGAGCATCGGACTAGGACTAGGATAGAATCATAGAATAGAGTAGAATTCAGAGTGAATCCTGAGATTGATGAACGGATAGAAATAGAAGAAAATCTGCATCATCGATATCAGTGGTCGATCTATACAGCGAGAGTTGCTTTAAATAATTTTCTGGTATAGTGGATTTCCGTGTATCCACCCACTTATCTCGCGTCGAAGACGACTTGCGCTTGTGACCGCCTAAGGGTAGTTTGAGGGTTAAATTAGTTGAATAATGGTTTGTTGGATTATAATCATAATTGAGCGGAGTTTTATGCAGCAAGGGCATTCAACGCGAAATATCACGGTTCGAGATGATCGAGAAAAACGCACCATTCATTCAGTTATGGATATTTCGAAACCATCTCTGTTTCATTGTCAGCCATACTCCGTCACGATACCAACTAGACCTCATGTTCACTGCGAAAGCAAATATCACTGATATCAATAAATTGTTGTAATACCAGCTACATCTTCTTATTGCAAAAAATTTCACAGAAATCCAACATCTACGTTAGAAAATCATAGAACTGATAATATCCTGCGTATCACAAATCCAAACATCCACGTAGAGTCTGCCGATTATACTGGTAATACGGCCCAGCACTGGGCCAGCATCTGCCGTCCAGTGTTGTCACAAGTCGCTGTACTGGAAGAGTATACCTTTCAAGGGTTAAAGACCAGAAGGGATTAGGCTCTGTGAGAGATTACGCCTTCGATATATATTTCTTTCGACATATATTTTTGGTGAAAGTTGAGATACTGGCTGAGTACCGAACCACGCCATTGGCCCAGTATTTATTCGCAATATTGGCACAGTTCTGGCCACCAGCTTTGGCACGATCCTATCATTCCAAGTATTCACCGGTTCTGATATGAATAATTGCGCCAGCATCGCCAGCGTCGGCAACAGTACGGGTCCGATACTGGGTTTTCGTTAAACTCCACCTGCATGGTGCTCTGAAATATTTTCGAATTTCACGAGTGAGAGCGTTTGGCGATTGTACAGTAATAGACCTCAGAAATTACATGCAGAATAAACATTACGTTATCGTTCAATTGGGCATTAAATTTGTTTCCAAATCGATTCATCGATATGCATACCGACTATATATTTTTATGGGGCATTAGTCCAACGCAGTGTTAATGATATGCCCTTCTTGCGAATATCTCGCATCAAATTCTCATTTCAGAGTGCTTTTCGAACTTGAGAGTACGTGTCTTTAATATGCGTTCTTGTGAATCATCCTTCAGATCATAGTAATGAGAGTATTATATACATATATATATCTACTACACGTGCCTTCGTTGCATTCATCTCGTGAATGAATATTGCACGCGAAGTAATTATTCACCGTGAATTGTTACCAAATCTTCAATGATCGTTAAAACAAAGTAAAGAGGAGAAAATTTTCTCTCATAACAAACCATCATCCATCATCCATCACTCGAAATCAGTTACGGCTACAGCTACTAACGAGGGCAACAGCCAATCAATCCGTTGAATGATTACTCACTTGAGTCTGCAGGCTATAATAGCCGCCCATTGGATTTATAGAAGCTCTATTATCAAAGTTGATTTTTTTTTTATTCGATTAATCCTCATCGGTGTTTGCGATTATAGGTGCAGGTCAATCCCTGCAGTTTCATTACACATTAGGTACACGAATGCGATGAGTACGGCTGTGGTAATTCGCACACAAAATATTCATTGATAATTGTAACTTAAAAAAAAAAAAAAAAAAAATGGTGTGGGTCAAAATTTCATTTGATAATTTCGAGGTTAATATTGATAGCAATTTGAGCGAGGACTTGCAGGCTCGTAGTGATTCATATCTATTAACCCTTTAACTGGTATTGGATGGGGCCAGAATTGTGTACCGTATAATGTGCAGCGAACGTCGATTTTTCAAGCCCATTCATTCCGATTGCTCGAGTGTTGATCGTAATTTGATATCGTGTGTATAGTGAAAAGTTGAAATTAGATGACGTTAGAATGTGTAAAAAAAAGAAAAAAAAAAAAAAAACGTAACTTTTTTTTTTTTTTTTTCAGTTCGTTCTTTACATCTCGCGGCATATGAAAACGAGATACTATGATACAACTGGAAGTTATAACTTGTTTTATGTGCAATAAAAACACATATTTTTCATGTTTTATTATACACATATTTCGACTCCATTCTAACATTTTTCAAACCCATATTTCAATATAATAGTTCACATTTAATGGGATTTCTTTCTCACAAAACAAATACCGGTACCACCCCGCATCTATATGTATGTGTAGGTAAGCGGAAAATTTTTTATTTATTTATTATTCTCAATCAATTTTCATTTTCATTTTTATTTCTATTTTTATTCTTATTTTTATTTTTATATTTATTCTATTCAACACGAGTCACTAGATTTTTATAGTAATACTCCACACTCTCGCCATCACATGATACTTTGAGATATGATGTATACTGCATTCATACATTACTTATGCTCTAGTCGATATTAGAATGAAAAGAAAGTGTTTGAAATTCGTGATTCATGATCAGATGTTAGGAAACCTTTTTATCGACATATGATTTTTTTTTAACTTCGTACGATATATTTAGAACGAATTGACCGATTGGAATGGTTCTTGCGGCGATCGAAAGGGTTCATCAAGACTTAGATCTGATTAGATTTTGCAGTCGATCGGTCGAGTAGTTTCAAAGTTATTAGAAAAATAAAAATTGAAAAAAAAAAATTTCATGTTTTTAGCGCATAACTCCTGAACCGTTCGTGCGATTAGTCTCAAAACTTGATCAGATTTAAATCTTGGATAGCCCTTTCGATTGCCGCAGGATTCATCAAAATCGAACGATTAGTTCAAAAGATATTGCACGACAAAAATTTCTTTCCTTGTCGTACGATACCTTTGGAACGAATTAACCGATTTGAATGATTCTTGCAGCGATCGAAAAGGCATACCAAGACTTGAATCTAACTGAATTTTGGCGTCAATCGATCAAGTAGTAGTTCCAAAGTTATCCAAAGAATAAAAATTGAAAATAATATTTTTTCAACTTGAAACGTTTGGGCGGGAAGTTTCAGGTCTGGCCCATCGTGGTCAACAGCATCTTTTTTTTTTGTAAATGGATTATTACCATCCTCAGTCAGGTATGACTTAAGTTCGCTATCTTTAGGACAGATAAAACACCTGGGGGCGTTCAAGTTTGTGAAATATACCCCCATGTATATATGTATATCTATTCGTACCATAACATCTTTGGATGACTTTGATGTTCCTCATAGTTTAGTTGGCAGCCATGTTTAACTTTGAGGGTACAGGTTGGTGTCCTGATGAGGGTGGTAGTTCGGATAGGTATGGCTACTACAACTTCGCATACCTACCCGCCTACCCACCTTCCCGGTTTGTTGGAATTATTGATTGGATTTACTCTGTGAATCTTGTGATTTACCGCAGAGAAGGATTTCAGGATTTCCGGATTATATTACAGAAGAGCTTAAGATTTATGACTCGGATTTATGCATTTGGATATTACAGGGAACGGCATAACCTGCACGGTTATACCTACATAACCGCGAGTTCTTTCACAGGCCTTTACTACAAGTGTTAATTTTTTAAACCCCTTCGAACGAAACACTGTCCGGAACCGAACGGCTCATCGATCGATTTCCGATTCTCCAATCCCGCGGCTTCACGCTTTTCTTTCACATCGCTCGAGAGGGTATAACAAGACTCGGAACGTGGTCATAAATTGACAAGCTCATGTCGTGCTTTAATTTGACCAGAACAAGTGGTACGAAAGTATGTTTCGGGTTTTTTTTTGGTCGCTAGATCCGAATCTAGGTTCCAAAAATTCGAAATTCGAATGGGATCCGCAATTTTGAATTTGATCATACTTGAAAAAAAATAAATAAAAAGGGTAAATATATTGATTTGTTTTTGGTACATCCCTAATGTATTATCAGGTTAAATTACCTCCGTCTTCATGTTACAAAACATAATTGAATTTTGCTAAATTTGCTTCTAAGGTAAGTTCAAATTACATCGAACCGTTTCTCGGCGAGTGTAAACCGAACCTAACCAGGCAGTTTCAATTTTCACGTTTCGAAATATTCTCGAATAACGTAAATACCGTTAAAGTAACTCGAGTTCAAAGTTTACCATTTTTTTATTCCTCAACTTATTTAGGTATTCATTTATTTCTGGATCGAAAAATTCAAGTATCTTCCGGGGCTTGAGAATCCCAAATGAAATTCATCAGACCAATGCAGAAGTCCGAAGGATCATTAATTGAGTAGGTACAGTTGGCTGCAAGAATAACGTAAGTTGACTTACGTTGCTTTTGCTCCTACTACGATATTCGGGTTGCACAATATCTGTACTTGATACCCAACAAGTTTCAGATTTTCACGATATTTCATTTGGATGAAAAGTGTTTTTTAATCATATAGCGCGTATACCTCAACGTTTAAAAGATAGAGATAGAGGGTTGAAATGTAAGGTGCAGAGTTTGCCCGATCTTGTCAAGCAGAACAATTATTACGGTGAGGTTAGATTCAACATCGAATTTCAAACTTTGAGTAACTGAAACAGAGATTGTGGGGCAGACTGGTTACAACGGTGACCTTATATCTTGAAATCTCAACGTTTCTAAAGACAGAGTTGAACGTTGAACACAGTGGGCTTAACTCTTCGGTTTAAGGATTATTTGGTAAAGCCACTGCGTCGCCGAAGAAGCCTTCCTAAAGCCACGATTACACGGGGTTGTCCCCTTGTCTTAGTATTTCGAATTTTAAATCTAATTTTGTACAACTTTTTCGCTCAAAAAAGTTTCTAAATATTCAACGAGATGAAGCCAAGGTGCGGGGAAGACGAAGAAAATAAAATAACAAAATAAAATAAAACAAAAAAAATCAATGAAATTTCTTTTCGATGGTTTTTAACAAAATTTCAATATTTCCAAGATGCATTATGCCACACGTATAGTATGATGTACGACCTGAAGTACTAGCCGACTTATGGATACGACACAAATATCTGCAAGTATGATCTATTCGCCTAGAAATTCGTTTTGGTTGTAAGAAAACGATAAGTATAGTTGGCAGAGTGCGCATGTTGATTTTTTTTCTTTTCATTTTTTTTTACCTTCCCGCTTTAGCAAGAGGGAAGTTATCGTAATCAACCCGAAAATGAAAAGTTGAGTTTTCACCAGATCTCCACGGTTCAAAGTCAAGAGAATCACTTCCGACCATTTTCAGGGGGACGTCTGGGTGTATGAATGTATGTGTGTGATCAGTTTTTTTGTCCGACGATATCTCGAAAACGAATGATCGCATTTTGATGAATTTGGTATCAATCGACGCGGATTCTCCGAACTTAGAACTGATTAGATTCTGGAGTTGATCGGTCCAGTAGTTTTTGAGATATTCGAAGAGCAAAATTTTGAAAAAAATAATTTAATCGACGATATCTCGAGAAAGGATCGGCAGATTCCAATGAAAATTGGTATCTCAAGGTTTTCTGAACCGTTGATCACGAATACAAGGTCAGATTTTTTTTAACCCCTCTCATCTGAAAATTGCCTACCAATAATTATTCTACGAAATCTTCATACATGTGTTTTTTTGTTTCCTTGAAAGATTTGGCCGGGAAATTTCAGGTCTGGCCCATCGTGGTCAACTGATTTACCTGCTTATTTTTTGAAATTTCATTATCCCTCGTTTTTATTGCAACGAAACGTCTACGACGGAGGTGAAAAATTGTTCGTTTTAACGCGGCAAGGAATATGCTGAATTTATGGGTTCCGAAATAAAAGATGTTCTAACAGCAGCTTGATGCCTCGGGATCTGGCTAAGTGATTCTGTTATGTCTAATTTAGGGTGCTCGGAATTTAGGCTAATTTGGAACTGTAGGTATAGGGGTAGGTACAAGGTCTTAGTCGAGGGGTAAAGTTAATGAGAGGTAGCGACGCAACAAATTAGATGAAACCGTTTGGCAATTTTCTGAAAAGGCTAAGAATATCTTTGAAGCGATCTAATCAAATTTCTAATAACGTAGATACAGGACTACATTTTTCCCCGCAACCCAAATTGAACTGTCCCCGAAACTAAAGTGTCGATTCCCGAGAAAGAGTCGAGTTTGTCCTTTTAGCAGGGCTGAATAAAAAAAAAAAAAAAATGAAAAAAAAGAAATTTGAATTTTAAAGCAGGAACCGCCGTACCCTCGTAGATCCAACTTGCTTCCTCATTCACGTATATAATATACAATATAACATACCTGGGGGAGTATGAGATCTACGGTTATAAATTAGGCTTTACTATCAAGATATTTCAACAACCATCAACCCGTTATAATTCTACGCGAGGAATAACCCCGAAACATTTATGTAACTTGGGCACATCCTCGTATCCTAGATCTAGACGCAAAGTATAAGGGGGGGAATTCGGTATTCAATTCAGGCACAAATTCAAGGTCCCTGCCTGCAGCATCAAAGGACATGCGAATTTCTCTCGACATTCCTGCCTTTGGCATAACCTTCGCTTACCCTACAACTATACTGTATGTAATATTTGGTTAGCGGCACGTATCGTCGTTGAATATGGATTAAATCACAAATTTATAATACGTGAAAATTTGTAAATTTAAGGAAAATTATTATCAATCTGTATGATAATTTTGTTTTCATTTTTGTGTTTCAGGTAAGTTCAGGAGCGGAAAACCTATTCGCCGATGGATACTTTACCGTAAGATTATGTATAAGGGAGAATATAGGTACTCGCGGATCTTTTGACTTCGAGAGGATGCGATTGTTGAAAATCTTAGGAATAGAAGAAGGAGAAATATCGACGAGGTGGTGCGGAACTGAACAAGTCTGTGAACCAAGTAACCCGCGGACGAGAATTCTTTGGAGACCTTTTGAGATGAACTAGGTCTGCAATCACGACCGGAAGTGGTTTCCACCCCGCATTGCGATCGCAGTGGTTTACTTCCGGCGAGGAAAATCCCGACGTTCGTTCACAAAGCGCCGCCTCTGCAGCTCACAGTTTATCGATAAGCCAAGCAGCACCGCCGCCTTGTACTATACTTTTTGTTGCCAGGCTTACGGGAAAGGATATACATACACAGAGCACTCACACACGTGAGCAGGCACATGCGCATACACCAAATGCATTATGCGCTCGCACATTTAGAGAGGAACAGCTGTTCGTGTGAAACCGTTCGTGCATCCGAATGGCTATAGCTATATGCCGGAAGTTTCGATACATATATCGACGAATGTGGATAAAGTGGAGGAGAAATCTTGTGCTTAAGCTCTCTCGATCGGGCAAAGCCAGTTCGAAAAATAATCCTGAAAAATCGGGTTTAGGTTTAAGAAGAAGAAAAAGAAAGATGGAATGAAAACAAGCAGGAAAAACAGTTTTTCCGGGTACTTTTCATCAAGAAGGAAAAGTATAGATTTGTTAGAGACAGAGAAAGTATAAAAAAAGTAATGAAAAATAAAGCACAGAAACAAACTAGGATTAAAAATTTAACGAAAAAGAAGCGCTATATATCGACAAACAACAATTTCATACAGTGCATTTTATCCCGATTCAATCTGGGTATATTCATTACTTTTTTCCTCGTTGTCATTGGCAAGGAATGCCCCATATATTGGCAAGCGTAAAGAAAACGTCGAAAACGTAAAGATTCGTTGAAATTAGCAAAAGTCACTTTTCGAACAAAACCAGCACTTTTCCTATATCATGTGGGTGATGAAAACTAGAAGAAACAAGGACAAAAAAAGAAAAAAAAACAATACGAACTTTTTTCTTCGTATATAGGTAGGTATTACTTGAATCAGATTTCAATATTTAGTCGAAAATTCTTAGCGAACTTGGTATAGGTAGGCTTGTGTAGGTACTGATACTTTGAAATATGATTTTGGCTTCTTTATACCAAAAATTCCACCTTCTGCGGATGGCTTTTGCTTCCAGATTATAATATAATGGGTTTTGCCCTAACTCCCGCCTACGTCGACGTCAGCGTGTATAAACCTATATTGGGCACAGCCCACGTGCCGCGAAAGCCTCGCTTAGCATACATACTTAATATACAAGGGATCTCCTCTCAGGTTGTTGTAACTTGTACCTTACAAATGGGGGAGGGTTGCCTGCCGCCTATTTACCAAAAAGAAGGTATATGGGTATATAGGTAGTCGAAAATTATGGCGTAACATTTTTGCACCGTGTATATTACGAGACGCATTATTTTTGAGAGGCTGCGGGTTGAAATTCTGAATTTAAAAAATTCTGAACGGTCAAGATTACGAATTTATTTTAGACGATTTAGAATTTTCAGAAACGTTTCAAGTCAGAATAGCAAAAAAAAAATCGAAATGCAGACAGAGAAAAACTCGGACAGTACAAGAATCCAAAAATTTTATGGAGGGACGTTTCATACGTAAATTTCAAATCTCTGAGTTTTGATCTTCGGCGTTTGGAATTTTGTACCTTTGGCGTTCTTCGATTTGAAGTTCTTCAAAATCAACTATAAATAGACTTTCTGGGAAATATCTTTTCAAAAACCGCGAGTTTGTAATATTAAAATTCGGAATTTTCACCGTTCCGAAATTTTTAAATTCGGAACTTCAACACCCGATCCCTAACTTTGAACATTTTATCCTCACACGTCCGTGCAGTGCATATTCTCCCATATCATTTCATTGCTCATTTTATTCACTTTTTCCATTGATAAATCCTTCTTTACGTTAATATTGGACATATTTTCTATTGAATATACCAGAATTAACTGGTTATAGCGAGATCAATACCTGAAAATGCAAAATGTGCAATAGGATTTTATTTCCTTATATTTTGCTCTTCGTTTTAGGCAGTAAAGGTCATATAACTGATATACTAGCCATAAAACTACCACAAATATTGGCCTTGCCATCGTACATCAACTTGCTAACTTAGATTCACGATAACTGCGTCAGGTGTGTATACCTCTAACAGCCTTCTTTTTCTTTTTGATATACGTGATATATAGGTATATCCATAAGCGACAAACCTCCCTTGTATCCTGTTCCTTTACGTCCTATTTTAATGGCCAATTTATATCCACCCTATTTTTCGATTAAATATTCTTCGCGAATTTGTACCCGCCTTATTTCTCTGCCTCTTTTATCTTCATTTGAACAAGTTTTTTTTTAAATCTGTTTCGCAGATATTATATTCCTGTACAAAGATAATTCGATACTGAATCTCGACTAAATCTATATATGCGCTTCAATGATTTTACCTACCTTTTTCACACATACATCGTAACTTTTTTTTCTTTTTTTTTCTTGACGAGTTGGGTGCAACAAGGTTCCGCGTTGAGCCTGTATGCCCTTGTTGGATTCAACTCGTAAATTCTACTACGCGAAATTTCACGTGAGTATATAACTGAATCGTTGAGTTATCGCATCGTGTAATGGATCATAAGATTTCTCTTGACGATTGTCAGTATTCAGTTTTTATTACAGTTATCTTAGAAACCGTGTAATGCAAAGTAATTAGTGGGACAGGGTGAAATTTTTCACACGGAATGAATGACGAAATGAAGATAATTTCGGTTAGACTTATAATATAGTATCTGATCAGATTTATGTAACTTTTAACGTATCTAAACTTGAAATAGTCGTGAGTCGAATCCTCGTTCCGCTTATATGTATATCTACGAGTATATATCTGTACTACTGTGGACGCTGTATTCCGGTGATGAAGGTATACAGCGAACTGGTTTCATAACAGTAGTATACTTTCTCTTCGTCGAGGCGGAAACTCTTCCTTTGTTTTTAATTGCGAGAAAATTTTTGCTGGGATAAAAATATATATGTATAGCGATAGGATATAAAACCAAAAATAAATAAAAGAGGAAAAGTGTGTGGAAGTAGAAAACTGAGTATAGTATATACATGTATACATACTCTCTCTCTAGAACGCTGGAATTGGAAATAGCAAAAGTTAAAGTAGCCCCTATATATATATAGTACCTAATCAGAATTTAATTCAGAGTGAATACACGAAGGGCAAGACTTACGAGGCCGTTTATCACGACTCGAGTGCAGGCCGAGGCAACCTGAACATTGGTTACTTAATTTTCCATTATAACTTTGCTAACAGGCAGTAGCAGGCGTTCGAGGTATAGCGGCGTCAGCGTCGTCAACGGCATCACCCATTATACGTTTTAATTGCATCTATTAACGGTCCCATTGTCTTGAACATGTTACGCGCCGCCTGCAAGCCCTAGGGAATCAGTCCGAATTCTGCTTCTGCACATGCGCCAAATATCTCGATGAAATATCTCTGACAAACAGACAAAGAGATATTATATACCAGCCTATACATTAGGGTCTCCCGAAATAGAGAGAATTGTTTCTTTTTTTAACCTCCCACCACGAAGTCTCTAGAATTACTTCGAATAGGCAACCTTCCAAAACGACAGCGCTGTCGTTGGAGTCTAAGTGCTGCCTCAATCCACAATATTAAGGTTTCCCGTTTGATTTACACGCGAAACTTTACATCGTGTTAATAATGTTCGTATAACTTGACCGGAACAAGTAGTACGCCGACGGTGGTGATCCCGGCGAAGTCGTCCATCGCAGTACCGGAACAATACCGGTAAACCGAAGAAATGACAAGATCGTGCCAACGCTGGTAACCAGAACTGGGCCAATATTGCGAATGAATGCTGGGCCAGTGGCGTGGCTGGGTACTGAGCCAGTATCTCAACTTACCTCAGAAATATGTATCTCTCGCAGGGCTTACCCTCTTCTGGTTTTTAGTCCTTGAAATATGCGAGAGAAGCCTGATACTGTCCCAGCGACTTGTGACAACACTGAGCTGCAGCTGCTGGACCAGTAGTGTCAAATGGAAAACCTTATTGTTGTACTCGTACTTTAATGACAGCTCTGTCCTTCTAGGAGGTTCATTATTTGAAGTAACTTGAAGAAATAAAAAATTGCCGGTACATTTTGGCACCGCCTATACTGTACATACATATGCATATGAGGTGTATGTGCGCATTATACGAAATATGTTGAATACCTCTGGAATATACATAAATCTACTATAAATTATACACAAGAGAACATACAGAGTAGGGAGAGAGATATATGCGAGCCGAGTGAGCATCATTTGTTTAAATGCATCATGGCTTCTTGGCGGGAACAACTACGACCCCCCCGCCTTTTGTTCCAACGGATTAAACATTTTAGGGGAAGATGAATTTCTTAGGGGGAATATTTCCTCCTCCTATTCTGTCGCCTTTGTATATAACTATACCTAACCCTCGGGTTAAAGGTCGCGAGCATGCTTCAAAGTACATACATACATAGGTGAAGAAGGCTTTTGATATTATGTATCTACTTCGTTCAAGAGATGGTAGGATTAATTGCGTTGCTTCACGTTTTTCTTTGGATAAAAATTTATGCATGAGTAGCACACACCACTCATGAATACAAATCGAGTTTCACGTTGCTTAAAGCAGTATCAAATGTGATCAAACATGCCGTGGAACGTGATTGATTGTAAATCTGCCAGGACATGCGAACATGTAATTTCAAAGCATTAAACAACGTACAACCATACTTCGCTAAATTTCCTTTTATATTCTATGTACGGACGTACACATGCATACACATCGCCGTTCTCCGTTCGCGTGAGCAAACCGGAGAGCAAAAGTAATAGAGAAAGAAACAAAAGAGAGAGGTGTTTCCAGTCCAGAAACCATTAGATAATTAACTACCCTTTGTTAGCTAAATGCTGTGAATGCCCATTGATTCAATTTCCATCATCGGATAAGAGCCTCCGCGTGATTGAGATAGAATCAAAAGGTATCAAAGCAATTACATTCGATTCAGAACTGAAGTTGGTGAATAGCTTGGGCGGTTGGTTGTCATAACTTGCGAGAGGACCAGAAAACGGCAACGTTTACTATTGCGATTACCGGTAGTCGAGTCTTTTGACCCGACAGTTGGGTCTTGGTTCGTTTGGAGTCGGCTTTGGGTATGTAATATCAATACACAGGCATCCGTGAACGGTTGGAGCAAATTATACCCCATTGTTAGGAAGTTACACCATTATCTGTATATGCAAACATAAGTTTTGTACGACCAAACATCAGGAGGGTAGAGTTAGTAGGTATTCCTTATCTTACCTCATTTACACTCTCGCAAACGCCAGGAAATTTTGTCTTGATAAATTATGGGTGATGCGTTCTTTGTACAGAAATCGGGACAAGTCATACCCATCAAATAGTAGCGAAAGTACATCGTTTCTGTACATCCGTATGCATCAAATCGAATCCTGTACTCCTTTTTTCTAACCGTCATAAAAAATTGTCAGATTCGAAGTACGTATTACATAAATCCATAAATTCACCTCGGCTGAATTCGTAGAGAGAACCGAAAATTATGCAATGTCAGGTTCTCCGCATTAGTCAACGCCAGGTCACCCGATATATCCAATATGCCACCCCGAACAGTACATAATGTTTTGTGCCAACTTGTCAAGCAATAAGACGCTTTGGTTTATGCCATGGTTGGCGCTAGATCTAGCAGCATTGCAGTCGAATGGAATGGAATGGAATGGAATGGTGGGTTAGGCTTCTTGGCTATGGTATAGAGAGAACCCGTATTCGTGGTTTGAAACCAAGAAACTTTGGCCCGCAGACATCGTAGGCAGCATCTGGTCCCTGCAGTCCTTATAGAATTTCATGTCCTATACTGCAATTTCAGTTAAATATCATTTCAAACTACCGAGAATGACATTTTCCACGATTGCAGTCTAAAATAAAAGATAATTTGATACTGTAATGAATTGTTATGAGATATCGTTCGTTCCTGCGCATTTCGAAGTCTTGCCGATAAAAGAATTCTTGGATTTGGTAGAAGAATGACTACGTTTTCTAATTATTCAACGAATCCTTACATTTTCAGGCCTCTAGTATCCGGAAAAGGGTTGAAAGAAATATGGAAAGTCTACTTGATCAGCTCGCTGAATGATGTCAGAAATGGCGAGGTGGGGAAATTTGAAATTTACAGGATTCCACATTTAATTGATGGGCACGAAAGGGCGCCGGGTTGAAGTTCCGAATTTTAAAAGACCCGAAAAAGTATCTCGCCGTAAGTCTGCATAGTCGATTTCAAAACCTTCAAATCGAAAAACACCGAAGGTTCCAAATTCCGAAAGCTTAAGATCCGAAAGGCCAAAATCTTCGAATTCTCGGACTTTCTTCGGAACGCCAATCCGGCTGCTGCTTTTCATTTTCGAATTTCTAATTCCATTGAATGAATGAATTGAATGTAACAAAGCATCAGGCATTAGAATCAAAAGTCATGCAGTATAATTATACGGGATGAAGATAGATATATACATATTTCACGTGTGTGTGTGTGTAAGGATTAGATTATACCTATACCGATCGTTGTTAAAGTAGTTGCGTATTGATTGTAGATTTTCTATAATCTCTACGGACAGACGGTAATCCCATCGTCAAAGAATGTTGGACGCGTTAAGTCCTGCGCTTCTGATCTTGAAAGCTTGAAGAAAACCTCCGGCAGAAGCTTAGAATTTATCAAGAATGCCGCGGCCCCCTTTCTATCGTATTTCTTCGTCGTCAATGTGAAGCGAGCTTTTAAAATGGCCTCCAACAATTACGACCTTCTCTTAGGAGCTTCGCCATATTTTATCACTGAGAAATTTCAAATATTTCTACCTTGAATTTATGCTTCACGGTCGGCGTAGTATCCGCGGTGTCTTATCGTTTTCCTCCTCGTCCAACGCACTTTCACCATTTCGCACAGCTCGTAATAATGAAATTTTTTTTTTCAAAGCTGGGTATACAAGAAAAAAAGTGGACAAAAAAAAAAATACAAAACAGAAAAAAAAAATTATTATAGCCCCGAGCTTAAATATCATACCCTCATCCCGATGGACAATGGAAATCCCCCATACTTTCATTACCTTTTGTTTTACAAAACTCCTTTCAGCGAATTTAATGGAAAACAGAAGTGGTTTCGAGTGGTCGACTTACCTCAATTCGTCAAAATTAGAAGCGCGTAGACCCTGCCTCCTTAAATCGTCGCGAAAATCGTTCAATTAGAAAAACCGCTGAATAAGGTATAACGCCGCGGCATTTTGATCAGAAATTCAGAAATTGTTTATTGAAAAATGCCCGCTCGATGTTCTTGTATGAAAATATTTTCATTTTCAAGACAATATTCAATCCACCAGGTATAAGATTTACCCTGTCGCGTTAGAAAATTTAGACGATAAATATATACGTAGGAACATCAGCTGCAGTTTAGAAAAGTGTAAAAATAAAGGTCTGCGTGTTACTTCCGGGGACAAACGGGCACTCTTGGAGGAGTGGATTCGAGGCCACTTACAGTTCTGCGCTTAACGGTGCTGCATCGCGGAGATTCTCACCAGGATACTATATCCTCTCAACACATCTTTAGGACCCGATCAATGCTTTCAGAAATTTGATGCATGCATCCGCACATTGGATAAAGTGAGTGAATACATATACAGGTATATGGAGAAGCGTGGATCGATGCAGGACCTCGAAATTTCTTGCATTCTCACTTGACGAAATTAATTCTAATCTTCGTTAGTGTTTTGTGAGTGAAACTCTGCAATCGATTCTTCTAGTTCAACAAAAATTTGTACAGTTATATTTTGCCAATTCGAACGAACGTTCAAAATTCAAGAGAGCCGAGAAATTCCGGATTCCATACTTTCATAAATTAATAATTTATGGTTATAGTTATACGTCAAAGGGTTCGAGCTCGATACATACGAGGTACGTCCATGCTTTTCGCGCTGAAAGATTCCCTGGGGTTTACCCAAGGCTTACCGCTTGATTTACCAAATATTTCAGCTGCGTCAGCCAGCCAGCGCCTTTGAGCAGCGAGAGAGAAATAGTTCATTCAGATATTACGATCTCGGAAGTTATAGTCAAACTTCTGATCAGTCTGGGCCTAAAAGGTACCCTTGTTCACAAAATTTCGAATTTCGTTAGCAGACGTGTTCGCGCGATGATGCTTTTCCGAGGAAAAAAACTTGGGTATGTATCCGATTTGGTATATATGTGACTCGAGAAATTTTACGTAATACCAAAAAATCTCTTGGAATACTATCCGATCCGCGCGTTTGCAACGAGCAGAAACGTTATGTGTATTAAATAACATATAGCGATGAGTTCCCGACGTAAGTGCTAAGTTTTATACGTCAGATATGCGCAGTTCGTAGTTTGGCAAACTTTGGAGGAAATAATCACTAACCAGATGGTGAAACTGTTACCAGACGATGGCATATCAACATACAACCTTTCCGAAACTTGGATCATTTACATTTCAGCCAAAACTTCACCCGCGTATATCTTATATCGCCACTCAGTCGGTATGTAGTTGATGAAGATTATTTTCGCACTGGTTTCTGAAATATTACGGAAACTGAACGTGCGAAGAAGATTTCATCAAAACCTACAAGGACTTTGGTATAGTTGAGCAAGAAAGTCCACCTTCTTTACGTAACAACATTAAGAATTATATGACTACCGATTGTGAGATAAACGTGTAACGTTCTGATTATCTTGCGATTGCGAAATGGGCGTGGGATGGAATGGGTAGACTGGTAGCTGGTGAAATACATCGGAAACCCGTCAACCGGGATTCGGAAATATCCCCCTCAGACGGGTAGCAAAAGGCAGCGATGAGATCGAGTTTCATGGGCAGTGTGTCTCGATGAGTCCTGTCAGAGTTTGCTTTCTGCAGTTGACAGCGGTCAGCCTAGGCTGTGTCTGCCTTTTCGTCGAATTCCGAATCGGCCACGATACGACTCGTCTGTTTCACTGGCTGTCGATGACATAATTTTCGGAAATCTTTACCAACGCTTTCTTTAAGTTATTTACGAACGACGGAATAAAACGGTGTCGATTCACACTTTTGTAAAAGTATTATTCTTATATGACCGTATAAATAATGTCCGAGGCATGTTCATCCTTCTGAAGATTTTGAGAAAATAAATTTTGAGAAATGGCTTTTGATAAAAAAAAAAAAAAAATGCGGCTGACCACGATGGGCCAGATCTAAAACTTCCAGCCCAAACCTTTGAAGTTGAAAAAAATGTTATTTACAATTTTTATTCGTTGAATATCTTTGGAACTACTACTCGACCGATCCACTCCAAAATCTAATCAGATCTAAGTCTTGATAAACTCTTTCGATCGCTACAAGAACCATTCCAATCGGTCAATTCGTTCGAAAGATATCGTACGACAAAATTTTTGTTTACACACACACACACACATACGGACGTCCATCAAAAAATAGTCAGAATAGGTTCCTAGGACCTCAAACAGTCGAGATCTGATGAAAACTCGGGTTTCGAAAATCGGACCGAAACCAATAACTTCCCTTTCTTTTTGAAAAATTTCAATTTCCAAGGCGGCAAGTTGAAAAAAAAAAATCCGTATCCAAAAGTAAAATTCATCGAGTATCATTGGTTTACCCCGAAATTCCATCAATGTAAAATATTCCCCCGAAATTTGAAAAAGTTTCGATGATCGATGCGTGATCTGTACGATACGAAAACCGCTTTTTTTTCGGTGCAATCAATCTATCTACTGCAAATTTCATAAAATCTCAAGTAATATCTCAAAATACTATAGTAATCAGCTGTGAAAGGAACTGAGTGAACAGAATATTTCTTCACAGCGTACCAGCGATTTGAACAAAAAAAAAAAAAAAAAATTTCAACATGTAGGTGTAAAGCTTTGAAGGGTCAAAAAATGGTACTCATTACCGCGTATGCGGTGGACTGGCAATGAGCTTATCATCAGAGAGAAAAAGGGAGAGGACGAGGATGTATAAAAAAAGATTATAACTTGGTGGTATTAATTCGAGTACAGTAAAGTTGTGACTTTTTTTCTTCTGTTCCTCATTGTGCTTATTTCATCTTGTCTCCTCGAAATATTTCCTCTTTACCTTTCTTTCTTTTTTTTTTTTTTTCTTTTGTTCTTCCATTTCGCGTATCTTTCGGCTTATACACTGTGGCCAGTAATCCTCTTTCTCTGTTCATCCTATCCTCAGCGCCTGAAAAGTTGGATTTCTTGACCTCTCGATGCGATAGTAATCATTAGATTATAGCATTGAAAACATTTAGCGCAGATAATACCGAACATTCGCGTAGAACGAATCGAAAGACACTAGACAGTGATGATAATATTAACGATAGTGAAATTTCGCTTTGTATAATTGTCAGTTTGATAATTTCCCGTACAGCAACAGTGACAAATGTCAATTTAAGTTACAGCTCGACTTGTTTAATACAAAAACTCAAGTTACGTGAAAACTGAAACGAGCTTCGTCTCTTTTTTTACGATCTGAGGTCAGCCCGTTTAAAGTCATTCAAAGTCTGTTGTTAAGGTTATATTTTTATCACGTCATATCCACTTTCATGTACATATGTATCGTGTATGTAGGTATGTATGTACAATACTATTCTTCTTCTTCTTTTTCTTCTTCTTCTTCTTCTTTCTCCTCGCTATATTTTTCTAACGTTTAAGTATTTTGCTTGACTTGACGCTCACTGAAATGGAGATAGCTGCAGCAACATTCCACGTGAAAATTCCATTCTTCCTTCAAGATTTTCCCTCACTGGCTTCTTTCTTATTCAAGACATTCTGCAATGCCGTCAAATTTTGATAAATATATAATATCAGGTATATGAAAATATGTTTTCAGCAACAGTTATACATATATACGAGCTTTATTTATACTGCACTCTGAAAATAGTTATAAAAATATTAATACAGAATACATCCCTCGATGAATCCCTCGCTGGATATCCGAATTTTTGAATATTTTATTCACGAAGTTAAGCCAACATGTAAATATTTGCTGAATTCAATTTTGAAATATCATGCAGAGCTTCGAACGGAGATAATTTTTTTGTTTTGTTTTTCAAATCACCGATTACCGATACACTTCAGATAAATATTCTATCGACTAAGTTTTTTTCACAGCTGACTACTTGCATTTTTTCAGACATAATTTGAAATTATCTCGGTTTATTCTGGATTTGATCGGTCCAGTAGTTTTTGAGATAATCGAAGAACAAGATTTTGAAAAAAATAATTTAATCGACGATATCTCGAGAACGGATCGACGGATTCCAATGAAAATTGGTATCTCAAGATTTTCTGAACCGTTGATCACGAATACAAGGACAGATTTTTTTTAACCCCTCTCATCTGAAAATTGCCAACCAATAATTATTTTAGGAAATCCTGGTACGTGTGTTTTTTTGTTTCCTTGAAAGATTTGGGCGGGAAGTTTTAGGTCTGGCCCATCGTGGTCAGTAGATTTACCCGCTTGTTTCTCAAGGTTTGCATGAAAATGATTTCAATCTGAGCCCAGAACTGCGACCTGATAATTCTGGTTACCCCGTAGTTTCATAGGTTCCTAGGTTCCTGGGCAAAGCGCTTAGAATTCATCAAAGTTTCCTGCAGTCCGCCTCAGATTCCTATTTATTATCTTTCTTTACCCCGGCGAGTATTTCGGATTAATAAAGTTTTCTCTGCACGTTCTTGGGGCTCCACTAAAATAGCTTGTTTACTGTCGCGATAACTCTAAAATGGCAATAAGTAATTAACTAAATTTATGGGCTCGAACTTTCTGGAGCTTTAGTTCGCCGGGTACTTAGAATTGAACGGCTTCTTGTTTCTCAGAAAGCAATTACAATCCGTGATATACTAGAAGTTTGAACGAAGAAGATTGAGGTGGCTTCAACTTTATGTAAGAACACGCAGGTGAGCGAGCTCCGGAACGTATAGGCATTACACATCAAAATTTAGTTCCAATTTCACGTATAAGGTACCTACATAACTACTCCCGATTAGTATTGAAGTATGCCCTCTTAATGAATATAGAAAAAAAAAAAAAAATTTAGGAACACGATCGAAATTTCAAACGCGGTTGAGTTGAGATGGATTACGTAAAATATACTCGAGTTGAACAATGCAGCGTGAAAATTGTCGGAGAAAAACGAAAAAACCCAGACAACAAAAAGAACAATATTAAACACGAACCTGCGGACAAAGATGGTGTGTGAAGGGTGGTCGCCGTGGTTGTTCCATAAATCAAAAAGAATTCCAAAAACGTCGAGGCCAAAAGGCGAGGAGCCATTAGAGTCACGTGATGCAACATAAATTTGCATTCGTTTAAAGGCAAAAGCCCGAAAGCCAGAGCCTTTTCCTCATAATTCACAATCAAAAACGACTGAAACGTGCGAAACGCCAGTGCCGTGCCAAAGTGGAGTCTCGCAGGGCCGTTACTTGCACGCTTTGCGCATAAAACGAGCATTAGCGGATATACTTGCACTTGTAAACCTTTCCTCTATGTACATATAGGTACATACCTATAACCTTCGACTTATTTTCCGCTTATTTCTTCTTCTACAATTAAGACCACTTGTAATTTATCCGTATAACGTTCCGATAAGATTTCATTTACAACAACTTTACCTATGTGTAAATAGAATTAAAACTATACCGGTGTATTGGATACGGGAGTATAAATCAACCCTATCGTATAGGACCGATATCGAGTCAATATTTATACCCTTCCTCGCGACTCTTTGGTGAATATTATTTGATTTCTGCTTCGAATCGCGTGTATTCTCGCTTCTCTTTGGATCTTTCATGCGTATAACAAAATCGAGGAAGCGTACCTACGCGTTGCGTGCCAGACAAATTTCTGGACGAGAGTATAGCCTTGCCTGACCAGGCGGGGTCAAGGGCTTATTTATACTAAATCTTGCTGTTTCATCTACAGATTGGAATTTATTCGGTTAATCAATCAAATACCTTGTTTTAATACATTAAACCGCTGAAGGTATGTATAGGTATATATATTTTATTTTTTATTCCAGTATCTTAACACCCGGGCAACAAAATATAGATTGATTACCAGAGCGTGGAAATCACTCGTTCTGGTTATTCGAAAAAGGCATTTGATCAATTTATTTCATTTTCCTTTCCCCTACGGCTTCGCCAGTATATGACACGTTCATTTTGCTTGTTTGCTTTCAATCACATCAGCCAATTACTCGGTTTATCAGTCGCACGCGTATAGGCAAGCCTTCCCTCCGATCGGTTAAAGTACCCAAAAACAAAAAATGAAATACGAGTGGAAACGGTATAAGAATATAACCAGATCGGCATTCAGTCTGTGGAGTTTTACAACCCTGCGAAACCATTTGGCTTGGTGTATAGTGTGTGATCGGGCAAGGATCACAGGGTGGTAATGATCCGCAGCCACGGAGCTTATCCCCAGGTGGCGACAGCCCCGGGGGATCATCTCCGTCCGGTGGTTATGTTACTTTTGTCCTCAGCAGGGACATTCAGGCCTACAATAACACGGAACCTCGAGTGTCGTGACGTTTGAACCTTGAACCGAGGGACAAATTAAGTTCATTCTCGAGTGCAGTCGTCGGTATTTACCTATACCTATACCTATACGTCAAACGAACTCGGGCAAAAGGGTTTAATTATTATTCGAAAAGCAGAGAGAAAATGAAAGGAGAGAGAAAAGGTCCCTCATATGATATCGGACACCGCGACACAAACGCAGGTATAATTTGAAATTCAAATCGAAACTGAGAATGTTTATTTGTGAAAAGAAACGATATAGAAGCGCAAAGGAAAGCGAGATATCTGTTAGAATTCGTGTGCAAAATCGCGCGGTTCAAAATATCCGCAGAGTTATACCGCATGTGCGAACACGTCAAAGCTTATCGGCAGCTCTTATACTTCGTCGTATTCACCGCCAAATTTCGTTATAGCTCTGCTCAAAGTGCAACGGGCAACTTGAGAGACGAGACAGGATGGTTCTAAGGGTAGCAAGTATGCGTGTGCTGCTGGTTGCTGATAAGCCACGACCACCCTTTTGCCCTGTCGCAGCAAGGTCCGTTGGAAACATTTCACACAAGCGTTTCCGGGATTATAATCGTTGCGCGGACTCAGCACGACTCGTTCCACCCCATTTGATAACTAATACAATCCCTTGCCTTGCTCAGGATAAGCGGACGTTTCTGACCATCGGTTATCTTTATCTATCTATCTATTCCTCCCTCACTCTCTCTCTCTATCTCCCTCACTCTCGTTCGCTCTTTCGTAGTACATGGATACATATATGCAGGGTATAAATAATGTACTATATATTAGGGAGTGTCCAAAAAAACAAATCAATATTTTTGGTTTTTGACTTCCCGCTATGAAAATTGAAAATTTTCAAAAGAAAAGAGGAGTTATTGGTTTCGGTTCGACAAATTTTTGTCGTACGATATCTTTAGAACGAATCGACCGATTGGAATGGTTCTTGTAGCGATCGAAAGGGTTTATCAAGACTTAGATCTGATTAGATTTTGGAGTCGATCGGTCGAGTAGTTGCAAAGTTATTCAAAGAATAAAAATTGAAAATAACATTTTTTTTTTAACTTGAAAGGTTTGGGCGGGAAGTTTTAACTCTGGCCCATCGTGGTCATCCGCATTTTTTTTTCTTCCGAACTTCGATCGCAAAAATCTCTAAAATCACGTCGAATAATCAACATCCCCAATGGACAGCGCTGTCATTAGAGTCTAAGTGGTGCCTCAATCGACAATGTTCGATTAACACGCGAAACTTTATACATCGTTTTGACAATTCTCGTATAACTGAACCGGAACAAGTATCTATAGTACGGAGAAACTTTGTCTTGGTGCTCTGGAGTTTTTGGGTCACTGATTCCGAATCTGAGGTCCAAAATTCCAAATTCAAAACATTTGTACAACTAATATCCTGTATGTCCGAATAATTCAAATACTTAGATTTGATCCGCAATTTTTTGAATTTTCAATCCTAGACCTCAGATTCGGAATCAAAATTCACAGACTTTTGGTACTACTTGTTTTTTCGTGTTGATCAAATGGAAAACCTTGTCGAGGATCGAAGCACCGCTTAGACTTTAACAAATGCGCTGTACTCTTTTTGGGGTGTTGATTAATCGAAGTAATTCTAGAGTTTTTTGAGGTTTGAGTTCGAAAAATGAAATAAGAAAAATGAAATAACGTTTATTTCTAACGGTACACACCCCATTGTATATCAAAGTTTCTTGGCCACGAAAAAAGAAGATGAACGAAAAAGGAAAAAATTACGCAAGCATCAAAGTATCTTCCGCACTGGCGAATTCTATCGCGTTTAGCGATCCGTTATACCGTATAGCTGTATATATAGGTATATAGAGATATACACGTAGATTTAGCGAGATTGGGTGTGGAAAGTATCTGTTGGTTTGGTCCCCGCGTTTAACCCTTTGGGGAAATGTGTCGAGAGAGAGAGAAAGATAGAGAGAAAGAGTAGAGAGACCCGGGTAGGTATGTAACGCCGGACACGTAGGTATAACGGTGAGGTTTTTAATCGGTTATCTCTTTGCCCCTTGGGACAATTGTATGTATGTATGTACCTATAGTATAGGTGCTCACCTACCTACCGGCGTGGGCGTCGAAACTTGGTTTCTCGTTCGAAGCTGCACGGTCGTTAGGGACACACGCGTTCGTCCGATCGGTTAGGTATCCCTACGATCGAATGGATGGCGGTGAGTTGTCCGCGTGGATCGAACGAACGCACCCAATTGCTATTCAGCTACCCTCTGACGACAGCCGTGCTCTACGATTTTCATTTGTTTGCGGCATTCGCGAAGAGGGAATGGAATGGAAAGGGTTTGGGGCTTGGGGCTTGGGGTTGAGTTCGGGGTTGGGGCTGGGGTTGAGCCGGAGTAGAGAGAGCTGGTATCACCGAAGGTTCATCCGCGAATTTAATACAAGTAGAGTAACCAGGGGCTCTCGAGGACCGGCAGAGTAAAAATACAGGGGGACAGTAAAATCCGTAAGAATCAATTCCCGTATGGCAAATTTTATCGAATTTAACTAAAACCCTCGTTTTTTGCCTCCCTTATACATTTAAATGTTGTATATACAAACTGAGGTGGTCCTTGATTTGGTCTTATTCGAATTTTAATGCTCCCATGGGCCAGAATATCTTCAAATTCATACAAAAACAAAAACAAAAAAATCAGGAAACCGGTTGACCTGTGGGCCAACCCTAAAACTTCCCGCTATGTGTCAAATACGTTACAATAAACTGATACTATTGTGTTTATAATACATTAAAGAAGGTTATAAGTATAGTTAGTTTTCCGTATCCAAATTTTTTTCATTTTGAGTGATTATCGAAATCAACTCACGTCTATGAAAAAAAAAAGAATTTTTCGCGAAGTGCTAAAAATCGTATGTGCCATTCAAATGGGAAAATTTTAGGGCTTCGGAGCAGTGATTAGAATTGAGATAGGACCTGGGATTCCGGCTACATTTTTTGCGCGTATATTTGGAGACAACATTTAGGTCCATTCGGAGCTTTATAATTCGATTATGATGAAATTAACGACGGCCCTAGAATACTTGAACGTACTTTTACTCGCACGTCGTTTAAACTTCGCAGAGAGAGAGAGAGAGAAATAGACTCGGTGATGAAGAAGTTGAAGCATAAGTTTAGATAGTTGATATCAGGACTCACGCCCGTATATACTTATACCGTGTATACGAGTATATATATACACTTATATATACCTTATATCTACGTAACTAACAAACTCTTACTTTCCCGGAAAACTCTTGCGAAGAGTCGTTAACGTTTGAATTTGTTCTCTAGCTAGATGAAATATTTTATAGTTCATACCCTCCACCGTCATTAAGAGGTAAAGTATATACCCACCTACCTACCTACCTATTCAAAGTTTAACTGCGAACTACCAGATGCGTTTGTTGCATGTAATATAATGCAGTATATATATGTTATAGTACGTTTGGCTTCATAATCCTCTCTTGATGGTCCTCTCGTTACGATATCGAGAGAGAGAGAGGGAGAGATTATGCATTCGGTATATATACGTCAATTTTCGCATTACCTTGATATATATCGCGTAACGGGTTTCTATATTGCAATCAGTGATAATAAATAACCTGAATTACGAACGACGCACTGAGGCAATTAAAACAACGATAAATTATTCAAGTCAACGCGTGAAAAATCGCGGCCGAGTTTGCCAATCTCATGTATATATATACATATATATATATATATATATATATATATATATATATATATATATATATATATATATATATATATATATATATATATATATATATATATATATATATATATATATATATATATATATATATACCCATACCCATGCCCATACCCATTATACCGATACCTTATACCCCCGTGCAAAGCAGGAAAAGGGCCGACGACCAGGCAATTTGTTAGAGGATAGAGATATAGGTGAAAGTAACATACCTGCAGGAGAGCCGTCTATAATCAATGTAGCAAAGACTCGAGAGGATTTATCCCTCTAGGGTTTTAGCTTTAATTCCTGGTTTTGCAAAATTATGGTATGAGATGTAGTATACATATTATCGGAGTATCGGTATTTCATCGTTATAATACGGCACCAATATGGTAATCCCGGTATCAATTCAGCTCGGTTTTACTATTTAACTGCCTATACATATTTCAACTGCGTGTTGCAGATTCTTTTTTCTTTTATGTACTAAGGAATTGAAATAAATTTTACCGGGTGATTTTCGCGTGAATTATTGAGCTGCGAAATGTTTAAGAAGGGTTTGAACCCTGAAATTGCAAAAAATAAAGCTATTTCTCACGATCCTCTTTCTGCTAAACGGAAGATGAAACTTCCAACCAACACATGTTACTTGTCAATTCTTTGCTCACGTATTGTGTATTTGTTGAAAATTTTTTGAACATCGGGACAGGATAGAAACGAGTGGAATAAAGAAATATCGACATAATTGGCCAGGGATCCTTGTCCAAATTATATTTCTAAGATTGTTTGTCCTATCGGTCTGAAATTTACAGGAGTTGTTCAGGATGCCGGTAGCTATCCGAGGAACTAGGATTATCACCTAAGAAAATTTTATCTATAAAATGACGGCCACTTTACCAGCAAAATTAAATTTTTCTATACTGATATGACTGCCATTTTAGAAGTAAATTATTTTACGTAATAATCCTAGTTCAGTGAATAGCTACTAGCATCCTGAACTGTTTCGAAACCAATACTTTTCTTATCTCACCGTAGGTGAAGAAAAGTAAAAAATGTTGAAAAATACCATTAGTTTATTCAATTTTAGGGCTGGACCCCCCCGCAAACGAGAAAGATCTAGCGATAGGTACTGTTCTCTTTCAGTTTATGAAATAACGACGTAACTTTAATTTCAAAGAACAGTATATTTTGCATTCGGCGTTAACGGCTCCATCCATCAGAGCTTGTACCACCGCAGGCACTCTCTCGTACATGCGACTCTGTCCAGTTTCAAATGCGAATCTGATACGAGGCGAAATAGCGAATTCACCGTTCACCGTTCGCCATTCCAACAACTCACGGCTCGTCAATCTACCCTATCTAAATCCAGACTCAACCAATGCTTGTGGGTAGGTAGGTACTAGGTACGATACAGGACCCGGCCGCGACGGATAAATACGTACCACGATTTCGTTACTCTGCAGGATATTCACCCAATTAAATAGCGAAATATTTGAATAATCTGCGAACAGATCGAGGCGCGAGGCTGAAGTGAAAACACCTCTTAAATCTTAACTTTACTATACCTACTCTCGACTATACTACACTCGGAAACAAAATTAACGGCGCGCTGATCGGTGCTCCGCGAAAAAATGTCCATCATCAAACGTAACTCGATGAAGAACAAAAAAAAAAAAGAATCGAAAAACAAAAAATCATTTTAAAAAGCGTTTTGAAGATTGAAATTTTCATCTTCTAGATGGTTTTTTGGCATTTTATCTCACGGTTCGGAGCGCAGTGTTCCGAACCGTAGTGAAACCCAAGTTTTTCAAAGTTCTCTCTATGGGGCGTTCAAAAAATCTCAGAGATTTTTCGAGAGGGCCATTTTGTAGCCTGAAATCTCCTCTTCAAAATAGTTCTTTCAAATCTTTTCAAAGCGATTTTTTAGACATTTGAACTACATTTTTTTGTACACCCACACACACACGGGGTGTATGGCAGACTGTACTTCCTCAGTGCGCATCCTGGATAATGACAAATCGGTTTACACCTACTCGTCGATGCTGCCTATCAAGAGACTCGGTAGAGTCGCGGCGTGAGGCTCGAACGAGTCTCTATACCGGCGAGACTGAACTCCGGCGGAGTGGGTACGCATGACTTGACTCAAAATTGAATAACTCGTTATTCAATTGAAGTTAATTTTGTTGCTGAGTGTACCTACGTTCCTCGGCGATCAATTTTTATTTTGTTTTCTACATTATGGTTTGTCTGATAACCAAAGTTTTTCAGATTTCAAGGACTGAATTCATTTACGAGACGATTTGTACCGAAACAAAAAAAATCTATATTACCGTTTCTTTGCACCCACTTTTTGTGAAATCATTTTTGCTTTTAGCGACTGCTAAGATGTATTTAAAGCTTTGGAGCCTACGCATTTCTTCAAGAAATAAGTTTTCAGTCATTCGACCAAAGACACAGACACTCCCACGCAGAGTGGTGGGCGTATAATAGTATTGGGGTGTTTCGTGTCCTGAGCTGACGTGCTGCAGAATCTGAAACGAGGGTGGAAGATTTTTCTGAAGAATTAGTAAAGGATGAGGAAAAGGGAGACCAGAGATTTGAAAATAATCTTTATTTCATATCAAACCGCAAATAGAAAATTGTGGGGTTGGCTACCTTTTTTATTTTTTTTTTCTTCAGATTGGGGGAAAAGTTATACCGACGCGAGTTCTCTACCCGACTTTTTGATTTATGGCGGTCGCTGCTGCACCCGCTGATTAGCTTAGCAAATTTCACCTTTTTTTCTGGTATTAGGTAAATCGAGCTGGCCAAAAAATTATACCTCAAATTTTTTTTTTTTTTCATCTTTCTTTCGTTTTTTTTTTTGTTGTCATGATTTGCATCCCCGTAAAAATCTTCAATTTCCTGAATGTTTAAAAATATTTACTCGATCAGTTGAATATCATAAAAAATTGGTGTCTCCCAAAAAAAAAAAAAAATGTTTCATACTAAAGTCGTATGATTTTTCAAGTTATTGGTTATTTCTGCATTTCATATACTATATTTATAAAATATAAATTCAATAAGAGGAAAAAACGTTATTAGATTATTTTATTTATTATAATTTTTCTTGTTTCTTGTAAACGTTCAACGGTAATGACGCCGCGTATATAGTGCAATTCCTTCTGAAGGAATTTTATTTTATTCAAATTTTTTAGGACCTTGACGAAGAACTATTTATCCTCGTATAACGATCGCGGGAACACTACGTAGGGAGGATTCAAAGCGAACCCTGAAAGGCGAATTCCAAGAAAGACAAAGGCGATTTAAATTAAACGCAGCCATTTCTGGCTCGTTTTCTTCTTTTTTTTTTTTTTTTGTTCACTCGTTCTTTCTTCATCCGTTTTTTTTTTTTCCTTTCTTTCCTCTACTTAGGTACTTTTTTCCTTATTTTTCTTATGTTATTTATTATTATTTTTTCTTATTTTTTTTCGTTTTTGTTTTCGTTTTTATCGTCTTAGCCAGCGGTTCTATATAAGACCCCGGGTGCTGCGAATCGTCTTCCTTCCTTCCGTTACCTCGCTCGCTTTCCTCAGCCGCCTCATCAATCCCCGTAGTCTTTCATTACAAACCTTGCAGCAGAGCTAGGCACGGTAGAAGTTCTCCTCTCATCCACCCCGACCGTCGTCGTCGTCTGAACCATAGAAATCCAGGAAATGTTGTAAATGATAAGATTCTCAGCTGTAGAAATGCTGCTCTGATTAACGCTGGGATGAAAGCGCGGCATAACTCCTGTACATACATACACCGAGATACCCATATATATTTTATACATAGGCATCTTCATATATAGACAATTTTCAAACTCAAAAAATCAATTGGAAATTTTTATTTAGAAAATAAATAGTTAATAGATATCGACACAATTCTACACATAATATCGTATAGTTTCTTACCTTTCGAAAGGACCGAAAAAACATCCAAAACGCGAACTTGAAAATTTTTTGCCTGAATCTTGCGTATCGCTCGTCAGTCGTCGACGTTCGAAAATTTCTTGCGGTCAGAGAATACATACCTATATCAGATTTTTTTTTTTTTTTCGTTCTTTTTCACCGTCTAGCTGTATAAAGGGACGTCAGGGTGCCTTTGGTTGATAATAAAATGCGGCCAGAAAGAGAAAGGAAAAAAAAAAAAAAGAGAAAATGTGTAGGTACTCACAAAGACGTCCAACATAGAGCAGCATTGTATCGTTAGCAATAAAAATTCCATGAAAGATTCTACGGGTATATATATAAATACTGGAGGTGGAGAGAGGACTTACCAATTTGTCATTCTAGACGGCGATGGATACTATACATCAATACTTATATGTATACGTGTGTATGTACACCTATCTCTGTATAGAGTTTAGATATAGGTTGTGGGTTTAGGCGGGTTTCAATGGGCTAAACATGCGCTGGCAAATTACTGAAAATACGTTTCATGCGCCTTTGACACTTAACCCCCTAAAGCGCAGATAGCAAAGAGACGTTATCACCATGAGGTAGAAGATTATAGTTATGTTCCCATAAAATCAATGGGAATGGAAATTTTAGTAACTTGGTTCGGAGGGTTGAGTCAAAAACACTTTACCGTTATTGGGAGGTACTTGGGTGCTCAGGAAAACGCGCCAAAAGAAGGGCCCACTCGCACGAACGACCCTTGTAGGTATAAAAAATATTAAATAAAAAATGAAAAATCAGGAAACTGGTTGACCTGTGAGCCAACTCTAAAACTTCCCGCTATGTGTCAAATATGTATTTTTAATAGTTTTTAAACAATTTGACAAATTCGACATTGAGTGATTCGAAATCAATTCACGTCTATCAAAAAAAAAAGAAGAAATTTTTGTCGGGCAATATCTTTTAAACTTATCGGTCGATTTTGATGAATCCTGCGGCAATCGAAAGGGCTATCCAAGACTTAAATCTGGTTAAGTTTTGAGACTAATCGCACGAACAGTTTCGGAGTTATGCGCTAAAAACATGAAATTTTTAATTCTTTAATTTTAATTCTTTTAATAACTTTGAAACTACTCGACCGATCGACTCCAAAATCTAATCAGATCTAAGTCTTGATAAACCCTTTCGATCGCTGCAAGAATCATTCCAATCGGTCGATTCGTTCTAAAGATATCGTACGACAAAAAATTGTTTACACACAGACATACGGACGTCCGATTAAAAATAGTTAGAATAGCTTCCTAGGATCCCAAAACGTCGAGATCTGATGAGAACACGATTTTCGAAAATCGGACCGAAACCAATAACCTCCCATTTTTTTTGAAAATTTTCCATTCTCATAACGGGAAGTTAAAAAATGTCATTTTTACAGAGCACACATGAATCTATTCTGGTCACATAATGTAAGATGCGAGGATTTTTAACATCGAGATTTTTAGCTGACATTAGGTAGAATAAATGCCCGCAGAAACAGGATATCTGTGTATTATTTAACTCGGTCCCCTGCACGATCCCCGAATGTGTGTCGGCTTTTTAAATCCTGAACATACCATATGTACCCCCTTGAATAAAGTATGAACGAGACGTGTAATTGGCTTTCGTCGCGACGATGACACCCGAGGCTAATTAATTAATATACGAACACCCCGTAGCGTAGGGACGGTATATACGCCACGCCACGGCGTAAGTTTAAAAGCACCACGCGTCGAGAGCATCTGCGCCGCGACGTCGACGTCGAGTTAATCACGAGCCACTAGTGCACGTGCCCGTCTGCCGATGACAGTTAGTGTTCATAAACACACGTGTAGCACTATAGCCGAGAGCTGAGAGTCGGATGGGTATGGGATCCGGATTCTGGATTCTGGATTCTGGATTCTGGACCACGTCGTTCTGTGAACGAACGTAGGCTTTTGATATCGGAGCCAGATGTCGCCAGAAAATTAGCAGCCCTTGCCGAACATCTTAGGAGGCCCTAAATTTCCTCAAACCTATGGAGTGGGTAAAGGAACGAACTTCGTTTCTATAAGAGTCTGCTTTATTAACAGACCAATTCCAAAGGTATACGCGATGGTTTATACACAATTAACCAATTTCTTAAGTCGTAAACCCTTTTGCTGATTCAACGGAACAATTATCCACACTTTCCTCGAATATTTTAACCGGCTGTAATTTAATATAACACATCTTGAAAGAGGCTATTTTTTACAGACCCACCAAAAGCTGATTACACATTAAACGTTGATATACAGCAAAACCAATGAACATACGGGAAAAATGTATAGAACATTTTTCGTAGAAAATTTTATTGGCATTAATTTTGGTATTCACTTATATTTTGAAATCATTCACGGTTACCGAAATATCATCGAAAAACTGATTTCGAACATTATTTTTGCTGCGAGAAGATTAGGCTTCATATCACTGCACTTTGAGTTCAAGATTTTTAAAATACGTTAAAAATTAAGCTACAACGAAAATATCTTCGCCAAGTTACAGCTTTTCAACCGCTGTTTAATTATTCGATAAGTCTTGAATTATTCCCTGCTCAATCTGCAGATAGGAATGTGGATAATAATGCGTTGAGATGTAGCTGCAGACTTCACCGCATAGTTATACTTGAAATATTATTAACTTTATAGATAATGCGTGTAATGATCAATTAGTGCGAGGGAATATCAGCGTATTAAATTACAAGACAACAACGCACTGTAAGTTAAAACTTCACCTCCGTGAGTTCAGCGTTGTAATCAACGTCTAATTGGGGGTAGAAGTTAGTTCGTTGTTAGCCTAACATGCACCTAGCGCTATCTTCTTTGTGTATTACACCTCCTCAGATGAGCTAGTCAGCCAACCCCTTAATCCGGAGTCCTTTGCTACCTGATATTATTGTATCATGTACTCAGAGATCCTTCGATCTTCAGTCAGTAGCTTAACTTTGAAAAATGTGATGATGAAAAGCTCGGAAAATATGTTGGGCCTCGAGAAATAAAAATTGAGAAGTTGGATTCAATGAGGGTAAATTTATTGCATTGATCTGAAGAATGATTCAAAAAATTGCAGCAGACCTAATCGAGTCCAAAAAGCATTCTGAGATTATTTTGCCCAATCAGTGATGTTTGCTTTTGCAGTGAACACGAGGGTCTAGTTGGTACCGCGCGTAGGGAGCATGTCTGAAATAAAGATCGCTTCGAATTATCCATAACTTAACGAACGGTGTGTTTTCATCAATCATTTCGAAAGACGAAAATTCGCTCTATGCGCCGTTCTAGTATCCAACTTCTCGATTGTCACGAAATGGTAAACTGAGTAGTGAATAACTAAATCGTGTCAGGGGCTTCGCTAGTTCGTTCTGCTGCAGTGTTGCGAGGAAATAAGTGAACACTCCCGGCACATTGACTGGAAATACCATACGCAGCATGAAGAAGGGTGTGAACGGTGGTACCAGGGAGTTACAGGGGCAGGAAGAGGGCGGCGTTACTTGGTACGTGCTTCGTATAAGGAAAACTTGTAGTCTGGTATATCTATAAATGGCAGTCACGTGGAGGTGCACTCTTCGGCAGCACGTGACGATCGAAAATCATTCAATTCTCCATTAGCGACACGGTATAGCGATGCGTTTCTGCTCCTATAACCGGCGAATCCGGCTCTTCAAATCTTCGACTCAATCTTTTTAAACAGCTCGATTAGAAAATCAGCCCTTATACATGAATTGGAAACTTATTTACCTGATCAAAAATACGAAAATTGGGTGTACAGACAATTTTTATATACGTCTTCAGGAGAAATAATTTATCCCAGTTTATACAAAATTCTAATCGACGTTTATATGAAAATACATTTTTTTTCTCTTTCGTTTTGTTACAGACTTCACCATTTCTCCGCACGGAAGTCATCGCTGTACTCGTTTCAACTGTAAGTACAAATATATAGACTCGTTGAGTTTCGCACGTGAAAAAGATTTTTTTTTAATGCACTTGGCGCGAGACTCTACCGAGTCTCTTGATAAGCATGACATGTGAATTTTCTTTTTTGTTTTTTTTTTTTCATATGAGCCAAGCAGGTCATTTTGAATAATGTCTGAAAATGCTAGTAATCAGTTGCGAAAAAACTGTGTCAGAAAAGAAAAAAAATTTCTCGCAGCGTACTTACCACCGATTAGAAAAAAAAATAGAGTAAAAAATTATGGCCAAGGTGTGTACAGCCCCCTTAAAGGTAGAAAATTATTATAGTTTAGGATCGTTTGATTATAATAAAGTACGTAACTGCGGTCAACAATTTTGACCGTTCGTCAAGTTCCTTAAATAAAAATTACAGTTCGTGACATCCGTTACGAAATTGCATATTGCAGGCTACTTCAGGTACATACGTACCTAACACGCAATTATTACAATCACGACTTGAAATCTTTATGCTTTCTACGCGTGAACGGAAAGTTATTTCGCGTGTTGTAGAATACTACCTTCCTGCACCTATCTTGTTGAATATTGAGTTAATTCAATGATTCACGCGAACACTGACTTTATAACAAACCTGTATAGGTGTGTGAAAATTCTAATATCCATCAGATACCGATCGGTAATTGCAGAGTCTTTCAATATTTCTGATAACAAGTAAAGAGAAAGGAAGAACGTAAAGAAACGCAGTAAAAGTTGTTTCGCGATTTTTGAAAAAGTCACGGACGGAGGTAACCTTTAATCTAATCATTCCTCGCTGCGAATACAAATTTTTTTTTCTTTTTATTCTTCTACCCTCGATAAAGTTTAGTAAAAGAGGACCGACGGGAACCAGAGAAGGACTTGAACCCAGGTAGTAGGTAACTCGACGCCAGGGTACGAAATTGCAAAAAGTTAATAACTCTTGCACCGGTATATATGAAGAGGTCGAGTCTTGGCTACAAGGAAAAGTTTTGTAATAACAGACGATGGGACTAGAACTCGGGACGCCATTTTGGAGCAAATATACCTTCCAGCCCTGAGCAGACCACACCCGTGCACCAATACACTCGTATCTACCAGCAGTACACATACATACATCTACTTATTTCGATCAGTCTTACAAGCTTAGCCCACCCACTTTGCTCCAACGTGGCCCCTCAAAACAGAACTTTCGTATCTCACGGCTCAACAAATTACCTTGACAACGAAGTTAACAAGCGCACAGTGGCCAATTTTTTCCTTATACATTATTCTATTCCTTAGGTGACGAAAAAAAAAATTAGAAAATAAAAAACGCTACTCTCGATTCGATGATTTTGTACATGAAAGAGGAGAGATCGACAAGAATATAAGAGATTTTTCTGATCTTTAAGAAGTACAGGGTACTTTTGAACCGAAGCTTTTCAGCCCTTCAAGTTCTGCTTCGGAGTTACGAGCGGAAAATTCAGCTCGTCGTCAGTTCGCAATCAGCTGTTCCATACCCTTCGAGAAGAAGACAATAGGGTAATCGGAAATCTCAGGCTATCATGTCAGGAAGATCTTTGTCCTGTTAATGTTACCGGTCGTTGAATGACATGAGATAAGAATTTTCGAACGATTAAAACAGCTGATGGAAAAATAATGGGACTAATTTCGGGTATGGAATAAGAAAGGTTCACTTATGTAAGTCAAAGTTGGAGATAAGTTGCGAAGGTGGAAAGCTCGAATCCATCGTAAGATGGTTCGGGGTTCGAAGAAAAGAGTAATAGTTAAAAGAGGAGAAATAAAACTGGTTTCATATAACGACAGGGTGTTTCTTGGCGTTCATAAAGTCGAGTGTGTAGGCACTACTTACCTCTGGGCCAAGGATCCCATAAGCCTGAGAGCCTTCTCGCTAGCCTGCGTGCCTCCTCGCACTGTGCAGGATGAGAGAAAAAGGAAACCGTTATCTGCTACCCGAAGGAAAATAATAACGTAACAACGTCGTGGTTCTGGTCCCGCAGGCGGTTATTCACGGGTCAGTGCAGACCCCTTGACTCGTGGTCAAGATACGGGTATAACCCTTTTTAACCCTTTCGTCTCATACGTCTCTGACGTCTACCGAGTCTCCAAAGCTCTCTCCCCAAGCAGTGCAGCTTCAGCGAACCTTTCAACTATGTATTTCGCCGAGGACGTGAGTCGAAATAAACGGCAAAATCTCCTTTCTCACTCTCTTTCTTTATCCTCAATTTTGTGTCAGCTAGGGGAGGAAAGTTACCCACAATAATAGTCATTTGTACTGCCATAGTTGTTACGTGCAAACCCTGCAGCCGAATATAGATCCGGTTTTATAAAATGCTGGCGAATTCATGTTTTCCAAAAATCATATTACCGTAAAATGACTCGTGATCATTTAATCGAATCCTCACGGTTTTACAGAAAGAAAGATCAAAGGTCTATCGAAAAAAAAAAAACTCGTTGAATGACTTCAGAAACAGCTGAATGAGAAAGTCTGTAATTAACACAATTTTTGATTCGATCGATGAGCATGAAAAATTGCCTCGTCGTTTGCTTTCACGAGAAAAAAAAAATTGGATTAGATTTTAATTTTTCTTTCACTGGCAATCTTGCTTCCTATACTGGATCGTATTTCCAGTAATTACATGGGGTTCTTTTTTTTAAGAAGTTCAAGAGTACCACGAAGGATATCGATTTTACGTCTGATTTTTCTCAACCGCATATTCGTTACATGTTATACTGCTACAGCAAAGACACGAAGAACTTATAAAAAATATGGTAAGATTCTTCAGAAAATATAGGTAATATATTTTTTTTTATAGTAATATGAAGCCAGCTTGGCTATAAAGATACATTAAATTGAAAATAGAAAAATAAAAATAAAATCGAAGAGAGAAAATAGAAACAGTTTGGAAGGAGGCTGATATTATACACTTTCGGACATTTTATGACGTAGTAAAATTGTGTTAACGTGTACTACACATGGCCGTACGTATATAGTTCACGACTCCGTATACCTGAAGTAAGAAGTTCCCGACTAATGGGTATACGGTTATAATAGCACGAACTTATGAGGAAAGTTTTTATTTTTATTTTTTATTATCTGTGGTAAAAGTTTTGAGTCTACTGGCCGACGACGCGGCAACGTCAACGTGTTTCTTTGCGAGGGTTTTTTTTTCGGCGTTAAAGGACGTCGATTGAAACGTTTGAGATGAAAATTACTGGTTTGAAATTTCAACGGACTAATAGACTTTCGAATTCGTTATCTTCGTTTCATCTTCGGAGCTTTGAACTGCTTACGATCAGCAGAGTAGATTTCCCTTTGCTTTGCATTCGGGGGAAGCGAGGGCACCGAGGTCATTGTTATTGCCAGAAAGTGTATGAACGTTGGCATCGTCAAGGAAGGGTATTGATCCGTTGGATTTGGGATTTCGGGACACGTTCGATGAACACGCTTTTCAAATTGCCAACCACCATCGACGCTATGGTCAAGTGGACGGAGTAAATCTACTCTGTCGTCCTGTTCGCGTCATTGGGCGAACTCAATGTACCTGATTGACAGTGGACACTCGCTGTCACCCTCGTCGTAAGCCATAAAACGGCGGCCGATGTGACCGTCTCCAAGGAAACCCGGCGTCCTTTCCTTTCCTCGATCTCATTCCAGCCTCTCCGGAAATACTAGAGGTATAGTGTCTCGTTCACGATCTAACATATAAGTAGTCGACCCAGGGAGACCTCCATCACGTTGCGCTTCAACAATTTCGGCTTCATTCGAATCAGGAATAAATCGATCTAATAAGTTGGAATCAAACGTTTTCGTCCATTAATTTTCGTACATTCTTCAGACGTTTAACTTCTTTCAACCCTCGAAAAACTAGGTTTTCACTTTCAGATATCCTGAAATGAAATAAATACCGAATTTCTTACTACTTTGCTGTCTTCAAAATGATCCAGTTCATCGACCACCGATCAGCTATGAATTCGCGGAGACCTTTTCTGGCAAAAACCTAACATTAACGTTCACGGATGGAGGTCGCTTTGGAGAAAACAACGAATTCATCACTTCGTTCATCTGGAATTTCAGCAAATACTGGATATCTCAGTTTCACAGATTAGGAAGATCATTAGTCAGAAGTTACCGGTTCTCTAATACAATATCGCTGCACAGTCCTGCTCTGAATAAAGAATAGAGTTTTTGTTCCAATGCTTCGGTAGCGTAAAAAGATTCTTCATATCAATTCACTAACGTGAATAATAGAGACTTGACGAACTGTTCCCTGTCATGTGCTTCCAAAATCTCCACGACACATCTATGACCTTAACTCATGACACCCCTTCCTTCAGTTCTCCTTTAAAGAGTGGATGTATACCTTCGGATGATACGTTAAGGCAGGGAATGAGATTGACGTAGTTTAGGTGCAGGGTTTGTGGAAACGAGACAGCCAACTCCGGTTGTGACCAATGACCAGGACAAATTGTGGCAACCACGAAATGGAATGACGTCAGAGGACAGTCGAGGTAGCGGGGACAGAGATACCTTGTAGCTGGTACCTTGGTGGTTACGTGCGTCACGGGGATGTTATTAATGAAGCATGGAGATGTTTGGGATGTTATACGGTCAGGATTTATGGCTAGCTTGGCCAGCATCCTGTCTTCTCCAAATGTCACTCTAGTGGCTCCTTCCACGGTGCGGGCTAGTTTATTAATTTTCATGATGAAAATTTTCGCTAAAATGACTACCTATCGGCAATTTACTATTCGAATCTACAACGTATCAAGATTATTCACAGCGAGGAGGATTTGAGAGGAAGATACAATCCTAATCCAATCTTTGAACGAAATTATAAACCAAACTATTCGTGATATAGTATTATTTTTTTTTCTTCTTTTTCCTCGAAAAGCTTATCCCTCTGAAAGCGCGGCGTGCGTGCACAACGATAAAATTACGGGTTAGGAGCCGAGAAATCTGACCGGCTTGAGTCCCTGGATCAGCAAAAATTCTGTGTGTCCCTCAATAAAATTTCTCTCGTCCGCAAGCGTCAAGTTTTTGGAGCTGGGTGTGGGTTATGCGCCATTTTCGTTCGGATATAGAGGGTCGTTCCGCGTGAAATAGGAATCATTGATGTTTCATAACCCGAAATTTTCCTGCTCAAATTCTTCGCCTTTCGTATAGGATTAAATATTTCTCCTCGCCACTACCCAGCACCGTCGTCTTTTTAATAATCACTGAAATTAAGAGACCATCCGAAATTTTTATTTTTGTACCTTAATTAAAATTCACTTTCACTGCCCGGGCTGCACCGACAACATCGCTTGACCGTTACCGCACGGAATGTACGTGGCGAATTCCACCTACTCTGCGGTCCGCACCAATTCAATTAACAAATTTTGGTTGAGTCAACTTACTAGATTCACTGCATGCGAGTTGCAAACATTCCAGCTTTTACGCTTCACCATTTCCAGTTGCATTGCCCCCGAGTATAGTGGAGCTAAACTCGAAGCTAAATGTTATAAAGCACATTCGGTATACTCGGGCATAATCCAAGATCAAGATCTGTGCTGTTTCTCCGAAATTCTACCCGCTCTCAATTCCTTCGGTGGGATGCATATATACGGATGTATATACCTACAGGTATGTATATATATCTATTATCTGGCCCTATCGGTAGGGTCTAAATTGATCACTGGGACCAACCCTTATCGTTTAATTAATACCCGGCACTTTCAGCCCTGTTCTATCTCCGCCTTTCCCTGATCCAGTGTGCACGGACCTAATAATAGGTACCTAGAAGATACAAAAAATACTAAACCCATACCGAGCAGGTACGATTTAATAAAACGAGGAAATTGATCATCTAAATGAGAGCAGTAATTAGTGGAACCAGCGTCTGGTCCTTTCAAATGATATTAATTAACGCCTCGTTATTTGTGCGGATAATGAATTCTAAGAAGAGTTACACAATTTGTCTAGTCCCGTTTTCAAATACAAAATTCTAGTTTCATGATACAAATTTTCACTGAAAAATTTCAGGTACAAACTAGAATTTTACGGTAGGATTGTGCATGTCGTGAAATTATGATTTGCACCTAAATCTTCGAGCTTTGTCCGCGTTCAGCAAGCTTAAGCCACAAACTAGACTTCTGACATTCTAGTTTGGACCTCTAGATCCTAGTTTCGACGTATAGCTCCTCAATCTTTAATAAAACGTTTTGTGAATTGATGAACGAGTAAATTCGAAGTCCAAAATGGAATTGATCATTTAGTCGATGTTTTGCGCAGACTTTTGGGGTCGTAAGTGGGATTCGAAAATTTAGTAGGATTTAGAGACGGTAATCAGAATTTCGGGTGGTAGCGTTAATTTTGAATTGTGCCTCCTAATTTTATTAAAATGCAAAGGAAAGGATTCAAAGGAATTTGATGATCAAACTAAAACTTCTCTTCCGACTCGGGGTTCGAGATACAAATTGTTATCAATAGTTCGTGGATTATCCTTGTATACCAAATGACGTAAATGTCCGCCGCTTCTAATGAATGCTTTGAATCAGGTCATTGGGCAGCCATATCCTGACAGAGTACTCTAGTGGGCAGACCACTATCCCGCTATCCTTCTTTTAAATCTCTAGCTCTAGATCTTTTCCTTTCTTTCATTCTTTCTTTCTACTTTTGTTTCACCTTTATCGCCCTCTCCTTTTACCGTCTTTACTTTCTTCGTCAGATAAGTTCTGGCCAGCTGCAGGATGATCCACTCTTAAGGATAGAAAGATCTAATCAGCGAGAACGAGGCGGGCGGGTCCTCTGTTTCTCAGAGTAAGCGATCTTTATATTGATAACGACCTTCCAGATCGAGATAGGTCAAAATAGAACGAAATCCAAACGCGAATTAGTTCGCACTGATTGGATCCCACCAACGACATTCATATTTCAAAGGCTTAAATCCGATTAACTAATGCCGGGATCCGATCCCTCTTCATTTGGTATTCTCTTTACTGTAACACGCGTGCACGGCACGTACATCCTCGTTATACCGTATTAGCAATGATGAGACGGATGATAAGATTATAAGTTTCTGACGAGAAGACTTTGGAATGGGAGCTGATCAGATGCAACTATTTGGTCATTCTGAGGTTCTTGAGTCTTGCTCTGAGGTAAAAAAACAGACGATTAACTTTCCGAGCGCGTGCTTTACAGTCTGCATTCAATCCTAAATTACCCTCAAAGAGCTGATAGCCATGACGTATTAATTACAGTTTAAAGCCGGCCCTGGTGGGCCAGTGCCAGTAGATTTAGTGCTTGGAGATAAGGGGTGACTGAGTCGGCATTTCAAGCTTTTCCTCCTTCCATCTAGTCCTCACACTCCTCTTCAATCTCTAAAGGGCCTCTGGAAAATCCAAATCGTTTATTCTCCGAGACGAACAGCGCTTATTCGAAAACTCAATGAACCCTCCGAGCTTTAATTACGCCCTCAAATGGCCCTTGAATTCGAGAGCCGTGGTCAGGGGTGGAGAAGGATGAGCACGAGTATTAAGACACTTCCTTTACGGACGAAAACCTCATTCTTCTCCATCTACTTGACCGCGTATTGACCGTACGTCCGTATAATTTCGTTATGTTATACTCGCGGATATAACCTCGAGGCTAATGCCTACCGGATATTTGAAAATTCATTCTGCCATGGAATATTGAAATGCCAATTTCTTCTTACAAGCGTACTTTAATAGTCTCTCAGTATTCGCAAATACCAGACGAGCAGACAGGTAATATCATCGAGTAATAGTAACAGGGAAAATAACCTCGCGATCACTATATCTGCTATTCCAACTCTGGTATAATGAAAAGCGTGTTATTGCTCGAGCAAGAAATTATTCAGTAGCAAATAGGAACAGCAACGGGATCCGTGGTGTGTGTGGGGAACGGATTCCGGTCCTTTGTATTGAGTGTTTTGCATCGGATATCTGTTTTCTACTATATTCGAGTACTTTGAATATGTATCGGAATTATTTGATACAGTTCTTACCTCGTTGGTAATCTTCATGATGCTCAGAATATTTATAAGTTTACTTGCAGACAGGAGATTTACTTCGACGTGTAGAGGACTGGAAATTCGTTAGTTATTCGAATGACAGTAAGAGGATTTTAGAGTGAGCGAATATAGCAGCTAAACCTCCTACTGGCACAACAAGAAGCGAAAAAAATCCATGAACCTTAGAGAATCGTTGCGGCTTCTTGGGCTCATGGGATATAGTTTGAATTTTTTTCTTTTTGTTTCAGACTCGTTAATGATATGAGATAAAATTATAGCTTCCTCGCATCTGTCAGCAAGATATTAAATTTCGTATACTTCCATAATTTATTAGTAATTAAAAAAAAAGCGATTTCGTATCAAAATATAATGTGCTTCAGTCGAGAATGAAATTTTTCGACAAAATTATAACATTAATTGTTACTTAAAATTAAGGAAGTTTGCCGAACGGCTATAATTTATTAATTACCGTTAATTAAATCGTATAGCTTGACGACTACAACTTGGCAAGTTGATTTCGAGAGGCGGTGATTTTAAAATCACGTTTTACACGCGGCGTTCTATCAACTTTAATTACTTTTTCGATACACGTCGTATAGTGTTTACGGTGAGCTCAGTTGAAATAGATTCTTTCTAAATAGTGTGCGAAAAGTTCGACTTTCCACCCGTATAAAGTGTGCGCAAAGTACCTATTTTCCGCACGATTCTACTTTACCGCACGATTTTTTCTGCTTTATCGCAGGATTCTGCTCAACCACTCGTTGGAAAGTCTTACTTTTCGCACACTATTAAATTTAGAAAAATAGTACGTGCAACTCGTGGGGTTAGTGATTTCCGCACTAGTTGCTGAATATACTATATGTGTACGTTCATTTGCCACAAAAAAAAAAAAAATTCAACTTGGATAACAGCACTAGAAAATTTTTTATAATTGTTAAAAAAAAACCAAAAAGAACTGGATTATTCGCATTAAATGGTAACGCGCTCTTGTTCAACCTAAGTCCTTAAACCCCGTGTAACTCAGCTCAACAACGGCTCTCGACCTCTCTGACCCGTTTACTTTGAAGTTGAATCTAACTTGAAACGATAAAGGATCCGCTACGTTGGTTCAAGATTTATACTACTTGTTTAGATCAAGTCGAAAGGTTGTCGACATCTGGGGGAAAAATCAAACTGTTTCAAGTATAAAGGTTACAAAAGCATGCGATAATTCAACTCGTTGATAATCTTCAAGAAAAGAAATTCACTGGCCACAAAGATTTAACAAAGACTTCGACATCGAACTTCAAGAATCGATATCAATCACAACTTTAAACTTGAACTTGAATATGTTCCTTGAAAACTCAAAAGGACTTCTGGAATGAAAGTGGTTGTCTGACAAGAAAAAAAATGTAGAATCCTTTTGCAATTTTTTTTTTCATAATTGATTTCAATTATAGTGAGAATTTGCTGCAAGCGATTTTTTTAACTTCAACATAGTCGACAATAAACAATAAAATCAGATTTTTTTTCTCAGTCATTACGTTCAGCTATAATTTCCGCACCTGAAATGTCGTTGGATTCTGTTATTGAAAAACTTGTCGTGGTTTCCATACCTACTTAGATATAGTATCTAATACTCGTGTATGTCGGGCCAATTAAAACTTTCTCCGATTCATTTTATTTTATTTGCTTTTTTTTCTTCTGCTATACAGTTGATAGAGAGAGAAGAAAAATATAGAAACTTTTCCCAAACCTTCTGCGCTGCTAAAACTCTATTCCGGTTCAAAAATCGATTTTTTCTTCTTCTTTATTTCAAACCAAAGAACAAATCCTAAAATTAATTGCCCATATTCTTGATAGACATATTTTATATGGAGTTGAATTATTTCATCTTAGTATTAGATAATTCGATAAAAATGTAATCGCTGTTTACGTAGGTTGTAACTAATTAAAAACCTCATAGACTCAGTTCACGAGTTCCTATCAGCACGGATGAAAATCTCTTGTTCAATTGCAGACGATTCGATCGAGATAAAACAATTATTTTTCCTCGGTACCGTTTTCTCATTAAAGTTATAACTTTAAGCGATTCGTGATCGTCTTATGTGCACGGGAATTGATTAAAATAAATTAATTGTTAAAGTTGAACTATGATGTATTTCATCTCGATAAATATATACATACGTATACATACCATGAGGTTATTTCAATGAGAATTGATCAGAACTGTGTCTTTACCGTTTGCAAATAGTAAATTTATAAATAAGTTTAATTATGCGATAGTCATACCCGGTTTCTACCCGTAATACTTCTTCGAACGTGCAGCAGGCAATTATTAATTCATCTAACGAGATGCTAAAATCGAATTAAAACGCTGTAAGTATTAAAGGGAGAGAATAACGGGCTTAGGGAGGCAGGCAAAAATTATTATGGAAGGGTAGAGCAATGAGAGTAAAATTGAACATAACGTTAATGGAATAAAAGAGGAGATGATATTTAATTAAAGATATCACTCCGAGTGAAATATGATTAAAATTTATATTCATTACGATCAATCTATCTGTCGAAAGAATATATATACATATATTCGTACCTGTACTCTGCATCTACCTAACAAAAAACCAATATTTCGTATGAAATATTTTCAAATTATATGCTCGCAAAATTAAACGAGAAATTCGCATCTCTCTTTCTATTTGGCTAGTTCTGATTTCTCAGTCATTTGTAATAGAAGGAAAAAAAGAAAAGAAAAGATGAAATAATATATTCCAATATAGACGGAGTTATTGGTGGAATGTCATGTCGCTAAACGACGCCAACCGACATTACGTTTACGTGGAAAAATCTGGCTTAATTGCGCCAGTTTGCAACCATATTCTATATACCTATATATGAACTAGTTTCGAGGCAAAGGTTTCTACCGGAATATTATATTTTTGCATATGGAATATTCCACGTCGACTGACCCACTTGCAAAGTTTCAATTTCGTGACTGATTTTTTTTTTTACCAATTTTTTTCCATTTAGTTAGTATAAATAGGGAGCATTCGTTAGTTTTATAAAATTTTTATCTCTAATTGGTCACGAGATATGAATTTTTGGATATTCAGAAAATTTTCCTGATCTGAACGTTTCAGTTTTTTCACAACCGATCAACTGGTAGTTTCAGAACATAATTCAAAATTATGTCAGACTTTACAGACTACTTCGTTTTACATAGATTGATATTGTATACCGAAAGAAAAGTGGTTGTCGCAGCAGCTGGTAATATACAGGTCACATCGTTCATCAAAACTTCTTCAAATTTTGAGAAAATACATTCGTGCAATATATCGAGACAAGCCAATTGATATCGGATGAATTTGATTTTCTGGATATGAAAATTTATCCACGGACGATGCGGTCCAAAAAAGAAATCGATAAATTTTGGAAATAATTTCGATTAATGTCTAAAGTACCGAGTAATCAAATATCATATCACTGATTTGTAAAAAAAATAAATTACTTCTCGCAATTGGTGCATATTATACCTACTATTATCGAAATTTCACATATATTTTTTGTTCTGTGATTTCAGATTGACGCTGTCGAATGTCTTCGCAGTCTTGCTCGTCTCGACCTCTGCCGGTAAGTTTTATAGATTAAATTAACGATATAATTAACTCCTAATCGCTCGGCACACGTTACACGATTAATTATCGTATATAAGTATCAAATTTAATATACGATTCCCCGTAGTTATTGACAAAGCTAAACTTTCACCTTGTCACTCAGTTGTCGGTGTAAGCTACTTGTTAACAATATGTAAAGGATGACGTTCGCGCTCTAGCCTCCCTGTCCGATCCATAAGGCCCAATTTCCTTATATAGTATATTAGACGTGAAATCAATATCGTCCGTGAAAAACGTCGTAAAATTTGTCACCCGTCACCCGATTCCGAGCTTCAAACCACCGGCAAAAAATAAAGGAAAAACGAAAGCAAGAAAAAAGAAAAAAGAGAGATAAAAAGTGATGAAAAAACTTGACGAAAGACGATCACCATGCAGGGACATCGATGTGGAGCTGTGCGAAGAGATGGTTCTACCTTTATCGACACCCGTTCACACCGCCTCAATGAATTTGTTGAAATTTGATTGACGGCTTGGGAAAATGCAATTCCCTGCCGTAACAATCTCGTTAAAATCAATAAAGTTAACACAATGGGTAACCTTCGCATGCTATTTGGAGGTTTCTTTTTTGTTTTTCCCCTCGAAAGAGCGTGATTTAAAATTTTATTCGTCTCAAAATCCAGCTCAAGCAGCAGAAAGGTATAGTACAACGCGGATATTTCTACACTCGCATCACCACCCAATGTTATAAAAGCGTATAAGCAAATAAGGATATTGATAAATCGATAAATACGTATATCTACTCTCTCCCTCTTTCTCTGTGCACGCGTGGCTGAAAAGCCCTGAATTTCGTCCCATCCTTTCCTATATCATTCTCTCCTCACATCTCGTTAGCTGCGTGAAAAGCGGCCAGGTGCGTTTGGCACGTTAGATCCCGCATCCCCCACGAACTCCTGTATTTATACCTATCTATCTATCCCGCGTATTTACGCCCCTCGTCCCCCGTTATACCTCAAGGATATATCAGATCAGATATATACGTACTGTACATCCATACATTCAGGAAAAGTCCCCTTAGCGTCGCTCCTATATCGTGAAAATGAACGATAAAATTTCTACGCCCATTATACTTTCAGATTAAATCAATAAATTTATTTATAACGATATCCCGAGTTAAAGGGATTATTTTTTTTCTTTTTTTCTTCTCGTCAAAGGTAGTTTTTACACGGATTAAATAATAACTTGTCCATCTGTACCTGTACCGTTCTAAATAATTGTTCGATTTCAGATCGGGAATGAACCTGCACGGTGAATTTCACAGTATAATCTGAGTACTCGATAATTGATTTCGACCCCTTTTTTTTTTCTTCTACTGTTTTTTTATACCTATTATTCAGGAGAACAATTCCGACCTGAATGTTACATTTTTAATTGCATAAATATCTGGCGATACTTCGAATACGACCGTTGCGAATTACGACGGATATAGCCAAATTTACACCACCAGCTGTGACCCGAAGCAGGGAATAAATAATAAAGTATATATAGCAATGTATCGAACTGTACACCGAGAAACGATTTTCATTGGTTCTCATTTATGGGTTCTTTCTTTTTTTACGGCTATGACAGCTTTGAATTTTTTTTTTTTTTTTTTGATAGCTTGAGAATTTGACACAGGACGGTATATTTATAATAATTACAATCTGTCATTGTCACTTTAAGAGACAGTGGGAATATTCCATTAAACACAATTATCTGCAGAACAGTGCAGACTATAAATATACGCCAATTCCTGTCTATCTCAATTCTGCTTCTAAAAGAACATTTATTAGTCAAAAGGTGATATCGCTGGGTAAAGTTTCGGCTAAAAATCATATTTTGAGAATTTCGAGCTTGGGGTAATTAGTGCATTATATATTATTAGCGAAGACAATTTCTAGAAATTTTTCTCATTTTCATCACAGTTTGAATTTAACTCTGCTTAAACTTCTTTCTGTAAGATATACATATATATATATTATGATTCGATAATGCTTTTCGGTTTGTCAAGTTTTTCAATCGGAAACGGAAAATAAGAATACGAGCCCATTTCCCATGGAATAAAGTTCAGTTGTCCAATAGCAGTGGGTGTAGAAAAGTAGAAGCAAAAGTCGTTGCAAGGTTTTTGTTAGAAAAACTTTACCGATTTCTCGCAGTAGTAGTAGTAGTAGTAGTAGTAGTAGTAGTAGTAGTAGTAGTAGTAGTAGAACGTGCATATAGCCAAAAAAAAAACAAAAAACATTGAATAATATTCAAGATATCTGCACAAACTTGCCACGGATATGATCAAATCGGTATACGAGTAGGTATACGCATACATACAAACAGAAAAGATAAGATGAAGAAAAATGCGAGGGAGAGTGTTAAATAAATTCGATATATTGATATTCGGAGCTGCGGATTTCCGGTTTCGAAACCATCATTATAAGAAAAAAAAAAAAAAAGAAAAAAAAAAAAAATTTACGTATTCACTGTGAATTGATATAGAAGCGAATTCTCTTCTCTTGCGGTTTACATTATCCGGATATTCATCGCATCGTTGGAATCATATCGATTTTGAAAACCTGTGTGGGTAAAATTTTTCAAGAAATTTTTGTCGAAATCGTTCACGAAGGTCTATGTACACCTTGGAAATGATTTTTTTTTTCAAATTGCTACCTCGCTGTGAAGTTTCAAAGTTATTCAAATAATAAAAATTGAAAATAATATTTTTTTAACTTTAAAGGTTTAGGCGGGAAGTTTTAGGTCTGGCCCATCGTGGTCAGCCGCATCTTTTTTTTTTTTTTTTTTTGGTGAATAACTGAAGGCAGGCTTTCCACAAAAATTTTCCATGCAAATGAAAACCCATTTTCTCGATGGACCGGATCTATCTCAAATAACGATTCTTGGTCCCCGGGTTTTTACCTTGCCTTTTGTTATTCTGCGGGTGGCTGGAACTGTTGATATAAGCCAAGAATTTCTATACCGTTTCATTGTGCACGTCGTTTTCATTCGGTGGCTTATTATTATATGTATTTGTTTCGCCTTTATCCTCGATGTGCTTGATATCAGAAAACAAAATACCTTAAGGTCACTACCGAGACATTAATCGACTATCGACGTATTATTCTTTGGCCAAGGAACAAAACTGTATTGTTTTACTTGGAAAAATGGGGTTCGCGATGATGCTGCCTATAATCAATGATAAACATGAATGAAAAAAGGACTTATAAATACTGCATTCGATTGATTGACTGATCGTGAAATGATAAAAAATAAAGAAGGAAGAAAAATGATAGAAAATGCCGAATTAAATTACTTTTCTTCCTTTTTGTTTTTCACGAATGATGAAAACGTCAGATTGAAAAATAGCCAGCTCTTACGATACATCGAGTCACTGTATATGAAATAAAATAAAATTTCGAAGGGACAGATATACAGGAGCCAGTATCTTCGCTCCTCTGTGAAACAAACGTCGCCGGAATCCTCATCCTCTTTCTCTGTCTCTGTCTCGAAAACTCTTGGGAGTGATTTGTCAAATACGTATACCAAAATAGGTGCAGATTGTTTCGCACGGACTCTTTTCTTTCTTCCTTTATTCCTTCCTTTTTTTCATTCCTCCTTATTTTATTTTCTGTTACGTAAGCCTGTCTCATTGACTTGACAAAGTATACCCACCTATACATTCGGAGGAAGAGAATATAAAGCGAATAAGGAACAAAAATGAATGAAATAAAAATTCGATTTTTAGTCCGATGAAAGGAAGATTAGGAAGAAAATAAAGTGAGTTTTTTTTTTCTCTTCTCTTTCGAAACTTTTTTCGGCAAAAGTTTGAGTGAAAGAAAAAAAAAAAAAACTTTTGGCTTTCATATCATGTTCGTATATGCCCGCCTATACTGCGTATATAGATTTTTCATATACTTATTATTATATACCTTAAGACTTTATAAACTGACTAACGACTCGCCTCTTTGAATATTTTCGGCTCCTACACCTTTTTTGTTTCTTTTTTTTTTTTTTTGTCTCAGACACGTTGTGCGTCTGAAATTTGAAAAATGGAATAAATTCAACCGTGTTAAAGTCACACGTTGTAACCTTTCGCCTGTTCACGAAAACAGTGAATTACCATTGACACTAGACTTTTGACGTGACCTGAACACTTCGTGGTCAAAGTACCGCAAGTACCACCAGGAAGAACTTTTCCTGCCAAAAGTTGGGTAGATACACGGTTAAGTTCCGTCGTGGAAAGTGGATACGAGTTCTACGAGTTGTCCAGAGTCAGGAGCATAACGAGCAGCCATACCACGAGACTACATGTGAATAGGATTCGTTCAAATATTCTCGGGTTCTGAGCGGAATTAGTTGTTCAACTTCAGGGAATCGAATAGAAAGGGAATTTCGAGATGAAAATATCTTCGAGGAATTTTATGCACGATACTATCGAAGGGTTTAGTCTCTACGGCGTCTAACTACCGAAACTAAAATTGGCAAATTTTCACTGAAGCTTTTGATCGGATCATCACCCCGACCTTGTGGTCAGTGAAAATGCAAAGAATTCGCACTATTCGTACGTGGTTCGGTCCGAAAATCCCCAGGTTTTATTTATCGGGGAGTAGGGTCTTTGGCGAAAACTATTCTGGAAGACCGTCGACAGGTTCACCCTTAACATTTTGTGTCGCATCATACCTTGCCTCACGTACCTACCCCTACCTACTCCCATTGTACTCTATTCGCCGTTCCAGGTTTACCCCCTTCATCTCATTCGTATCCTATGCTCGCGTCATAGGCTTTTATTCGCGACCATAGGAGCATCTCCTTTCAGTGCAGGGTCGGGCTATTCATCCGATGAATTCTCACGCGCCATCGTCTATATAAGTATCTTGGTTTTTTGGTACGGAAAAAGACGGTGAACAAGTTCCAGCCAAAAGCATATACCATACCAACCAACAGTAGTGTGACTTCTACCAATATAACTGTAGATAACGTAAACGCTTCAGGCGGGTGATACTCGAACCGTATACCATAGTACGTTTCTAGGCTGTGGTCGACGTGTATATAACGTAAGTATATTCCTTGGTAGAAAAGATTTCGGGATCTTTTGCGTTGACGGGAACGCAAATATTTGCCTGAAAAACCATCACACAGACTTTTTCAGGGTTCGTGTTGTATAAAGGAGAAGAGAAGAGACGAAAAGAGAAGAGAAGAGGAGAGAGGTCGATGTGAGTTGCAAAGTTGAAGAATGGCGATAGAAGAAACGAAGTAAAATAAAAACCAAAAGTGGATGCTACACTCAAAACCGCGATGCAGAAGTCTTCTACTCGAGAGCCATGCTATACCTTGGCGTTCGGCGATTCCAGAATACAGGAGATTCGGTAGCGACGTCGACTTTGAGCCGAAGAAAATAAAATGGAAAAAAAAAAAACTTTGAAAAGAAACTTTTGATGGCAAGCTGCAAGTCGAAAGAGAGAGAAATGGTCGCGGTATTCCGAACTTAGTTTCCTTTTGTCTTCGGATTTGCTTTACACTTTTGACGGGCTCCCGAATCTTAACACGGGATCACATCGGCTATACGGTTTCCTTAACAATTCCCTTTTTTTTTTTCTTTTCACTATATTTACGTTCAGAGTTCGAAACCGTATATATTAGGGTCTCAAAATAAAGGAAAGAAAAAATCGATATTTTATTCCATCTACTCCCACCACTCCAAGCGCTAGTTTTTGATACAAATCAAATCCTCCCACAAGATGAGCTCGGGAGAGGATTTGTTTGTAAATATTCTATCGGTAAGAAGCGAAAGGCCTCTCAAACTTCGGCTATTTTTTCATAGACAGAGACAACGAACAGAAATGGAAACTACCACTTCTGATTGTGGGATTCTTGGTGATTCCGGATCCTGAAATCTGTAAGGAAAGCCTCCCGGTGTGTAATTTCTATAAGGCGAATATATTTCGTCTTTGATAGAAGTTTGAGGGTGTCGTGGACTGGTTCCCGCCGATTTTGAACCCCGGGGTTATACTGCTTTGAACAAAAAAAAAAGACTAAAGAGGAGAAAGATCCGACGACAAACGGACGGTCCGAATTAGATTTCTAGGAGAAAACCCTCACCTTGAAGCGTGACGGCTGTCGGTTCCATTGGCAATCACTTCCGCTATCGAGATACTTCCGAGGGACTGCCTCTGAGCCTCATGTCCTCCGTAAAAGAAGGTCGTGCCATTTGTCAAGACAGAAAAAAAAATAAAGATAAAAAGTAGAGAAACCGAAAGATACATCCTCATTGAATAACACGTCAAATCCAATCGGTAAGTCATACATAATTCCAAAAGCTTGTAGGTATATGGATATATTCGTGACTTCGTTTGATGTTCGATATAAGTCTCCAATTAACACGTGCCCAAAGTTTTAAATGCAAAATACGTGCGTATTTTTGTGCATCGATTGCATGAAAATTGTTATCTCACGAGATAATTGATAAAAAATTGTGAAACTTGGCTTAGTTGTTGCCAACAACAAGAGGTACAAAAATGTATTTTTATTATATTTTTTTTTTTGATAGTAAATTTCCGACTTGTCGCGAAAGAGAGCGAAAAGAAAAAAAATTTCATGTTCATAATTCGGAAATTTATTTGGGAAAAAAATATAATAAAAATAGCTTTTTGTACCTCTTGTTGTTGGCAACAATTGAGCCAAGTTTCACAATTTTTGAGCAATTAGCTTGTGAGATAATAATTTTCATACAATCGATGCACAAAAATACATGTAGTTTGCATTCAAAACTTCGGGCTCTTGGCGGCACGTGTTAATATTATTATCAAGGGCTCAAACTTTACAGGCATTTTTGAAAATATATTTGGAAAGATTTTTGGGGGCGTGTGTCTGTATTAAATTTCGAAAATACCCAAAATAAAAAACACCCTAATATACACACGAGCAGAAAAATTGAATTGAATTTCCTTCACAGATTTTGCTAAAAATTGACAAAAAAAATCTTCAACCGATGCTTGATCAGATTGCAAATTTTTTCACCCGTTGAGCGAACGGCCAAAAGGCCGAATGGCCAGTTGCATGTGTGTTCGCGATTCGAGGACGCAGTCCGGCCCTCGGGGCATTCGATACGTTGCTTTATCCATTTCGAGGATTTCTTGCAGTATTGTAGAGAAAAGAAACGCCTTTTTGACACGACTGACGGCTGACGGAGGGAAGATTGTTTTTACCGAGAAGCGAACTGTAGGGCCGATGACGCGTGGGCTTGCAGAACCAGCTCCTTCCCATCCCGCCATACGGACAAGCTGATTTATCAAATCCGCTTTCCGGCTTTGTTCCCGTCGCTCCGCTTATAAGGATTCGGCGAAATCATGCGGACGTAACAACAAGAGCAGTGCCTGACGGACGACAGGGTTGAAAAGATTAAGGGTCTTTTTCCAGGATGACGCGCGTCTACCCAATCAATCTACCGTCAGCTACCGGAACTGGATAAAGTAATTAATATCTTCTAATTACTTGGCATCGTCACTCATCGCTACCACGTCACGATTATGCCGAAAAAAAAGAAAAAAAAAATTCCCTGCGGTCATTTGATACACATTATACACGCACCCGCCATTCTTCTGTATACTTAGCGTTGCCTATAAGGCATTATATTCAACAAGGCCAAAGTCTTCTCTGATGAAAATGAATGTAAAAATATTTTTTCACCCTCCCCTAAAAGCGAGAGAAAGAGAGAGGAAAGAAAAAATAAACCTACCTGTTTCATACTTTCCGTAACGTAGGCAGGAATACGTGCCGCCGAAAACGTTACCCGCGAAACGTTCCTCGGGTTAGCGTTGGTTACTATTTTATCGTACAGAGCGACCTTTATTCGAGCCCCCGTGAAGAGGGCTACGCATTATGCTTTGCCATACTTTACATATAACGATATATGTCGGTGAGGGAATGGAGGATAGGGGATGGAGCCCACCTATGTGTCGTACCTACAGGTACAACGCGAAGAAAGAGTATTCGGAGCTTGGGATATAGGCAGGAATATCTAATGTCCGTCAGATTGTGATATCAATATTGGAAAACTGGTGAATGCTTGTACATACATACCTACCTGCTATAGAGATATGAATTCCAAGATGCAAGGTCCGAGGAGGTAGCTGGGAAAAGAATGAAAGAGTAAAGGCAAGGTATGACCGTAACCGGTGTTGGCTTGATATACATACCTATAGTGACTACGGGGGTATATCAGAGTACGTGAAACCGAATGCTGCAGAGATAAAATGATATATAAGAGTAAGAAAAGTGAGGTAAAAAATGTTCAAGAAACTGCAGTCTGGTGGATAAGTGGGTAGGTATAGGTATGGGTAGTTGTATATACACGTTGGATAGGTACTTAACGGAAAATGCCAAAGAAGAAACGTATATGTATACGTTTTTTATACGTATAGAAGATCAAGATAATATCGAGATCTTATTCAAGAGTTGACTTACCTCACTGCAGAGAAAGTTTCACTTTGTCTTAGTACTTTGATGATAGCTAAGAGCAAATACTTAGCCGCGGGGTCTTCTGGTATATGGCTTAACCCCGAGCTGCGGGAGGCAGTAACTTGTTACACTAGCGTCAGATCAAAGTGCTGCTGGCAACGAATAGAGTTGAATTTCTTCATCGAGATACAGGTACAGTGATGATCATGTATGCTGTCCTAGTGGATCACTTTTTTTCACTTTCCGTTTTAGCAAGAGGGAAGTTATTGTAATCACCCCGATAATGACGTCTGGGTTTGTGTATCTATCCATGTTTGTGTGTGATCAGTTTTTTTGTCCGACGATATCTCGAGAACGAATGATCGGATTTTGATGAATTTGGTATCAATCGACGCGGATTCTCCGAACTTAGAACTGATTAGATTCTGGAGTTGATCGGTCCAGTAGTTTTCGAGATATTCGAAGAACAAAATTTTGAAAAAAATAATTTAATCGACGATATCTCGAGAAAGGATCGACGGATTCCAATGAAAATTGGTATCTCAAGGTTTTCTGGACCGTTGATCACGAATACAAGGTCAGTTTTTTTTTAATCCCTCTCATCCGAAAATTGCCTACCAATAATTATTTTAGGAAATCTTCATACATGTGTTTTTTTCTTTCCTTGAAAGATTTGGGCGGGAAGTTTTAGATCTGGCCCATCGTGGAACAAAATAAAACTACCGTTTCTTTTTAGCCACCCTGAATATACCTACACTCGTACATACATATGCCATATGAATTAGGAGACTCGATGATACGGAAAAGATTGGTTCGAAAATTTCAACCCCTTTGAACATGTATACCTTCGGAACTTATTGAACATAGTATTCTGCAGTTGTTCGAATCGTGTTGAACGGGTTCTGATTCGGCAGCGATGGGTAATAGGTGACCGGGTGGGTGAGCACTATTTTATTTGAAATTTTCTTTCAATTCTTTTGTATCTGAGTGGGTGTGTATTGGAAGAAGAAAAGTACACACCTATATATACCCCGACACAGAAAATACACGGGACAGAGTACACCGTGCCACGTAAGACCACTAAAGTGAATTTTCGTGTTCTTACTTGGCAATATCGAAGTCGAGGCTTTTACAGATTGCTTTCACAATCGATCGGGACATATTCCAACTTGGGCTTTATAATTTGCCGTACTGCGCTAGCGAATTGAAATTGAATTCCATTGAAATCTTTTCAAAGGCTTTTTTTTTTTTTATAGAAGGTTTGCGCCTCTCTAAAGTTATGACAAATAGACCGGGTTCCAGAGAGAGAGAGAGAGAGAGAGAGAGAGAGAGAAATAGAGAGGGGCTCTATTTGTTGTTATGCCTTAGGCGCTTCTTAACCCCGATTAAATTTGTTCATATCTCTGATATTTGTGCTGACAGTTGATATACCGCGATTACCACCATAACTTTAATCCGCAAAGTCTACAGTCTCAATATTTCTTGACAAATAATATTCCGCGAAGGTCTGCTTATAGTCAACGTTTAATTTCAATTCCAATTTCAATTTCGAATTTCGAATTACGAATACGGGGTATATAGTATCGGGAGTCTGCTGCTGCAAAAAGCGTTGTAACGTAGATGAAAATAACTAGACGAATGAGAAAGAAAAAGCAAAAAAGAAAAAATGTAAAGAAATTAAAGAAATAAATATGAATAGTATAGCTAGGAGCAAAGTGGCTGTTCCTTTCTCGTCAAAGCTCTTTTGAACTCGAGAGCTCAAAGCTAGCCATTAACGACTTCAAACTGAATTACTGAACGACGCGTAGACGACGTGACTTTGCGTTAGTCAAGGCAGACGGAAGAATCCTACTGCAGTCTATATTACTTTAGACAAAAAAGAAAAGGACTATGGTATATGGACAGACTGTGCCTTTAGTACTGTCACAACCGTGAATTTCATTCCAGAAGTTTTAGCCATTTTTTTTTTATTTTTTTATCTCCGACTTGCTGATGCAGGGGTGATAATGTTTTCCACGGAAGTTAATCTGATGAGTTTGTTACGCATGTATCAGCTCGCCAAAGTTGGTTGATCCTGTAAGCCAGAGTTAGGTGTGGCATTGTTGCAATGAGGAGAACAAACGTTCAATGATTGCTGAATATTAAAAAAAAAGACTGTTTTTCTTGATTCCATTTTGCTAAATATTGGCCTAGGAGAATCGTAGAATATATCCAATTCCGTTTTCGAGGATTATATTACACCGGTATGTGTATACGAAAATTTTCTCCCTTTTTCTTCATTCCTAGCCGTAAAAGTTCAGTGGACTGCTGCAGAGCTACCTCTTCCTACCGCGCCTATACCTTTAAAAGCAATTCTTTTTTATCGCGTAGTTTTCTAGCTGTAGTAGTTTTTTGGGTAGATCGTACACTTTTATTTTCCGGCTTACCACATAGCCACTAAAATTTTTTCCAGTTTCCGCGCCTGCAAAGTTGAGATATAGTATAGGTAGTACACGCCCAGGCAGTTTATTCGGCGATAAATCAAAGTTACACGGGTTTCATTTTTTTTCTTTTTTTTTGTACAACAATTTTTACACAAATTGTCAAACTTGGATTTAAACCTTTTTCAAATTTAACCACGGATACGAAAACTCTGGAACTCCGGACCGCACTGAAAACCCAACTTGCAGCATTACGGTGCCTGAAAAAAAAAAAGGTATTTTTTTACTTCCATATTGATTTTTTCGAATCAGATTTGAAATCAGCTTAATCCAAAAACCTTCGATTACCAATTTTTTATGCTTACTGTCTACTTTCATCAATTTCGGTACGTCATTTCGAATTTCTGTATTTCGACTATCGGCAACTCATAGAACCCGTTCTCATTGAGTTTCAAAAAAAAAAAAAAATCGAACGCCAGGAAGAGTGTGGGCTTCAAAATGTAGAAAAATGGGTTGCTCCATCTCCAAGAGTTCATCCTGTGGTAGGATTTGTTTTGTGTGAAAGAAACTAACGTTTGGTGTGGCGAGAATAGATGAAATAAAATTTCGATTATCATTTTTTTTTTCTCCGCGATATTCAACATCCAGCATCCCTGTGATCCATTCCGCATCCGTTCAGCAGACCACCAGCTCCCGCTGTCGATCCAACATCCATCCGAACAGTTTCTCTGGGCTGGCATGGCGCCACCAATTTCCGGTGTTGGCCGATTTCCGGCGTCTGCTATACCTCTGCCATATACCAAACTCGAATTTCCACTATAGAGTGTTCCAGAGTATACTGTACAGGTTGATCCTATTCCACTCGGTTCGTTAGTCGCACACCAAGCGTCCCGGCGTTACCCTAGACTGGCCAATATATGCCGTGCCACGAAGCCCATGACCTCCGCTTTGTCTAGATTCGGGAAAATAGGTACCCTTTCAACTAATGCAAAACGTTTTCGGTATACTGAAATACGGGTATTATACCCAATACGCCATTCAAAAAGTATGGGAAAACTTTCGGCATACTGTACGGGTATTATCGCTTTGTTTCGAGAATTCAGCAGAAATTCTGGAAACTGTTATAGCCATCAGCGAAAATGTAGCTTGGAAACGCGTCGTGCATAAATTATAAACAAAGTTAGCAGCGCTTATGGTCCTCGATAGTTTATAAACTCGAGCCGTCCTCTATTTCCCGTTGTAATAAAATTTTGAAACTTTAATTTCTCACATCAGATACTCTCTGCAAGTTCACACGTTCCGCTGAGTGTTGATTGAATTGCATCAATTCGGAATGACTTTGTATTGGTTTTCATGTCGATAGACCGATCGCGCTTTTCTTGTAACTGACGTAAGCAGCTCTGCTACAGCTTTAAATTGTTTATCGAAGCATCGGCTCAAGCGCAGTTGGAGGTAAGTGTACTCGTCTGATATTTGTTACAAGCCAGTTCTCAAGGCGATGTGAGCTTATTGTTAGACGCGGTTGTACATACCTACGAACCCTGAGCCAATGTCTCTGCTTCGGGGAATTTCCGGCACCCTGTGCACCCAACTGTGATACCCCTAAGCGCGTGCGGTTCGCCAATGTCAAGTGTGTAACCTATGATCCCAAAATTAGCGGGTCTGAGGTAGATATCAAGCCCAGAATTCTCCCTCGCAGTAGAGAATACGAGCTAGACAATCTAATCGCTTAACGTTATCTCAAATATATGAATGATTAATTTTTCAGGTGAATAAAATCGCACGTCGAAAGTAGTTGAGCATAGTGAACCGAGTGGAATATCAGCGCGGAAAAGTTGACGTCGTAAAGTCGATGCATAGCGGAGAGGTTCTCGGAATGGTAGAACAAACTCTGGTTACTGTCGAATGAGTAGTCAATTATGCAGAGATTTTAGGGGGTGGGAGTTACTGCTGCAAACTTTACTTCAGAGTCTGACTGACTTCCGGTAATGCTATAGGCAAGAAAACCCTACGGGACTTTCGAGTAGTCGACCTTAATCTCAAAGTTTAGTAGCGGAGTTCTCTTCGTAAATATTCGACTAAAAATATCCTGGGGGTCGTATACAGCTGCGTGATAGCAGGGATCCCTTTACAACTCTGGTTAGCCAAGGTTTAAGACCATTTGACGGGGCATCTTACTCTGGAAAATTATTATGCATTGATATTGGTTCTTTCGTACCTCTCTTGTAATTTTGAACCACTTTGTCAATATAAGTTACATAAGTTGGTCAAATTTCTGCACTTTTTATCGAATATTTTGGTCCTCTTCGTAAGGTGAATTCTCTGTCTGTCGAATCATTTATACCCAGGCCCGAAGGTATCATTAAGGATAAATAAATAACCCTTGAAGAAAGATTTTAAATACCGTTACACTCGAGTACGCTGATAATTCTTCATCTGAACCTCGTCAATATTCCAATTCAATGCATGATATAGAATTTAATTTGCGGGGAAATTCAATTATCGCAAGCCCAACGAAACCCCAAGTAATTTGCGCCTGATTCTGCAAAGTCCTTTACCCTACCCCGAGCAAAAGGTATAACCAGCTTGTCTGCAGTTTCACCAAGAGGTACTTTATCCTCGCTATTAACCCAATAAGATACTATTTACCAGCCAGATGAACCCGCGATTTAACCATCGTTAGTTTTTATACAAGTACAATTAATCGCCTGGCGATTCGTTTTCAAATTATCAACTCACTCGAGTGGTTCTCGACGATGGACAACAAGGTTTTTGCTTTCTGCTTATCTCACTCCTGAGCATGTTTTAGCATAAAAGTTGACTTGTTTGTACCGATAGACCCTTTGCTTCCATCGCTATAAGCACCGGTCTGGTGTACGGTCGAACAATCTCAGTCGTCGGTGTCTCGTTGTAGGCTCTTCGTTTCAATCACGAGAATGGAAACACTTCCACTGTACTGTGCGGTAGGTATGTACCTGACTATATACGCATCAATACGCAATTTCCCTTTGTACATAACATTGTATACGCTCAATGGCTTTTCAGATGGGTCCACGAACTTGAGTAGCCACAACCCCGTATAAATTCAATTGCAGTCGTCGTTTTGACGGTTTCAAGTAACGAAAGAAATTATTGTAAAGTGGGGATGTTGCTGTGCCTCCGATTATAAATAATTGGCTCTTGATTCCTTGGATTCGGTTCAGTATTTCATCAATTTATTTACTATACATGTACACATTAGGGTCTGAAAAAAAAAACTCAAAATGATGGGCTTATCATGGCGGAGCAAAATTATGAAAAGTTGACCGATTTACATGTTCAAAATTAGTACTCGTTGGTCTTTTGGGGTCGCCCATTTACAATTTGAAGTCAAAGTACAAAAATTTTAAATGATGGATCGAAATCGCAGAAAGTAGGCTGTGAGTCTTATGAAAATTGCTACTCAGGGACTTTTTAGTGTTTCAAATTGAATTTGGTGATCTTTTTGGTTTTGTAATTTATAACATGCTCCCGCCATGTTGAGTTTCTGTATTTAAAAATTTGAATAAACATAGTAGAAAAGTGGCTTGGCGCCAAAACATAAAATGTCAACTTCTTTCAAGGCGTATCTACGTAGAACTATCCATCCAAATCGCGATTATCCGTTCTATCCGCCCACGGATTTAAAACCGAGTAGTAAATCGAACAGGAAACGAATTGTCCTGCTGGACGAATTTTGATTTATCGAGCGGACAATTAGCTGGGAAATCGAGTTTGGGATATCGACACTCGAGATGACCAGACGCCTGCAGGGGCGAACAACGCGATGGTGAATTAGAACGGATGGAGAGTATACTGCTGTGAGAGTGCACCGAACAAAGCTCTCAGGATCGCTTGGTTTCAGGATGAACTTACTGAAGCGGACATTTTGTACCACGTGGTCAAGTACCCGTTCTGTCTCTTCGACTAATGTATCCCGATTCCGGTGCATTGGTTATGCACATATATTCTCAATCGAGATGAACACATTAGAGATTTTCCATTTTGGAACACTAAAAATTAAACAACGAATATTTGAAACTTGGTGGTTCGTATATTCACTCGATATTCTCAAAGCAACGAAGAAATCGATTAATACTTTATCGAAAGCAGTTGAATAATGGATTCTAATTAAATGTTGGGCAATGCTGCAGTCTGGAGCAGGAAATATGATCGTTTCACAAACGTAATAGAAACAATTGTCAACGGGATCACATCCAGCACCGAGTTATTCAATTTTGCAGATATTTCATCTCCGCGATAGCTCATGAGTACCTAATTATCAAATGGTTGAATTATTCTGATCACTTCATAGACGGTCTTACCTAGTCTATAATGAATTTGATTGAGACTACTGCGGAAATTTCTGTACCTAGGTGGAACCTGTTCGTAATTGAGTAAGCTCTTCATTCCGTAATTAGCACCCAAGTCATCGGGCAGAATGTGACTGATAATGAAATGGTGAATAATGAAGGATAAGAGAAAAACAATCGAAGGAATGCAATGCATTTGGTAAAATATGTAGGTATATACATGCGATCGATTTCTCGATGCAGCCGAACCGTTCGTTCGTTCGTTCGTTCGTTTCGTGGGAATCGGTACGTGTCGCTAAGGATCGAAGGTATTAAGGAATCGGACAAGAACCAGAAAACCAGTAACTCACGTCGTGTCATTCTGTCTTCGTGCAGTGCAGTGGGCTGACTCGGCTAACTTTGGCTTTTTCAATGGATCGCGCATAGCCCGTGTACGCGACAAGGATCTGCGATCAATCGAACGTCGCTAAATTTAATCCCAACCACTTACGAAAATTCTATCGCGTGTGTTCGTTTCTGCGAATAGTACTAAATATCCGGTTCCTGTCGTAAATCGACCGCGAATCTCACTCACGCGCGGCAACGCATTTTTCTTTCAACCTTTTTTTTTTTTTTTTCTTCTTTCTTTTTCTTACCCCGTATCCTAGAATTAAATATATCGATAGGTATAGGTATATCCGTATACCCGTATGCGGCTACGGCCGAGAAACGCTACGTGAGTATTTTCAATAACCGAGATACTCTTAATTATTAAAATCCCCGGGATGACAATAAATTCTACCGTTTTGGGATTATCCCAATGTCCCGGAACTTTCCGTTATAGGCGGGGAATCCCTGGCTCGTAAATGCGTACAGGTACATTATATACATACATGATACACACATGCCTATCCACTTAGGCAAATGCTTATACTGTCTAGATATAAATTTGTATCATTTATTCACTTCTACTCAATTCCAGGCGAGTTAATTAGTTATCATACAAACTTGCGGAGACAATTTATTCATAGGAATTGTTTCTGACAGAGAGAATTCGATACGTTCCTTCGTATTACGACAGATTAACCAATAATTGGAAATCCCATTGTGCCGGTACGACGAAGCTATACCCGCAATAATACGGCTGAGAGTTCAGCGAGCAATAGAATGAAAATTATATCCGTAGGTACTACGTACGAGAAGATCATTAATTATTTTAATTACGATCGATAAAACCAGCTAGCCGAGTCTTTTTTAATTCTAACTGCAATCAGTCGATGATGATAGAATTTTCGAGTGATAATTATTAACGATTAAATTAGTGCGGTATAGCTTCACTGATTAATTATTTCATTCAGAGCTCAGAGCTACGGCAAGATATGGAAAATTCAATTCGAAATTCATATTCAGATATTCTTTAGTTTATATCGCGTTGTAATGGGTTTGGAATCGCTTATCTGGTACGTTCGTATACCGACGACCATGAAACAAACTCGAGACTCCCCTAAGGACAAGTCAATTCGTGAGAGAAACGGCTTTACAACGACTTACTAAAATTAATTAGACGAACTTTGTCCAAATTCTACGGTGTATAACTTGAATTCTTCTCAAAACTCTCGATCGTGAGGAAATTGGTCAAAATTGCTACGGCAATTTGTGCAAATCGTAAGCAAATCCGCTTTCACCAATAAAACACCGCCGTAGGTATCCCAATTTACAATTTACAAAGAATATGCAAATTTATCTAAATTCAATTACAACAGTAGTCATAATCGTGGATAAAAAAAATACAGAGTTCTCTACATTTACATCAATCGAAAAGTTTTATGCAGTGAGGGCGCATTGCGCCTGTATATTCCCGCATTGCTCGAGTTCAAAGAACATTTCAAGATGAACGTGTACTGCGATCTTCGCAAATAGGGCACATAATTAATACTGAGATAGACGTCTAATAAAAATTTATAGGCAATATGCATTTCGATGTATCGACTCGAAAACATACGTAATTCTCAATTTAATGATCACCGGTCGGTGAAATCGGCCAAGTCGATGGACTTGCAGTTTTTGACAAAGTTTTTGCATTGTCATGAATTTTATGGCATATGTAGAAGATACTACATGCCATATCACACTATACCCCGTCATATGCGTTCAGATGATAGCCTCGGGTGTTTTTTAGAGCACAAAATTCCCCGCAGTCCTGCGTCGGCAATCGTCATTACAGATAATCACACGTGTAGATGAAGCGTCATCAACGTCACCAGCATCATCAGCATCATCGATCATCTGCAGCCGGATGCTGATACGGCAGTGCCGCGTCATTGTCCCGGTGCACTGGAGCGGATGGTGAACTCTTGTAATTGGAATTCTAAAGGACCGAATTTTGATTTTGATTCAACGTGACAATTACGTCGAACTGTTTTGCACCCGGTACACTTTCCGTTTGCATAACCACATTTATCGATCTTTCTCTATATAGCTTTAAACTAATCAATAGTTTATCGCTGATCCCAGTTTCACACTGACCAACCACCATCTGTAGATATTCCCTAAAGTAATCCGCGTCGGTTCAAATTGGCCGCTACAAACTCCGTCGCAATCAATCCGGGGATCTGAAAAATCGTATGGCATCAAAAGAAATCGACGTTTTATTTCTTCTACTTCCACTACTCTAAACGTTAGTCTTCTTTTTACACAAAACAAATCCTCCCACAAAATGAGCTCTATATTTCAACTCTGAGAGGTGTGGTGCAAGTCATTTTCCATGTTTGGTTGACTTTTTGAAGCTACCACACTTTTCCTGATATTCGATCTTTTTGAAACTCACCTGGAACCAGTTTTTAGATCGCTGATTCGACATCCGGAGTCGAAATACAGAATTTCGAAATGGTGGGCCCAGTGTGGCGTACCGAAATTGTAAAAAGGAGACAGTTTTACGTTAGAATTGGTACTCGAACGTTCTTCGGGGTTGCTAATTTTATGTCTGGATTAAAAAAAAATACCAAATTCACATTAATGGAGACTGAAGACCCTGAGTAGCAATTTTCATGGGACTCCTCTTACTTCCTCCAATTTCAATCTACCACTTTGACTTTTTTTTTCAGAGTAGTGGAAGTGAAAAAAATAAAATGTCAATTTCCTGTTCAGACAGCCTGATGGACAGCCACGAAAATTACTTCCCTTTGTATCGCAGTTACTATTGCTTCCATCGCGTTACGAATTCTGCGACGTAGAATTCGACCGTTAACTGCGCGGAATGCAGCTCACAGACTTCATTAGTGAACCAGCAGCAAACATTTGGCCATTTTCACATGTGTATGAAAGTATGCGTATACGAATCTCGCGCTTACGAATGTTCGACTATTTGATGATGGTGCTGTGATGAAATATGTACAAAACTAAAAAGAATACAGTCTTTTTTTTTTCGTTTTGTTTGTTTTCACCGAAAACAGTGCTCGGCTGCAGGGCAGTGGTCTGAACAAGCGCAAGGGCTTATTGGCTACAGCAATAAAAGACCAAAAAGTATTCAACCAGAAAATAGTCACTTCGTAGTTAAATTACAGTCGATGGGTATTGAAAAAGAGGAGCCTGGCTACCTCTGTTTGCCACGTCGAATGTGACCACTGAACAATCCGAGAGATTTCAATTCTATTTCACAGTTAGTTTGTCTTTTGTATATAGGTATGTGCTATATACGAGCCAAATTTATATGCATGCGTTTACTGGAGCGGTTCAAAAAACTGCCTCAAATCCTGCAATTTATATATTTTTGTTCGTTTCATTCCGCAGTATCAAAGAGTGCCTATCATCGTGATGAAAAAATGAAAAAAAAAAAAAATCTACATGATCAAGGTTTTCAGTCTTTTTCACTTTTTCCAACATTTTCAAAACTTTACTATTATAATTAGTTTAATGGTTGTTGCGATTCCATTACGTGTAGAGATAGAAAGTTACAAGAACCTGGCAAAACCTTCAGGGCTTTCACGCCGGCACGGCGTTAAGGGTAGAACTTGCGAATAACTTTTTTATTTCCACTCGAAGGAGTTTCTTTGTACCTTTGCCTAAACCGAATACAGGAAAGCAGGGATTTGCGTCGCATTTAAGCGCTAACCAGCCGTTTGGCCATGATTTCAACCACTTCGCTGGCTCTCGAACCCGTTTGGATCCACGCGAGCGCGGCCCTTTTGTTCTCCAATAATATAACTCTGAATAGGAGCCTTGACGTGACACACAAGTTCTAATTGTCACAAAAGCCTGCCTGAATATGTAGCTTAAGCCTTTGGGTGTATAAGCAACAAATTGAAAATGTCTCCGGTCTTCTCTTCATGAAACATTTTGACACTTTCATTTGAAAAATGTTGATAGACTGCACGTTCCCACCGAAGAGGACAACTTTCTTGATCAAAACGTCTCTCATCACATGCTTGTCTTGCTGATACACACACAATAAACTTTTTTACCTCACATTCTTAATTTTCGATCTCACCCAAAAATTTTACCCCCAAGACAAAACTGCTACGTCACAGCGAGAGAAAATTTGTCCAGCTGTGGACAAATTAGTACATAGAGAAGATTCCCCGCTCTCGTATCGATACCATTAGTGTACGAATCCTTTGTAATGGTTGTCAGAATGTAGTAGTAGGTATGTATGTACACACGTTATCGGGAAAAACCTGTCGGACATTTGGTGGACACGATTCAGTCGTTACACGTTAGCGTGTCCTGTTTGCTAAACATTTCCACGTAGGTATGATCGGACGTGAGGGACGTCGGTATGGATATGGAAAATTTCAACTACCACATCCTCGTGAAGGTTTGTTCTCGAATCAGTTTGCCTCGAGACTCGGACTGTTTTCTTATGTCGCAATATCGGCTTCACCGCTCATGCAGAAGGACCGGTACCTATTTGAAATGATGATACAGCATATCTTTCATACCATACTTTATACGTATCACAAATACAAACATACAAATACCTCTATGGACAAGCATAACGTCTTCAGGAAACAGGGTGCTTCCGTTCTCCGGTTAGGACACGACCACGAGAGGTTTCAAGGAAACCTTCGATCACCGCTGCTGACCAGTGTCGATTAACGTTGGACAACTGCTCTGGATCAGTCGACCCATCAATCACCTGACTTTTAGAGTGGACAGGACATCACCCCGTTAGGATTTGGTAACTGTGCTTTTGAATGATGACTTGTAGCTATCTGCAGGGTGGAGTTTATGGCAATAACGGAGGGTGTATTCTGTGTATTACGGTCCACAATCAGGGGTAAATGAACTCGTGCAACTAGATGTTGTGTGTACTGACGCACTCGAGACTGTAATTATCGTCACTTTCTTGTTGCTCTTGGATTCTGGTCTTTTTAGAAGCACATCCGCAGCGGTACGAGTGCAGAGTTTCAACCCAGGGGTATGGCTTGCTCAAAACGTGTTATTAAATACCTTACATCGCAGGGGAAAGGTAGCTGGCTGCCAGAAACTCGTGCGACTTGCATTCCTGGATACCGCAACGTTGAAGCGACGCCATTTGGTCATACCCTGGTACTTCTATGCAAGAATCTACCAAATATTTCGGTAGGATCTTTAGCGAACGACTAGCAAAACAGAGACGCCAAATAACTGCGTGTTTCACGCGGTATAGTATTATACGCGGTTTCAAATGTACAAAGGATTAACAGAATCGCGTGCCTCTGCAAATTTAACCAATTTGCGATGCTTTAATGATGAGTTAATTCAATTCAAACTTCAGACTTGTTCCAACATCTTCAAGCTTATCGCCAATGACTCGGTAAGATTTTTTTTTTTTTGGTTTATTTATTCATTGATTTTTGGTTTTGTGTTTTTTCGCAGAAAACTTTTCATCTAAGTAAAGATTCTGTGAACAACAAGCAATATAAAATCTTTAGAGGTGCTTGTGTATCAGTTGCGCTCCTAGTAGATACTGCAATGGTAGTTCGCGTTTTATGTTGATGTTTATTTTAAAGTTTGGTATATAGTAGCCGTAGAAAATCTGTGAGAACACTTGGAGCGAAGCATCAAAGAAGAGAAACAGAGAATAATGTCAATGCAATTGTGAATTGAAAACCTTGCATCTTCATAATTCACGCAATTCTAGAATCGTTTGCACTGTTAAAAGAACAAAAGAACCAAAAAAAAAGGGAAAGATGAAAAAAATAAAAAAAAAACAGTCCATGGAATGAAGAAGCTCGAATATCTACTATATAAATTTCTAGTCGACGATAAAAGAGAGGAGAGAAAACAAAGAGAAAAAAAAAAAAACAGAAAACATAAAACAGAAAAGAGAATAAAAGGAAATACAAGGCGGTACACCGTCACCGCGAAGACAACCTGACGCTGCTAACAAATGACGGTGATGGTGCCGGAAGATATAAAACCAAGTCGCTATGTTCTTCCTAGTTTTTCTTTCGCGACAGCACAATACAAAGAGAAAGATAGAGATAAAGATAGAGAGAGAGAGAGAGAGAGAAAAAAGAGAAGAACGAAACCCAGAAGTAGAAGAGAAATAGGAAGCTTTGCCTCGAATCCGCTATAGGTTCGTTGTGGTAGATGAATCCATCAAAATCCCAATACTCCCTTCAAATACCAAACCGCTCACGTTGTACCTACCTACCTATTCCTTCCTTCCTATCTCTCGACTTCATTTTATTGCGACGCAAGCGCCATTCGCTTTCGCCTTGGAAAAATTTTCATTCCAATCCGAATCCCAATCCCAATTCCCAATCCGGCAGTGAAGCAAATTCTGCATAAAAATTGAAGCCAAACAAACGTTATACAATCAGAAATGTGTGTCGAAATATGTGTATGTATTTTAGTGTTTGAAAAGAAGTCGACATTTTAATTTTTCTACTTCTACCACTGTAAACGTTAGTTTTTTTTTTTCATAAAAAACAAATCTTACCACAAGATCAGCCCTACGTCTCTTCTCCGACATCCAATGTTTTTAAAACTCACTCAGAAAAGGGCTTTTTAGGTGGCCGCAGATTCCAGGACTGAAGTCAAAAAAGTTGAATTCGAAATCGCTGGTGTCATATGGCGTACTGAAACTGTGAAACGTATCACACAGTTTTGCATCAATATTGGTAATCGAGGATTTTGGAACCGCCAAGTTCAGATCTAGATTTGAAAAAGAAAAACACCAAATCCATATTGGCGAAGCCAAAAACTTCTGGTTAGCAATTTCCATGCGACTCAGCCTACTTTCTCCAGCTTCAATCCACGATTTAGAATTTTTGTACCTGGACGTTGGATTGTAAATAAGCGACCCCAAAAACCGTCGAATACTAATTTTCATGTGAATCGATCAACTTTTTATAATTTTGTTTCACCATAATGTACCCACGATTTCGAATTATCCTGATCTAACTTAAGTATCCGTAATGACTGACCGAAAAAGCCATTCTGAGTGAGTTTCGGAAAAGTTTCATGCAAGGAAAACCACCGGCTACAAAAAGCTTAATAAACATAGAAAAATGGCTAGCGGCATCTCTTCGAGTTGAGATACATGGAGTTCATTTCAAATACTAACGTTCATAGTGGTGGAAGTGAAAAAAAAATCAAAATGTCGACTACTTTTTTTCAGACACCCTAATATCTATGTTGGTATGTACATTTACACATATTGTGTACCTATACGTACGCACGTACTGGTCCGTATAATTAGTACGACTATCCCAATCGTTAATAATTTACGCGCCATACTCGTGAGCAAAGTCCAATTGGGAGAGGTGTATGATGATAGTAGCTGGGCTCATTTCACCCTTCTCTCCTCGTGACCTCGTCGCTGAATGTCGTTTCAAATTAGTCCGATCCCTATACACACATGCACACGCATGTGTATTAACCATTACGTGTGTAGGTATCCGTTTGTGTATCGCATACGAATGTATGTATGTATATATGTACATACACACAGCATGAATAGGTACGGAAAGCCGTATACTACCCCATCTCGACTCTCGTCAGAGTCTCTGATGTTCGCACCCTCCGAATTTCATGTTAATATAGAGTTGGAGTTTCGATGCGTTAACAAACGCCATACCAAATAGCTTATTGCAATTAAGTGTAATACAACCTGTTACTAATTCACAATAGTTTAGAATCCGTCGACCCGTTCGTTTTGGACAACACATCGTAGCGCGCAGGATGGGACTGTGCAGCCTTGTTATAGATTGTTATACCCATGTCTACGTGTATATAGACTTCTGATCATATATCTGTATATGGTACCAGTGTTCCTGGTGTACCTCGTGTTTCTCGGGTGGAATAGCAAGTTACACGACCAGCCCCTGGGGAAGATCGATGGCTTCGAATACTGAAATTGATCTTCGCTGGTGCCGAAGCCGAAGCCAATGCGGAAATGCATCGTATGCAAACGTTATTTTGCATAATGTATATTCGCTTCGTGCAGCTCGGGTCTCTTGACGCGGGTATAAATAGTTTGGTGTTTATCCGAGAGTCAAATCAGAATTGATATTATAAACTCTGTCCAAGCAAGACTGGATCATGCAAAGTTGATCCATCTCATATATCTCAATATTCGATAAACAGTATCGTTCATTATCTTATCCAAGAATTTGATACTTGTCCTTCTCCTTCACAAGAGCAGCCATGACGGTTTTCAAAATCTAAAACTTATCGCAAAAATCAACACTCGAACATTTGCGATGGGTTTACCGCCAGACGAAGCTAGTGCTACGGGTATATTGAAGAAGCGAGTGTTAGAAGTATGTTCATTGATCGAAAAGCAATTCTTGTTAAATTACACCGGTCAGCAGGATGGAACCGTAGCTAACTTTGGTTGCAGTATCTATACGGTTGAGATTGAATTTATACTTCGGCGGTATTTTCTCCCTTGTGAACCAATCGAAGATCGACCCAAATTCTGAATGGCGAATCGGCAGTGGGCACGACTCCCTCGAATCCTTTTAGCGCTGATTAAACCGTACGGCAAATTCATGTTATTCATTTGATAACAGAACAGAATCACGGACAAAGTATATACGAAGCTTAAAGTGCTTTGACAGTCTACATTATTTACTGTTATTTTCGATCAACAGGAATACCGGTGCGGTAGTTCATGCGGAGCTACTGCACAGGCTACCCCACATTATTTCAATTCGGGACGCGTTTTCATACTTTATTACCGTCCGTACTGCAGAAACTGGCACTTTTAAAGCTACAGGCTACGTGTCCGTGCCCGAAGAGAGTTACTTTTAAAACAAGACGCACGTACTGTAAGCAGTGATAAGCGTTAGCCCCGGGTTCCAAAAACACTTTTACTTTATTTCATAGTCTGGCAAAGAGCCGATAAATCATAAACAAAAACCAACTCTTTCTGTTGGTCGAATTCGCTGGTGGATCGCTCGAAGAGCACATCCATGGACAGTGTTAATAAAGTGTTTTGTTTTTAGAGCCTTATGACCCTAACTACGACTTATCAAAATTGAATTACTAATTATTTTTCAATAACGTTTGAAAATACTATTTACAAGGTGTTTCAGAATTATTAACCAGTCGTAACCTCCCTTTGTATTCGACGTTTACGTTGTGCGCCTCGAGCTAAAATGAACCCTTAAACAAAAAAAAAAACAGATTTCTCCATTTTTATGCTTTTTCAAGAGCTTTTTCCGGGTCCCCTAACCTCTTAAATTTTCAACCGTAATTTTCCTCAGAATAATATCATCAGAATTACACCTGACAAGCTCCACACGTACCATAACGTACTGTATGTTATTTTTAATGATAAGAAAAAACATCGGCAATAAGATTGCCGTCGAGATATATTTTCATCAAGTTTATTTTTTTTTTGGCATACGTCTGGCTGGTTTTTGATAGAAAACCTTGAAAAACACAACCTGAGAATATCACCTCTGCAATAATGTTTTTCAACTCTCAACCGGTCATTGCACCTCTTTCATGCAGGACTTGCACGGTTCAGTGCGGAACACCAGTTTCATTCAAGCGGTTTTCCTGAGACGATTAGATGTAATGATTATTACAGGCCCTACGTTTCTCTTCCTATCCGCGTTGCTATAGCCAGACGACGATGGTGCTTATAACTTGGAACTAGCCACTAATTCTCGTCCTAATAGTTTCCCGGTAAGTTCAGAGCCGAGTGCGACTAGGTATAGATATAGGTGTTATAACTTTCCGTACTTTCGGTATAGACATACCTGCGCGATATTATGTATGTATAATCCAATCTACATCTACCATACTTATAGACGAAAATTATTATCTATAAAACTGCTGCCGAATGACTTGGAAATTTCTGTATAATCTAAAATAATTTCGAAGCATGTCTCAAACTACAAAAAAAAAGAAGAAAATCAGTATCATATTCGTAAAACAATTATGTATTTCCGAAGTGATGGTCCACAGATTCCAACTTCACTAGATTATGCTTTGAAACAGACTAAGTAATGAACTTTTTTGATAAACCTCAGATTTTGACTAAATAAATTGTTCTAACCGATGCTGGCAGTAGCCGCTGGCTCCCCTGTATACACACGCATTACGTTTACATTGCATTTGCTGTATCGGATCATATTGCGCTTGATTGACGGAAGTATGCTTACGGACGATATTGTCGGTTAGTTTGCAGTTGGTTGTAGAAGGCATCAAACTCAAACAGGGTTCAGAGCTTGGGTAAATTTCCGATCTATAGGTATCTAACAGTCCTCTTACTGTGTACTTGAAACTGTTGGAACTGATGTATTAGCATATCGGATTATCAAATTCGATGAAATTTCACGCGGAATATATATCATTAATTCCATTTCCAAAATAACAAAATATAAAAGAAAAATAAAATAAACTGAAATCAAATGGGGCTTATTAGTTCAGGTTAGTTGGGTTGTTTGATTAAACACATGTACCACTGTTTACCACCCGCTGCTGTATGTATGTGGGTACAATATTTGCACTACGAGTTTTGGGGTTGATAAGTAAATTGGAAGAGTTTCAAAAGGTCAAAATATAAAGAGAATTATGAAAAAAACAAAAAAAAATAAAAAAATAAAAAAAATTCCATCAGGGAAATCAAACGGATCGTATATCATTCATTCGAGCAGTCACACCTCGTTGCACGGTAGAAACACGACGACACAATTAGTTAAGGGAAGTTATTTATTAAGCAAAGAGTAAATAACTAAAGTGGAATAAACTCCGAACTCAATTAATTCAGTACGAATTATTGAAATTTCAACAACCAAATGAAAATCCAAATATCAGGAGTAAATTTATTCGAAAATATCCTCTCTCTGTAGCTCTACAAGAAAAAATATGATCAATCATTTTTCACATCTGATTACTAGTGTTTTTCGACATGAGGCAAAATTATCTTACATCTATTGGACTTCAACTTGCATAGATTGATCGTATTGCAGCAAAAATCGTTCACCGAATTGCTTCTTCAAATTTGAAGAAAATATAATTAATATAATTTCGAAAATGATTTCAGAATATCCCTCTATAAATTTCAAAAAATATTTCCAATATAGGATCGTTAATTAAACGAATAGTTTTACATATTCGAATACATATAATCGAGAACAATGAAGCCTTCTATACTGTTCGTAGACAAGCCAATTCCCTCAAAATGCACTGCAAACTTAATTAATTCATAGACACTAGAGCGCTGGCCGAATAGGCAGGTGGCTGCTAATGGTAATGCCACACGAAATACACGCGGTAACATGGGACGTAGTATATTAATTAACCAACAATTAAGAGCTGGTTAACATCCTCTGTTATTTCTCCGTAACGATCTGAACGATTTGTGGATAGAGCATGGTCCACGTTGATTCAAGCTATTAAAATGTCATTTATATAAACTCGTCTTCAACCCTCTCTCGTGGAACCGACTATTGCCAATTTGAAAAATACCGAATTCAAAGTATTTTCGAACGCTATTACTTGACGATGAATATATTTCTCAACTTTTGCACACAATTATTGTATTATTAAAGACAACACAAGTATTCATGGGTTTTTATTTAACGACTCGTTTATAACATGGTTACCGTGACTTAAAAATTCATCAACCTCCCCGGAGCCTTGGAAAACTGAGGAAACAACGAAACAAAAATTATTACACGGTAAATAATACAATAAAGAACGTGAAAAGAATTTTCAATTTTCAGCTTCATTCAGCTTCTGCGCTTAATTTTCAATCCATTATGACGTTTAATTTGTTTTTTTTTCTTCTCTCTCTCGTAATATATTCTCGCTCGTTTTATTATCGTGTAACAATTTCAAGACTTTATATTCGAAAAATAATTCAGTAATATCTTATTCCTCTTTATCTCTCTCTCTATCTATCTCTCGCAAGCAGCTTATTACATTTTACTCACGATATGAGTTTTCGGAAAGAATAACTCTCCTCCATACTATATAAGGTAGGTATATATAAGATTTAGCTACGATCGTTTCCCTTAGCCGTCCTCTCATCCGCGACAGAACTGAGCAAAATATCCAGAAACCAAAATACCCATATATACTTTACTATATCCACCATCCGTTGTCGTCGACATGGCAATTCTTACAAACAGACCGGAGTTACTCGATTGGTGGAAACGTCGTAAATCCAATAGACTTGTTTACCTGTCCCAGACACGGCTTCACTGTTAAAGTTATTTCATTTGCAATTCACACCAGTTATGAAATATCTTGTATAGGTATATGTATGACGTGTATTATGTTACGCGAATACAACTTATCGAACGGGGAGAAAATTGTACGGCTTCAATTTCTTCCTTTTATGCGGAACCCAGCTCGTACAGCTAATTTAAACTTTTCTTAAATTCGAAGAGAATATTCTAAAAACCTTCTAATTTCGGGTAACAAACGAATAATTATATCGTTGCGAGTACGTACGAAAAATTAAATTTCTCGAATATCATCCGTTTGCCCCAAAAATTACGTCTAAAAATTCTAGTAATTTTTTAAATATCATTTTTGTAACGTAACAATTTATTTTTCTATGTTTCAGGTAAGTTTTCGACTGTGTGTTTCCCGGCTGTAGGACGAAATTTTGGTGACGTATATGTAAAGTAGTTGACGTACATTTTATAATTATTATTTGTACAGATAGGCAGGTGATATTGTCTTGAATATAATATTTTTGGAAAATTATGCTCGAAGTACGATACGTTAATAACTACGTCAATCACGATCACTGTCGTTATACGTATACGATGAGAATTTTTTAATTGACAGATTAAATTCAGCAGCATATACCCAGAGCTATACCTATCGAAATGTGAAATTCTAAGCGACTGAATCATCAGTCTATAGCTTGCGAACTCGAGCGAGTGACAGATTAATTCTCCGGGCGAGAGAGCGAAAAGCAATAGAGCCAGAAAGTTATCGAGTCGCGTAATTATGGTCCACAGCGGTTGGTTTGAGGTCACAAAATGCGCGCCCGCGGAGATTCAACGGAGATTGGAAGAATTATTATTATTGGCCCAGCAAACGGAGAGGAGAGGAGAGAGTTCTTTTATTCGATTGAAAATAGAAGCTCTTTCGGCTTTTCTCTCAAACTTTACTACCGTAAAGTATATACCTGAATCGATTCGCATCGAATTTTTTACAATAATTTTCATCTTTTCGTTGTCATATCGAAGTTGTCTCGATTTTGCAAAGAACAGAATTAAAATTTCTGCCGAGGAATCATCTTTCTTGTTAAAGAAGAGACCAGAAAAAAAATTGGAACTGGTGTAAAATTATGAATCAAAGGAGTGCGAGTGAGTGGTGCAACTTATAAAATATGAACTTTAAACCCGTGAATTAAATGAGTTTTCTGACAAAAAAAAAAGAAGAAGAGAAAAAAAGCAATCATTATTGAAAAGTATTAAGCTCTTTTTCCCTTTTATGAAAATAAATCGCTTATAGAGCTTCTCTTGCTGCTACTGCTGCTATACTGCAGAGAGTCGATCTACACAACCCTAACCCTGAAACCTCATCCAGCTGAGCCTTATTCACTCGTAAATATCGTTTATATCCTAGTTATTTTTAACCCCCCCTCTGCACCCGTTTGTTTTTAACGAATTAACCCCCGAATTTGATACATACGCACAATTATATCTATATATGTGTGTATATATATACATCCGCGATAAAGCCGTAACACTAGCGAGCCAGAGTCTCTATCTCCCTCGTAGATGGAACGAGGGACCGAGTGACCCTCTGGCGTATTCAATTAACGTCGTTATCGTCCCCCCGAAAAGCGTGAGGGACCCATTAAATGATATTGTCTACGACCTGGGCGATCTAACTTTCGAGTTGAGATTGGTCAACACTTTTACCGGCGGTAATTATTGAGTGAAAAGTTTCTTTAAAATGGTACAGTTATACTGCTGCCCGGGCGCAGTGTAACGAAAGGCCCAGTGTCGGCCCAGTACCGTTACCGGCAGTGGCGATACCAAGACAGTCATTCGTCCCAGCACAGGATCAATATCGGTAAATAGTCCGAGTGACAAAATCGTGCCGACGCTGGTAACCAGAACTGGGCCAATATTGCGAATGAACGCTGGGCCAGTAGCGCGGTCCGGTACTGAGCCAGTATCTCAACTCCCCTCAAAAATGAGTGCGTAATCTTTTACAGTCGGACCGTCCGGTTCTTAGCCCTTGAAATGTATCGCGAAAAAAGCCCAACAATGGGCTGGCAGATTTGACATTGTTCAATGCTGGCCCAGCGCTGGCCCAGTGCTGGGTCGTGTTACCAGTATCGGGAGACTTGAAGTGGGCGACTGCTTACTGCAGCTTTTTTTTTCACCCTCGAAAATTTTCGAGTTACATTAGCCTTCGTCATTTTCTCTTAATAATAGTGCCAATTACACCAAGCATTGACGTTGATAGCTCCTTTATTATACCCGACGCGAAACGGTTTTCCTTGAGTTTCCTGGTAAAGCTGAGGAGGGGCGGCCTTGAACTTTGACTTTAAGCTGGTGCAGGATTTGGCGAAATTCAGCACGCCTCTTTTATTGTCAGGGCTAT